>BPTQ01000006.1:207035961-207405613 GCA_019973895.1 Chrysanthemum seticuspe | reverse complement strand
AATCATTAATCACTATGTGAGAGTGGGCGTGAATATTGTGAATAGATCTATTGGGATTGACGAATCCCGTTTGTGTTGGCCCGTTAGAGGCAAACAAACGCACTATATTTGAGTAACATTAGGTAAAAATGGCAATTTTACCTACTAGGGCACGTACCAACAATTTCTCCAATTAAATTTGGAACACGTTAACGCCTTGATTGCATGATGCTTAGTCTAATAATAACTGTTTTGTTTTCAAACCATTGGTGTGAGTCTAATTAACTCACACTACCAACATAATGTGTTCAACCATTAAACAAACTCTATGAATTTCACTTAACCTTTGTGTTGACAGTTTTAAGCATGTATTTCAGGTCCATAATGTCGGGAGCAGGCACGGAAGGGCAAGATCAAGAAGGCTATATAAATAAATAATTTATCATTCACAAAACATCAAAAACTTTATATTGATGTGTTTTGTAATCAATGGAACCAACTGGGACCTATTTTGTAAACTCTGATATATTTGAATGATGAAGCCTTTTTAAAACGACTCCTTTAGAGATCGTTTTCTATTATTATGACTGTTGTGCCATCAAGTAATACCCAGTTTGAATTCCGCTGCATATCTGAATTGGGGGTGTTACAGAAGATTCACGACTCAAAAATCAAGAACCGCGTTTTCAACGTCGGTGATCGAGTCCTTCTTTTCAATTCAAGATTGAAGATTTTCTCGGGAAAATTAAAATCCCGCTGGTCTGGACCATTTACCATCACTAAAGTATTTCCATATGGAACCATTGAGTTATCTCAACCCGATGGTCCAAACTTTAAAGTGAATGGTCATCGGTTGAAGCATTATTTTGGAGAGGACATTACTCTTGTGGTTGTCCCGGATCTACAAACTTTCCCCATGAACCAATGAATGCGGGGATCGAGTCAAGCTAGCGACTCGGGAATCAAAAACAGTAGCATGCCATATGGGTTTTCACCCATATTTCTGACTTCTTTCTACTTTCTACCACCCTAGTGTGGGGGAGATGCCCCACACTTGTATATAAGTTTCAAAAAAAAAAAAAAAAAAAAAAAAAAAAAAAAACATTCAAAATAATGGCCGTCGTATTTCCCTTTTACGTTCTTTGTTTCGGCATAACCGCCGGTACTTTGAATATTGAGGGCAATATTCATTTCTAGTGTGGGGGGGAATTCTCACGAATTTTATCATGTAATTATACCACCCAATTCCCCCATTTTTGGCCAAATTTTTTTTTGAGTAAGTATTTTACACTTACTCAATTGGTTATCAGTCCGCCTTGTCTAATAAACTAAAGGATTGGCTAATCCAGGAGCAAACGGCTCTTGGTAAAGATATCTCAAATCCGTTGACGGCTTGCAATTTGCCCAAAATTGTATGGTATTCAGCTCACCATATCCTAAAAAGTGAAGAGTTGGCTAACCCGCAAGTTTATGGCTTGTGGTAAAGGCAGTGGAAAAACCATAATTGGTAATCAGCTCACCAAAGATAATATTGATAATTTATCTAAGAGTTGGCTAGTCCAGAGCAAACGGCTTCTGGTAAAGACAAATCAAATCCGTTGGAAGCTGGTGGTTTGCTCAAAATCACATGGTTATCAGTGTACCATGGTTCTTACTTGAACTGAAACATTTGGCTACTCCAGAAGTAATGGCTTTTGGTAAAGAGATTCAAATCCATTAAGTTTTTCTCAAAAGATTGCTAGGGACTAGCAATAGTTTAGTGTGGGGGATTGATGAGTGTGTAAATACTCATCATTTTTGGTAAAATCTGAACTGCAAAACGGTTAAAAACGCTCAGAAATGCATCAAAATACTGAAAATATCTCAAAGTTGCATTTTATATGTTTCAGATGCAAAATGTTTAAAATCAGATGAAAAATGAGCTAAGTTTGCATAATTGGCAGTTTTAGTCCCCCGACTTTCAAAAAATGGCAAAATCAGTCCCTAGGCACTTATTTTAAAAAGAAAAGTCACCAAAGGTCCTTTTTAAATCATAACTTGTCATAATTAGTCCTTTGGTGAATAGTCCAAAAGTTTTGAGAAATTACAGTTTTGGTCCCTGGATTTTCAGAATTGTCATGTTTAGTCCTTGGAATTTCACAATTGGCTAAAATGGTCCTTGGAGTATTGGGGATTGTCAAGTTTAGCCTTGGAATACAATTTCAGATTTTACATGAGTGGTCCCTGCAGTTTCTGATTTTACATGTTTGGCCCCTAAATACACCTTGGATCCAATACTAGTCCTAAATCCATGTTTTAATTATTCCAAAGCCTAAACCCAATCCAAAATCCAACACCCGGTCCAGTCCACAACCCAACCCGAAACCAAACCCATTTACCCACGTTTGAAATAACCTTTGAGGAAGTTGAGAAATGCTCAAGGTAAACTGTCTGAGAAGGTAAAGTTTTTAAAAGAGGAGCTAGGGAGAGTGCAATCTGCTATGGTAAATGATCCTTATAATGCTGATTTGAGGTACGAAGAACTTGTTTATCTTAATGCCTATAATGATGCTGTTAGAGATGAAGAGCTCATGCTTAAGCAGAGAGCTAAGGTAGCTTGGTTGAGTGAAGGTGATGCAAATACTAAGTTTTTCCATAAGTCTGTTAAGGAAAAGCTAAATAGGAATAGAATTGAGCATGTTGATGATATGGCTGGTATTTCTTACTCTGGTGAGGAGGTTGGTGCTCAATTTGTCAAATATTTCCAAAGTATTCTTGGTGATAGTAAAAGAGTTTCTCCCATTTATGATCCTACTAGTTTGTTTTCCAAAACTTTGTCCCTGGATGAAGCTGATTATATGATTAGGCCTGTTTCGAAAGATGAAATCAAGAGTGCTATTTTTGGAATGGAAGATGATAAGGCCCCTGGCCCGGATGGTTTCTCTGCTAAATTTTTCAAGTCCTCTTGGTCTATTATTGGTGATGAGGTATGTGCTGCTATTCTTGATTTTTTTGATAATGGTAAGCTGTTAAAGGAGGTTAATGCTACCATAATTGCTTTAGTGCCTAAGACTCAATCCCCATCTAATGTTTCTGAGTTTAGGCCCATAGCGTGTTGTAATATCCTTTACAAGTGTATCACTAAAATCATTTCAAATAGGATTAAAGGTTGTCTTGGTAAGCTGGTTTCTGATTCTCAGAGTGCCTTTATTCATACTAGACAAATTAGTGATAATATTTTGTTGTCCCAAGAATTATTGAGGAATTATCATAGAGACAGAGGTCCTGCTAAAGTTGCTTTCAAAATTGACTTGCATAAGGCCTATGATTCTGTGGAATGGCAGTTTATGAAGCAGTGCTTAGTGTTTTTTGGTTTTCATGAGTGTATGATTGCTTGGATTATGGAGTGTCTTACTACCCCTTCTTTTACTATTAGCATTAATGGGGATCATCAAGGTTATTTTAAGGGTATGAGGGGGCTTAGACAGGGGGACCCTTTATCTCCTTATTTGTTCACTCTTGTCATGGAAGTGTTCTCCCTTATGTTAAAAAGGAAAATTGATGAAGATGGCAGCTTCAAATTCCATTGGAGATGTGATAAGGTCTCCCTCACACATTTATGTTTTGCGGATGATTTAATGATTTTTGCCAAAGCTGATGCTCATTCTGTTTCTATTATCAAAGCTGCTCTTGATGAATTTAGTGGTGCTAGTGGATTGTATCCTAACTTAAATAAGAGTATTGCTTTCTTTGGAAATGTTCCTGCTCATGTCAGAGGTGTTATTTTGGAGATTTTTCCTCTTCCCATTGGTACCCTTCCTGTTAGGTACCTTGGAGTTCCCCTGATTTCCACAAGATTATATAAACACCATTGTTCTAGTTTGGTTGACAAAGTGAAGAAAAGACTTTTGGACTGGAAAAACAAATCTCTGTCATTTGCAGGCAGGTTACAATTGATCAAATCTGTCATTAGCTCCATCCAAGTGTATTGGTCATCTGTTTTCATTCTCCCTATCTCGGTGAATCTGGAAATTGAAAAGCTCATGAGAGGTTTCTTGTGGTCTCATGGTGTTCTCAAACAAGGTAGTGCAAAGGTTAAATGGGATGATGTCTGTCAATTAAAGGTTCATGGTGGTCTGGGCATTAAATCTTTACAGGTTTGGAATGTCTCTTTAATGGCCAAACATGCTTGGAATATTGTGTCTAAAAAAGATTCTTTATGGGTCAAGTGGGTGAACTCTTACAGGTTGGTTGATAGGAGCTCAAATATTAGGAATTTTTGGGACATTCCTGAGTTAAATGATGTTAGTTGGGGTTGGAAGAAGATATTACAGTTTAGAAGTGTTCTGAGGGATCATATTGTTTATCATGTGGGAAATGGTACTGACATTTCTGCTTGGTTTGATAACTGGTTAAGTCTTGGGCCTTTGTGTCAGTTTTTATCTAATAGGGACATCTTTGAAGCAGGTTTTTCTCTCCGCTGCAAAGTGTCTGATATTGTTTGTAATGGTGAATGGAACTGGCCTGATGCATGGAGGAGTAAGTTCCCCTTCCTCTTTAATATCCCCCCTCCCCTGCTCATTAGAGATAGAAAAGATAAGGTGTTATGGAAGTCTAATGATGGTGGCTTGGGTCTTTTCTCTGTTAAGAAGGCCTGGTCTGATCTGTCTGTTATTAAGCCTGTTGTGCCATGGTGTAAGCTTGTCTGGTTCAGCCAAAATATTCCTAGGCATGCATTCATGGTCTGGTTAGCTATTAATCAGAAATTAAAGACACAAGATAGAGTGGTTAGATGGCAGGACATTGGTAATCTCAAGTGTTCTTTGTGCAATCAGGTTCAAGATTCCCATGATCACTTATTTTTTGAGTGTGAGTTTTCAGTTAGATTATGGGACCGTTTTAAAAAACTTGTTAGATTGGATAATGCCCCGAATTCTCTTCATCAGATTGTTCTTTATCTCTATGGAAGGCCTATTAACAAGTCTGTTTGGAGTGTTCTCCAAAGGCTTGTCTTGGGTGCTTTGGTCTATTTCATATGGCAAGAGAGGAACTTGAGGCTTTTTCAGCATAATAGAAGGTCTTTTGATGAGTTATGTAGCACTGTGAGGGATGTTATTAGATGCAAAATGATGAGTTTGAAGATTAGATCATCCAAGCATTCTTTTGAAGCTGCCAATCTCTGGAACATGCATATGCAAAAGAGAAATCAGTTTTATGGATTCATGCCTCTTAATGACTAGTAAGTTGGGTGTTAGAGTGGTCGTTTGTTTTATAGTTATTGGGTTGGTTTGTTTCAATCATAATGGCCTGGTTACTGTTGGGCATTTGGTTGTTATCTTCTTGATTTTGGATGGGGCCGAGTTAAAGGTGGAGGACTACTTAGGTGTTTGTGATAAGCTTTGTTTACCTCTAATGGGTTTCTTGGTGTCTTGGGATAATTCTTTTGGTCCTATTAATTTTATGGTATTGGGCTTGTTGAAGACTGAAGATAATTTAGAGAGTATCAAGTGTTGGATTTCTACTACATCAGCTACATGTTTATTTGGAGGCCTAAGTAAGAGTTGTGCTCTTTTTCCTTATCCGTGGTTTTTCCCATTGGGTTTTACTCGGAAAGGTTTTTTAAGGAGGCGATCTTACTTGGCGCATTGCTCCATTCTTCACTTCATGGGTTTGTGTTCGGATTGGCTATGGAAGATGAAGACTATGCATTGGATGTTTTATTACTATAGAATTTTTATTTGTAATACTTCTAGTTATCGTAGTATTTTATCTTTTCTAGTGATTTTCCCAAAGCATGTTTTGGGGATGTCATACATGGATTGACTTATTGGGTTTGTCCTTTAAGTCTTATGTAATTATTTTTGTTTTTTAATAAATTTTGCCGGGGTTTCATCCCCTTTCCCAAAAAAAAATAAAACCGCCCCGCCTCCTTTTTCCTGTCTTCCCCGACCATCTTGTCTGCAACTCACCCTCACCTCCAGCCACCCTACTCCATCCTTGTTCCCCCCACCTCAACAACCTCCAAGAATGCATTTAATGCACCCCTCCCCTGTCCCAACTGGCATATATACACTTTCCCGCCAAAATTGATCAAACGGCCAAGATTGTCCTAAGACATCCAATGGCCAGGATTATTGTTGGGATTTGCTCAGAGATGTGAGAGAAATCATTTGCTATAAGAAAGGAAGCAAGGGAAAGAAGAAAAGAGAGAGCACTTAGTTTATTTTTTAAATGTATGTCGTTTTAAGCTTATCATGTCTTAAATAGTTTCTCAATTGTAATTTCAAGTTAATTTGTATCAAACTTAGTAGTTTCAGTGTATTAAAACTCTTATCAAGTATCAATTCAAGTGTTAGTTCACATTTCATATTTTTATGTTAACTGTTGAAATTTTCATTTTCAAACTCCTATGTCAAAGCTTTTAGTGGCTTAGTTTTAAGCTCAAACAAGCTTATGTAAGCTTATTATAGCTTTTTACAAGCTTATATTCAAGTTTCAAGCACCTTTGGAATTTGGTCAAAGAAAGTAAAACAGGGGCAAAAATGGAGATAGAAATGGATATGGGTTGAATCTGAGCTGGAAATTGGTTGAGTTTGATTTATTTGGGGTTGATAATGGTTTAGGATTAGTGTTCACTGTTTCATTGGTTGCAAGCCATAGTGGCTAGGACAACTTGTAAGTTCTAAAATCTGTTTCTATACATTATCCTCTGAATCTGTTGTTTACATTTGAGTAGTTAGTTATAATTAGAATTAAGTAATATTTGTTTTATGTCAGTTTAGAATAATCTAGTCATAATCTGTTTTTAGTTCACAATATCAGTTAGTTAACTAGTGTTTGGAATTGCTCTAAAATCTGTGGTAGAGGATAGTTGATTAAGTCTGTGTAGTTGATATATGTTCATTTAGATTATAGATAGTCATTTAGGTCTGAGTTTGTAGCAGTTATTCACCAATAGTCAAAATTACTTTTGATCAGATTTAATTCACATAACTGTTGGAATTTTCTTATTCAAAAGCTTGAATCATGGTCTGATATCAATAGAGTAGCTGGATATAGTTTTGTTTAAACCTAAATCATCATAATCAGTTCATAATTTGGTTTCAAATTTCACTTTGGTCAAATTTTCAAAACTGTTATAAAAAGTCAAAACTGTCAAATCAGTTTTTCATCAAACTTTGATGATGAATCACTGATTCATTTCTGAGTAAAAGTGTTTTAAATTTTGGATAATCAATATTCAGTTGGTCTAGAATTGAAAACTGCTTTTTGTTAAAACTTATCAAGTTTGTACAAGCTCAAAATAAGCTCTCAATTTGACTGAATTTGTCCTGTGCACACTCAGCTTTTACTGAGTTGTGCACAGGTCTTTTGCAGAAGCTCTCAAAGTTTCATTTGAGCTTAGTTGTGCCTGAAACTTGGTACAAGTGATCTTTGGCTGGTAGTCTTTAGTTCCCAAGAGTTGGTTTAGCCTTTGAGCTTATCAATAAGCTGGTGCAACAGCTCAAACATAGGGTCAGAAGCTGTTTGGATAGAGTTATTCAGTTAGCTTAATACTTGGTAGATCACTGATTAGAGGTTAGGAGTAGCTGGATTTAGTTGGAATTAGCTTATTTTAGCATAATATAGCTTCTGTAGAAGTTTGGTAGCTTAATTCACTTGTTAGCTTATTTTCTTTAGCTTATTCATAGTCAATTTGTATTGCAGCTTTAATATCTCACACATAAGCTATAGAATTTATATTTTTCATAGATTTAGATTATCATTTTAGAATTTTCCTGAGTTTTTCATAATTTTTTGGTCACTGTTTAGTATTTTTCATTATTTAAATCAGTTTTTAGTCACTTTTAAATAGCTTTTATTGCAAATAATTAAGAAAAAGTTCCAAAAAAATAATTTTTCAATTTTCCCAGTTTAAGAAAAATATAAAAAGCATAAAAAAGATTTTTCCTTATTTTTCCCCTTTTATTTGGTATTTTTCACAATTTAAATTAGATTTAAATAGTTTTAAATTAGTAGAAAATAGAAAAATAATCAGAAAATTACAAAAATAGTTTTGAAAATTCTCTTTTGATATTTTAGATTTTTCTAAGTCATAATTTTATTTTTCTAGCTTTATTTCATATTTTCTTGTATTTTAGGCTATTATTAAATAGTTAAAGTTAGTTTTTAATTAATAATAATTAGATAAATAGTTATAAAAATAATTTTCTTTTTCTATAAATTTTCTTTTATCATTAGGTTTGTAAAAATGTCATTTTCATATTTTTAGGATTTATATTGTTTAAAGTTCGCATTTTCTTTTGTACGCCACGTAGTATTTAATTTAAGTTTTATAAAAGAAAAATCAAAAATATCATTTTAATAATAGTGATAGCATTTATTTAATATTTTTTTTATCTTTTTAATTTTCTTTAATTTGCATTTAAGCCGTTGTAATTTATAGACTCCTTTCTGTAGTTATAATAAATCAGATCTCTTTTCTCATTCAAATTTCTCGATCACTATACGTTTGGTGACTCTTCGCATAGCTCGCTGGGACATAACGACCCGGGGAAACACTATACTCCCCTGATTTTCATTGCATTTGTGCTTAAACTGTTTTAAGTTTCTTACAGTCGGCCATTCACAAGTGGTCAGCTTGCGTGAGAAAACTTGACGGTTTGGCACGGATCAATAGCACAACTTGTTCGATCCATAGTTGTAGATAACAGTAGTTTGAGAAGCTGACTGAGATGTTGAAAGGGCTCACTGGTGCATTCCATTTTCTTAGCATCATTTACAAACATTAAGAGTGACTCATTTGAGTTGTTTTGATTAATCGATGTTGAATCATTAAATGTAGAGCATTCAGGGAAGCATCCTGTTTCACTATTCTGTGCGGTGTCATAGAGAGCAAGTACTTTGGTGATTAAAGGATCAGTGATGAATGACATTGTGTTATTTTGAATTACTACCCCAAGGTATTGAAAATCCCAGTAGCTAAATACCAAGTATCTAAGATGTTAGTATCAAATCGCTAACCCCCCAAGTCGCCAGGGATTTTGAACCAACTCGCTAGCAACTAAGTCGCTATATTCCCAAGTCGCTAAATCAACAGCCAAGTCGCTAAGTAGCAACTCGCTAATCCTCTAGTCGCTAGCAAGATTTTGGCAGCAATTCGCTAAGATTCAAGTCGCTAAAGAATCAAGTCACTAAATAGCAACTCGCTACTGACCGAGTCGCTAACACCAAGTCGCTACCCGTAGTGGAGATTCCACTGCTTGTACTGTTAGTCGCTAGGCCTAAGTCGCTAGCTCCAATAACTGCAACTCGCTACAAAATTGTAAAGCAAGTCGCTACTAAGAAAATAATCCGTAGGTCAAGTCGCTAGCAAGAAAACTTCACAAACATCACTTTTCAATCCAAAAACAACCCAACCAAGATGATTCAAGCTTACCAAATGAAAACCTAAACACTTGTGATGATTCTAAACATAAAAGTACAAACAAAATCCAAGCTTTAACACAAGAAATCAACCAAATGATGCACAAACCACTAAACTTTTTCAAACTCAAAAACCACCTAAAAACCACTAGAAATCCAAAGATGTGCAAGATATGATCTAACCATGGCTCTTGATACCAACTGTAGACTATTGGATTTCACTTACATATCATAACATTAACACAATGAGCATATAGATGATTTTAGAGAGAGAGAAAGTGGGACATTCTAGTAAGAGAAACTTGTGGAATATTAGATTACCAAAAACATCCAACCCTCTACCTTCCAAGGTAGAGGGTATTTATAGGTTACAGACTAAACGACCTCCTGACGGCCTATGGATCAGGGATACAATGGGTAAAGACCCGTCCTTCCTCCACGGTGTTGCACTATACTATTCTACGCTACTACTTATTTAATAACTAACATAAATAGAGACAAGTCTGCGAGCTAACTTTGGCTAGATAATACTTGGGGTGACCAACTCTTTTACTTATGGAATTTCTGATTCCTAACAGCAGTACTAACTTGTAATAGCTGTTTTTTAAGTATATTCTGAAACCTTAGACAACATATAGTAACAACACGTTTATATTATATGGTCTTCAGCACTAGCAGTCCTAACTTGAACAAGCAGTTTTTAGTCTATAGTGTGACAGTCGTAATATACAAGAGGGACCTAGAATGACAAACACATAAACCTTTTTACCCCACACACCACTGATCCTTTTATGGTCCCAACCACACATCAGATATCCTTATCGTCCGAACAATCAACATCCTCACATTCCTTCTTATACCCTAGGTCACTTTCATCGAAGAATCCAAATAAAAAACTCGGTGTCCTTTTCTTCTTTTTTAGAAAAAAATCCAGGTTTGTTGTACTCTCCCATATGTACTTTGTTACCTTATTCGTTCATATATTTATAGAGTACATGAATATAAATACCTGTGCAGCTTTATATTTTATATTCTATTATTAAATATTTATTTAATTAAAAGTTATTGAAGTTGTTATTAGGGTTTATGTTTTATAGGTATGGTCAGTATACCCCTTTAAGTCTAGTGCTTGATTCTAATTGTTATTAGGGTTTATGTTTTACAGGACAGGGCGGAAACCAAAGAAGTCATATTTAAAGTTCACCACAATGGGAAATTTGAATTTCAGTCACTCCGCTATGTAGGCGGTCGCCTTGCTGATGTCTAGTGTTTTAGCTCCACCAGGGGTGCATTTACCAAGGTGCTTGATCATGTTTTCAATGATATTGGAGGGGAAAAATGGGCTTTATTTTATGGTGCACCAAATAAGGCACTCGAAGATGGTTTAACATTGTTGCACACAGACAATGACGTTCGACGAATGTATGACCTTGCGAATGAGAATGGATTCATGGACGTCTACATTGTGCACAAGCAACAGGCTTTGTCACAATTTTATTTCAAAAACATGGTATGGCAGGAAGAGGACGATGGCATGCGGTGCGGTAGTGCAACACCTTTCAAAAGAAGGAAGCTAACAAAGCGTGTTTCTATCATGAAAACTGAAAGAGGATTCGAGATCAGAGAAAAAGGGGGTAGTGCAAAAGGAAATGAAAGACTGTTACAACAGGATGGTGTGGAACTCCAAACTAAATATGCCGCCGAGAAGGGAAAAGAGAAATTCTTTTATTTAATCCATGAACCCTTCTATTAATAGTTTTATTTTATTTGATGTTTTACCCACTCTAGAAAATCACACAGACATTTCTTTTAGCCAATAAGAATAAGGCAACAAATGCCTTACAGCCAATAATATCGCAACACAACACAACACATGCCTTAGATGCATGGTTGCACCTGTTATGAATGTTTGTTTCCTTTAAAAAAATATGAGTTTATGCTGCCAACCATGAGATAGTGCTTCTATGCCCAACTTTGTGCTGTTAGGTTTATGCTGTTAAGTCTATCATTTATGATCATATGGTTAAGAATTATGGTTGCCCGATTGTACAAGAAGTATTGCCCAATTAATGCATTTAGTTGCCCATATTGCAAATTGGACGGTGGCTTGAGGTACAAACCAAATTGCCCAATAACATAAACTAGATTTTCAGAATTTTCGTGTGTAGATAATAGATGACGATAACGGTTGCGTTTGCTGATTAGAACAACACAATTGGGGATAAATACGCCCAAAAATACTAACAACTGCTACAAGTGTTAAAACTGTTGCTCTGAAAGTACAAATTAATTTCGATTCATTTGGGGATAAAAAAAATAAAGAGTTACAACTGCTAGCGCAAAACATAGTTTATACCCACACACAACATAATTCATAATCCCTAATAATCTGTTGCAATCAATTTCGAAATAAACATCAATGGGGCCCAAGTCTTCTGCTGCAACTCACAACATGGTTGCGTTTTTGGAAAAACCAAAGGAGGCTACAGGGTTTGAACAAATTCTCAAGTATGTTCATATGTAAATACGCAACCACTGCTACAGTATACGCAACCACTGCTAGTGTCGCTGAAACCACCGCTAGTGTCGACGCAAATATCAACTTTGTTTGTGTTTTCCAAATCATTTATATTCAAAAAGTCCCTAAAGTACAAAATGGTTTTTGCGAATTAAAAGGTTGACTATGTGGAAAACTAGAGGGGGGGGGGTTGAATAGTTTTGCCAATTAAAACTTGTTTTAATCTATTTAGATCGACTTATGTCAATCTACTTGGATGTGTGTTGGATGTTGATAAACAAACATATAGAAGTATAAATATGTAATGAAAAGATAAGAGTAAGAAGCACAAAACCACAACGCGAGTATTTATAGTGGTTCGGCTACCAGGACACCTTCCTTGCCCTACTCCACTCCCCGAGTCACCTACTCGAGAGTTTGTAATCACTACACAACACCGACTCCATATGGTCGAGAAACCTTCACAACGTTGCCTACTCTTTTTCCGGTACTAGGATAACCACCGGGTTCTTTCACACCAAGGTGAACCACACCTACCACAACGTCGCCTACCCTTTATCCGGTAGTAGGCTAAGTACCGAGTTCCATTACAATGGAGGAACTACAACCCAACACTACACCAATGACTAATCCCAAAGGAGACCAACTCCTTATTACAACATCATCAAGGATATCGATATCCTTGGATCTAATGCTAATCTATCTTGTACATCGAAACACACCATATCGAATGTACATTTTAGGCACCTTTCACTAATGCCTTTAACTAGATCTTCAAGACACCCTTCACTAATGTCTTCTGACTTGACTTCTAGGCACCCTTCACTAATGCCTACAATACGGACGATCGATACCTTTCACTAATGTCTTCGTCTTGACATTTGAGACATCTTTCACTAATGTCTTCAACACTACACTTCTTAGTAGAAAGAAAAAGAACCATCAACAAGAGGACTTCGGTAGTCTTGATGATGAGGAGGCATAGCAACTCATGGACTTGAGCTTGCTTGACTTCAAAGGTGGTGATCTCGCCTTTAAGAGGAACCTAGAGAATCATGCAAAAACAAAACTACAAACATAGATCACTTAGATCTGGGGTTAGAGAGTTTTTAACTCAAAGGGAAAGTATGTTGGAAAGGGGTGAGAAACAATGAAGAAATGGCTCACTATTTATAGAGAGAAAATACCTACTGTTCCCCGGATCCCACGGATCCCTCCCACAAGGGATCCGTCTAGCGTAAAGCTAGGGATCCGTGGGACGCTCCTCTTTACCCATGGGTATTTTGGTTATGGGTCATGGGTTATGGGTTGATCCATGGGTCTTTTACTAGATACAATGTATCTTATGAGTGCAATGCACCTAGTCACATGGGTATGGGTCAATACCATGGGTTATGGATATTATCCATATATGATATAAGCATGATGTCATGCAATGGGTTATGATACTTAAGTTTCTACCTATTTATATTACCCAATATACTACATACTAGTTATGTGTATATTTTACCCAAGTATGTAAACACTAGTTGTTGTACATATGTAATACTAAATCATAAACTCACTTATACTTGTTTTAGTGTTTTATGTGAAAACATAAGTGTGTTAGAAAAACTATTGGCTCAAACTATTTACGTATTTTATTTGTTTCGTTAAAATGGTTTTACGTTTGTTATCGACAAAACATTAGAAGATCGTAAAATATAAATAAACGTTTTTACGGCTTATTTGTATTAACAATCTCCCCCTTTTTGTTGATGACAAAACATAAAATTATTTTAAGGAAAAGCTAAAATTCGTAAAAGTTTGAATTTGTAGTTTTTACTTTCTTTTCCCCTTTTTTGTCGAAACAAAAAGAGCTTCAAAAGGAAACTAACACATTGTTTTAAGAAAAACATGTGAAAAATAGAAAAGAAAGAAAAAGTGGAGAGCAAGTAACGGGAAATGATCTCGTCTTAACTCCCCCTTGACAAGTCCATCCCTATGTGAGGGCGTCAAGAAAATAATACTAAGCTAGTTCATTTGCAACTAAGTTTGCAAAAGATTTATTCTATGTGACGAATGTACTCCCCTTTGATGATTGCAATTTTGCAAAGGGATGTCATGAAATGTAATCCTAATATTGCAAGTAATTTTGCAATGTATTGCTTTGACACAAAGCTCCCCCTAGCTTTAGGGTGTCAAAGTCTTCATGTGTAAATTGAATAACTACAGAACAAAGGTTAGAAAACAAGTATAATGTATAATTTCCTGCAAATATGATTCAAGTTAGTAGAAAAATAGTTTTCTGTATCACGGATCCCACGGTTCCCTCCTTGTAGGGATCCGTCTAGGCAAATTTAAGGGATCCGTCTGGCTGATGATTAATTTCAGCAATGGTGATATAACACATTATGTTAATATCAAAGTGAGATATGTATTATACAACATAATCATATACTCAGAAATATAGCAAGTAGCATGTATTTTCATTTAATAAAACTAGAGATATGATATACATGACTCTAAAAACTAAGAAAATGATCGATACATGACTTGGAATTACTAGACTTTTCTAAGTAACGCTTGAAACTAGGACACCACTAAAATCCTCTAGCTTAAGTTTGTTTAGGTTTAATCTCGTCAAAACGTTCGAGGAGGTGATAGAACATGAAACGTTGGTCTTCTCTAGAGGTGGCAATTTAAGACCCAATGGTTAAATTTGAGTCTAGTTGGGTAAAGTTTTTTAATGAGATGAGTCTAAATGGATTTAGTTTATTTTAATAGATGGGTCTAGTTGGATATATTTTATTTTAATTAATTAATATTGATGGGTCTAGTTGGGTCTAATAATATACCCACATGGGTCTAGTACAATATTTACATGGTTTAAGTTGATTGTTAACTAACATTATAAAAATCACTCACAGTCTAATTTTATCATTATCGTCCGTTTTTATACGTTTTTGTCCGATTTTTAACGGTTTTTTACGTTTTTGTCCGTTTTTACACGTTTTCGTCTGTTCTTTTACGTTTTTGTCCGTTTTCGTCTGTTTTTTTACGTTTTCGCCTGTTTTTTCACGTTTCCATATGTGTTTTTACGATTTTGTCCGTTTTTACACGATTTCGTCTGTTTTTTTACGTTTTTGTTCGTTTTTTTTGACATTTTTTACGTTTTTGCACATTTTTGTCAGGTTTTTTTTACTTTTTTGTCCGTTTTACACGTTTTCGTCCCGTTTTTTTACGTTTTCGTTAGTTTTTACAAGTTTTCGTCTGTTTTTTACGTTTTTGTCTGTTTTTTTCGTTTTCGCCCTTTTTTCACGTTTCCGTCTATTTTTTTTTACGATTTTGTCCGTTTTTACACGTTTTCGTCTGTTTTTTTACGTTTTCGTCCCTATTTTGACAGTTTTTTACGCTTTTTGCACGTTTTCGTCAGGTGTTTTTACGTTTTTCTCCGTTTTACATGTTTTCGCCTGATTTTTTACGTTTTCGTCAGTTTTTACACGTTTTCGTCTGTATTTTTACGTTTTTGTCCGTTTTTACACGTTTTCGTCCGTTTTTACACGTTTTCGTCTGTTTCATAACGTTTTTGCCTGTTGTCACACGTTTTCGTCTGTTTTTCTCCGGTTTTACTCGTTTTCGTCTGTTTTTTTACGTTTTCGCCCGTATTTTAACTTCTTTTTTACGTTTTTGTCCGTTTTTGCACGTTTTCGTTAGGTTTTTTTACATTTTTGTCCGTTTTACACGTTTTCGTAAGGGTTTTTATGTTTTTATCCGTTTTTTCATGTTTTCATCCGGGTTTTTACATTATTATTTATGTTTTTGTCCGTTTTTACACGTTTTCGTCCGTTTTTTACGTTTTGGTCCATTTTTACACGTTTTCGTCTGTTTTGTTTCGTTTTTGCCCTTTCTCACACGTTTTCATCAGTTTTTTTACGTTTTCGCCTGTTTTTTCTTGTTTACGTCCGCTTTTTTACGTTTTTGTCCGTTTTACATGTTTTTGTCTGTTTTTTACGTTTTTATCCGTTTTACACGTTTTCGTCTGGTTTTTTATGTTTTTATATGTTTTTACACGTTTTCGTCCACTTCTTTATGTTTTTGTCCGTTTTTACACGTTTCCATCCATTTTTTTTACATTGTTGTCCGTTTTTACATGGTTTCATCCATTTTTTTACGTTCTCGTCCGTTTTAATACGTTTTTGTCGATTTTTTACGTTTTCCTTCGTTTTTACACGTTTTCGTCTACTTTTTACGTTTTTGAAGACGAAAACGTAAAATAACTAACGAAAACCTGTAAAAACGGATAAAAACACAAAAAAACCGGACGAAAACGTGCAAAAACGTAAAAAATGTTAAAAACGAACGAAAACGTAAAAAACAGCCGAAAACGTGTAAAAATGGAGAAAAACGTAAAAAAGCGGACGAAAACGTGAAAAACGGGCGAAAACGTAAAAAAACGGACGAAAACGTGTTAAAACGGGCAAAAACGTAATAAAACAGACGAAAACGTGTAAAAACGTAAAAAACGGGCGAAAACGTGTGAAAATGGGCAAAAACGTAATAAAACAGACGAAAACGTGTAAAAACGGACAAAAACGTAAAAGAACGAATGAAAATGTGTAAAAACGGACAAAAACGTAAAAAACGGACGAAAATGTGTAAAAAGGGACAAAAACGTAAAAAAAGTGTTAAAAACGGACGAAAACGAAAAAAACAGCCGTAAACGTGTAAAAACAGACAAAAACTTAAAAAAGCGGACGAAAACGTGAAAAAACGGGCGAAAACGTAAAAAAACGGACGAAAACGGGCAAAAACGTAATAATACAGACGAAAACGTGTAAAAACGGACAAAAACGTAAAAAAGCGGACGAAAACGTGTAAAACGGACAAAAACGTGTAAAAACTAACGAAAACGTGTAAAACGGATAAAAATGTAAAAAAACGTTGACGAAAACGTAAAAAAAGGATAAAAACGTAAAAAAACGTTAAAAATTGGACGAAATCGAAAAAAATAGACGAAAACGTGTAAAAACGGACAAAAACGTTAACAAGCGAACGAAAACGTGAAAAAACGGGCGAAAACGTAAAAAAAGGACGAAAACGTATAAAAACTGCCGAAAACGTAAAAAAATTGATATTGAATACTTTTTGTCTTTGTTTACAATAATGAATTATTATGTTCCATGATGAAACAAAAAAAACTAGCAAAACCCAAAAAAAGCCGACCCGACCCGACTCTTACCCATTTATACCCATACCCATCTAGACCCATCCTTCCAAGTGACCCATCTAGACCCATACCCATATAGACCCATACCCATCTAAGACCCAAGACCCAACCCAACCCAACCCAACCATTTTGCCAACTCTAGTCTTCTCGTACTTAATGTATCAAACTTTCAACATGTTGACAATGACAACAATCTTTGTCATGGCTAGGTAGTGGTGGTGGAGGAAATGAAATTGCTTGATGCGAAGGATCAAGTGAAGCGGGTTGTGGAGCCTCAAACGACGGAGGGATTGGTGGAGGCGCATTTGAAGATGGCTCGACCAAGAATGATGGTGGTGGTAAAGAAGTGTCAACTTCCATATGGTCGGATGGTTGACTTTGATAATTTCTCATAATCCAAATGGGATTATATGATGGTGACGGCGAAAAGGAAGCCGGAGCTAATGTTGACTAAACACCTTGATTTTGTACCATTATTCCTCCTAATGAGGAGAATGTTGCAGGTGGAGGAGGATGAGACGGCCTAAGAGGTAAATCCTCTAAATTGTAGAGGTGTGGTGATGATAGTAGATTTGTAAATGAGATAGCTCTAGGAACCAATGGTGATGGTTTAGTGGAGATAAGGTTGTTTGGCCTAGGAGGTATGGTAGTGTTTGGCATAGGTAGTTTTGTGGGTACTATCCTTTTAGGAATTGGTTTGATTGGTTGAGTTGGTGGAGGAGAAATCCTTGCATTTGTGGATTTGACCGAAGATGATTCGGTTGAAGAGATTTCATGTACAACACGAGAAATTTTCTTGGGTGGTTCTTTGGTGGATAAGTTGCTACTTGGAGTTTTCCTCATGATGAGATGATTTCAAGAGGTTTGTAAAGGTTTCTAAGTGCTGAAAATGAGGATGAAGATGATGACTTTAGGAGTCCTAACAATGTGGTTTATAAACCAAGGGATTTGCCAATTGCATTCAAGACTTAAGCTACTAAAATTCATTGGAATGTGATGATTAACATGCACAAGAGTCAACTTCAGAGTTGTACTGATCTAGGAACTCATTTAAGATGAGATGGAGTGTTTAAGTTAGAAAGATGAACTTGAAATGATTGTTTTGGCTAGAGTTGACATAATCTGTCACCCGGATCCCACGGTTCCCTCCAACAAGGGATCCACCTAGGCTAATCCTAGGGATCCGTCTATCAGCAGCTAAGAAAAGATAGCAATGATGTTTGTAAGGTCTAATGCCTATTTCTTCTTGAGTGTTTCAGATTTTCTAAGTGTCTTAAATGAAGGGGTGCTTAAGTACTTGAGGGTAATGAGTGATGTAGCTAATGATTGCCTTTTATGGAAGAAGTTGGAACTTTCATGAGTACCAATGAATGAACAAAGATGACACTAAAGATTTTGAGAGTGTCAAGTGGAGCTAGATGATCCTAGAGATCAGATAGTGACTTAGGATAATGTTTTGGAGAATATCCTAGAGGCTTGAAATGGAAAAACTAGAATTTGATCAATTTCAACCAATTTTGAGGTAAGGATGATTATGATCAATTTTGCCATAATCGAAAGATTTCCAAAGCTAGATATGAGAGATCATGTGAGAGATGATGAGTGAGCTTGAGAGCGGAAGAGTAATGGGTTTAAGTGAAACGATAGATCTTCAAGCGTCTTGATTGTGATCTAGGTGAGTTATGTGTGAGTAGGAAGGGATCTACTTAACTTGATAAGGACTTAATTTGCCTTAAAACATTATGTCTAGCTTAGTGTGAGGTGTTCTAAGGACATGTTTGAAATACAATGATTGTAATTGCATTTTCTGTTTGCTGGATCCCACGGTTCCCTAAGAATAGGGATCCGTATAGCACAACCTTTGGGATCTGTCTATCTGCTAAGCAGAACCTTTACTAAAGGTATGCAGTGATATTGACAATGCATTATATTTCAAGGTTAGTTTAAGATATCAAATGTAAGACGTTTTATTTCATGAAGGAAATTTGATTACATTGATAAAGCATGAGTACAACAAGATTGATCCTATTTGAAAAACTACTAAGTTCCTTGAACGTTTTTGCTAGAAGGATCATCCAATGGTTAATGAGTGTTGGTGGAATCAAGAATGAAGAAAGTATTCATGAGAGATGTGTTTAGCGGTTCCATCATCTTGTTCACAAGTACGTACAACATAATTTGAATTTGAGGATGAAAATGCATGACGTTATGATAGAGGCGCGTCAAGAACATTCCATAAGGGATGAGTTTATTCTTGGAGCCTTGAAGATTTACAATTCGCCTTGCGAAGAAGTAGGCGAGATTGTATGGTTGTTGTGTTAGCAAACAATACATTATGTGAGCACAACAAGCGGGAAGAATTTCTCGATTTCCCCTAAGACTCCAAACATTTTCACGTAGAATGAGTGCAAGAGGTTTGTACTCTTCTCGAATGTCCCGTGTAAAGATAATGTTTGGATCGGAGTAATATGGTCGAGGTTTGCATATTATGCGATTTAAATCCTCCGGGGAGGGTATGTGTGAACAATATGGACTATTTTCTTCACGAAAGTTGAAGAGATAATCAAGAGACCAATATTCAGTGAAGGCACATTGTCCATGATTTGGAATCCAGAGGATGTGAGCAAATTGCCCAAGGGTTAAAACAAACTTTTGGTTTTTGATCCAAAACCAAAGAGATAGAGAGCGATCCTCGTTACGAACGAGTTCGACTTGATGGAAGAATTCCAATACAAACCTTGGACATATTTTCTCATTAATTTCTAGAATACATTCCAATCCTATGGCTCGGAAGGAGGTATTGATACCTTCTTCGAATTGTAGAGAGGTGTCTACAATACGTCCTTCGTGGAAGTGACAGTTTTCGAGATTATTGAGCCCACGGACATGATTGCCAGGTGTGTTGGGCTCAAGGGAGATGTTAGGAGTGTAGACGCTAGTGAGTGAAAAATCAAACTCATATTCATGCGACATAGCGAAACCTATAGGAAAGACACGTTAATAGGATGTGACGCATTATGGGTAAAACAATGATTACCTAATGTTTTTACAAGATGTTTATTAACAATGACATTAAACTAACTTAATGTTTGACATTCTAGTAAAACATATCTTTTAGGAAGAAAGTGGTTTTTATTTTTGCATGAAAATCTGTTTATCCAGAAGGACGGTTCCCTTCTATAAGGGATCCGGCTAGTATACTTGCCGGGATCCGTGGGTCTGTAGTAACAGAAACAGATTTGATAAAAACATAGGTTTTACAATTTTATACCAAGATATGTGTTTTAGCCTATATTTTCTTTTAGCATGCATACATGGCTTCTAATGTATCATGAAGGAATACGAAACATATAAATCAAAAGAAATGACAAACACATTATGATAATAATAACCTAGATAAACTAGACTATTAATAATATTTCATTTCAATGCTAAGAATGATACAAAGGATTGGGTATATGATCCCAATGTAGATTAACAACACAAAGTATATGTCTCCGTATGAGAACTTCATCATAGGAAACACAAGAGCGATGAGTGTTAAGGCGATGAGCACGAGGGCGATGTAAACCATGTTGATGACGAACCTTCTTGGTATTGGTTTGAGATGAGATAAGAGGAAGATGAAGTTTTGAATGAGAGGTAATTTTTTAAAGTGGAAGATTTGAAAAAGTGGGGATTTGATAGAAGCGTCGACAGATGGTTTATTTATGGGGAAGGAGGAATTTTTGAGATTTGTTTTTTGTTTTATTATTAGAAAGATATGATTTTTGGATTAAGTGAAATAAAACATAAGTTTTATATACCACGACTTTAGACGAACAAGTAACACGTATGTGAGAAAAGCCTTCCTAATGAAGCTACATGTAATACATGTATATGCACAAAAGATAGTCACATAAATACCTAGGTAACCATACTTATTTATCAAGCTAATGTCATTTAGAGATAAGTGAAAAGTCATACCTCAAATGCACTTAGGAATGTCTTTACAAATGACACAACAAATGTCAGAAGACAATTCCAGATCCTTTGTGCTTAAGATACCTTCTTAGGGAAGGTATTCTTGTTACCAAGCGATTCCTATGACTTGGTAGGTATGAGCTTTGACTAATCAACATAAAGAAGATTAGTGAAAAAAAAATAAATAATAAGAAAAATGTTGTCATCTAATCAACATCCAGACAAAGAGTTTTTAAAAAAAACATGGTGTTTGTTTTTATGAAAAACCTTCTTTGTAGTTTTCAATTAACCATGGATCCTATCAAGTTTTTAAAGTACAATATACTTCAAAAAACTTGGTAACGAAGCTCTGATACCAATTGTGGAAAACTAGAAGGGGGGGGGGTGAATAGTTTTGCCAATTAAAACTTGTTTTAATCTATTTAGATCGACTTATGTCAATCTACTTGGATGTGTGTTGGATGTTGATAAACAAACATATAGAAGTATAAATATGTAATGAAAAGATAAGAGTAAGAAGCACAAAACCACAACGCGAGTATTTATAGTGGTTCTTCCTTGCCCTACTCGAGAGTTTGTAATCACTACACAACACCGACTCCTTATGGTGGAGAAACCTTCACAACGTCGCCTACTCTTTTTCCGGTACTAGGCTAACCACCGGGTTCTTTAACACCAAGGTGAACCACACCTACCACAACGTCGCCTACCCTTTATCCGGTACTAGGCTAAGTATCGAGTTCCATTACAATGGAGGAACTACAACCCAACGACTAATCCCAAAGAGACCAACTCTTTATTACAACATCATCAAGGATATCAATATCCTTGGATCTAATCCTAATCTATCTTGTATATCGAAACACACCATATCGAATGTACATTTTAGGCACCTTTCACTAATGCGTTTAACTAGATCTTCAAGACACCCTTCACTAATCTCTTGTGACTTGACTTCTAGGCACCCTTCACTAATGCCTACAATACGGACGATCGACACCTTTCACTAATGTCTTCGTCTTCACATTTGAGACATCTTTCACTAATGTCTTCAACACTACACTTCTTAGTAGAAAGAAAAAGAACCATCAACAAGAGGACTTCAGTAGTCTTGATGATGAGGATGCATAGCAACTCATGGTTTTGAGCTTGCTTGACTTCAAAGGTGGTGATCTCGCCTTCAAGAGGAACCTAGAGAATCAAACAAAAACAAAACTACAAACATAGATCACTTGGATCTGGGGTTAGAGAGTTTTTAACTCAAAGGGAAAGTATGTTGGAAAGGGGTGAGAAACAATGAAGAAATGGCTCACTATTTATAAAGAGAAAATGCCTACTGTTCCCCGGATCCCACGGATCCCTCCCACAAGGGATCCGTCTAGCGTAAAGCTAGGGATCCATGGGACGCTCCTCTTTACTCATGGGTATTTTGGTTATGGGTCATGGGTTATGGCTTGATCCATGGGTCTTTTACTAGATACAATGTATCTTATGAGTGCAATGCACCTAGTCACATGGGTATGGGTCAATACCATGGGTTATGGATATTATCCATATATGATATAAGCATGATGTCATGCAATGGGTTATGATACTTAAGTTTCTACCCATTTATATTACCCAATACTACATACTAGTTATGTGTATATTTTACCCAAATATGTAAACACTAGTTGTTGTACATATGTAATACTAAATCATAAAATCACTTATACTTGTTTTAGTGTTTTATGTGAAAACGTAAGTGTGTTAGAAAAACTATTGGCTCAAACTATTTACGTATTTTATTTGTTTCATTAAAATGATTTTACGTTTGTTATTGACAAACATTAGAAGATCGTAAAATATAAATAAACGTTTTTACATCTAATTTGTATTAACAAACTAGTTGCAGTTCAAATTTTAAAAGTGAAATTTAAAGTGCCGATAGTAATGTTTGACTTAAGTTTGTCAAACCTGCATAAGCAACATTTCCAAAAGCAACAACAGATGTGAAAGCTACAGTTTACCAAAAAAAAGTATATACAGACATAGCAAACTTTCTGTACAAAAACTTAATTGACATAGGGCATTCAACCCATAAATAAAACGACAACCACTATGTTAATAAACCCATAAATTCAACCTGTTTATAATTATAGATAAGGCGTATCCAAATACCAAAAAAAGAGAGAAAATCTGCAAGTAAATATTCACGTTCCTTCCCTAGAAATTTTATGACAAATCTAGCAGGAAAAATAGATCCCCAGGGTAGGAGCCTAGGCGTGCCTACCCACAAAACAGTAAATGAAAATTAATGAAAACGCGTGCAAGAACAGTAAAATCCTCGCTATAAATACGCGAGGTAAATAAAGGGGAAGTATAGAAAAAACAAAAAAAGAACCATTCCTCCACCAACAAAAATAGGTCGACCTGTACATCAGGAAACAGAAAAATTTTAGAAACACCAAAGAGAAGTTGAAGAAGTTATTCAGAAAAAGAACACGATGGTACACAGTACAAAAAGAATACATTCGTCCATCAACAAAAACGCGTTGCCCATCCACGGTCGTTTCCAAAAAGCCCATACATAGCCTAAACCTTTACCCCCCAAAAGAAAAACATAAGCACAAAGCAGATGTTGTGACAACTGAAACATGTTCTTAAATGACTACTAATAACAATTAGTCGTTCTAAAATGACGACTAATAACCCATCTCCGTGACCATTCACAACATTCCTTCACCCAAAACCCGTGTCCTTTGAAGTTTGTGGAAGCCTGCCCAGACCATATGGCGTACCAAAGGTGGGAGTTTAAACCGATTAGACTCTCATTACCCATTTGGGATCTTCAAAGTTCAGGCAGTTCCTTCTTAACCTCGCCGTTCCGAGCGGAAGAAGGAAGTATATCATGGGTATTGGGTCGACGGGAGTGATAGAATGTGCAAAGAGTTGGGTCCCTAGGGAAGGGCGACAATGAAAGTTAGGGGAGCGCAATACGTAACGCATCCCCTAATTAACAAGAAGCTTCCCTAAGAAGGGCAAACAACACGGCTAAAAACTCTGGCATCAGTCCTCTGTTGATTGCAGCCCGGCCCCCAAGCAAGTGTACGTCTACCAATCCTGGCAGATCGGGTTGGATAGACTGGGTTAAAGGTAAAAATGACCAGCTTGCGGGCGCCGGTATAAAATAAAAGTTGCGCGGGTGGAAAAGCTACCTCATTAAAAGCCCTTCCAGTACTGCGCAGAGGGGCAGATTTATACGCGAAACCCCTTGAAAGGCCTATCGAACTTCTCAGGGAATCCCATGGGAAAAATACGGCCGCCCCACGAGGAAGCAAGCCACAGGAAATCCTTCAAGAAAATGATAGCAAAAAAGAAGAAGGATTCCGAACTCAAAAGAGAAAGGGAAAATACCCGCACCGGGAAATCCAACGGAAAATGACAATGTCAGCAAAAGACAAACCAGTGGTAGTAGAAGTCGCGTACCACTGCTAATGTAGTTTATCACTGCTAGTATGATTATGTCGGTTTAATATGTAATATTCTAGAATTTCGTGGGTAGGATGTTTTGTATTAGATAAGTATGGTAAGTATATTTATCTTGTAGAGTAGATACTGTATATTGTAAAGGTTAGAGTTAGATATAAGTTTTGGTCATATCTAGAGTCGATACACTTCAAGGTTGTAAACGCTAATACTATTCAGAGTATTCGTGTATTAATAATATATCCAGGTGTTTAGTCAGAATAACTGTTCGTTAATTATTATTCTTTTTAAGGTTAAGCACTAGATTCCGCATAGTGTTTAATAGCTTGTGTTTGTTTAGTCAGCTTCTATACTAGATCGTTTAGTCAGACTCAATGTACGAAACTATTTTATAGACCATCACTTATTCTAAAAACATCAATATCTTCACTTTGACGTAAGCACATAATGCTTCAGGTTATTAGATGTGTAGAGTTACATTCATTTGAGTTGATTATTTTGAGCTTTATGCGACATTTGTAAACGTAAAAAAATGCTACACTGCTTTTATACGCGATTACTTAAATTAAATATCTCAAATTATAAAATGAATTGGTTGTATACTTACAACTGCTAATTATTTTTTACTACTGCTAGTTATTCTGACTGCTGCTAGTAAACTGAATAGGTTGTATACTTACAACTGCTAGTATTATACGCACAACTACTAGTTATTCTAACAACTGCTAGTGATAGAAAACATCAACGAAATTATGCCAGTCGTTGATGCTGTTGTGTATGGCCGTTTTTCTCCTGACCGTGTGTAGGTGGTGCTGTTACCATTATTGGCCCGAATAGGCCCATGTTGGTTTACAGCTGCTAGTAGTATACTCACAACTACTACTTAATTTTACTACTGCCAGTGATAGAATACCTCAACGAAATGATGAAACAGTTATTGGTGCTGTTGTGTATGGCCGTGTTTCTGGTGCCCTTGGGTAGGTGCTGCTATTACTATTCTGGGCCTAAATATGCACATAGTCGTTTACTGCTGCTGGTAGTTAAATTACAACTCCTAGTTAAATTGTACTAGTGTTGAATGATAAAGCTGTTTTTTGTAAGTGTGAATAGTCACTAGTTGGTAGTTATTAGTAGATTGTAGAATACGACATGTACGACTAGAAGGACTCCTTGGTTTATGAAAGTAGTCCAAAGGGAAAAGAAGTTGTCCTACGTACAACATGTAGTTGCCAAATTCATTTTTGGAAACAATTGCTAGTTGCCCAGATGAAATAAAAATGGATAATGGGATTACAGAACAAAGGAAATAGTAAATACTTTGACATACAATGTTTCATACAGACAACCTACTACATATTACGATTACTACATAATTATAAGTTTAATGATTACATATTATATAACCACTTGATATACAGACACACCAAACTTTCTGTACAAAAATTTAATTGACACATGGTATTCAACCCACGCATAAAACTGCAACCACTAAAACAAGTCTACAACGGCGGTGACGGAAGATCGGATTCAACAGCTTCCTAGCGAACTCCCAATTCTTCTTGATATTATCATAACCATCGTCCACCAAATCGCTGGCCCTGATAAACATTTTCTTTAGCGACGTGGAACAAGCAAGTATAAACTTTATTATGTGTAATTCATTCTCTGATCTAGGAAAGGATCGAAAAAGCACAGTCTCAATCTGCCCAAGGCTGAATGTGGTTGTGCAAAAATCTAATGAAACTTGTTCCAAAGGTAAAACACTAAGCGTGTGTGCAGCCTGGAAAATCAAATAGTATTGAGATACAAAAACATGCCAATTTACGGATGTTTATTTGATACGTATGAAATAAAGTATTACACTTACTCTGGTTTCCAGCATTTTCAAGTTTGGAGATCCGCGAATCATTTAGATGATGAGTGACACGTTAACAGTATCGCCAAAATCAACTCCTTTTAGATTCAGATTAACGAGGGATACAAACGGCAAAGGGACATTCATCCTGGAATTACCATCACGCATCAACTACAACATGTCGACTTTTGGGTTAGTTTTAAAGATTAAATGTCGTTAGAGTTACACATGTTAGGTCACTATGTTTGTAACACAAGCATCAATATGAAGAAATGAGATGAAGAAAGGATCGGATGAACACTTAACCAAAACACACGTATAAATAAAGAAAGGTTTATGCTTAGAGTGAAATAAAAAAGTGAACAACCAACCTTCAAGTGAAGGTTTACAAGACTATATATAGGAAGGAACTAAGGCAACACACTAGTTCCCTTCCTTTCCTTATTAGGCTTGGGCCAAGGCTTATGGGCTTTCTACATAAGCCTTGCCTTAAGCACTAACATAAAAGCCTAGTTAAGCTAACTATTACATATTAATTACTAACACTTGAAATCTAGTTTAGGAATGATTCCAACAATCTCCCCCTAAGTGTTGGTGATTGATGATTAGAGTGAAAAACGTTGTAGGTGTTGATGTAATAGTAGCTTCAACGTCTTCTGACATTCTTCTTTCTTGTGAGAAGAAGTGTCTTGATTCCAACAATCTCCCCAGTGTAGGGATCTTATTTACTTTGAAGTTTTTCAGCTTTTGACATCTTCATTATCTCTGTTCTTTGTTCTTTGTTCTTTGTTCTTTGTTCTTTGTGGTAGTAGTGATAGTATGTTGTTGTTATCTGCATCAGGTCCGCTTCGTTGCTCCAGTGTCTCCACGTCTTTCTCCAACATGCTTACTCGCTCTTTAACGTTGAATTTCAGTACTGATGTAGTTCTCTTAGTCTTTAAACTTTGTAGATTCTTTGATTTTGACAAAGAATCATTCCGACTTTGTGTTGCCTTTTGAGAGAACTTCAATTAGTGTTGTTGTTGGTATTAGCATGTGAAGAATCTACACGATCGTTTCCTCCCGCGAGCATCCATAAGAAGAAAACATAAAAACATGGGTTAGAAATAATCCAACGCTTACAAGTTTAAACTTTGAGTGTGTTAACAGCATAGTGTGAAAACACGTCTCTAATTCTCACAAAGGCTGTTCCTGAACTGGAGTCCCACAAGTGAGATAACGCGATGAACCGAAGTACACCTACAGTTCAGGTGAGTCGCTGAGGTACACCGAAGCATCACCCCATGACTGTAGACCGTTTGAGACAACACTAAGGGTAACCCACAAGGAGTTACCGAAGTGACCTGCTGTCAGGGCTGTTTGATGTTGACCTGGACGAAGTTTCCAATCAATCACTGAGGATCACATGTGTGAACCTCTCATAAATGTTCTCGACATATTGCTAAGATCTGTGTAGGACTCGATAATGTATCACTTGCGTCCTTAAAGTTGAACGACACGTGATGAAATGTCAAGTGTTCCTAAGAGATCTTTTGATGAATCTCGTGGCTTTAGACTCAATAGTGCGCTTTGGTTTTCCTGAGCGGAGACTAGGGAGAGGGTCTCCTTCTTCAATACCAGAAATCTCTAAGAGAAAGCCGATAGTTTTAGTAGGGTTCCCTGTGAGAATGAAACAAGCTTCTGTTGAGAGAAACTTGAGTGGCTAAGAAGGTTTAGTGCATGCGTCACTGGGTCCATGACGACTTTGATCTTCAATATTGGTGTCATCAAGTAACAACCAGTAGCATATGAATTGAACCCGGTGTCTGCCCTAAATTGAATAATATGGAGGGCTATTTCTTTTCACCCTTTTCTTTACTTTTTCTTTTTAATTATTCAACTCCTTCTTTCTCCGATTCTCATTATCTCCTTTTAATAATCATTCCTAAGGACTTCTAAATTCTAACTATTGGTGGTGTCCTTGGGTAGATCCCTCCGGCTCTGGCGGATCATAGGACAGTTATTCCTAACCTTAGTCACGTTATAACTCAATGACTAACCTATGTAGCCAAAAACCATTTTCATGAAAATCTCTCAAAGTGGTTATGAATAAAAGAATTTTGTACCACTGAAAGAGTTTTATATTTAGCAGAAGTACTCCCCCTCCACATGTGCTTAAGTATTTTGACAGAAATCTGCACGGTGAGAGAAGAGCGCGCACTTTTGAATTGATCAACTCAAGAAATGAGTAGTCCAATTTAGACGACAGAGTAACATTTATTATCGCAACGATCTGTTGTTCACTGAACACTTCCTTTTTATATTTAAGCACCTGGCAGCTCCTGTAGTAGATTCTTCATCGTTCTGGCCAATGATGAATCCCATACAATGCATCGAGGTCATACTTTTCCACTTTGTCAGCAAACATTCTTGTGGCTTCTTCCTCGATGGCTATACTGTTAGAGTATATTGCTGCCGGGAAAAGGAAGGTGAGTGATGTAGCGTATTTCTTGGTAACATCGCTACCGTGTAGAAAGAATTCCAAGTCGTTATTGAAGAAATAGCGGTAGGGAATCTTAGGTTGATCCGGTCGGCCAATGGTAGGTAGTGGTTTGGTCCAGTCAGTGTAGTATGGAGCTTTGTCTGGTCTGGTGAAGTCAATGTTTGATTCATGATTGAGCCAATCAATGTTGTTAGACATGGCTCGTGCTATGTTTTCGAGATGATATTCGACTTCAATGGCACTGTCTGAGCTGTCCTTCAGAAGTTGAAAGGCTTCGTTCTTGATTCGCCTCAACTCTACTTTAGTCATTTTCTTCACTTTAAACTTTTCTTGTATAAGCTTCACATGCTCCATTGTGCGACCATCTACCAGTTCTTGTCCTTTCGGTAATTGAGGTATAGCATCAACAAGTTTAGAGAACCAGTCATACTCTTCAGTGTCATCTTCATCTAGCCATGACACTACTTCGATCTTTTTCTTCTTCTTAGGCTTTGGTGATGATGCTGGTTTCTTTGTTGATGTAGAAGAAGTGGGTTGTTGTTGGGGCTCAAGAATTTCTTCATCGTCACCACCAGTGTATTCAAAGTGATCACCGGTTTTCTCTGTTTGTGGTGGTGACTCAGAATCCTGAGGTTTATCAGTAGCAGGAGACCGTTGTGGAGAACTTCTTTGAGTGGAGGTCCTTTGAGGTGGTGGTGGCATAGAAGATTAATCACCATTTTTCTTCTTTCTTTTTGCCTCAGAGTCCTTATCCGCATCATCATCGTCTCTTGGACGCATAGCCTTTTCAGCTGCCACTTTGCATGAAGTTTTGAGTTGAAATTCCAGCAATGCCTCAAAAAGTTTAGCTTCGTCAGAAGTAAACGTTGCAGATCATTTAGACATTTGTAGCACAAGCTTGGAGATCAAATCTGCATCAGAGACAACCTTAGGCTCAATTGGATTGATTTGCATTGCGACCGGAGTAGATTGCATTGTTTTCTTGACCAATTGCATGAGATTTGGGTAAAGTTATCTGGTGAACATTTCTCTAGTCACGCCAGGGACAGTGTTGATGAGAAACTTGTGAGTGTATTCTCTGATCGTCTTCTCCATTTCCCCTTGGATATCTCTATTCATAAATTGTTGCAGCTGTTCCTTTTCATCCGAAAACTCGTTCACCACATCTTGAATTAGATTGACTCTGTCCGCAAGTAGATTCAGTTTCCTGTTAACAACGTTGCGCTTCCTTGCTTGTTTGACAGCTTTGACAATCTTTGTCTTTGCACGTGATGCCCAAGTATCAGTCGATTTCTTTACCAATTTAGATGCGGATCTGGTAGGGGTGTCTTTGGATGGTGGTGGTGATGAGTGAGAAGATGAGTCTGACGATGATGAGTCATGAAGAAGCTCAGGGTCCTTAGGTGGCTCAGAAGTTTGTTCCTTGCTATGTGCTGGACTATCTAGAAGATAATCATTGGCTTCCAGTTCAGCTTTAGCCATTTCTTCAGCCTTAACCCTAGCTTCTTCATCTGCTTGAGCTTGAGCATATTCTTCTGCTTTTTCTTTAGCCGCAGCCTCAACATCTTCATCAGTAATTTTCTCAATCTTTTTCTTCTTCTTCTCTGGTTCCTCAAATTCAAAGATAATCTCATCCTCTAGTTGTTGTTGTTCTGATTCGTGGGTGGTGGTACCAGTTTCCTTATCGGGTTGATTAACCGCATCGGAAACTGGTGTGATTAGTGCACCACCACTTGACCCACCAAGGCCACAAGTTTTTTGTAGGTTGAACTCCTTAGCAACATGTTGAAGTTTGAGATTCTTCAATTTCTTTCTGTAATATTTGTCTTCATCCTGTGGTTCTTCATCGGAGCTCTCTTCTTCCTGCTCTTGCACTGGAGTTTTCCCTTTAACAGACTTGGGACTTAGAGGTTTTGCTACTGTTAAAGTATCATCTTTTGGAGTTTCAGAGTATATGACCTCTTCATCCGTATCAGTGTCCACAGAGTCCTCGTCCATCAATTTGGGTTCCGGTTTAGGATTAGGAATAGAAACCTTCAATGGAACTCTCTTTTTGAGTGTGTGAGTCCTCTTTGGATACTTATGTGTACTCTCAGTGCTTGCAACACTTCCAGCACTGCCTCTCCTGGTCTTCCTAACAGGTGTACCAGAAGACTTTTCATCTATGAACCCCACTTTACCTGAGGCCACTGCTTCCAGATAACATTTGTACGATTGAAGTTCCTTGATCTCAGCAGTAAGAAGGCAATCTGGCAAAACAGCACCTTGTTTCTTCGTTGTTGATTCTTGACAACATTGAGTGTGGGCTCAAGCAACACGGAGTGATGGTTGGGGTCATCAAGTCTCAAGGGAATATCTGGATTATTCCCTAGAATCCTTTGGATCAACAGTTTTATGTATCTGATATAAGGGATCTTGGTGCCAGGCTTTTTAAGATAAGACATCATGTCGTCCCAGATCAGATCTACAAATTCGATGTGCTTCATGTTGATCATGCCCCAAAATATTTGTAGTTCCATGAGCTTAGGATGCTCAAAACCACTATCACGTCCGGAAACCGATTTAGCAACTATGATGTAGAGGGTTCTCCATGGCTGGGGGATGTTCTTAAGATCAACTGATGAGTGTTTTGTGATGATCCCAGCAGCTTCATCATAGCCAATGTCGACCATGAACTGGAGAGTGACCTTTTCCTAAGGAGAAGCAACATAGTCAGCAGGCTGGATGTTTGGAAGAAGGAGAATAGCCCTTAAGTCTGCTGGAGTAATGGTGACTTGTTTGTTGTTGAGTGTCACTTTTACAACATCTTGACCTTTGACCTTCTGCATGGTGTGCCAGAATTGGTGAACATAAATCACCGGCACAGTTGCAGAATTAGTGAGCATATTCTTGTAAGGATGAGTCTTCAGAATATCCACAGCAATTTGACAAGAAGACTCAGAACATGTGAAGTTATCAAAATCGGCTCTGAGATTGTTCTTCCCAATCTTCATTGTGTAACCGTTGGGGAAGATGTCTTCCATAGTGAGAACATTTGGTGCATCAACGTTTTCCATTTGGACGTCCATATTGTGATCTGAAAGATATTGAGCCAAAAGAACCAACATATCGAAAGACATTACGTTAGTCAAAAGTTGATTTTATTGTCCAATGATTGAATATGTTATGTTGATGAATGTTACGAGTCCAACGTCACTTGTTTGTCCAATAGTCCAAAGTAGTCGAGAAAACTTTCGTGAATTTATTAATTTTGAGTTTTAAAGTCCAAATTTTCACTTATTTTCACAACATATTAACCATTTAAGCTTATTAGTGACATTTTGGTTTCGTGACGTTATGATTTATTTTATTTACAAGTTTGTACGCGTAACAATTCATAATTATGGTTAAAATTTAGGCTTAAGCGTAGGAATTGCAAGCTTATGCGTAAACAATAGACCATACGCGTAGGCATAAGCTTATGCGTAGGAACTTAACTTACGCGTAAGAAATGTTACGCGTAGGAAAAGAACTTAGCATAAAGCTTACGCGTAAGCATATGTTAGAGCTTATGCGTAAGGTTTACTCGTAAGAGTGAACCTTATGCGTAAGACTCAAGTTTATGCATATCCTTCACAGGATACGCGTAGTCCCCTTTGTAGAACCTTACGCGTAAAAGGTTACGCGTAAGATTACTCTTACGAATAACCTTCTACGCGTAAGATAATCCTTATGCGTAGGAATCCAGTTAACCTTGATTCTGAATTTTGCAAGCGTAAAACCTGAAATAAATTAGTCATAACATCATCATTAACATATTTATTCAATCTCTTTCAATTTTCACATGAACTCATAGTCCTAAACTGTTACGCATAGGTTACACTTATGCGTAAGTTTAAACCCTAGACATCCAAATTTTTCGAATAAGGAATTTAGCCATAGGATTTGCACCAAACGTTTTCTGGGATACCTTAGAAGCCTAATGAGATGTTTTAAACAAGTTTTAACATCAATAGCCTTATGAATCAATATTACCCAATTCATACGAGTATAAACCCTAATTCTCAATTTCTCAAAATTTCTTGTTTCTGGGCATGATTCAAGTATGGTTTTGGTCAATTAAACATGTATAAAGCAACATATGAACAAGTAATTATCCAGAAACACTCTCATATGAAAAGCCCTAAATCCACGCATAAACCCTAATTCTTGAAACATGATTAAAACATTTTCTGGGTGGAATTTGATGTTGGAAATGTTTATAACACATGATTTTAAGCATTTTGACACCAAAATTACCATCATAAACACTCAATGATGATTTTGTGTTCATACGCATACGCGTAGAACAAAAAATCATCCCATACACAAAATCCAGCTGTTGGATGTTTATGAAAATCAAAACCTTTGTTTGTAAATACATAATGATCATAAAACCACTTACAAATCAGGAGTTTAAAGTACGGATATGAAGATTGATTTTGGTGCGTGGATTAGGGTAGATGAGTGTATTAAATGTTATGAAATAAATGAATGAAAAAGTTAGGTGGATGTATTTTGTAAAAAAGAGTTTAAGCTTTTGACACCAATAGTCCCTCCACCTCAACCATTTTCATCCTTAGCCCATAACTTCCATTTTGGTTACGCAAAGTATGATGTTTAGAAAGAAACTTGACGGCACTCCCCCTCGACTTAAGAAATAATGAAATTTTACAAATTTGAATCCGGGGAGTGTCAACAAACCAGAAATGTGACCACCATTATCAAAGACACAACCAGAATAAGGTAACATGTAAGTACAAGGTTTTATGAAACAGAAAAATATGTACTTTCTCCTCCTCAACACTTGTTCGAGAAAATGTGAAAAGTTAGATAGAAAAAAGTGTTGACTGAAGTTTTGTACTTGCCATGTTTGAAAGAAATGAGATAGAAGAATATTTTTGAATTTTATCAGATTTTATATTTTTGTGTTTTGTTTTTAAAAACTATTTACAAAAGAGGTTTTGGTGTTTGACTGATTTTAAGATTATTTTAAAAGTTCGTTCAGTTCCTCTGGAGTCAAACACCGCATACCAATCTGGTGGACCAACTCAGTAAACCTAGCAGGAGCTAAGGCTTTGGTGAGAAGGTCTGCCAATTGGTATTCAGTACCCACAAAGTATAATTCAACGGTACCCTTTTCCACATGCTCCTTGATGAAATGATATCGAAGATCGATGTGCTTTGATTTCGAATGTTGAACAGAGTTGCACGAGATCGCAATAGCACTTCGATTGTCGCAGACATCGGGATTCTGTCAACTACGTAACCATAATCTTTGAGTTGTGTTCACATCCAAATGACTTGAGCACAACACGCCGACATGGCTACATATTCTGCTTCAGTTGAGGACAGTGATGTACAATCTTGCTTCTTCGATTGCCATGATACCAGTTTATCACTAGAAATTGTAGAGATCCTGAAGTACTTTTCCGTGAATCTAAGCAACCTGCGTGATCAGCGTCTGAAAAAGCTATTAGTTCAAAACCAGAATCCTTCAGATACCAGATTCCCATGTTAATGGTTCCCTTGATGTATCGGAGGATTCTTTTAGCCTTAGAGAGGTGAGTTTCAGTTGGTCTTGACTGATAACGGGAGCAAAGATATACAACAAATACAATGTCAGGCCTACAGGCTGTTAGATACATGAGAGACCCAATAATACTTCGGTATTTGGTAGGGTCAACCAATTTCCCATGCAAATCAGCATCTAGTTTCTTAGTATGTGCAATTGGTGTGGCATAGGTATCACAAGTTTGCATTTCATGTTTGTTTAAAATTTCAGGAGCATATTTGGACTGACTTAGGAAAATACCACGGGGTGATTGATGAACTTGCAATCCAAGAAAGAATGTAAGTTCACCCATCATGGACATTTCAAAATGTTTTTTCATAAGTTTTGAAAAAGCGTTTGAGTATTTTGGATGTGTTGACCCAAAAATGATGTCATCCACATAAATTTGAACGATTAAAATGTGTTCCCCGTGATATTGTATGAAAAGTGTTGGGTCGACCGATCCTTTGGTGAAATTATTGGCAATAAGAAAGGATGATAACTTATCATACCACGCCCGAGGGGCTTGTTTGAGACCATAGAGAGCCTTGTTCAGTTTGTATACGTGATTAGGGAACTCTGGATCAACAAATCCTTCTGGCTGACTAACATAGACCGTTTCCTTCAGATTATCATTTAGAAAAGCAGTTTTGACATCCATCTGAAAGATCGTGATGTTCATGTGAGCCGCAAATGCTAGAAAAATCCGTACAACCTCAAGTCTAGCAACCGGTGCGAATGATTCCTCGTAATCAATTCCTTCTTCTTGTCTATAACCCTTAGCCACCAGATGTGACTTATTTATGATAACCGTACCTTCAACATCCAACTTGTTTTTCCAAATCCATTTCAGACTAATAACATAGTCCCCTTTTGGTTTTTTAACCAATTCCCATACTTCAAGGCGTTTAACTGATTAAGTTCTTCTTGCATGGATTCAATCCAGTTGTCATAAGTCATTGCTTCTTTAATGTTTTTGGGCTCAGATTGACAAACGGTAAATGCATAAATGCAATGTTCACCGTCAGTCTGATGGTGTTGTCTAGTTACGACTGGTTGATTCGGGTTTCCAATGATGTTCACAAGAGGATGGTCTTTAGTCCAACGATGTGTGGAGGGTTGATGTTGATATACATTGTGCAGATTTGGAGGATTCAAATGGCTTGTTGATGATTCTGCAACATCAGAAGTGGCAGTGTCATTAGCAAAAGGATTGAAGAACGCATTTGGATTAAAATCTGCAGGTGGGGGTACTTCATTGTTCAGAAGATCATCAGCTGGTTCAGCATTATTGGATGTGGTTTGTTCGACTGTTGTTGTAGAATCAATTGGTAGTGCTTCCTCAATAGTAGTTGTTGTTGCAGGTGTATCAGGGGTTGGATTATTATCAGGTTGAGCAGCGGAAACATTTGATACATCTAGAGCACGTTGATCAATATCATCACTAAACAGAGGAGCAAAGAGATGTTCCATTTGTTGACGAGTAAGCTATAAGCTTGGTTCAGCTGATGTTTGGCTTTGAGCTTACCAAAATCATCACGATCATTATTCGGGTAACAAAGGGATCCAAATACATGAAAGTGCTTGAGATTTGGTTTACGGTTGTGGATAAGCTCATAAGGTGTTTTGTTGTGGCGTTTGGTAATCATTGAATGATTATGAGTGTAGCATGTTGTTGATACGGCTTCAGCCCACAAGTAATATGGAAGTTTTGCATTTATCAACATCGTTCTTGCAGCTTCCACTAACGTACAGTTTCGTCTTTCAACAACTCCGTTTTGTTTTGGTGTTCGTGCAATTGATGTTTGATGCTCAATTCCCACTTTCTCATAATATGCACGAAGAGTTTGATTCACAAATTCAGTTCCTTTGTCTGTTCTGATTTGTATGACTGTGTTCCGGAGCTAAACTTGAATTTTCGTGAGAAAGGTGATGATCATCTGTGGAGCTTGATCTTTACTTCGAATAAAATAAACCCAAGTCCATCTTGAGTAGTCATCCACAATTACCAAGATGTAGCATTTTCCATTAATCGTTTGCACGCGCATCGGGCCACACAAATCCATGTGAAGAAGATGAAGCACATGCTGCGAGCTGTGTTCCACCTTTGAAGGAAAGTGAGCACGAGTGCTTTTCCTTTGTTCACAAGCTGAGCATAGGTGATCTTTAGAATACCGAAATCTTGGGAGACCTTCAACAAGTTTTTAACGTGCAAGATTGGTTATGGTTTGAAAGTTTAAATGTGAGAGACGACGGTGCCATAGCCAGGATTTGGTAGATGTTGCCTTAGAAAGTAGACAGATAGGAGATGAAGCAATCATGTCTTGCATTGAGATTGTGTAAAGACTTGATGTTCGTTGACCAGACATAAGATCGTTTCCTTGTAGATCACGAATGAAACAAGTTTTCTCCCTAAAAGCAACTTCCAAATCTCCATCACAAAATTAACCGACTGAAAAGAGATTGTGACCGAGACCTTCCACATAATAAACTCTACTAATTTCGATGTTCCCATTGATGTAATCTCCGAAGCCCATGATAGCCGCGAAGTGATCATTCCCGAATCTGACAGTGCCAATGAACTTTGAAACAAAGTTTGATAACAGCTTAAGATTGCATGTCATGTGTCGGGAACATCCGCTATCAACAACCCAGAGGATGATCTGTATCACCTGCATTATACACAGACGACACAGATGGAATAGAAGTAGATGTGGAACCCGAATAGTTAGAGGGTTCCGATGCAGTTATAGGTGAAACACACATGTTTATGATTTTAGGTATCCATGTAAATCTAAGTGTATTATGTAACCATTTCTGCCATCTCCAACTAGTCTTAGCTTTGGTCCTAGGGAATGCACTAGGTGATAAGTTCTTCCTAGGAGGTGAAGTGGGTTCTAAGGGTACATCAATGATTAAAGTATGAGCACTAGAAGGCGGTTTACCTAGCACAGACTTAGAAGCATTAGTGGGCCTAGAGGTATTCTGTTTCTAATGTTCCGCTTTCGAGACAAAATAGTTTTAGCAACACATTTGTCATGACAACCAGAAAACATACTTTTACGACAACCAACACAAGAAGCTTCAAACTTAACATTTAAAGTACTTAAAGGTTCAGCATTCGTTACAACACTTTTTCCATTACATTTGTCAGACACAATATCTAAAGTGGGTGCAACTTGAGTTTTATTCAAAGTCCTAAGGTGTTCTTCTACTTCAGAGGTCTTTATTGTTCTTTTCTTACGTCGCAACTTCCTATTCTTCCTAGTATTGCTCCTAGGCTGTGAAGTGCAGGCGTTGGGGAAAGAGGCAACTATTCCTATTTCAGTAGAGGGAAGCACATTAGTTTCTTGTGGTTTGTCATTAGATGTTCTAGAGACATTTTGAATCTGTTTAGGTGCAGTTTCTACTGTGTTACTGTTCCTATCTTGCTTAAGTTTCACCAACTCTGTTTTAAGATCATGGATAGTGTGTAACAAATCTAGATTTTCAGAACGAGTGAGTCCATCTCGTTGTAAAACATCTTTGGTATATGCAAGATGATCATCAACATCTTTTGACGCTTGAGCACGAGTATTTTTGAGTAAATCAAATATGACACCATATTCCTTTTTCACTTTTGAAATTTCTTGTTCATATTTTGAAATTTGACACTTCAAAGACACGTTTGCATCATCCAGTTGCTCAAGTTTTGGATTAAGAGTTTTAGTATGCAACTGGTTGATTTTGTTTTGCAAAGCAAGTTCTCGATTTTGACAATCTTTTTGACACCATTGAAGACGACGTTTTGCATTTGAAAGGTCGTTTAACAAACGTTTATTTTCAACTTTTAAAGATTTGATTTGCTGCACATTATCAGTATTCTCAACATTTTCAACAGAATCAACATAATCAGCAGAGATATAATCAAATGCATATGCAACAGAATGTAATAACACAACATTAATGGTATCAGCACAGATTACATCTTCCAAGAGTCGATCAACATCTTTTCTTAACATTTTCTTTTTACGTTTTGTGTTTGAAATCGATGTTTCTGTTTGCTCGAAAACTCTTTTCATAAGTCCAAGTTCCTTGTGAAAATCCATTTCCCAATATATTGCACAATTTTTCAAATTTCGGACATGAGGTAAAATTCTTTGCTGAAAAATATCTCTTTGGGCTCGCGCTTGAGGCGATTGAAAATTTTCAACTTTTATTTCAGAATTGATTTCAATTTCACGTTCCAAAAGTTTGATGTCCGATAAGAATGTTTCAAAATATTTTATGACTTTACATTGTTCGGCTAATGGCTTTATTTCACTGAGTGAAGGTAAAGGACCATTAATTTTGCAGTATTGGAAAGGGGACCCTCATTAGGAGACTCAGAAGTAGTTGTGATAACCCAAGGTGTGTTAGAAAAATCCTGTTGAGTGACGAAAGTAACGGCTTTTGAATAGTTAAATGGTTTGTTATAAACAACATTTTCCAATTTTGACCGACTCTCGTCTTCTGTATCTAATTCCTCCATGCGATTATATTCAACAACACACATAATGGAATCATCAATTCTATGTTCTGCACTGTAAACTTGAGGATTTGGTTTGAATGCTCTGTTTGAAAACTTAGGTTTGTAATCAGCAAGATTCGGTCCATATCCATTTGGATTTGGTTTAAAAGTAAACTTTTGAATAGATGTGATTGACTCACCATGTTTATAAACAACATTTCGAAACTCTTTGATTTTGTTTTTTAAGTCAACAATTTCTTCAAGATAGTCATCTATTCATTTCTTTGAATGCTTTTTGTACTCACAGAACTGTTTTTGACAAGTTAACAACTCAGACTTGGATTTTTGAGTTTCCGAAGTGAGAGCGTTAAGTTGTTGTTTATGATCATATTTCAGATGTTCTATTTGAGACAACAAAGCATTCTTAGATGCAACTAGATCACGTATCTGTTGTTCCAATGATTTTTCGTTTTGGTAGGATTTAGCAAAAGCGACTTCAAAACCTTTTTCACGTTTTTCTTATGTTTGAAAAATGTTGAGTTGATATTTTAAGCATTCATTATCCTTAGTCATCAGTGCATCTTTTTCTTTTAATTGCTTATTGATGTCTTTGCAAATTTCCATTCGAGATTCCTGGTCTTTAAGTATGGTCATGAGCTAAAGATCTGGATTAGACGAAAGTTCAGCTTGTTCAACGTGAGTCTCAACATGATCATTATTTAGATCCTCAAATATAACCACGGAGTCAACTTGATTATCAGTATTAAACATAAGGTTATCTTGATCATCAAATATAACTATGGGATCTATTTGATTTTCATCGGAATGAGATGTAGACGGCTCATGTTAAACACTCTGATCTTTGTCGGATGCAGATGTTGGCGGAGATATCAGATCATTAATGAATATAGTTTGATCCGGTACCTGAGACAAGCCGTCAGTGTCATACATTGGGCCTGTATCACTCATGTGGAGTTCGTACATGTTAGCTATTAGCATCACTGCTGCATTAGCCTACAAGTCCTCCATGTCATCATCAGAATCTGCATTTGCCATGAAGCTCTGTTCCATGTTTGTAAGAGTTCCACCAACTTCATCCTTAAGAGCCAAGAGTAAAGCCTCTTTGTGATAAGCGCTGCCTCTTGTCCTCGGCTTAGGGGATGCATTAGCTAGATGACCCTTCTCATTACAGTTATAGCAACGAAGACCATTAATCCCATTATGAGCATTACCATGTTCAACCACTTGAGCCCTTTGTTGTTGTGGAGCACCCATGTTATTCCTTGGAGTAAACCCTTGACCACCGCCCATCTGACGAACATTACCACGATTCTGAACTTCAACACGTCCATTGTTAACAACAGCCTGATTCCTTGTGTTTGATGAGGTACGAATGCGATTGTTGGATTTGTTTGAATATCGGCCGAAAGCTCTAGCAATCATGACAAACCCTTGTTGTAATGCATCAAAAGCTTCTGTATCCTCATTAGATTCACTGTTGTTAGGATATAGAAAGTCAAAGTGCTGAAGAGTTAAAGTGCTGAAGAGTTAAAGTACTGAAGAATTCAAAGTATTACTAATGAAGAAAGTCAAAGTACTGCTTATTCATCAAAGTACTGCATGCTTAAAGGACTGCTATGCAAAGTCGTTAAGGATTAATGTGTAAATTCTAGAATGTTCTAAGCTTAATATAGTATTACTTGTCGTACAAGGTTACAAATTATAAACCGACTAGGGTTATCCTTAAGCCTATAAAAGGATCCCTAGGTTGGTATTAGAGAATACGTGTTTTTAGAGTTTTAGAGAAGTACGATATTAGAGTTTTAGAGTTGTTAAAGAATCTGCATAACAAGCAGATTTAGAGTTATTAATAATATCGTTGAAAGTTAAAGTTAATTCTTCTTAGCTTTGTTAAGTAAATTCCGCATACTTAATAAAGTTTGCTCAGTGTTTCATTGTTAATAACTTAGGATTTATCCAAGGTTATTAAACCCTTAACAAGCTATATAGTTAGTTTGGTTAGAGTACATCGATCCAACAAGTGGTATCAGAGCTTGCGTGGAAACTCTGACTAAGAAGAAACCCTCAAAACCTATTTTACAAAACCCTAAAGATGTCGACTAAAGCTGCACCACCACCATCAATCACCTCACTAAGAATACCAATTATCAAGAAGGGAGAATACGATCTATGGAGCATGAAGATGAGGCAATACATTGCAATTACATACCATGCACTGTGGAATGTGATTGTCAATGGTAATGAAGTTGTAGAAGAACCTGTAGACATTCCTGGACAACCTAAAGCACCTAAACCCATCTTGCCAGCTGCTACAATAAGGAATCATGAGAAGGCTTTCAACATTCTCTTGTCTGCTATTCCTGATGATCACCTACTCAAGTTCCATGATGCTAAGGATGCAAAGCAACTATGGGCTGCACTCAAGACCAGATTTGGAGGTAATGATGCTTCCAAGAAGATGCACATAAATCTATTGAAGAAACAGTTTGAAACTTTCACTGTTGGTGAAAGAGAAGGTCTTGATGCTGCATATGATAGATTCCAAAATCTCCTTAGCATGCTAGAGTTATACAAGGCAGAGGTATCTGTTGAAGATGCCAATCTGAAGTTCTTAAGAAGTTTGCCATCTACATGGCATGTGATTGCTACTATGATCAGAGGACAACCTGGATTGGATATTATGGACTTTGACGATCTCTACAGCCATCTGAAGGTGTATGAGCATGAGATGAATGGCCAAACATGTTCAAAGTCTCACAGTATAGCTTTTGTGTCATCTGAAAAGAGAGGCAGTACTTCCACTAAAAGTACTGCTCACCCTACTCAAAGTACTGTTGCTCAAAGTACTGGCTATCCTGCTCATTCTATCACAACTATGACCAACCCCACATCATCACCATCAAGCACCATCGATTCTGATGAAGTAGTATGCTCATTCTTTGCACAACAAGCTACCTTACCTGTTACTTATGAAGAAGATTTGTCACAGATTGAAGAGGATGCTCTTGAAGAAATTGATATCAGGTGGCAAGTTGCTATGATCACTGCTCGGATCAAGAAGTTCATGAAGAAAACAGGAAGAGGCATAGACTTCAAACCCAAACAGGGTATCACTTTTGACAAGTCCAAGATTGAATGCTTTAACTGTCAAAAGACTGGACACTTTGCAAGGGAATACAGGTTTGCTAAATATCAGGCAAACAGGATGACTGAGAAACCAAAGCTTGAACTAAAGAAATTCCTATTACTGAAACAAAAGCTTTAGTTGCTCAAGAGAATCTATCAGAGGTTGACTGGAGTGCTGAGTTTGATGATGAACCAGTAACCTATTTTATGGTAGCTATGGAGGAAGCAGGAGAAAAATCAATAGAAGAGTCTGATTGGAGAACAACGTTTGATGAGGAGTCTGGATTTGCTGCTATGGAATCTAGATATGGTTATGGAAGCTTTGACTGGAGCATGGAGAGTGAAGATGAACCTGTTCTGCTTGCTATGGTAGCCACTTCACCAAGTTGACCCCTATCTCTGAGGGCAACCTAGAAGAGGAGCTTAAAGATCATCTAATTGTTAATAGTGGTTGTTCTGGAAGCATGATAGGAGACAAGGAGATTTTAAGTCATATTGTGGAGGAAGAGTTGCATTTGGGAATGATGGTAGTAGAGGTAGAATTAGTAGGAAAGGAACCATCAAGGCAGGAAGCATAGATTTTGAGAATGTTAGATATGTGAAGGAGCTCAAGTTCAATCTGTTGTCAGTATCTCAGATCTGTGACAAGAAGTATCATGTGCTATTTACTGACAAGGAATGTCTTATACTTTCCCCTGAGTTCAAGCCTGTTGATGATCTCTTGGTAATACTTAGAGTACTAAGAACCAATGATGTGTACAGTCTTGATATGAGGACTCTTAGCTCTTCTGAAAGAGCAACATGTTTAGTAGCAAAAGCAACACTCGAAGAAGCACATCAGTGGCATAGAAGATTGGGCCATGTAAATTTTGAGAATATCAACAAATTGGTCAAAGGAAATTTAGTTAGAGGTTTACCCAACAAAACTTACAAGAATGATCACTCATGTTTGGCGTGCAAGAAGGGTAAACAACACAAAGCTTCATGCAAGAAGCTTGAGGAAAGAACTATTAGAGAACCTTTGGAGTTGCTGAACATGGATCTATTTGGTCCTGTTTCTGTTACTAGTCTAAACAAGAAAAAGTACTGCTTGGTTGTGACAGATGATTGCAGTAGATTCAGTTGGGTATTTTTCTTGGGATTTAAAGATGACACCTTTGATGCTATTCATGATCTGATAATAGCACTTGAAAACCAACTGAGACTTAAAGTAAGAGGTATTAGATGTGATAATGGGACTGAATTCAAGAACAAGCTTATGGATGAATTTTGTGCTAAGAAGGAATCAAGAGGGAGTTTAGTATTGCTAGAACTCTACAGCAGAATGGTGTTGTAGAAAGAAAGAACAGAACTTTGATTGAAGCAGCCAGAACAATGCTTGCAGATTCTCTATTACCTATTCAATTTTGGGCTGAAGCTGTAAGTACTGCTTGCTATGTGTTGAATAGAGTTTCAGTCACCAAACCTCAGATGAAGACACCTTATGAGTTGCTGATGGGTAACAAACCCAATATTCGATTTATGAAGCCTATTGGATGCCCTCTGACAATTCTCAATACAATAGATAATCTGGGAAAATTTGATGGCAAGTCAGAAGAAGGATACTTATTGGGGTACTGCACCAACAACAAAGGATTTAGAGTGTACAATAGAGTCACCAAGAAGGTTCAAGATTGTCTTCATGTTGAATTCTTAGAAGATCAAGAAAATCAGAAGGGTAAAGGTCCTTATTGGATGTCTGATCTTGAAGTTTTGACTCCTTCTATGAACTACGTACCTGTTAGAGAAGAAACTCAACATGTACACAACAGAGAAGATTTACAGTATGTTGTTCATGGAGTCCATATTAGACCTGATGCTGTTCCTGATGAAGAACCTATAACTGTTGAGAAGGAGAAAAGTAGTGATGAGCCAAAAGCTACATTATCTGCTGAAGAACAGGCTATTCAAGATGAGCTTAATAGGATGCTTTTTCAAGATGTCATAGCACAATCTTATGATGATGATCAAAGAAGAGCTTATGAAGAAGAAAAGAAAAAGAACAAGTCTGCAGAGTTCACTCACAGTACTTTGGGTGACAGTACTTTCGATCAAAGTACTGCTGCACCTGTTGACAGCACTTTGGATGATTTGGATGATCCTACCATGCCTGGCTTAGAAGACACTGATGATGAATTTGAAGATGAAGGTATTTTATCAGATTCCAATGAAGGTGCTGATTTTACAAATTTTGATGATAATGTTGAAGTTCCACAGACTCCTATCTTAAGAGTTCATAAGAATCATCCTACTGATCAAATCATTGGACCTTCTAACTCTGGAGTGCTTACAAGAACCAAAGCTAAGGGTTTTTCTAAATCTCACAATTCTTTAATAAGATTAGTTTATAAACAAAATAGGCTAAATCACAAGGATCATCAAACATGCCTGTTCACTTGCTTTATCTCTCAAGAAGAACCCAAGAATATAGCTCAGGCATTATCTAAAAAAGTTGGGTTGAAGCTATGCAAGAAGAACTTCTTCAATTTAAACTTCAAGAAGTTTGGGTACTATGTGATCTACCTGATGGAAAGAAGGTCATTGGTACAAGATGGGTGTTCAGAGTCATGAGAGATGAAAGAGGGAATGTCATCAAGAACAAGGCAAGGTTAGTAGCTCAAGGCTACATACAAGAAGAAGGAGTAGATTATGATGAAGTATTTGCTCCTGTAGCAAGGATTGAAGCCATTCGAACCTTCCTTGCTTTTGCATCATATATGGGATTTCAGGTTTATCAGATGGATGCCAAGAGTGCCTTTCTCTATGGCACTATTACAGAGGAGGTTTATGTCAAACAGCCTCCTGGTTTTGAAGATCCTGCACATCCAAACAAAGTCTACTAGGTGGTTAAGGCTCTTTATGGCCTTCATCAAGCTCCTAGAGCTTGGTATGAGAGGCTCTCTACTTTCTTATTACAATATGATTATAGGAGGGGAGCCATTGACAAGACTTTGTTTATCAAGAGAGACAAGAAGGATATCATGTTGGTTCAAGTATATGTTGATGATATCATCTTTGGAGCCACCAAACAGTCCATGGTTAAGGAGTTTGAGCAGCTGATGCAGAATGAATTTGAAATGAGTTCTATGGGTGAGTTAACATTCTTTTTGGGACTTCATGTTAAACAGTCAAAGGAAGGAATTTTCATCAGTCAAGATAAGTATGTCTCAGACATACTCAAGAAGTTTAAGTTTGATGCTTTGAAGCCAGTCACTACACCTATCAAATCTATCAACTCATTGGGCAAGGATGAAGATGGTCAACCTGTTCAAGTCAAGTTGTACAAATCTATGATTGGCTGTCTTATGTATTTAACTGCATCTAGGCCTGATATCATGTTTGCTGTTTGTTTATGTGCAAGATATCAAGTCTCACCTAAGGTCTCCTATATGAATGTAGTGAAGAGAATTTTTAGTTATTTGAAACAAGAACCTAAGTTAGGGTTGTGGTATCCAAAGGATTCCCCTTTTCACTTGGAAGCTTTTTCAGATAGTGATTATGCAGGTGACAACTAAGACAGAAGATCAACTACTGGAGGATGACAATATCTTGGAAGAAGATTAGTTTCATGGCAGTGTAAGAAGCAAACAATTGCAGCAACATCCTCTACTGAAGCTGAATATGTGGCTGCTGGAAGCTGTTGTGGACAAGTTTTGTGGATGCAGAATCAACTCTTGGACTATGGGTTCAATTTCAAGAATACTCCTATCAATATTGATAATGAGAGTACCATTTGCATTGTGAAGAATCCAGTTTATCATTCCAAGACCAAGCACATTCAGATTAGGCATCACTTCATCAGAGATTGTTATGAGCATAGGCTCATTAATGTTGTCAAGGTGCATACATATGATAATGTAGCTGATTTACTCACCAAAGAATTTGATGTTTCAAGATTTAATTACTTGGTGGTAAGCATTGGCATGATTAATTATTAAGCTACATTTGAGGGGAGGACTGGTTAGTTAGTTAGACAGTCCTGTGCTTTGCTTAGGGGGAGGCAATACAATGTCCACATGGAGTGTTTGTTATTATAGAGAAGAAGATGGAAAAAGTACTGCTGTTTTTGTTCTATGAAAGTACTGCTCTGAAAGTACTGCTCTGGAAAGTACTGCACACGTGGAAAGCACTAATTGTCTTATCAACGTACTGTTCCAACGGTCAAAAAGAGGGGTAAATTCAAATAATGGTAACTTTGTTATTATGGGCTGTGAGTTTTCAAATCCAACCTATAAATAACTACTTTCCGATTTTCCCTCTCATCTTTATTCGTATCAATCTTTTCCATATTTCTCTCTCACACACACACTTACGTATTCAAGAATCAATCTTCTTTAACAATCATCCATGGAAAACCTACACACAGTTTCTAAACATAACATGGTGGCGAATTTAGATAAAACAGATGCCAATGTCATCTTCCATGACATCATTGATTTCTTAATTGGTTCCCCAATAAGTTATTCGCTTTTGGTGGAACCTGATATAATTGAGCCCTGGATACAGCAGTTTTGGGCAACTGCAAGGACACATATGGAGAATGATGAATCTTATATTCAAGCTAAAGTTGCTGGAAGGCTTATCAAGATTACTGAAGCATCCATTCATGAAGATTTATTGTTTGATGATGCAGAAGGAGCTATTAGGTTTGATAAACAGCTTCTTTGGGATACACTGAGAGATATTGGATATGAAGGGTCTTTGGTTGACACAACAACATTCAAGAAGCCCTTGTTCAGTCCACATTGGAAGTACTTGGTACATGTTCTTCTTCATTGTATCAGCTCTAAAAGTACTTCTTGGGAGCAATTTGGTTCAAACATTGCATCTGCACTGGTAGGATTGGCTACAAACCGTATGTTCAACTTTTCAAGGCTAATCTTAGATGGAATGCTCTCACACATCTCTCATGGATAAAGATGGTTAATGTATCCGAGATTTATTCAAGTCTTCTTGAATAAACAACTTTCAGATGTACCAAAGCCTTCAAGTCTTTTACCTATTGTGGTACAACCAGCCAAGATCTTCACATTTATGGCTAGGAAAAGTGATATGTTTACTAGAAGGAACACCCCATTAACCACTTCAATGATGGAGGTTGTTCAAGCAATACGCGATGAGGCTGCAGAGAGTGATGACAGAGAAGGTATTGCTTCAACACAAGGTACTGCTTCTCAAAGTGCTGCATCTCAAGAAACTGCATCACAAGGTACTGCTTCACAAGGTACTGATGTTAATGAAGGTACTACAGTTTCTCCCACCTCATCACACCATACTACTCCTCCTATTGCGTTACCAGAACAAGATATTCCTATTCCCTCATCATCTTCTGGAGAAGACACAGCTACTATACCCCTTGAAGGTTTAGTGCTGGATAATTATGTTCTGACAAGGGAGTTAGTCAAATTGAAGAAAACAACTGAGGCTCAAGCTGCTCAGATAGCCTTATTGAAGATCAAGTTTAGAAAGTTCAAGAAGTCTGTTTGACCCTTGGTTAAACATCACAGGTTATGGGTCAAAGCTGAAAAGAAGAAGCGAAGGCATTTTAAGAAGACTTCTACAGGCAAAAAGGTTCCTCAGCAATCTTCTATCCAATTGGGGAGGAATTTAGAAGAAAAGAATTTGAAAGAAGATGCTGAACTATATGAAGAAAAGGAGAATGAACCTCAAAGTACTGAAGCAGAGTTAAATATTCAAAGTACTGATGATCAAGGTGCTGCTGATTAAAGTACTGCTCTTCAAGGAACTTATAAGCAAGAGTTAATTATGCCAAGGGTGTTAGATTTTGAAGAAGAAGCTAGTCCTTCAACAGTCATACCAGAAAAGGAAGCTGATACACCCAAACCAATACACACTGCAAGTGATGATGAAACTATAGCTGATATATTGCATGATTTATCAAAACCAAGGGGTGTTAGCATTCCAGGAGTTACTGAAGAACAATCACAAGTTTCTCAACCAGTTATAGATCCAAAAGATAAAGGCAAAGGTAAGCTGGTGGAAACAAGGAAGAAGAAAAAGCTGACTTTGGCAGAAATTAGAGCAATTCAAGTGGCTAAGAATGAGGAAGCTGCTAAGAAATTACAAGCTGAATTGGATGCTGAAGCTGATATTGAAGAAGCTAAGAATAAAGAAGCAGCTAAGAAATTGCAAGATGAATTGGATGCTGAAGCTGCTATATCAGAAAAACTAGTTTTACCTAGAAGACCAATGAGTAAAGCTAAAGAAAGGAATGCAATGATGGCTTACTGAAAAGGTCAAGGGTATACTGGATTATCAAAGCTGAATTACATTAAGATGAAAGATTTATACGAAAATGTTAGAGAAGCTTATCAGAAGCAAGTTGAAAGTATTGTTTCTTTTAAGGATGATAAGCAAAAGGAGGTTGATACTAGAAGAAGCTTAAAGAGAAAAAGAACAACAGAAGCTGAACAGTCATCAAAGAAGGTTGAATTGAGAACAGCTACAGTTGATGAACTGAGAAATTACATTAGAGTTGTTGATTTTGAGAATCCTAAGGCTAAAGATGTTGCAGAAAAGAAGTCAAAGATTATTACATTCGAAGTTGTAAATGCAGAAGATGGAAATTATCTTATGTTCCATAGAGAAGATGAAAGCTTTAGAGTGTTTAACTCATTGTGGGACATACTGCACTTGATAAACAGAGAAGATCTATTTCATCTATATCAACTAGTACAAGAGTATTTTGAACATATTCCATCAGAAGGAATTGGTTTAGTATTACTTGGAGACCTCACAACTATCTTTGAAACTGAGGAGACAAGTACTGATGCTATATGGAATAATCAAGAAGTATGGGAAATTAATTACTGGAGATATTTTGATGAATCTGGAGTGCATGTTTTGGAGCTAGAAGATGGAACAATGATCCATATGTTAGTAGAAAGAAGATATCCTCTCACATCAGATCTTATGAGAAGAATGTTAGATCATGGAATGGAAGTGGAAGAGGAGAATGAAACAGCACTGATGGTCATCGAATTGTTTATTAGATGGACAACAATGGCTAAGGATGAAGAATAAAATACTGGTATAATGTTTATAATATATAAATTTTTGAAAAACAAGTACTTTATCCAAAGTACTGCTGGAACAAACAGTACTTTAATCAAAGTACTGCTTGCAGCATAAACCAGTAAATGTTTTGAAAGAAAAACTTTTGTTAAGTAAATAATATTTTTGACACAAAAGTTAAAAGTAATAAATGGAATTTTGAGATGGTTATAACAATAGGTTATCAGTTCACCATGTTTAACAAAAGAACTGGCTAATCCATGAGCAAACGGCTCTGGTAAAGATATCTCAAATCCGTTATATAGTTGACAACTTGCTAATAAGTTGTATGGTAATCAACTCACCATATCAGCAAATGTAAAGAGTTGGCTAGCCACAAGAAAATGGTTTGTGGTAAAGGCTGTGGAAAAACCATTTATATGGTAATTAGTTCACCATGGTTGAAAGAACTAACTAGTCCAAAAGGGTACAGCTGTTGGTAAAGACAAATCAAATCTGTTGATAGCTGATGATTTGCTAAAAATCATATGGTTATCAATGTACCATGGTTTTACACACCTAAACATTTGGCTACTCCAGAGTTAATGGATTTGGTAAAGAGACATCAAAATCCATTAAATTTCAATGATTCACCTCTCGCAGGAGTTTACACACCTGGAAGTGATGAGAATAGACTGAAACTTAACTGAATTAATATACAAATTGTCATATGTTGCTGAGTAGCTGAGAAGATGGAGCTTGCTAATTGTTGCTGAAAAGAATTACAAAGATAAAGACTACTTTGGAGATGATGATATAAGCACAGAATCTACAAAGCAACATTTGAAGATAAAGCCACAATCCCTCTTTTAAGACAAAGATGTTAAAGCTGAATATACAAAGGAACTTGAAATCAAGCAAGTAGAATTCAAGTTAGGGGAGGATTGTTGGGATACAGAAAGTCAAAGTGCTGAAGAGTTAAAGTGCTGAAGAGTTAAAGTACTAAAGAAGTAAAAGTACTGCTAATGAAGAAAGTCAAAGTACTGCTTATTCATCAAAGTACTGCATGCTTAAACGACTGCTATGCAAAGTCGTTAAGGATTAATGTGTAAATTCTAGAATGTTCTAAGCTTAATATAGTATTACTTGTCGTACAAGGTTACAAATTGTAAACCGACTAGGGTTATCCTTAAGCCTATAAAAGGATCCCTAGGTTGGTATTAGAGAATACGTGTTTTTAGAGTTTTAGAGAAGTACAATATTAGAGTTTTAGAGTTGTTAAAGAATCTGCATAACAAGCAGATTTAGAGTTATTAATAATATCGTTGAAAGTTAAAGTTAATTCTTCTTAGCTTTGTTAAGTAAATTCCGCATACTTAATAAAGTTTGCTCAGTGTTTCATTGTTAATAACTTAGGATTTATCCAAGGTTATTAAACCCTTAACAAGCTACATAGTTAGTTTGGTTAGAGTACATCAATCCAACAACTGTAAAGTGCTTGATCATTGTTGTTGTTGTATGGAACCAATTGAGTTTCTTGAGATTGGTGCTGTGACGGATCATATGGTATGATTGTTGCAGTTGGTTGAGGAGGATTTGTGAAGACAATTTGTAAAGTAGGGAATTGAGGATAACACGTTTGAGCCCACAAAGCAAGAGTTTGATTATCCAGAAGTGAAGGTGAAACAGGGAGTCCTTGGATAACCCTTTCTTTGTCAACTTCCTTTTGGTGGGGCTTCAAGTAGTCGTACAACAATCCATATGTAGCATGATGAAGATTCTTCGCTTGACAGATGAAAATAACATACTTTTCCCAATCAGGACCAAGACTACTCAGGAACTTAGTATTGACTGCAATTCTTGGCATAATGTTGTTGTGTTTTTCCAAGTCATTAATGATGTATGAGAATCGATGATGATATGACTCTAATGTCTCCCCTAGTTCAATCATGAAGTGTTCATAAGCCAAATAGATTTTGGAATCCATGTCTTCTTGATTGAGTTATGTGCCTTCCATGAGAAGATGAATATGCTCCCACATTGCCTTGGCAGTCTTTTGAGCATCAACACTTCGAAGTGTCAGATTGGGTAATCCCAAAAGGATGTATTGCATTGCCAGTTCATTGGCTTCAAAGTGTAGAAGTTGATCAGTAGTAAGTTCAGTAAGACTGGCAACATTGGTGACATCACCTCTTAGTGGATTAGCATTTGGATCTCCGGGTACAGTGACAGTAGGCATCTGAAATGGACCTTCAAGGATGACCTTCTTCAAGAACTTTCCATGTGGCTTCTTTAGATCACAGAAACCTAAAGAACCGTATCACCCATTGATCATAGTTTCTGGGAGTGAGCATTGGAGGTCTATCAAGTGATCCAGCCTCATGAATGGATTGTTGGCTGCTTAAAGCTTCACACATCTTTGCAAACCAAGACGGTTCCTTTATAGTATTCCTGGATGGATGTTGATTTTGAAAGTTTGTGTAGGGTTGTACTTGAAGCCTAGGGGGTGGTTGAATCATTTGTGGTTGAATTGCTCCTGGAGGAAATTGTTGTTGTTGTTGTTGTTGTAGTTGTTGATAAAATTGTTGTTGTTGATGGAGTTGTTGTTGTTGTTGTTGTTGAGGATACATATGAGGGAAGTAGCTAGAGTATGGTGGTTGAGACATCTTGAAACTTGTGTTGAAAATGGATCTTTGTAGTCGAATGAAACTTTGTTGATGAAGTATCCTTATGCGTAGAAAACCAGCTTATGCAAAGGAAATGCCTTAAGCGTAAAAATACCACCTTACGCGTAACAATGTGGCTTACGCGTAAGAATAGCTTACGCGTAGACTTGGTGAAACATTAGGTTATGCGTAAACTAAACACTTACTAGTAATAAACTTATGCGTAATATTTCCTTAGGCGTAAGACTAGCTTATGCGTAGGAAATGCTTAGGCGTAAGATTTTTACTCGTAAGCTTTTAAGCTTAGGCGTAAAACTAGGGTTTTAACCCAAAAATCCTTTACACTTATCCAGTGTAAGAGATATCCAAAGTCGAAGTGTTTTCAGGCTTATCCAAGCAAGAAAACACTGAGTAAACCAATTAGCACTGAAGATCAAGCCAAGAAAAGCTTATGCGTAGACTTTGAGCTCTTACGCGTAAAACTAGGGTTTAGTTACGCGTAGGATTTGTCAACTTTGCCAAAACTGAATTTTTTGCACAACAATGTTTCTAAACCAGATTTTTGTGATGGAGAAGCTTCAATATCACCAAAATAACACAAAAGTGTGAAACTTGATGATCAAAAACACTTTTTCACCTTACGCGTAGAAATGACCACACGACTACAACCAAGCTTAAACACAACGAAATACACGTAAAGTTGCAAACTTTTTGCCAAAAACTTAAACTTTAACACCAAATAACCTTTAAAGTACAAGAATCTTGGATTTTAAAGTGTAAAAAATAAGTTTTTTAAGCATATGTAAGTTGTGTACCGAGACTTTACGCGTACACACTAAAAACTTCAAAAACAAACACACGTTTCACCCAACTATTTGGCGAATGATAACACTGTTAGGTCACCATGTTTGTAACACAAGCATCAATATGAAGAAATGAGATGAAGAAAGGATTGGATGAACACTTAACCAAAACACATGTATAAATAAAGAAATGTTTATGCTTAGAGTGAAATAGAAAAGTGAACAACCAACCTTCAAGTGAAGGTTTACAAGACTATATATAGAGAAGGAACTAGGGCAACACACTAGTTCTCTTTATTGGGCTTGGGCCAAGGCTTATGGGCTTTCTACATAAGCCTTGCCTTAAGTACTAACATAAAAGCCTAGTTAAGCTAACTATTACATATTAATTACTAACACTTGAAATCTAGTTTAGGAGTGATTCCAACAACACATATCTTTAACATTGTAAAATTAAAAGTGTAAAACTCAAAATGGTCTTACCTTGCAATCGTCAAAATCCAATGTAAGGGTCTTAAGAGATGGAAGTCTTGTCAGGTGAAAGATATCGGATGCTATGATTGTCGTGACAGCATTCAAAATACCGAATGCCAAATGTAACTTCTTCAAATTCCTAAGACTTGTGAGATTCCATAGTCTCATCCCCGTTTGTACTCTCAACATCCATTCTAAGAGGCTCTTTTTTAGGTAAAGGGGAGTAATCCTGCACCCTGGTAAAATATATTAACCAAAACGTTTTAAGTACAACGGATGAGAGTGAATCTCTCATCTCGGCCCGTTACATGGGCAACAGACACGCACTTTAAAGTGCACTTAACCAAACATATACCATAAGAAAGACATACCAATATTATGGACTATCAAATAAAAAACCAAATTACTTCCTACCATGACCTACGAGATTAACATCATACATGTCACACAAATCCTACAAGTGTCCTGGTAAATCGTAGACCTGAGCAGCATAATCATCAAACTCTTCTAGCTCAAATCCCCCACCTCCCCCAGAAGCCAAAAATGACGCCATAGGGTTATCCAGTTCCAAAACCTCATCCTGATCACTATCAGAACAAGTCACATTCCTGACTTTAGAAAACAGATTACTAACCTTAGTAGCAGAAGAAGTCGTGGTCTCTGGAGGCTTACTGGATGCACCAATATCAACACGAGACTCTTTCCCCCGAGAACCAACCATACCTACTTCCTTAGTACAACCAGAAGAATTCCCAATCTTCGCCTCATCAGTAGTCGAATAAGCCGCAGGATTTTGGATGCCCGTGTCATCTTGCACCTCAAGCGTCCCAAAAGAGTTAGACGTAGTAACAGGTGTACCTGTAGCATTAACACTAGTAGTTTCCGGTGTCTTCTTCTTAGCAACATATACCTGCTTCCTAAGAGCAAATCTAGGACCCTTACCCATATTAATACCACTAGACATCTTTGTACCTTTGGGTTTGGCTTTCCGATTCTGCACCACCTTAAACCCATCATCATACTCTTCCAAAGACGGGGTGGGAGAAGCATCATGATGCTCCTTAGTACTCTTAGGACAACAAGCATTAACATGCCCAAACACTTTACATTCCGTGCAATGTGGAGGTTTCCATTCATATTCAACCCTTATACTTGCCATAGTAAAACCACTATCGTCCTTTTTAGGGATCGCCATAGTCACCACATGTTTAAGATCAGATTCCGATGATAATTCAACAAGAGCACGTGCAAAACTAATATGACCCCATGAATCAACGCACATGGAACTAGTGAATGCATCTAACATAATCGGCTTACCCACCTGAGTAGCAATAAGGCTCAACCCGTCTTCCGAATATGCAAGTAACGGCACGTTATGCAATTTAATCCACACGGGCATTTTAGTAACCTCACTTTTGGACAATAGCACGTCAAGAGTCCATTTAGTGAGAATGATATGAGAATTGCGAATAATCCAAGGGCCCTGCTGAATGACATTATCAACACCCTCTTTAGATGCAAACTTAAAAAGGAACACACCTTCGTCATTCTTCATGAGTTTCTGTAACCCAAACTTACCCCACGTGTTAGTTACATAATTTTGGACCAAAGGAAAGGCAATATTCTTGCCAACAAAGAAGCCAACAAGAGTATTATCATAACGGTTACACACACTCTCCATAGCAGCCTTAGGAAGAACCGTATCATGATTATCAATCCGATTATCATTCACTAATGGTCTAAAGTTAACTTTCCTAGTGACTTGTTCCGGATTTAAAACATTAGCAAATGACCTTGCGTTATTCGACACATTATCATTACCATTAGCATCAAGACCAGAAGTTGACACCTTTGACACATTCGTAGCAGCAATAGCATTCCCATCCATCGAAGTAACACCAGGGGAGACCAAATCCGGATTCACACAAGTATCCGGATCAATAGCATTAGTAGAATTTACATTAGTGCTCGAATTCACCCCACCCAAAACGGAACCAGCCATATCATCAACCCATGGATCCGGACAAGATGTTTGTTCCAGGTTAGAAGAACTCCAAACAAATTCAAATGTGCCTTCGTGAGTACTAGGGTTTCGCAAAACCCTAGTAGCTTTGTGCACTTCAGGAACAGTCGTATCACTAGCCATTGCGTGCTCACCTTTGAGACGTTTAAGCCTAGAATCCAAAGCATTAATATCCAGCGAAGCATACGGATTAGATTCCTTATTCAATCCAACTTGATCGGCCAAGTTGGTGGATGCTTTTGCAACCTTCTTCGATGAACCATCCTTGTTGAAAAACCCTTTCTCCATCACACAAAACCCCAAAAACAATCACACAACAACCAATAACAACAGCTACAACCCAGCAACAACCTTAAAACGACCAAGAAAACCCTAACTAAAAGTTAGGGTTTAAGCGCAACGCACCACCAATCTAACCAGCCTCTATATTCAAGAGCATAATCTGATAAATAAGAACGTGAAACCCACCCTTGAATGTTTAAACCGACACAAAGAATCAACAATAAAACGCAAACGATTCAGAAAACCAATAAACCCTAACTATCGATTGAATAAAAACCCTAACTGAATGGAACTAAAAGTATTAGAATCAAACGAATTAGAGTAATTAGGAGGAATGATTAGCAGAAAAGTAAGGGTTTCGGTTTTCTTGAGAATCACCAAGGAGAAAGAGACTCAAGTAAGGGACAACCAGCAATTAAATCCCAAACTGTACCGGTTAGAAAATTGACTAAACACAATTCTAAGCTCAGTAAATTTGGAAAAGTAGTAAAAAACACCAAACTCGGAAAAGCACAACAATGAATTTCTAGATGTTTCAATTCCATACGAGAGTAAAGTTGGGATGGCAATGTAACTGGTTGTCCATACCAGTTTCTAATTATCAGGTCCTCAATTCCTTGCAGTGCCAAAAACATAAGCCAATCACGAATCTCTTCATAATTCAAGTCTTCCATTCTAGACAACGGTTTGGGATCTACAGAGAAGACAAACTTTTTTATGAGACCCTTAAGCTAATTTAATAGTCTAGTAACATGCCTCCCATCAAACTTATATGTTAAATAATAAAAGAAATACTCATCAATTATGACTTCGGTGAGCAAAGTCCACTTAAACCTCCAGTTTCTAGATAAAGTAGAGGTGCTCACCGCTTCTTTTATTGGAAACCGATTCAAAATGATACCGATCACTATATTTGGCATGTTGCTAATATAATCTCTCATATTGGTGTTAACATTAGCTCGAAACGACATGGTTTTCAAGGAAATTTTGTAGGTTTTTTGAATTCTCGACAGGAGCCTTTGGATGAGGGTTTTTGATTTGCAATTGATGGTTAGAATGGGGGTGTGTTATTATGATCATCAAATGTGGTTGTTGGATTGGTTCATTGATTCACGTGCCCAAGATACAAGCTTTTCAAATTTGGTCCCTAAAATGGTAAGTTAAAAATAAAACATGAATAGAATGGTAAGTTAAAAATAAAACATACTATACACAGCACGGTCTGGCTGATTTAACAAAAGAAGAGATTATTTGTATGGGGCGATGTAGAAAGATCCCGCATCTCCTAACATTCCCATGCAGACAAATAATTCAAGTTCTTTGTTTTACACAAATACCGAGTGACCCAAATGAATGTCGTTGTACGCTTCCACTATTGGAGCCTGATCCTTTGTAAACCCAAGCAAGCGAACCGAAAATAGGGTAAGGATGGTGAATAGGCTTCTAAATGATCTTATGAAAGAACCATTCACGTTCAACAACCATCCGCAAAACAATGAAATATCTTCAGCAATGATTATCCCAGAAATCACCAGAGAGGTTCCAAGATCGAAAACATTGAATGGAACTCGGAGTTCATTTTTTAAAATCTGCGGTAGGTCTATAACTTTAAATTGGCTGGTTACCAAATCAAAAGAAATCAACATATAAATCTTGTAAATAACACCGTCCTCATTAGTTAACTTTTCACTCCCAGTCCAATAGATAAAAAGACCTACAACTTCATGACTTTTACGTTTCAATTTGATAGTTTCACGAGGGGGTGGAAAATTTCAAGGCGTGTCCACCTTAACGAGTTCAAAAAAAAGACAGACACATACCAGAAACCACTTTGGAAAATAGGATAGGAGACCTTCACGATCATCGGGTCAAGAGTGTCGGACGGACGCCAAAACCAAAACAAATCTTTTGACATTCAATTTGATGCGTGTAAAGCGGGACAAATACTGCAAGTGATTTTTTGATTGCCTGGTTCCAAATAACAGACATTAGATTAGAACCATAGACAAAACACGAAAGACCATTAGAATTGCCAACTGCAATCATAGATGAAAGCATTAAATCTGTATGAAGTGGCGTAGTGATTAGCTGTTCATCTAAAGCTAACAGAAAACCTTCGTGACCCATATCGAATGTTAGCGTAAAAAAACACTCATCATTACGACGAACACCATAATTAAAGATGAAGCTTCCACAATCTATACTAGCCTTCCATAACTTGCAAACACTACGTAGATGGAGTATAGAGTTAGGAGGTAGCCTACGGATGATATCTAGTTAAACATCCAGTGGGATATTGTCAGACATTTTTGTTAAACAAAAGCAGAAAGATTGGGATAAAGATATGAAGTGAATAGACCAAAAGAAGAAAGAAAGATTTCTATTGAAGAAAGAGATTGAAAACAGAAGACATTAAAGGACATGTACCGTGATGTACTTTTGGGCAACCAAATATTATATTCTGCTATATACCAAATATTAATAAAGTATACATAACCAATATAGAAGTGGTTTGCAAACCATAGGCCTTTTTGTGTATGTGCATGGGTATTTACAAAAGAAATGCCGTTGAGTTAAAAAAAATAATAATCGACTAATATATAACACAAGTAAAAATACCTATAGTAAAAGTTGAAAGAAAAAGACTTCACAAGTGAACATTTGACAATAATTATGGGTCAAACAGACATTAAGGATCGTACCTTGAAAGACGGCTATCAATTTGTGTATTCAACCTTGTGCTTCCAGAAGTATTCAAGCATCCGTTCACGGTAAGCTAACGCTGTTTGAAGAGGGTCGTTTACTTCCAGAGGCTGGTTACGGAGCAATCTGTACAAAATAATGCACACCTATACTCCACAATCACCATATAAGTCTGATTGTTCTGGGAATTTTGGACACTGGTATGTGATTATATAATCCCCCGGTGATATGCCCTTGCTATGCAGTACCCCAGACTTTGTTAGGTACAATTTAAGTTGTGGTTGTAACTTTCTCTTCAAACCTCGCCACCACCATACACCTCTTCCGGCTGACCCGAGAGAGTCATAAAGGAAAACAACGCCAGTGCGGATATGGAGTACAGCGAGTACCCAGTGAGTTCCAGTTTCATTCACGGGAAACTACACCTAATATATAAAACAAATGCAGAATATTATAAGCTGTTTATAACTATAGTGTTGTATGGTAAGAGTCTACCTAACTGACCTTTTCAACATCTCGACAAGCCACAGGGTATGTTGTGCCATCTTAATAAGTGGTAGGCATTTTGCCATCTAGGATTTGAGTGCAGAAATTACACCCTACCAAAGCTCAATCTTCATCGGCTGGTCTAAACAGCCACATCAAATCAACCCATACATCCAAGTGCCGTGGACATATAAAAAGTACGTCCAAATGCCCCTTTTAGACTGAAAATAGTAGATATAAACTTCAACAGCTACTTGAAAAGCCTAAGATAAGATATAAAAGCTTAAAGGTTAGAAGTACTTGTATGCTAGAGAAAATCAATTCAAACAATACCTTAAAATATCATAGAAAAGAAGTCCTAACAAGTTATAGTTGCTCCATTTGCAAATCAATGTCTCACATTCAGAACATCATTCCTCCTAAATATATCTAGAGTATAAAACAAGATATAATAATTTAGATACAATTATCAATACCGAGCCTGATTTACATGTTTTTTAGCGGAACATAATTGCATCAAATTAAGAAATTTACAAAACTTGAATTTCGGTTTAGGGGTGATAACCCTAATTTTGAGTTTCATCAAGGGAACAACCACAATTGCAAATTTAACTAAAATTACAGATTAAATCGAAGATAAAACACATTAAGTAGATAATAATAAAAGATTGTGTTTGGATACTAGCAATTTTGAGAGGATTCATTTTTTGACACTTAAGGTGATAATAAAAAAAGATTTCTTCAGGTGATTTGAATTACCTGTAACAAGAACAGGCCACTGCACAAGAAGCTTCAATTGTGTGGTGGTGCCGCCGGATGGTGGTGGCGTCTGTAGTGGTGCCGCCGGATGGTGGTGGCGTCGGGTTGTTGGGTGGTTGTGGTGGTGTTAGTTGTGATGGTTTATGTGGAGGACAAGAGGTGTGTGAGTCTGTGTTTTGTGTGGGAGTTTGATTTCTTTTTCTTTTTAATTTAACATGTAAAATGACCAAAGTATCCTCGTGTATAAATACAAGTTGCCAAAAAATATAAAGATGCCCAAAAAACAATACAAGTTGCCCAAAAAACAATACCTTACAATAAATACATGACATATACTTTCAAAATACGTACTTGTGTCATAAGTTGTCGGCCACGTGGCAGCCCCTGGTTGGGTCCAAGAAAATCGGTGGGCAACCGGTCTAGTTTCAAATTAAAAAAAGGCGTGGTCCGAAAAGTGATAAGCCTCAGGGCGCCTGGTCTATTTGCCTCATTTTCCCTAAAATAAATCAAAAAGCCAATAAACGATATCAAAACAAGTCATGGTTAACCGGAATAGCTCCTAAAGGCAAACTAGTCGGTCTAACTAGTGTAATGCGGTTACCTAAAATGGCTCCCTAATTGTTGGTTGTCACAGCCTACCAGCCTCAGAAGAAACCCGTACCGGGTTTCACTATGAGTTTCTCCATGGTGAGAAGAGGTTAGGATACTTCTTTCAAAACACGTCCTTACGTTCCCATGTGAACTCTGGTCCATGACGGGAATTCCAACGAACTTTGATGATCGGAATACGGGTATGCTTTAGCCATTTCACCTCACGATCCATGATCTCAATTGGTTCCTCAACGAAATTCAGATGCTCATCGATTTGGATATCTCTCATAGGCATGACTAGATTTTCCTCGGAAAGACATTTCTTAAGATTACTAACATGAAAGACATCGTGTACACTACTTAACTCCTGAGGTAGCTTAAGTCTGTAAGCTACTGGTACGATTCTTTCCAAGATTGGAAAGGGACCAATGTATTGGGGGTTGAGTTTTCCACGTTTTCCGAAGTGTATCACCCCTTTCCAAGGGGAAACCTTCAACATGACTCGGTCTCCCACCTGAAACTCTAATGGCTTACATCTCCTATTGACGTAACTCTTGTGTCTATCACATGGGGCTTGCAGACGGTTACGGATTTGAACTATTTTCTCAGTGGTTTCTAGAACGAGTTCGGGACCGGTAAGCTGGCTGTCACCAACTTCTGCCTAACAGATCAGAGAACGGCATTTTCGGCCATACAACGCCTCAAATGGTGCGGCCTTAATGCTGGTATGATAACTATTGTTGTAGGAGAATTCAGCCAAAGGTAGGTATTTCTCCCAGCCTTTGCCAAAATCGATGGCACAGTCACGAAACATATCTTCAAAGGTTTGAATGGTCCATTCACTATGACCGTCGGTGTGAAATTGATAAGCAGTGCTCATATCAAGTTTCGTTCCTAAATCCATTTTAAGGGATGCCAGAAGTTTGACATGAAATGGCTATCTCGGTCAGAAATGATAGATATAGGCACGCCATGGCGAGATACTATCTCTTTGACATACAACCGAGCATGCTTGTTGATACCATTGACTTCGCTAATGGCCAAGAAGTTAGCAGATTTGGGTAAACGATCCACAATACCCATATAGCATCACATCCGCTATCCGCTAACTGATCTCGGTAATTTGGTGATGAAGTCCATGGTGATTCGCTCCCATTTCCAGACAGGGAGTTCGGGTTGAAATAGAAATCCTGAGGGTGCTTCTGGTGTTCGGCCTTTACCTTGGAACATTTCAAGCACTTACTGACATACAGAGCTATGTCGGCTTTCAAGTTCGGCCACCAGTAGAGTTTCTTCAGGTCATGATAAATCTTATCGGCTCCGGGATGAATATAGTATTTTGATTTATGCTACTTATGCATAATCAATTCACAGATTCCGCCATGAAATGGTATCCAGCTTCTGTCTCTGAAGCATAGGGTTCCGTCGGAACGTTTCAAGAAGCCGTTATCATTTTCTACCATTCCATGAAGGTTCTCAGATGGACTGTTCTATTCCATCAACGCCGCGGCTTGAGCGGCTAAGATTTGAGACGGTAGAGTTGAACTAATTGTCATTACTAATGATCGAACGAATAACGGTGGAATGTTCTCCTTTCGACTGAGGGCATCTGCAACGACATTGGCCTTACCAGGATGATAATGAATCTCACAATCGTAATCACTGAGTAATTCCAACCAGCAGCGTTGTCTCATGTTCAACTCCTTTTGGTCTAAGATGTGTTGCAGGCTCTTATGGTCGGTATACACTACACACTTAGTACCGTACAGGTAATGTATCCAAATCCTAAGGTCAAATACTACAACACATAACTCCAAGTCATAGGTGGTGTAGTTTTTCTCATGCTTCTTAAGATGTCGGGACGCATACGCTATCACCTTCTCCCGTTGCATCAGAACAGCTCCTAAGCCTTTATGCGAAGTGTCGTAGTACACGACAAAATCTTCGCTTCATTCAGATAGGGCTATGATGGGCGCACTACACAACTTATCCTTCAGTAGTTGGAACGCCTCTTCTTCCTTTCTCCCCATTCGTACTTAACGTCCTTCTGCGTCAGTTTGGTCAGCAACTTAGCTATTTTGGAGAATCCCTCAATGAACCTCCGGTAATAGCCTGCTAGACCTAGAAACTGGCAAAATTTTGATGGGGTTTTAGGGGCGGCCCATTCCTTAATGGCCTCGATCTTAGCTGGGTCAATGTGAATTCCTCGACTATCTATCACGTGGCGCTAAGAATTGTACGGTAGAATCCAAAATTCACACTTAGAGAATTTGGCGTACAACTGTTCTTGCCTTAACAACTCAAATATGAGCCTCAAATGCTCTTCATGCTCCTCCCTATTCTTGGAGTATATCAAGATGTCGTCTATGAATACTATCACAAACTTATCTAGATACGACTTACATACTCGGTTCATGAGGTCCATAAATACCGCGGGCGCGTTGGTCAAACCAAACGACATCACTTGGAATTCATAGTGCCCATAACGAGTTCTGAACGCTGTCTTCGGGATATCTTCCTCTCGGACTCTAAGCTGGTGATACCCGGATCGTAATTCGATCTTAGAAAATATACTATTTCCTTGGAGTTGGTCGAATAGGTCATCTATCCTAGGTAGTAGTGGGTATCGATTCTTTACCTTCAACTTATTCAACTCCCTATAGTCGATGCACATAAGGAACGATCCATCCTTCTTCTTCATGAACAGTACCAGTGCTCCCCACGGTGACGAACTTGGTCGAATGAATCCCTTCTGTGCCAACTGTCTAGACAGTTCCTCCAATTCTCTTAGATCAAGTCGATAGGGTGCCCGAGCTACAGGTGCAGCACCAAATGATGGGTACACCCTTAAGGTGTCTTTCACTCTTCTTCTCGCTTTTCTTTTCAAAAATTCGAGCCAAGAAAAGACAACCTCCTCTGTCGATGTACTTATGGGACTTAATATAAGAGATTATGCTTAACCGGGAGGGACCCCCACAGTCGCTCCAATCTCCTTGTATGCTCAGAACATTTCTGCCATATGGCACACGCACGATCTTCTCATAGCAGATGAAGTGGGCATCATTCTTTGACAGCCAATCTATTCTGATGGTGACATCAAAACTTCCTAAGGTGACTGGCAAAAGGTCTATGCTAAACGGGTGGTCTAGGAAACTTAGTGTGCAACTTCAGACTACGGTGTCTATCATTTCCCTATTCTCATTAGCTAACTCCACATCATAACTTAATCCTAAAGGTGTCGGGGCAATTCCTAGTAATGGCATAAAGGCGGTGGATATGAAACTCATATCGGCACCGGTATCAAACACTATGGAAGCATAGAGGTTGTTGAGAAGGAACGTACCCGTAACTACGTTCGGGTCCTCGTTGACTTCCTTATCAATGACGTACACTCGCGCTGCTCCCATGTCTCTCTGTTGATTTCCAGCACCTTAGTTTCCCTGGTTCCCTTCAGTCCCTCGATTCACAGGGTTATGCCCATTACTTCTTATACCTCGGTTCACCAGACCTCCTCTATTCCAGAGATTTCCTCTGACCCACGACTCTCAGCACTCATTCTTGAAATGCCCTTTCTTTCCACATCCAAAACAGGTGACACTGGCCTTCCAGTCCGCTCCTTGTGCGGTTTGTGCCACAACAAGGGGACGGGACCTACAGTCTCTGGCCATGTGTCCTACCTTAAAGAAATTCCTACACACCACTGGGCACTGCCCATGATGGGGTCGATTGCAACGATTACACAAGGGTGTGCTACCTTCATAACCCTCCTTCTCTCCATTACCTATAGCATACATCCTGGAAGTCTCTCGCCATTTATTGTTATCTCCCATAACATTCTCATTCCTCTTCCTCTTATCACTCTCACTCTTGTCTACTCCTTTCAATACAAGAGAATCCATCAGACGCTGGGCTATGGTAACTGCCTCATGCAAGTTAGCCGGCTTCGCAGCGATGACATCATTCCTAGTAGCTAGAGTCCATCAGTGTACCTCTCATTCTTAAGAGCCTTAGTACGAACCATCTTTGGGCAGAGTAACGACAACTCTTGAAAGCGACGATTGTAAGCCGTCATGTCGCTACCCTTTACCTTATGGTTCCAGAACTTAACTTCTAACTTCTTAACCTCATTCCTAGTATAGTAAGTCTTGATCAGAAGGGCCTTAAATTGGTTTCAAGTCATGCCATAGGCTACCTCACTGCCTACCGATCTGTGATAGTTGTTCCACCAGGTTAACGCTTCGTCCTTCAAAGTGAATGTCGCGTACTTGACCTTGTGTCCTCATCATAGTTACTAACGGTGAACATGGATTCAGTTTTCTCCATCCACCTTGTTAGGTAAACCACTCCCTCGGTTCCTCTGAACTCGATGGGACAACAAAATTGGAACTCCTTGTAGGTACAACCTTGAGCTTGATTATGCGATGGGGTTCCAGCAGAGGTATTTGGGTGATTAGACTCAGCTAGCAACTCGGCTACATGTTGTGTCACAAGCTGGTCGATGAGGGCTTGATTCAAAGGCGGAGGGATCGGTGGGACATGACCATTCTCAGCTTGGTCATTGATGTCCGGGTTCTCAATGGCTGGGTTGTCGGTATTCTGATTTTCAACAGGTGGAGTGGTCAGGGTCGGACGACGATCTCGACGAACAGGAGTGACCACAGTAGCAGGAACTGCTCGGGTGGTCCTAGGCGGGTTTCATCTTGGTGCCTTTGATATGAAGGTTACCACAAGAGTTTCATAAGTTCACAACTCACGTTTCATTAGACGAGGTTTGGTCTCAAGGATATCAAATACCGCACGAATATAAAATCAAGGTAACAAGGATAATGCTACATCATGAGGTAATAACAAAAGATCGAAACGAGAAATCAGAGGATGTACTTCTAATAGCCATAACACATTGTTTTCGAAGTACAATACATGAAAGGATATAGAGTAGTCGAAAACGATCCTACTAGTGAAACTAACAAGATAACTAAGATAAGTCTACATCTCGAACTAGGGACTCCTCAGTTTCAAGATGGTACAATACTATGAACCTAAGATAATCTAGCCATGATCACCGACAACTCTAGCTAATATCCTAACATCATCAATCTCCCTCTATAGAGATGAGAGCTCACTACGCTGGGCATCGCGATCACTCTTCAGATCTGCAACCTTTCTTTCCAGCTCGCCAACCTTTACCATAGTGCTCGGTTTGCCTCTCAGGCTGTTGCGAACCCTCTCTGCAGGTCTCCTACCTGTTCAAAGAGCTCCGACATACCCTCTCTCAAGGCCATAGTCCTCCTAACAACTAACCCCATATCTCCTCTCAAGTCATCTACACTAGCCCTCGACACTCCAACTAGTCGGTCTGACAACTGACTAAGCCTAACACCCTGGGATATAATCCGCTCGCAAATCAGACCCGTCTCTCCATACTCTGTGGGCTTTGAAGCTATCTCTGATTGTATATCCGAACCTAGTGGGCTGCCTATCCCAGGTGAGTGAGGAGGTGAGTTAAAGTCGAATGGCTGCTCAGGAGAATCAGGCTCAGGCAAGGGTAAAGCAGAGCCTGGTCCTGAGAATGCACTGCATGCGCATGACTCTAAAGCGGTGGAGTACCCTCATCTGGGATATTCTCCTCCTCCTCCTCCTCCTCCGAGGGGTCTACATCCTCATCTACATACTCCTCCTCATCCTCATACTCCTCATCATCCTCATCAACAGAGGGGGAGTCCATGAGTTAGCATCTCTGTGAAGGTGAATCCTGTGGTGGTAAAGTAGGGGATCTAGGTCTTCTGTGAGATGGTGATGAAGGTGGTGAGGACAGGAGAGAGTGAACTGACAGGTGCATAGGTGATGATGGAGGTCGTACAGACATACGAGTAGTAGAACGAGTAAGTCTAGGAGTCTGGGCTCGTGCTAAGACCTGATGTAATGTAAGCTGCCTAGAAGAACTAGGGCGATCAAATGATGATGAAGTGGAAGTAGGATATCAGGCAATCACATAAGGATCAAACGGCGTAGGAGTCATCAGTGTCTGTGCTAGGGAAGAAGCAGCAACAAAGATCTCCTCTGACACATCATAAGCTAGTGAAGGCATGGTCTGTGACAATGACATATGGTAGGTATAAGTGTTTCAAAATGACTAATTCTAATAGCGCATCATCATATCAAAACATATATCAGATAATGGAAAACTTTTAAAATAAAGGTACCGCATTACACAAAACATGCATCTTAACAAAAACACATAAGTTCTATTCTATCACATCATCCATGCATCATATACTCCCAAGTCACACCAGTCATATATCAAACTCCTAATATATCGAATATCAAAAAACATATCACAATACATAACATCTCATCAATGAAATCACAGTTCGTACCATACTCAAATCAAGAGGCTTCGACTTGGCAGGCTGGCATACGTTAGTCGAGGATCAAATTTTCTAAAAAGTGGTTATAATTTAGGTTTTAGTAAATACCTAGTTCTCTATAACCTTGGCTCTGATACCAATCTGTAACACCCCCAAATCTCGGTACATCGGAAGACTTAAACAAGTTTTCGGGGCGTTACTAGATTGGTACATCACACAAGTATAGGAAAACAAGATAATCATAAATAGTTCTCAACCAATCCCATAATTAATTATCCGATTACAATTATCCCAAAATAGTCAAATATAAGGCCCAACATAGATTATAAAATAGGTCCACACAATATTATCAGAGTTTAATTATGATCCTTCAACCATGCCTCTCTGCCAAGCCTCCATAGAACAAGTATTCCAAACATCAACTCAATTACCTGAGAAAATTATGCTAAAAGGTTAGCTAACGCTGGTGAGTTCATAGGTGTAAGTATAAATTCAATAGTTGACCTGTAAGAGTTTATTTGCTTTGCGAGACTAAGATAGATACACAATAAACATTCCAATCACATACCAAAAAAATAATCGAGATCTCAGTAGGGCCCCAAGCGACTCTAGCCAGCACAGTCATAGCAAGGCCTAGAACAAATGGTACCCTGGACTAGGTCGGAGTAGATATCTATTCTTAGCTAGGAACCATAGTTATAGCAAATGATTTCTATCCTAGAATAAGGCTATATCTACCACATACCTATCTATACTAGTCAGCACATAAGCAAATCAAAAGAGTTTAAGTAGGTCCAAAAAGAGTAGCATGATTTCTCACCCTAATTTAGTTAAAAACAGAGATAAAAGTAGGGCTATGGAACTCACCTCAAACAAGCAAAGTACAAACAATCATTAGCAACGCAGATAACAGCTAACTCGGCTCAGTAACTATTGACTCGGCACAACCTATTAATATAAACCAATTCTTAATATATTTTCCCAACTTCAATATTATCTACCCCGAATATATTCTAATTCTTATCTCTAAAAATGTCTCGTTTCACTATTTAGTTACAAGCATTTAGTATCATCGTGTGTGTAGTATCAACCCAACAAGACTCCATGAATGCACTATATCTCTAACAATGCGACTCATAACAACACAATGAGACGTCTAAGCGATAAGCTTTATAGTTTAATAAGTTTCAAAATAAATCATTAGATCTTATCTAATTCGTCAACTCAATAACTCAACCATTTATTTATGTCACTTATCATCCGAAAAACTAGTCACATCCTAACGAGTTATAAGGATAATTCACCTATTAATAACGCTATCCTACACACATAACGGCCACTTATTAGATTCGTCAACCTAATAATTATGCTTTCCACGTGGATTAACGCTATTAATGTCTAGTCATCCGTAACCCATGCATAACACATAATGGGTATTAAAAACTCATAAATGACAGATTTCGATAAACGTGCCCTCAAAACATTTAATAACTCGTTTATTACAAAACATTTCTATTTTAAGACGTTAGTTCCCTTTTAAATATCAAATAACAAGGCGAGTCTTGTTATCAAATATTTAATATAAAAACCCTTTATTATTTATATTTTCTAGTTTTATTGACAAGTTTATATATATATTATGTCAAGTTTCAATATAAGTTTCGAGTTATTATCCGTCTCGAGGTCACAAGTCCGAGTCATGACTCTCGGCTTTTACACGTCATATTGTCCAATAAATATTAAAAGTCCATGTTACGGTTTTGTCGGGGTCAACCGAGACTAAAAAGTCACGGTAACACCGATGTTGCGCAAAGTTGACATATATAATATTAAGTCCAAAATAAACAATTCCACAATCTCCAATCAACCTCCAAAGTCCAAACAATCTCATATCAATCCCGTTATCTAAATAAAGTACCAAACATACCCGTAACCAATGTCGCGACCCTAATGGTCTTGACACGGTCCCGGTTAAGACCACGCTAACCAAACGAGCCCTAGAAGCTCTTTGGCTCCGCGCGTCTCATCCAAACTCCAACAACAACACCAAATATGTTACCACAACGACCTGACCCGGACCCATTGTTTCTTGAGGGTCTCATTGCCATACCAACGCCACCCACATGGACCCTAGTGGTCCTTGAGGCTCGTTCCATGCTAGCCGACTCCATTCAAACGCACCCTAATGGCTCATTCATTTCCCAAACATAACCAAACAACATCCAAACACCATTAAACATTAAAACTGTTGGGTTCGTTAATTTGAGTTGATAATGGCAAAAATAATAAGCTACAATATGACAAGAATGAAGCTTGAAGGACCTAAAGTGACAAAGGAGAAATCGTCAATTAAAAGAATATTACAGGATATTTTATATTTGTAGGAAGATTTCTTTGTATTATTTGATCTTATCCCTATGTAACCTTAGTATCTCTAGTCTATAAAGAGATACATGGAATATGTTTTAGTGTGTCAAACAATGTAAACATCAGAAAAAGGTGTGTGTGTGTGGTCTAGGGCGTAGTAAGTTGTAAACGCCTAGAGTATAGTGTTTGTGTTGGTTAGCCCCAAGGTCTTTGATCCTGTTATAGTTAGGTAACTGTACTAACTTGATCACATAGTATTGGGGCTGTGGTGTTTGTATGTAGTTGTTAGAGATGATGACGAAGAAACCTCAATAATAACAATGATTGTTTGATTATTCCGCTGCGTTCTATATATGTTTATCATTGTTATTGTGCTTTATTGATAATCCTAGATAAGGTCTAAACAACCTCAAGCATCGATTCTAACATGTTGTTACAGAGCGGGTTGCTCTTGATATCTCGGATTTTGCAAGGTTTCTTGAAGAAGAAGATAAATTCGAAATTGAAAAAATTTCGTATGGTTTATGCAGCACAGTTTTCAAGAGGCGATAAATTTTTCGTTAACCGTTGGATTGGGACGAAATTTGGGCTGAAGGTTCTTGTTATACTAAGGAAGGTTTCCACCAGAGGGATCGTCTATCTGAGGTCCGAGTCGAAAGTTATTCTGTCGTAAAATATGCTACAGAAGGAGGTAATATTTTTTGAATTTTAGGGTTTTTCTATTCATGGTAATTGGTGTTTTGTGCAAGACATCACCTCATACAGATTTGATTGGTAATAATTATTGAGAGATGGAGTATTAAAATATTTGATTCTAATTCCTCGTTCGTGTACATATGGTGCAACGGTTAACAATTAATTGGATCCTTTGAAATGTGGGTTGGTGTTTTATATTCAATGCATGGACTCACATTAATTTGAATTAATTGGAGGACAGCAACTTTAAAGTATACGAGGTATATTTGAAGTCAAATTAATTTGAATTAATTGGAGGACTGTGACATTAAAGTAGTACGAGGTTGTCTATTATGAGTAATTCTTGTAGGCCGGTGATTCCTTATGCATTAATTCTTTCCTACAATATTTGACCATTGTGCTTTATGTGATTTAAAACCATAACGTTAGGCTAGGGTTTATTTTTTTCTGCTGCTGCTACGTTCCAATTTATTACTGACATGGTATGATTTAATATCAAGTTTATACTGCTGATGTTAGATCGATTGATACTACTGCCATTCACTTTGTTTCTGCTGCTGCGTATTTGCTACTTTTGTCGCGATTGGCAAAGGGATCTGGCATGTTTAATGGTTGTGGTTATATCGAAGCTTGGGATGTTAGTACTGTTCGCAAAGATGTTAATACTGTTCGACTCATCATTAGTACTGCCAAGCTCATTTGGTTAATACTGGTCGACAATATGGTTAGTACTGGCCTTATAGCAGTTTGGTTTTGTGGTCTTTCGTTGTACTGCCAATGATGTCTATATGGTTGCATTTGGTTTACTTCCTGCAATTCACATATTTCATTGGCTATGGTAATTATTCACTCGTTCACATATGCTGGGGTCAGTGGCTATTTGTTTCACATGGATTTTTTTTTTTTTTTTTTTGGAAAGGGGAAAATAGACCCCGGCAAAATATATTAAAAACCAAAAAAATTACAAAGACTTATGGACAAAACCAAAAGTCTAATCCAAAATAGACATTCCCAAAACATGCTTAGGGAACATCTTAAGTAAAGAAACTAGAAATGATAAACCTCTAAAACAAAGAAAATTCACCCTACATAAGTCATGCAAATACCAAAACTTGTAATCCTCACAATCAGTCTGCTCCAACTTCAAAAAAGCCCATTTCCTTAATAGATAATTGCCACTAACGAGCCCATTCTCTATATTACCCTTCCTGAAGTACCAGCTCAAACCATTGCACCTGAAATGATACAAATCCCTAACAGAGAAAGTAAAGCTAACCATTACCAGAGTGAAAGCCACATTTCCTATTTCTCTTATCCACATGGATTGTTATTGGATGAGATAGTTTGCATGATCACTGACCAAGGATCATGCTAACTTTGTGAGTTTGTAATATTCAAAGCAACATGCACGTGAACTTACATGGGATAGTACAAATGAGTTTATTGGATTAATCATTGTTGAGGTATACTGTTACATTTGTATCTAAGCTAAGTTTGGATACTCTTATGGGCTGCTATTCTAATTGTTTGGAGATGATTTTTGGTACACACACCTGTGTTATGATTATTGGGTTTGAGGGGAAGCATGTTAATCGTGATTTGGTAACGAAAGGTTAATACTTCTAGCTTTAAAAGTTAATACTCTTGGCTTTGGAAGTTAATACTCTTAGCTTTCAAAGTTAATACTCTTAATAGAAGTTAATACTCTTAGCACATTTTTAGTACTCCTGGACAGTACGTGCGTGGATTTTTGGTTTATTTAATCTTAACAGGTTCATGGCACATTCTTATTGCCATAACTAATTACGAAGAAAGGCATTTATCATCTATTTGAAGTTGATGTGGAATCTTTTCGGGTTTGTGCTTTATCATATCTTAAAGTGGGTGTTACACTTTGAAGATAAATTGTTCGTGCGTTCATGTGTGACAATGAATTGACGAATAGTAGATGAAGTTTTTCGTCAAGAGATTGCGGTCTCTCTAGACATCAAGATTGGGTATACGTTCGATGTCATCTTTAGTGCAAGATATAAGACACAGGTTTGGGTTGTTCTACTTCAGCATCAAGTTGGTTATACTTAGGTTTTTTCATCAGTAATCATTACATAGAGCCTACATTCTTCAAATTGTTAACATATGGGTTTCAGGGGAAGCTTAATGTTTAAATGTTTAACCATTTATATGCTACATTGAGGTGAAGTTTTTGCTACTACTTGTCGGTATTTTACTATTGGTTCAGATTTCTTTTTCCTTAATTTCATTTTTAGTGCTGAAAACTTCATGGAGGGTATCTTGATGCATTGGAATGATGGATTAGTCATATGATATTAGTTCGTGGTTTTGAAGATCAAAGTTGCTTCTACTTAGCTTCTCCTAGTGGATAATGTCAAAAGGGGGAAGAAGAGTCTACTTGAAGATTTGCGACTTGAAGATCCTTGATGGTATAACATGGCTTAAGGGAAAGTTTCATTCATCGTTTAGTATTGCAATTATCAACTAGGGAAAGATTGTTGGGTTCGTTAATTTGAGTTGATAATGGGAAAACTAATAAGCTACAATATGACAAGAATGAAGCTTGAAGGACCTAAAGTGACAAAGGAGAAATCTTCAATTAAAAGAATATTACAGGATATTTTATATATGTAGGAAGATTTCTTTGTATTATTTGGTCTTATCCCTATGTAACCCTAGTATATCTAGTTTATAAAGAGATACAGGGAATATGTTTTAGTGTGTCAAACAATGTAAACATTAGACAAAGGGGTGTGTGTGTGGTCTAGGGCGTAGTAGGTTGTAAACGCCTAGACTATAGTGTTTGTGTTGGTTAGCCCCAAGGTCTTTGATCCTGTTATAGTTAGGTAACCGTACTACCTTGTTCATGTAGTATTGGGACTGTGGTGTTTGTATGTAGTTGTTAGAGATGATGATGAAGAAACCTCAATAATAACAATGATTGTTTGATTATTCCGCTGCGTTCTATATATGTTTATCATTGTTATTGTGCTTTATTGATAATCCTAGATAAGGTCTAAATAACCTCGAGCATCGATTCTAACAAAAACCCATCAACTAACTACAATTAAAACCTCATAAAAATGATAAAACTGCAATAACACATGAACACGACACGACACACGATACCAACACATTTTTTTTACATTTTATTAGTTTTAAACATCGTTTTATGTCCGTTTTCACCATAACCAAACCATGAAACCCATGTACACGAGGCATGTAGCCTCGTACGTGACCTCAAATGACTCAAATGAGTCATTTCTTTACTCCTTTTACCTTTATCTATCCCGACCTACAAAAGTAACATGAATCCAAGAACTCACGCAAGGTTTATATACGATATGGGGGTTTAAAAGGACGAGTTGGGGCGCGTGCCCTATGTCAAAAGAAAGAGGAGGAAGAGATATACACAGTGGTGGTGGATATGGGGTGGTACGCACGGCGGTTGGCCGAAAAATGGCCATAGAAGGTGGCCGACGGCTAGGGTTTTGGTTTAGAGAGAGAGTGTAGTGAGAGAAAGTGGTGTTTAGGGTTTTTAGAAAGAGAAACAAACGGGTGTGTGTGTAGGAGGGATGGTATATATATGGGAGGGTAGGGACTAGATAAATAATGTTTTAAGAAAGGGGGGGGGGTGGCCGGCTAGGGAGAAAGAGGAGGGCCAAACCCGTAATTTTTGTAAACTTTCCCGTTTTACCTCTCCCGAGCTCCTACGTTTCCCTATTAGTGTCCAACGACTTTTATTTATCATTCTATTGTTTTAATTTACGTTTTTACATGAATTTTGATTATTTACATGTCACGTTTCGTGTTACGGTATAAAAGTTACGTTTTCTCTCGTTATAGGATTTTATTGTGCCGACTCAAGTAGTGCCTAACATAACGGGCTATAACTCATATCACAACTCATACGATAATAAAATAAATCATAAAACTAATAAACGATATCAAAACAAGTCATGGTTAACCGAAATAGCTCCTAAAGGCAAACTACTCGGTCTAACTAGCGTAATGAGGTTACCTAAAAGGGCTCCCTAATTGCCAGTTGTCACACTATATTTTCCTAAAAAGAGCTCACTAAGGCTAAGATTTGGCTACAAACCTGAGGTAAGAGACACGCCTAGTAACCAAGCCAGGGTCATTACAACAAAGATGTCACGTGTCACTGTCTCATTTGCGGAGAGGTAGTGCTACGACCATGCATAAATTTCTCCTATTGATGACCACCACATGGGTCATCCTTGGCTGTTAGATCGTCTTGATGGGTTACATGAAACCCTAAGGGCATCCCCATAAATACCTAGCCATTTCCCTTGGAACAACTAAGTTAATTATTCTCTCACGAATAATACACACAGAAAAACTGAGTCGACTTGTGAGTGTTACCCCAACTCGTGACTCCGATCATACCTTGGGATCCTTACCGGACGTGGGAAACCAAACCATCAACCAGCCCCAAACCCCAATACGTAGCTTACGTAAACATGGCGCCATCCCTGCTATACGATACTAATAACCGTGACCTCTTTCCTTTTTTTGACTATTCGGAAAAAGTATTTCTACTGGAAAACCATAAACATCGACCCTTTTTTTGGGTAAAGGGTTTTCCCGGTAAATTGTATTACAGCAAAAAGTTGTTGAAGTACAATGGATGTAGGTGATATCCTACATCACAACCCGTTACATAGGCAACAAACATGCACCAAAATGAAACAAACAAAAAACCTAACATAATAATGACATGCCACTATTATAAACTAACAATGAAGAAGAAACACAACTTCTTCATACGAACAATAAGCTGGAAAATAATAAAAAATACATAAATCTTTTGTAGGTCCCTAGCATTCCAACTTAGATCACCATAATGCATGCACGCGAACAATATACACACAACTTCCATTAACAGCCAACGGATTGACTACAAATCCCTATCGACAGCCACATAACCATCATGACTAACAAAACAACCATAAATCCCATGTAGATGCTGGAACTTCCAAATGTACGAAAACCTCTTGCCCCATATTTGCAACTAAACGAACCTTGATCTAGCAGAGTTTTCAGTAGCAACTTCCAAATAGCCTTCAAGGGTAACGTCCACAACAACTAATCTAGAGTAAACCTTCAGGTCCAATGTAGATGTTGAAACATTAGCAGCCGAGTAGTGCACCATCAGCCCCGAGCCAAGAACAACAAATGAGCTTGGGGTCTTGAATTGATCCAATCAGCCCTGAGCCAAGAACATCAACCTGCAAGGAATAACTCACTTCTCCACATCCAAAAACTTCCAACTTCTTGAATAGACCTTACCATTGATGTTTAGCAGCATTCATGTATATTATGATAAAAAAAAGGATCCATTCAAGAACTAACTTAGTTGAGATAATCCATTGCACAAGAACATACCTCATTTCAACTAGCAGCGCACATAACCATAATAGCAGCATCACACATCATTGCATCATTACTAACCATGCTGGGTGCTACAAACGGCACATCGAAATCTCATCCTGCTACCTTTAATATTAAACCATACCACAAATGATTTAAGCACAACATAAGGACCCTCAAGCTGGAACAAACCACACCAAAAAACCTTAAGAATTAGGGTTTCTTCACAAGTCGATTCCAACCAATCGTCCACCAAGCACTTCCAGGAAAAATATATGAACAACGATTAAGATATACAAGAGCATATACTATAGTTCGCAGCCCCACATCTAATAATGAAGTCTCATAAGGCAGCCATTGATAACAAAACCCTACAAAATAGGCTTATGCAAACGAAACCCTAAAATAAAAGGGTTCAATCCAGCCGCTAAAATAATCACAAATCAGATAAAAAATGGTCAAGACAAATTAAGCAATACATCGCATTGATCAGATCATCACCACAAACGATCAAGTACATAAAATAATTACAATCAAATCGTTAAACAAACTCCATTAGAGTAAAACAACATCCCGGATGCACTTCCACAAAATACCATGAACAAAAGGTTGGGAAAACCCACAAACTTAAGATGACCTGAGAGTAAAGAGTGACAGCCACGATCTTAATTAGGTATTCCACCAGCCGTCCAACAACAGATCCATCCCCAATAAACCCTAATCAGCTCTCATTGAACCTAACTTTCATAACATGAGCCAATAATAACCATACACAACCCAACGTACAACAATCACGATCAAGCCCCCCCCCCCCAAAAAAATCGCAATGAAATGATCAAACAATAAGAGTATTGGGGTTTCGACCCAACACCACCAGATTAATGGAGAAATCATATACGATATAGAAAAGATAAGCTCAACTCACCCCCTATGAATAAAAAACACCCCTAAACCATGTATTGCATACATAAAAACAATAAGGATCATTCAAAGGTTGAGAGGACATCATTTAGTGTTAGTTTTTGGCCGGAAATAAAGAAGAGGAGGGGCGGCCGAATTTCTCCATTAGAGAGAATTAGCGTTTTTCCAAGATCTTTTACATAACATTCTGTCACACGAAAACTTTCTGACACACGAAAACTTCATTTCAAATATTCTGTCACAGGTAAACCAATCAAAATGTTAACTATTTTCGCTTCCATGGCATCGGAAAACCCAAAACCCACTTTTTTGTCATTGGAGAAATTATCCCTACCCAGAAACAAAGGTTTCACCACGAAACCCTCGTTTCCAGGAAACAAACCAAAACTAAGTTTTTTGTTAACAAAACAAACTTCATATCCGAAACGCAGGAACGATCTGACTAGAAAGTCATTAAAACACGAAAAACTTCACCTTACACAAGAAACGAATAACAATCACTTCCTTAATTTTTGGTTCATCGAAAAAACTATCCAGCTCACCTGAAAATAATAATTCATCAAAAAACATTTAGTAAAGCACATATGAATCCCGATTCCGGGGAGACCATTTCCATTCACTCATCCTGAAAAACCAATGGTGCTAACACCATCAACCTGAGAAAAACCTGAAACATGGCTTAACCTCAACCCGAAACAACCTAACATCACCTCCAAACACCTTGCAAAACTAATCCTTGGACGTTGACCCAAGATACAACTTGAGCAAGCCAAAGCTCGAGGACCCAACACTAGTCAAAACCATGTGCTAACACTACATTCAGGGTTAAAAATTATCTGATCTGTGCTAAACCGTCAAGTCTAATCACACAAGCTGGCCACTTGTGAATGGCCAACCGTAACAGACTTAAAACAGCTTAAGCACAAATGCAATGAAGATCTGGAGAATACAGTGGATTCCCGGGTCGTTAAGTCCCACGGAGACTCAATGGTGTGCAAACACTTGATCAGACGATAGAATGATCACTAATGATAGTGATCAGTAAGGAATTGGATGGATAATTACACTACTGAAAAAGTTTATAAAATAAAGCGACCTAAATGCAAATTAAGAAAATTAAAAAGATAAAATATATTAAATAAACGCTATCACTATTTTTACAATGATGAACGTTTAAAACCTAAAACGTACGTTTAAATAAAATTACGTAAACGTACAAAATAAAACGTGAAAATAAAGAAGGAAAATACCTACGGATGTGAAAAATACATTTTTACAATCCTAAATATAAAAGAAAATTATTAGAAAAGGAAAATTATTTTTACAACTATTTATTTAATTATTATTAATTAAAAACTATTTATTAAGTATTTAAAATGCACTAAAATATAAGAAAATACAAAATTAACCTAGAAAAATGAAATTATAACTTGGAAAAATCTAAAATATTATAAAACTTATTTTAAAACTGAAAATATATTTTTTAGACTTTTTATGTATTTATTATTAATTTAAAACTATTTAAAACTAATTAAAATGCTAGAAAATACTATTTAAACCAAGAAAATTATGGAAAAATATTTTTTTGACTTTTTATATTTATCTAAACTTAAGAAAAATGAAAAAAAAAATTTTTTGAAACTTTTCTTAATTATTTGTATTAAATCCTAATTAAAAATGCTTAAAAACTAATTTAAATTAAGAAAAATAGCAAACAAGCTTGGAAAAATATGAAAATTTCAGGAAAACTCTAAAATAATATTAGTAATCTAGGAAAAATGGAAAAACAGGAGGTTGTGTGTAGAAATATGAAACTGAAAGCACAAGTGCTTAAAAATAAGCACTTGGGATAAGCTAATGAGCACCAATAAGCACCAACTGTTTACAGAAGCAATATTATGCAAGAAGAACCAAAATGCAACAAATAACAACAAGCTTAAACCTCTGATTTGCAATCTACAAAGATTTGAGGTTTTGAGCAAATGAACTAAAACAGTTGTGAGGGGCCACTTTCAAACAGAAGAATAAGCACTTGAATAAGCTGGAAACTGAAAACTAAAAGCTGGAACCTAAACTAGACCTGGTTGACTATTAACAAACCCAAGGACAGACTTTGAGAAGCTCTTATGAGCCAAATGCAAGCTCTGCAAGAACTGCATAATCCCTGTGCAGGCTCAATGCCCTGCACAGGGCACTTGGTCTCATTTTGACAAGCTCTTTTTAAGCTTATAAAAATTTAACAAAAATCCACTAAATTGACAATAATAAAATAGACCAAGGGAAGTTTTAAAAACCACAAGTTATACTGATTTTGGCCCAAAGATGAGTCAAGGAAAATTCATCTCAGTTGGCTAAAAACTGACTTTGCACAAATTGACTTTTTGACATTTTTGGAGTTTTGACTTTTATGAACTTAGAACCTGATTTAAAGGACTTAGATTGATGTTAAAAGATGAAATGAACTTTATGCAAGCTAAATCTATGAATTTGAGATACAAAACAAGTTTTTGGATTTGTAAAAATCCAACAGTTAAGTCTTGAGACAGTTGAGAATGGATTTTTGACTTTGGTGGTTAGCAGGCATAAAGTTATGACTGAGATGAGTCAAATAGAACTAGACAAGCATGAAGCAACAGGTTTCAAACAAGAAACTACTCTCAAACACAGAATTGCTTACAAATCCAAACACCACTATATTGAACAGATATGAAAGTTTAATGAGGTAAACTACTGATTTAGCTAATGCCAATGATTAAACTGAGTTCACATGACCTAATTACAACTATTTAAGCAAGTTAAAACTAGTAATGACCACAGATACACCTATAATCACAATATGCAAATTGACTTGAAATAAAAATGAGATTTCTACTCACATCTGTCCAACTAGCTTGCAGGCTAAAACCAAACACAAACCCACTCTAACCTAATCTATTTAAACCCATCCAAGGCTCTGCAACACCAGTAACCACTTCCAAACCCATATGAGCTCACAGTTGACTTTTGTTGACCCTGAATGAGAATTGTTTGAAACTGACTTATAAGTTTGCAAAAAGCTAAAGTAAGCTTAAATAAGCTTATTTGATTTCAGTATAAGCTTATGAGAAGCTTTGACATTAAATTTGAAACTAAAAATTTCCACAGTAAGCTATGAACTTGGAATTTAAATAAAGACTTGAATTGAAAACTCAAAAGCACATACAATGATGTTTTTAACTTAAATGAGATACACAAAAGCTGAAATTACAACATTGGATTTAAACTGCAACATTTATTTGAAAAAACGACATAAAGGAAAAAGCTTAAAACTAACTACTGCTTTCTCTCTACTCCTCTTTCTTCTTTTTATACTTCAATCCACTCCCCACTTGTTTCTGAGCTATTCGCACCTCTATTTGAGGCCCTTGGATCATTTGAAGCAATCTTGGCCATTTATCATTTTTTGGCGGGAAATGGATATAACAGCTGGTGGGTGTTGAGTGAATGGGGAAGGGGTGCATTAAATGATTTTTGTAGTGTTGTTGAGGTGGGGGGACAAGGGGAGATGAAGGTGAGCTGGGGGAATGGTTGTGTTGATATATAGCAGGGTAGCAGGTGAAGGTGAGACTTTGGGGGAGAAAAACAAGTGGCGGGGTTTGGTTTGTTTGACCGAGGGGTTTAACCCTTTGACCGGGTCAGGATATTGGACGGGTTGGATGGCTTAGGTAGGCTTAGGATTGGATTGGGCTTAGATAATATATAAGGTCCGTTTGGTTTGTATTAAGCACAAGGACCATAAATGTAATTCTGCCAATCTTCAAGGACTGAACCTGACACTTTTCCAAATTTATCAAAAGGACCATTCCTGCCAAACTTGAATAGTGCAAGGATAACTTTTGCATAAAATTCCATTTAAAAATATCCAAGGACTACTTTTGCAATTTTTTTAAAGTTTAGGGACCTATTATGCCATTTGACCAAAAACTCATTCAAGGATCATTTTTAACAACTTAGGAGATTTCAGGGACCTTGAATGACAAAACTTCACATTTTTGAATTCCAGGGACTAGTTTTGACAACTTTTAAAACTTGGGGGACTAAAACTGCCATTTTTGCAAACTTGATACGTTTTTCATCTGATTTTGATATTTTTGCATTTAAAACACATAAAACACTGATTTGTGATATTTTGATCATTTTGATGTGTTTCTGAGTGTTTTCAGATGATTTTGCAGTCTAGATAGTACAAAAATGATGAGTATTTAGACACTCATCAATCCCCCACACTAAGATATTGCTAGTCCCTAGCAATGATTTGAAACTTTAATGGATTTTAAAAACTCTTTACCAAAAGCCATCACTTCTGGAGTAGCCAAATGTTTCAGTTCAAGTAAGAACCTTGGTACACTGATAACCAAATGATTTTGAGCAAATCATAAGCTGTAAACGGATTTGATTTGTCTTTACCAGAAGCCGTTTGCTCTGGACTAGCCAACTCTTAGATAAATTATCAGTATTATCTTTGGTGAGCTGATTACCAATTATGGTTTTTCCACTGCCTTTACCACAAGCCATAATCTTGCGGGCTAGCCAACTCTTCACTTTTAAGGATATGGTGAGCTGAATACCATACAATTTTGGGCAAATTGCAAGCCATATAAACGGATTTGATATATCTTTACCAAGAGCCGTTTGCTCCTGGATTAGCCAATCCTTTTGTCTTACAGACATGGCGGACTGATAACCAATTGAGTAAGTGCAAAACACTTACTCCACAAAAAAAAAAATTTGGCCAAAAACGGGAGAATTGGGTGGATAATACACGAAATTCGTGAGAATTCCCCCCCACACTTAGAAATGAATATTGCCCTCAATATTCAAAGTACCGGCGGTTATGCCGAAACTGAGAACGTAAAAGGGAAATATTACGGCCATTATTTTAAAAGATTTTTTTTTTTTTTTTTTTAGAGATATATATATATAACATGTGGGGCATCACCCCCACACTTAGGTGGTAGAAAGGGGTAAGAAGTCAGAAATATGGGTGAAAACCCATATGGTGTGTGCTACTGTTTTTGGTTACCGAGTCGCTAGCTTGACTCGACCCCGAATTCATTGGTTCATGGGGAAGCAAAGTGGAAGAAACAATCTCCATCGGACTTTCATTCAAGATGTTTGGACAAACATTTGAATGTGTTGAAAGTTCCACTCCGATGAGATATAGATAGAACCGGCTCAAAAATGATAAATGAAAATGCCGGGATCAAAAATAGTGTCCTCATTCCCGAAGGAGAAAAGGGAACGAGAAGTCACACCATATGTGAAGAAAAGAAAGAAAATCATGATAAAAATCATGACTAACTCCTCATTATCAGAAGGGGAATTCATGATTTTTGGATCATGAATCTCATCAGTAAGGATAGAATCGTCATCACATGATGGAAGAGATAAGATAGAATACAGAGGTGGGACAAGTGGTGTGCTTTGAGAGCTAGCAATTTCCACCACTTCCGTGATGGTCTCTGTATCGGCCTCAGACATTTCATCGAAAAGAGGATTTACTTTCCCAAAAGTGTAGTCATTATTAAATTCAAAAGAGGATTTGAGAAAATCCCGGAAGTAACCTCAGAAATGTCAAGAGAATCACAAAAAAGCAAATCACAATCACTATCGGATATATCCTCAGACTCACTTGGGATTGGGATAAGATCCTCAACACTTGATGATTCCGTTTCCGAAATAGTGCTGAGATGATCATCCTCCATTATGAGAGAGTCTTTGGAAGCAATAATAGGTAAGATAGGTGTGATAGCAATAGACTGAGGGAGTTGAGAAATGATATCTTTCAAAGGAATAACACTCTCCTCGTCGTCCTCATAATATTCCCTCATTTGAATAGAATCCTCATCATCATCGTCATCATATCGGATTCTTATATTCATCTGCTAAAGCTTACACGCCATTCTTTTCATTTGTAGTTTCTTTCGAATGCGTATTTCTTCAGAACTTTGTGGAAGATTACACTCCTCGTAATCATTGAGATGCTGTGAAGGCTCGGAAGTCTGATGACTGATGGAATACTGTGGGGGTTGGAAATTGTCAAAACCGGGAGAATTGGAATTGTGAAAATTTTGATTCATCGGTTGACATTCAAAAGTCGCATGAGGACCCCCGCAATTCTCACAACAGAGATAATTGGGAAAATAACTTTTGTTAGAAACACAAATACCTTGATAGATCTTAAGCACTCGGAGATCGTTAGTGTTGCCTATGTAATCACAAGCAAACTAATAGAAGATCTCTACAACTTGGTATTGTAGCGGAAAATAAATACAAGTTATAATAACTAAGAACACTTTTGATCCTCTATGGATCTTTGATTATAGAAACTCTATGTTTCGGATAGTATACAAGACTTGAGAAACTTGAGAAAAGCTTATCTATTACAATCTATCATGGTTTCTTATATAGGCAAGAAACCCTAATGAGCGTTGACAATTTACGCTCCTAAAACTAACATAGACTAAGCATACATCTAGACAAGCATGCAACTAATCATATTGTTTTGTTAATCATCGTGTTTATTCTGAGTGAGCTCTACATAAACGGCGCCAACCTATCTTTAATACGGCGCTGACTTTTACTCTATGCTGAGCTTTATCTTTCCTACGTGGTTCCCACTTTCAGCAGCAACACAATGTCTGCTTTAATATTTCTGCTGAAGTATAACTTCGGCAGAATCCTTTCTTCTTCGGCAGAATCACTTCGGCAGAATCAGAATCACTTCGGGAGAATCAGTAGATTACCTTAATTTCCAACAATCCTCCCCTAAACTGGAATTTGACTAGGTTAAGTTCCAGTTTCCTTGATAGATCGATAATGTTGTTGAGGATTGTAACATTTTCCTTGAGGATTGTATCATAATGTTGTTTGAGTAACATGTTCATCTGTATGATGACTGAACTGTGAAACACCAGATCTTTGCAGCAACATATGACATCTTGTACATCAAAACATATAAGTTCAATACTATTCTCATCACTTCCAGGTGTGTTAACTCCTGTGAGAGGTGAATCATTGAAATTAATGGATTTGATGTCTCTTTACCAATAGCCATTACTACTGGAGTAGCCACATGTTTGAGTTCGAAAACTATGGTACATTGATAACCATCTGATTTATTGGCAAACCAGCAACCATATAAACGGATTTGTTTTGTCTTTACCTGTAGCCGTTTGCTCAGGACTAGTCAATTCTTAGGATTGGTGAATTGAGCACCAAATATGGATTCAGTTGCCTTTACCACATGCCATATACAGGTGGGCTAGCCAATTCTTGGATTCCAAACAGGAATAGACCATGGTGAATTGATGACCATACAACCCTCAGCAGTCAAGCATGGGTGGTTGCAAACCCTATGATTTTGAGCAAACCATTACAGCTATCAACAGATTTGATGTGTCTTTACCAAAGTTGTACCCTTTGGACTAGCCAACTCTTTGACATACACAAGGTACATCTGGTGAGTTAAAGACCATTAGAAGTGGACAACAAACAAACCTGCATAAAAGTTAGTTTTTTTTTTTTTTTTTTTTTTTTTTTTTTTTTTTTTTTTTTTAACTAAGAACAGGTTTATAATACTGAAAAAGCTTAATAATCAATTGAAAAGGAAAATTAAAGACCTAATTTTTATTAAATAAACGCTATCACTATTTTTAAAATGATGCTTTTGTGAGTTTTCTTTTTATGAAAGCCTTTTACTTCTTTGAAAAAAATTTAGACAAAAAATTAGACAAATAACATAAACAAAGCAAACTAAAATGAACAAAACAAGGTAGTGCAGAGAGTACCAAGTGTCCTGATATGGATGAAGAAGAGGCCTATTGCAGTTGTTGAAGTTGAGTCTTGATCAATCCCACCAGTGTTAAAGCTGACTGTCTTTCATTTCCCACAGGGTCTGGAGGAATTTCCAATTTCTGACTCAGCATATTTTCCATTAGTCTTTTGGGCAAAGGATACTTTCTTTCAAAAAACATGTAGACAGTGATGCCACCCTTAGTCTCAAGCACATGCACTCGAGGGAGAGGATAGAATCTCCAGGATTCAAGCTTCCACCGATGTGAGTTTTCCCAAATGGAAGATGCTTTGCTATTGGGAATGTGAGAGTTTAACAGAGCTTGAAGATCTCCTGGTAAGAACATCCCAGAACCTTGTGGTTCCTTGTTGCAATAATGGGTGGTAACTTGAGTGAACAGAGAAAGTAAGTCTGCCCTGTCTACTAAGTGTAGAATTTCCTTTAGAAAGGTGAATTCCATTGAAGTGGAACCCCTTCGAAGAAGAATATTCATCTGATCATCCTTTAATTTCCAGGCTATCACCTCATCTGAATTTCCATCAGGAAAATCAGCAGCAGACCCTTCTACAATGAAAGCTGAGTCATGAGCTTCAAGATCCAAAGGAGATATTTTGGCCATTCTCTTCTGCCTCCTCCCAGGCTGATAGATTTCCTGAGGGGGAGCATTTTCATCTAGAGCATTGGTAGTAGGACTTGTATTGGTAGATGGAGACTCGGTTGAAGTGCGAAGTGCTTTCATCCTGTGGAATATCTTTATCGCCCTCTCTGTTTTAGTTTCTGTGAGATTAACTTCCTTTACTTCAGAATCTTCCAGTGTGACAACAGGTGCCACTGAGGGAGAGGGAGCTGATGCTTCAGGTGCTTCAGGAGGAATGGAAGATGGTTCAGCAGATTGACCCTTGGCAGTAGAGGAGGCAACTTCAGAAGTTGCTTCAGCAGGAATGACTGGAGAGGATTCCTTGGTTAGAGCATCATCAGCCTTGAGTCTTTTGGCTTCTGGAGCAGCTTCATTCTCTGAAATCCTCTTCAGGTTGGGAGATTTTGCTGAAGATAATGATCTTTCCTTCATGATTTGGTTATATTTGCGATACAGGACATGATCAGGAAAAGCCTTGACTTGTTTCATTGTTAGGCCAGAGTTGGACATTGAGTATTGGTTTTTCACCACCCTTCTTATTTCATCTTTAGTAGGAGGTTTGTCTTTGGCCTTCTGAGCTTTGATGGCCCTCTTTTGTGCAATTGCTTCTTGCTTCCTTTGTCTTCCCTGAGCCATCATTCGCTCCACATAATTGTCACTAAGGAAATCTCCACCTAGTATACTTTGAGCTAGAGAAGGTCTTGAGATGACTTGCTGAGTTAGAATATCCAGTGTTCAGCAGGCATCTGAACTCTCAGTTCATCTAGTTCTTTTCTTCTCTCAGGAGTTAAAGATGAAAATTCCTCTGTTTCAAGTTGTTTAGCCAATGCTACACTTTCCTTTGACTTCTCAAACTCAGCCAATCTACTTGCTTGACCCAGTCTTTCTTCCTCACTCACCAGGTTAGGACCAAGCTCATCTTCAGTGATGACATTTTTCCCTTTATCATCAGGCTGCTTAACACACTCTTCTTCAGTTAGATCAACTATAGGAATCTCTGTTGTAATACCTAGGTCAACATGTTGATGTAGATTATCAACAGGAGTGGTCAAGACAACAACATCAGGAAGATCTGTTGAAGGTGAAGGGCCTGATGGTTCTTGAACAGATGAAGATTGACCAAGATCTGGAGATGCATACTCCATTTGCATATCAGCAGATGCAGCCTTATCAACCCCAGGTTCCTCTGAAGCTTCAGAAGAAACCTTATGTGAAAAGGATCTCCTTCTTCTTTTGTAAAGGACAGGTTCCTTCTTTCTTGAGGAAGTAGCAGCTACTGATGAAGGGTCATTGAGAGAAACTTCAGCCAACATGTCCAGAGATCCAAAGGGAGGAACTTCTTGTTCTTCATCAGAGGAAACCACAAGTTTCCTTTTGGAGGACCCTTTTAGTTTGTGCTCTAAGACCTTAACCTGATTCTGCAGTTCTTCAATTTTACCCCCAAGAGACAATTTGGTCTCTGCAAGTTCCTTTTTCAGATTATTAACCTCTGCAGCATATCTGTTGACAAGAGCATACACAGATGAGAGTGTAATGGGGTCCTCAGCTCCACCAGCAGATTGCTCTGTGGTAAGGGGAGCCTCATTGGACCTTTCAGTAGAAACATGGTCATGCTCAATGTGAGGAAGATCTTCATCGAGAGGATCCCTCACAGGACTTGGTGTGGGTGGTCTATTAAGATCTGACTCAACATGAGTATCAAGTGTGGGTGGAGGACTGGGACAGAGTGGCTGGTCTGGAGCAACATGAGTTGCTTCAACAGTAGAAGATGGGCCCTCATCAATGTTAACCAATGGATTACCATCAGTAGCAACAGGTGAGGTAGGAGGATTATGAGACACATTCTCCTCATTAGCAGCCTCATTACCTTGGGGCAACATGGCTGCTAGCAAGGGATGATGTTCCCCCTGAAAGTGGGTTCTCATGGTTGCAAACAATTTAGCAGTCAAAGAACCTATAGGATAAAAAGCTTGGGCTTGGGTAGAGGTGTCTAATATAATTTGTAAAAACCTTGGGTACATTAAAAATTTTCCCTTTATCTTTTGAATATTTTCAACCATGTTTTCGAAAATATACTTAGAAAAATTGAAAGTTACCCCTTGAGAAAGACACACAATACCATATCCTAGTTTGGTAGAGAACTGGTCCCATCCTCCAGTCTTGTTGCTTATGCATTGAAGCAACGTGTGAACCAAGAACCTCCACTTCGGGCAAAGTTCCTTCTTCAACCACATATCAGTCCTTGTACCACGATAGCCAATAGCTCTTAGCCCAGTAAGCACATTTTCCTGACTAGAATGAAATGCTCCATCAGCATCTTCCAAGTGAAGCTTCCTCCTAATTAGGTCCTCTGTAACTATGTACTCTGTTTCATCAATCACAGCCCTAATCTCTGTCTCACTCCTCTTCTCAGCAGATGCCCAAAATTGAGTGATCAGAGATTCATATATCTCATTTGGAGAATGAGTCAGAGCATAACAAATCTTGGACCTTTTCAGAAATTCTACCATTGGTTCGTACAATTCATATCCCTTGCCATTTCCCAGAAATGCAACTTTGTTGTGATCATGTTTAAATTCAAGAGCCATGAGGAATATATGAGTGTTTAGGGTTATGATTCTTGAAATGGTGAGTGTTTGTGGAAGTAGAATAGGAGGGAATTCGTTTGTTCTGAAGCGAGTGATGGTGGGTGGAGTGTTTTTGCCCAAATTATAGTCAAAGAAAAATGGACCGTTTGGTTGACTTTTGCTGACGTGTATTGCATCTTTGACCCAACTCAAAATAACACTTCGGCAGGAACATATGATCAATCTGCTGAAGTTATAGCTTCAGCAGAATGCATCAAAGATAAGAATATCTTCGGTAAGTTTCTAGAATTACTGTGCCACCCACTTGCATTAAACTCATTGAACCTTGAATCCGTCTATAAAATGATCCCAATGTAACTCATCTTTTCACCAAGATCCCCAAATATTTACCACAAACCCTAGAAGCAAAATAACCCCAATTAACCAAATTGCACCATGAATACCAAACCTGAGATCATAGATCTCACTTCCTCAGCTTCATCATCCTCTTCATCATCATCAAGTGGTGAATCAAACCCATGGTTCCATTACTTTCCTCAACCCTATCCAAGACCAAATAAATCGCCCTTTCTTTCTTCTTCAGAAGATGACAGTGTAGTGAATCCAAGTGAATCTGCTGATGATTCTGATGACTCCTATAAGGAGGGAACATCTTACTCCCAACCTCCAGCACCTCGGTCTCAACAAAGACCTCGTGCCAGGAATCCGCCACTCCCCAAAGATAGAGAGGTGGTTCTTGGTCTCACTGCGCCATCTTTTGGTGCATGAACACACATCGTATAGTAGAAGGGCTTAAGGAGGGTGGATCGATTGCATTTTGGTTGAAATGAATAGATGAAGCACAAAGGACACGATAGTTCTCTTCGTCATCCTGCGTGGTCATCGTCATCATCAATCGTTTGCATCAATCCATCCTTCCATTTTGGTCCTTAGCATCTTCGTCGTGCTGGTCATGCATATCCAACCAGCCAGTTAGACTGAATGGGTGGTTACGCAAGACCTACGAAAGCAAAGCCAGCATCAAATGCATATCCAGCATTCCATTAGATTTCGGAATGAAAGATATACACTAGATTAGGCTTAGCTTAAGTGTACAGCTCGTATCTTGAGGATGCAAAATAGAAGGTTGACATTATGTAAGCTGTAAGCTGTAAACTGTTTCTTGAATGAATGAATGAACAATTTGACTTCAATTTCTTTTCTTTCAGTATTATCTTCAGTAGAATCAAATTGTATGCTTCAGTATTTGTTATCAGAAGAAACAAGCAACACTCTTTCAGCTATCTGACCATGTACTAATGAGCCACTCTTGATGAATTTGATCATGATCATGGGATGTATATACTGCAATCCAGATAAGGAACAGACAAAATACAGTACAGACAACTGCAAAACAGACACTAAAACATACACAACAACAAAAACAAACAAACTAGAGAAATATTAGAAGTTAGTGTTAGAGTACAAACTAATATACAAAAACAGACAAAAATCTGCAGAGTTTGCACAAATCCTCCCCTGAGGCATATGCCTCCCCTGAGGCCTATGCCTCCCCTTAAACTATGCAGTCAAGGGTTCAGCATCCCAATATTGACCACGAGGTGTTGAAACCTTGGTCCATCAAACGCTTTTGTTAATAAGTCTGCCACATTATCATCAGTATGGATTTTAGCCACTTTTATCAAATGTTTTTCATAAGCATCTCTTATAAAGTGGTGCCTGATTTCAATGTGTTTCGTTCGACTGTGAAAAACTGGATTTTTGACTATGCAGATGGTACTTTGATTATCTATATGAATTGTAGTGTTCATAAAGTTGTACCCATAGTCCAGCAATTGGTTCTGAATCCAAAGGACTTGTCCACAGCAATTTGCAGCAGCAACGTACTCTGCTTCAGTAGTTGAGGTAGCCACAATGGTTTGTTTCTTGCATTGCCAAGAAATCAACCTTTTGCCTAGAAATTGGCAGCCTCCAGTTGTGGATCTTCTATCCAGATTTGCACCAGCATAATCACTGTCACTATATGCTTCCAACTTGAAAGGAGATTCTTTTGGGTACCAAAGGCCTAAAAGAGGTTGGCCTTTGAGGTACTTAAAGATCTTCTTGACAGCATTGAGATGGGAAGCAAGTGGAGTGACTTGATGTCGAGAACAAACACTCACAGCAAATGTAATATCAGGTCTTGAAGCTGTCAAATACATCAATGAACCAATCATGGACCTGTACAGATGAACATTCACAGGTAGATCTGGTTCATTATTTGCTTTAGCCTTTGGAGCTTCATAAGGTGTTGTGGCAGTCCTAACACCTTCCATACCAAACTTCTTCAAAATGTCCCTCACATATTTATCTTGACTGATAAAGATGCCATCTTGTTTCTGCTGAACTTGGAGACCCAAAAAGAAAGTAAGTTCTCCCATAGCACTCATTTGAAATTCACCCTTCATCAGTTCCTCAAATTCCCTGCACCAAGCTTCATTTGTGGAACCAAAGATAATGTCGTCCACATAAACTTGCACCAGAATGATGTCGGAGTAATTCTTCTTGAGGAATAGAGTTTTATCAATAGCACCTCTCCTATAGCCATGCTTCAGCAGGAATGATGAAAGCCGAGCATACCAAGCTCTGGGTGCCTGATGTAAGCCATAGAGAGCTTTAACAACCTTATAAACATGATTTGGGTGATCTGGGTCTTCAAATCCCTTGGGTTGAGAGACATAAACTTCCTCTTCAATCTCACCATACAGAAAAGCACCCTTGACATCCATCTGATACACCATGAAACCCATGTATGAAGCATATGCCAAGAAAATGCGAATGGCTTCAACCCTGGCAACAGGTGCAAAAAATTCATCATAATCAATTCCTTCCTCTTGTCTGAAACCTTGTGCTACTAATCTTGCTTTGTTTTTGATCACAACACCCCGAGCATCTCTCTTATTCTTCAGAACCCACTTTGTCCCAATGGCATATTTGCCATCAGGTAGTGGAACCAAGATCCAAACCTGCTGATTGTGAAATTGTTGCATTTCTTCTTGCATTGCTTCGAGCCAGCTTGAATCATTGAGAGCTTGAGAAACACTAGTTGGTTCCACTTGAGAGAGAAAACAAGCAAACAGACAATGTTTGAAGTCTGTGTGATTGTCTCTTTGTTGGTTGGAGACATAAGAGAGAAAAGCAATCTGTCCAAATTGAGGACTTGTGATAGCCCTTCGAGTTCTAACAGGTGCCAGAAGATCACCTATGATGTTGGATTGAGGATGAGCAATGTTGATCCTCTGAGTAGCAGTGGGGTTGACTTCAATGGATGAATCAAGATTAGTGATGGTTGGTTCAAATTCAGCATCATAAGAGGGTGAGGTGAAGATGCCAGCTTTGGGTTGATGATTTCCAAGATCTGAAGGTTTTGCAAAGCGTGTATAGGGTTCACCAAAGTCTGAAGATACTTGAGAAGGAACAGCATAGCCTTCAGCAGATTTGGGGAAGGTAGGTGTGACAGAATCAACTTCAGCAGAAACATGGTTTCCACCGACTCCTTCATTAGCAACCTCTCCATTTAGTTTCTCTGCTTCAAGCGTAGCTGCAAATTCTTGAGTCTGAAGCCTGGCTAGGTCCTCAGCATAATGAGAGTCATCTTCATCACTCGAATCAGCAACATCCTTGGAGGTGGTACCTGCAATATTGTTAGGAGAGAAAGAAGGCACAAGTATGGGTTGTTCATCATCTTCAAACTCATTTTCAGAGTCATCATCTAAGGGACCTGCATTGTTAGTGGGAGAAGCTTGAGAACCTGCATTTTGATTAGCCAAGTGTCTAGTGTAACCCAAGGAATCGGTTAAGTAGTCAAGGTCAAAAGACCACGTATGACCCTGTCCTTGAACATTATGCTTGTCTTCCAAAAATCTCAGGTTCAACGTCTCCTCTATCTTCTTGGCTTGCAAATTGTACACCCTGTAGGCCTTACTATGAGCTGAATAACCCACAATATAACCATCATTTGCCTTCTCATCAAACTTTCCCAACGGATCACTGGTGTTCAGAATGGTCACTTGACAACCAAAAGGTTTTAGGTAGTGAATGACAGGAACCTTTCCAAAGAGAAGTTCATATGGGGTTTTGAGTTGTGGTCTGGTAATGTACACCCTGTTTAGCACATAGCAGGCAGTGCCAACAGCTTCAGTCCAAAACATAGTGGGCAGTTTAGAATCTGCAAGCATGGATCTAGCAGCCTCTATTAAGGTCCTATTCTTTCTTTCAGCTACCCCATTTTGTTGTGGGGTTCTTGGATTACTATAGTCCCTTTTTATGCCTTTTGACCCACAGAGTTCTATAAGAATAGCATTTTTGAACTCTGTCCCATTATCACACCGAATTCCCTTAACCTTTTTGTTCAACTGATTTTCAACAAGAGTGATGAATTCAGTCAGCACTTGAGATGTTTCATCTTTGGTTCTGAGAAAGAAAACCCAACAAAATCTGCTATAGCCATCAGTGATCACTAAACAGAAGTACTTATGATCAATGCTTCTGACTTGAGTTGGACCAAACAGATCCATGTGAAGCAACTGAAGAGGTTCAGTAATGATGCTCATAGCATTGATAGCTTTGTAAGAGGCTCTGTGTTGTTTTCCTTTGTTGCAAGCGACACAATTATGATCATTTGTGAATACTTTGGTGGGAAGTCCTTCAACAAGACCCATTTTAGAGAGTTTGTTAATGGTCTTGAAATTCACATGCGCCATTCTTCTATGCCATTTAGTGGACTCATCAAGAGATGCTTTAGCCACCAAGCAAGTGAGGTCACCACCTGGTTGAACTTCATTAAGGTTGAATGTGTATAAGTTGTGAGTTCGAGGAACTTTCAGTAGAATTGAAGTTTCTTCTGGGAGTTTGAAGTCTTTAGACAGCACAAGACATTCATTCTCAGTGAAGAGAACTTTGTTCTTAGTGTCACAGATTTGTGAAACAGAGAACAAGTTGAAATGCTGAAGTTCCTTAACAAAGTACACATTTTCAAAATCCAGATGAGGTGTCTTTATGGTGCCTTTCCCTGTGATACTACCATCACTTCCTCCAAAAGTCACATTGCCTCCTCCTTCTATAGGGACAAAATTATGCATCATATCCCTGTTCCCAGACATGCTTCTGGAACAACCACTATCAACAATACCAATATTCTTATACTTAAGGGGATGATCCTACAAACAACAACAAAATATATACAAACAGTTAGAATTCGATGGAGGTTCAAGTCATTACTGACTTGAACCTACCTTGTGGATCACAGGTTTAGGGCATGAAGATTTAGAGGATCCACCATTGTTCTTGGTCCTCCATTGGTAATTGGGTCCCTTGTTAGTCCAAGAACAACCAGCTGAGGGCTTCACAGCAGTGCTCCCATATCCCATCCCAGCATACATAGAGTCAACATATGTAGGCCAATAACCATGTTTAAAGTATGGGCTAGTTGGTTGGACATAAGGTCTGGTAACTGAACCTCTCCAATGAGAGTCAGTCTTTGCTGCTTGAGGGACATAAGGTGGAATATTAGCAACATTGGTCCAGTTAGGTTTGTGTTTCTGGAGAGTAGCACATGCACCCAATCTTTGTTCATAAAAATCACAATCCTTAATCAAATGAAATTTACTGCCACATACAAAACATGTCTTCTTCTTAGAAGTTTTATTCAAATAGGGAGATGTTGGATTACATGCAGAAGTACTTAAAATAGATACATTCAAGGAATTGTTTTTAACAGACTGATTATTCAAACATTTAAAAGATAAGTCTTCAGGAGAAACTGTCTTGGAAGTTGATTCCTCAGCAGCTTCCCTAGAGGGCTCACAAGTAGACTGGGGTGCAGGCTTGGGTGTTGGTTCAGGCTTGGGAAGGTCAGACTTCTCATTTGAATCACAGCTTTCATAGGAAGTAGACCCTTGATCCGATGAATTGTCACTGTCAGAGCAAGAGACAAAATCATTAGATGAGGTATCAGGGTCTGACAAGTCTTTTGACTTTTTGCCATATAGGTGATGTGATCCATCAAAGTCAACAGTGATGGATAGGTCTGTGGGCATAAATTCACCTCTAATAGGACCAGGGACATCATGCATTTCACCTTCTTTTACAAAATTAGCTAACTTAGCTGGTGTGGATTTACGACCATCATACTTAGCTTCTGCTCCTACATACTTTTGAAAACCTAATCCTAAGCCAGAGGTTACTGTTTGACTGTTGTAGAGTTCTTTGGCCAGATTATCACCTGAAATTAACCATTGTTTATGCCTAGCTATTTCCTCAGCTAGTTTTTCTTTAAGCTCTAGGTTCTCAGACACAGCTTCATCCTTTGCTTTCTCAGACAGTTTTAAGTAATTATTTGCAACTTCTAGATCAAACTGTAACACTTTTATGTTTTCTTCATAAGCTATTTGATTCTTTTGAAACCATACTTTTTGTCTTTCTACAGTTTTTAATGCAAGTTTATGAGCTTCATTATCAATATAACATGCATCAAACTTAGGTTTCATAGCATCAAATTCTTCTTTAAGTTCATTGTATCTTAGACTACAACCAAATATACAGTTGTGTACCTGAGAGAGTCCCATCAAGGCAAACTGATCATGCCTTTCATCCGAAGTGCACCTTGCAAGCAGTCCAAGCTTGTCAGTATCATGAGCTTCCTCATTAACAGGTTCATGTGCAGTCCAGTTGACCTGTTCATCCATGGTGAGGAGAGCTGCTGAAGCTCCAGTTTCCTGCTGTTTCTGCTGATATGAAAGATATTTGGCTCCATCTCCATTCTTTCTGTCCCTGCATTCTCTTGAGAAATGCCCCATCTGATGACAAGTGAAGCACTTGACTTTCCTCCTATCAAAGCGAGCTGGTTCCTTTCCCTTGAAAACAAACTTCCTTCCAGCCTTTTCTTCAAACCTTTTGATGTCCACTGACAGCAATGCCACCTGCATTTTCAGCTTCATTTCCTCCATTTCAAGAGGGTCCAACTGATCAAAGTCTTCATATGCAAGATACTGTTGAGTATCATAGTCAGCAACAAATGAATGAAGAACATCCTCCATCACACTACTGGTCTTAGGTTGTGAAGATTGTGGAGTGGGACGAGTGTTATGTGGTGGAGTGGGAGAGCAGGATGCTGGAAAGTAGTTGGAACTAGGAGATGATGGAAAATAGTTGGAGCTAGGAGCTTGTACCATCATGTTGGAATGAGATGTCCCAACAAAAGCTGCATTGTTAGAAGAAGATGTACGGTAGGGAGTCCTGACATCTGGTTCAAGAGTTCTGAGTCTGTTGTACAGCTCATCAAAAGTGAGCATGTCCAACCCTCCTTTCGCCTTGAGTGCTATACTAACATGCAACCATGATGGCGACAAGGACCGCAAGAACTTTGAGTTGCAATCTTCATTATCCGGTTTAGCATTCAGCTGATTCAGCTGACTCAAGATCCTATGGAACCTGTCGTATCCCTTGTGGATACCTTCTTCTTCTGATATGTTGAAGTCCTGAAACTGTTGTCTTAGCATGGACTTCCTCATTCTTTTTGATTCTTCATTTCCACCGAACCTTGCTTTGAGAGCCATCCATATGTCTTTAGCATCATCCATATGGTGAAAATCACATAGATGATCTTCAGGTATGGCTTGAAGCAGAATAGTTTTCACTTTATGCTCTCTCTGCATGGCCAGCACTTCTTCAGCAGTTTTTGGTGGAGCCATGATAAACTTCCCATCTCTGTCAGGAATCATCTTCTTTAGACTATTTCCTTTCTTCACTACCTCCCACAGATTCCAATCAATATTGGAAATCCAGTTTTCCATCTTCATAGTCCAAAGTTCATACTCTTCCCTCTTTAAATAAGGGAATTTACCATTGCTGTTTGTGAGACTGAGCTGTTGCATGGAAGTGGTGTTGGTGTTGTTTGTGTTGGTGACTTCAGTTTCATTATCGGATCCAGGCATGGTGAATGAATGTTTGATTGTATGGGGGTGAGAATGGTTCTTAGTATCGTAGAGACTTTCCCGAGGCTCTGATACCACTTGTTAGAAACACAAATACCTTGATAGATCTTAAGCACTCGGAGATCGTTAGTGTTGCCTATGTAATCACAAGCAAACTAATAGAAGATCTCTACAACTTGGTATTGTAGCGGAAAATAAATACAAGTTGTAATAACTAAGAACACTTTTGATCCTCTATGGATCTTTGATTATAGAAACTCTATGTTTCGGATAGTATACAAGACTTGAGAAACTTGAGAAAAGCTTATCTATTACAATCTATCATGGTTTCTTATATAGGCAAGAAACCCTAATGAGCGTTGACAATTTACGCTCCTAAAACTAACATAGACTAAGCATGCATCTAGACAAGCATGCAACTAATCATATTGTTTTGTTAATCATCGTGTTTATTCTGAGTGAGCTCTACATAAACGGCGCCAACCTATCTTTAATACGGCGCTGACTTTTACTCTATGCTGAGCTTTATCTTTCCTACGTGGTTCCCACTTTCAGCAGCAACACAATGTCTGCTTTAATATTTCTGCTGAAGTATAACTTCGGCAGAATCCTTTCTTCTTCGGCAGAATCACTTCGGCAGAATCAGAATCACTTCGGGAGAATCAGTAGATTACCTTAATTCCCAACAACTTTCACCAAAGTTCTGATTGTAACATGGTTCCGGCTCATAGACAAGCGGAACCCGTGGTGGACAATCAAAACCGTAATGAGAATCATTCCCACAAAACTCGCATGAGTAGGATTCGTACTGGGGTTGTGGAGGTAGGTAGGAAAAATCGGGTGTTTCATTATTTGAAATGGGATCGGGATTACCGACAAACTTGTCTCCGAAACTCACATTGGTACATCGCCGACAATTTCCACCGTTAAATGGACCTCCACACCAGGAACATGTCAAATACCATGACATAAAGAATTAAACGGATAAGAGGATAAGGAATGGAGAATTAAACGGTTAAAGGAGATAAGGAATGAAGAATTAAACAGATTAGAGGGTAAGGGAAATGTAGAATCAAAAGATGCGAGAGGGTAAAGATGGATATTTTTGGATTTTTTTTTGAAAAACAGGCTATAAAAACAAAGAATGAAAATATTTTTGGTATTGATAACACTTCAGGAAAAGTGTTAATGAACTTTTTGGATTTTTGAAAACTTTACAAAAAACTTTTTACAAATGGCGGTATATGTGCAAGAATGGATCTGAAAAAGGCTAAACACACGCTAAAGCCTCCCCGGCAGCGGCGCCAAAATTCTGATCTGTGCTAAACCGTCAAGTCTAATCACACAAGCTGGCCACTTGTGAATGGCCAACCGTAACAGACTTAAAACAGCTTAAGCACAAATGCAATGAAGATCTGGAGAATACAGTGGATTCCCGGGTCGTTAAGTCCCACGGAGACTCAATGGTGTGCAAACACTTGATCAGACGATAGAATGATCACTAATGATAGTGATCAGTAAGGAATTGGATGGATAATTACACTACTGAAAAAGTTTATAAAATAAAGCGACTTAAATGCAAATTAAGAAAATTAAAAAGATAAAATATATTAAATAAACGCTATCACTATTTTTACAATGATGAACGTTTAAAACCTAAAACGTACGTTTAAATAAAATTACGTAAACGTACAAAATAAAACGTGAAAATAAAGAAGGAAAATACCTACGGATGTGAAAAATACATTTTTACAATCCTAAATATAAAAGAAAATTATTAGAAAAGGAAAATTATTTTTACAACTATTTATTTAATTATTATTAATTAAAAACTATTTATTAAGTATTTAAAATGCACTAAAATATAAGAAAATACAAAATTAACCTAGAAAAATGAAATTATAACTTGGAAAAATCTAAAATATGATAAAACTTATTTTAAAACTGAAAATATATTTTTTAGACTTTTTATGTATTTATTATTAATTTAAAACTATTTAAAACTAATTAAAATGCTAGAAAATACTATTTAAACCAAGAAAATTATGGAAAAATATTTTTTTGACTTTTTATATTTATCTAAACTTAAGAAAAATGAAAAATTATTTTTTTTTGAAACTTTTCTTAATTATTTGTATTAAATCCTAATTAAAAATGCTTAAAAACTAATTTAAATTAAGAAAAATAGCAAACAAGCTTGGAAAAATATGAAAATTTCAGGAAAACTCTAAAATAATATTAGGAATCTAGGAAAAATGGAAAAACAGGAGGTTGTGTGTAGAAATATGAAACTGAAAGCACAAGTGCTTAAAAATAAGCACTTGGGATAAGCTAATGAGCACCAATAAGCACCAACTGTTTACAGAAGCAATATTATGCAAGAAGAACCAAAATGCAACAAATAACAACAAGCTTAAACCTCTGATTTGCAATCTACAAAGATTTGAGGTTTTGAGCAAATGAACTAAAACAGTTGTGAGGGGCCACTTTCAAACAGAAGAATAAGCACTTGAATAAGCTGGAAACTGAAAACTAAAAGCTGGAACCTAAACTAGACCTGGTTGACTATTAACAAACCCAAGGACAGACTTTGAGAAGCTCTTATGAGCCAAATGCAAGCTCTGCAAGAACTGCATAATCCCTGTGCAGGCTCAATGCCCTGCACAGGGCACTTGGTCTCATTTTGACAAGCTCTTTTTAAGCTTATAAAAATTTAACAAAAATCCACTAAATTGACAATAATAAAATAGACCAAGGGAAGTTTTAAAAACTACAAGTTATACTGATTTTGGCCCAAAGATGAGTCAAGGAAAATTCATCTCAGTTGGCTAAAAACTGACTTTGCACAAATTGACTTTTTGACATTTTTGGAGTTTTGACTTTTATGAACTTAGAACCTGATTTAAAGGACTTAGATTGATGTTAAAAGATGAAATGAACTTTATGCAAGCTAAATCTATGAATTTGAGACACAAAACAAGTTTTTGGATTTGTAAAAATCCAACAGTTAAGTCTTGAGACAGTTGAGAATGGATTTTTGACTTTGGTGGTTAGCAGGCATAAAGTTATGACTGAGATGAGTCAAATAGAACTAGACAAGCATGAAGCAACAGGTTTCAAACAAGAAACTACTCTCAAACACAGAATTGCTTACAAATCCAAACACCACTATATTGAACTGATATGAAAGTTTAATGAGGTAAACTACTGATTTAGCTAATGCCAATGATTAAACTGAGTTCACATGACCTAATTACAACTATTTAAGCAAGTTAAAACTAGTAATGACCACAGATACACCTATAATCACAATATGCAAATTGACTTGAAATAAAAATGAGATTTCTACTCACATCTGTCCAACTAGCTTGCAGGCTAAAACCAAACACAAACCCACTCTAACCTAATCTATTTAAACCCATCCAAGGCTCTGCAACACCAGTAACCACTTCCAAACCCATATGAGCTCACAGTTGACTTTTGTTGACCCTGAATGAGAATTGTTTGAAACTGACTTATAAGTTTGCAAAAAGCTAAAGTAAGCTTAAATAAGCTTATTTGATTTCAGTATAAGCTTATGAGAAGCTTTGACATTAAATTTGAAACTAAAAATTTCCACAGTAAGCTATGAACTTGGAATTTAAATAAAGACTTGAATTGAAAACTCAAAAGCACATACAATGATGTTTTTAACTTAAATGAGATACACAAAAGCTGAAATTACAACATTGGATTTAAACTACAACATTTATTTGAAAAAACGACATAAAGGAAAAAGCTTAAAACTAACTACTGCTTTCTCTCTACTCCTCTTTCTTCTTTTTATACTTCAATCCACTCCCCACTTGTTTCTGAGCTATTCCCACCTCTATTTGAGGCCCTTGGATCATTTGAAGCAATCTTGGCCATTTATCATTTTTTGGCGGGAAATGGATATAACAGCTGGTGGGTGTTGAGTGAATGGGGAAGGGGTGCATTAAATGATTTTTGTAGTGTTGTTGAGGTGGGGGGACAAGGGGAGATGAAGGTGAGCTGGGGGAATGGTTGTGTTGATATATAGCAGGGTAGCAGGTGAAGGTGAGACTTTGGGGGAGAAAAACAAGTGGCGGGGTTTGGTTTGTTTGACCGAGGGGTTTAACCCTTTGACCGGGTCAGGATATTGGACGGGTTGGATGGCTTGGGTAGGTTTAGGATTGGATTGGGCTTAGATAATATATAGGGTCCGTTTGGTTTGTATTAAGCACAAGGACCATAAATGTAATTCTGCCAATCTTCAAGGACTGAACCTGACACTTTTCCAAATTTATCAAAAGGACCATTCCTGCCAAACTTGAATAGTGCAAGGATAACTTTTGCATAAAATTCCATTTAAAAATATCCAAGGACTACTTTTGCAATTTTTTTAAAGTTTAGGGACCTATTATGCCATTTGACCAAAAACTCATTCAAGGATCATTTTTAACAACTTAGGAGATTTCAGGGACCTTGAATGACAAAACTTCACATTTTTGAATTCCAGGGACTAGTTTTGACAACTTTTAAAACTTGGGGGACTAAAACTGCCATTTTTGCAAACTTGATACGTTTTTCATCTGATTTTGATATTTTTGCATTTAAAACACATAAAACACTGATTTGTGATATTTTGATCATTTTGATGTGTTTCTGAGTGTTTTCAGATGATTTTGCAGTCTAGATAGTACAAAAATGATGAGTATTTAGACACTCATCATTATCCACCAAACAAATCTACAAAGCCGATGCTAATCAGCTATCACAACAGACATAATAGTAAAACCTCAGGCTAAAACATTCAGTGTCACAAAGAAGTGTCGTTAAGATACTGAATGATACAGAACAACAAAGGCTAAAGCTCATTTCTTGACAACACAGAAAAACCAATCATACACCTGATAACATCAAATATACCTGATATTTTAGTGTTAATTTCCCCCTAATATGTTCATCATTTGTATTCTTTTACATTGATAGATGCTCTTATTTCTTAATATTATATTTTCAGGGCATAAATGAGCATAGGAACAAATAGACGTGAATTTGGAATGAAACTAGCATAGTTATACAAGATTATGCTATCCAAGAGTAAGTTACAGCGTATGCTCCACTCTCAACTTACGTCGTAACAATGATTAATACATGAAGACCAAAGTCAACGCAGTTCAAGGTTATGGCGTAAATCCATCAATTTGGTTACGCCTTATATTTCCAATGACTCAGAAGAATTCAGTGGTCACGAAGGTTACGTCATAACTCACTTCCAAGGTTACGACGTAGAAGTGATGATTTTCACTATGAGAACTTTACGGTCGTAACCCATTCTCTAGGTTATGCCGAAGATAAGATCCTCTGACATACGCTAGTTACGGCGTAACTTCTTACATAATCTGCATTTTTACAACAACTTCTCAACACCAAAATACCAGGAGATGTTTAGGGCTTCCAAGAGGACAATTTCCAGCAGCATTAGACCATCTTTCAAGGGAGAATTCGCATCATTATCAATAAGTTTTTAGTTATTTTGTATCGAATCTTTATAATTCATTCAATGTCTTCAATTATGATAATTTACATTGAATTTACTGCATTGTTTAATAAGAGTGGCTAAACACTTCGTGTGTTAGCCTAGTTGTGATTGTTATTGCTTTAATTTGTGTTTTATTGCTTTACTATCGCCTTTTGTGTATGCTTTCTTAGACTATTCGTGGACACCCTCATTTTGGTAATATTAAAGCATGGTAGTATCTATAAGGCTAGCTTGAATTGACTATAGGACCCTAGTCGGTAGGTTGCGAGGAATGGTAAGAATTAACCATATGACTACCATCTCTTTGCGTGTAAATTGACCATAGGACCACCTACCATGTGGAGATACTTAAGAAGTTAGGGAACCTTTGAGTGGACCATGTCGGGTTTAGAATAGGTCTAGATTGTAGTGGTACTTCATGACTAAGGTTAGGGTTACCCAAGACCCCTATCGAGTAACTACAGTGAGGATAGGAATCTTAGCCTTATAGACTAGACGAATTGACCAAATATTGTCTAGTGACTTTTACCCCACTTAAGGTGTTAGAAGGATTCAATAGGAAAATTGGATTAAGGCATAACAAGACTAGTGACTTTTACCCCCACTTTTACCTCCAATTTATGGTAAATTTTTATCATCTCACAATTTTAATTTCATCAATTTTAGGTACCATGGTTGAAATTGACATTGATACACTTACCCTCAAGGAATACCTTGCTGTAAATCGAGAGGAATAAGGGCCGAGAGTTGTTAGGCCAGTCATTGAAGAATATGTGCATTTTGAGATAAAGAATCAGTTTATGCGGGAGTTGAGAAAAGACCCCTTTTCCTGAAGCAAGACCGAATATGCACACGAGCATGTCGACAATGTCTTGTACATCATGAGCCTTTTTAGCACACCGAGTGTTTCTCACGATGCGGTTATGCTCCGAGTGTTTTCATTGAAACTCACTGGAGCCGCGAAGAGGTGGATTTATAGGTTGCCCGCAGGAAAAAATCAACACATGGGATCTTATCAAAAGAGATTTTATTCAAAATTATTTCCCTCCATCGAAGATGACATAACAACTAGAGGAAATCCAAAACTTCAAGCAGGATGGTGACGAGACATTGTACCAAGCTTGGGATAGGTACAATGATCTCCTTTACAGGTGCCCGACTCATGACTTCAACAAACAACAGGTAGTCAATATCTTCTACAAGGGTCTTAACATTTCCACAAGGCAAATGCTTGACTCTCAGGAGCTGATCCCTGGGATGATCCCTATTCAAGCTTTTGAAGCTTTCCAAGACATGGCAGACCATTCACATAAATGGCATGATGGTGGCAGTAGTAGAAGCATTGGAGGTAGTTTCGATGGTATTTATGCTATTACCAACAAGCTTAAAAGTTTGGGGAAAGATATGAAGAAGTTGAAAGAGAATGTGCATGCTATTTAGGTAGGATGCGACACTTGTAGAGGCACTCATCTCGCCAAAGATTGTCCATTGAAGGAAGAAGTTAAAAGAGTAGAAGTGGTCAAGTATGGACAAGGTAGTAGTTCATTTCAAGGGAACGGTGGTAATAGAGCTAGATACCATGTAGGACCTCCAGGTTATTACTCAAGGATAGACAACCGACCCCCCCATGGGGAGAGAAAGTCTAACCTTGAGGAATCAATTAATAAATACCTTGAAGAATCAGCAAAAAAGCAAGCTAATGGTGAAGAATGGTTGAAGAATTTTCAGGAAGGAGCCAACTTGAATCTAAAAGCCCATGACAAGACCCTCAGAAATCTTGAGGCTAAAATAGGTTATTGGCAAGCAAGGTTAAAGATCAGAATAGGAGGGATGATGCGACTTCTTCTTAAAGTCCTAGGGCATGCAAAGCGATATTCTCTGATAAGGATTTAAAACATACACTTTTAAAGGGTCATTTAAGCCCTTAATCTCCCACATTTATATCCATTACTGCTTAATTTCGTTCCTTTTCACTTTTTAGGTCTCTTGGAAGCAAAATGCTGGAATGATGCGTATTTGGATGAAAATGAGTGAATATATGAAGAAAATGGCTAAGTCAAGATCAAAGACTCTTAAGCTGCTGGAATTGAAGCTGACGGCGTCACAATCCAAGGGCGACGCCGTCCCTTTATACGTAATTAAATTTGTGTCGACTCAGTAGACTTTTGGCTAAAATACACCTGACGGCGTCAGGCTTTGAAGAGGAAGGGCGTCACGAAGACTTTTCTACTCAGACGGCCTAGATCCAGATTCAGACGGCGTCACTGCTGAAGCCCGACGGCGTCACAACCACAACGTAACGCCGTCCCAACTATTTCTTAGCCAAGACGAAACCCTAATGATGGTGATCTGATGGCGTCCCACCTATAAGGCGACGTCGTCACAAATGTAAAATTATATATAGAAATCGAATTTTCAGAATTTTAAGAGGTAGACTTGTGGAGTAAAAACCTAAAACGATTTTAGTCTAGTTTAGACAGTATCTTAGGGTTCTTGTACCCTATTTTACATCAAGATAAGTGTTTTACTTTGTTGGATCAATCCTAGATAGATCTTTCGAGCCTTTAAGAAACATATAGAATACCTGTGTAATCACAAGCAAACTATAGAGAACGTCTAATAAACTTATGCTCACGCGGAATATGAACACAAGAGTTAAAGAAGATAATAACAACTAAACTTTTGATCCTCTATGGATCTATATTAATTCACTAATAATGTTTTCAAAAGCGTACATAACTCATAGCCGCAGGTTTCTTTTATACTATAAGAAACCCTAATAAAGCTGCTTACAAAACGCGTAAAAGATATGCATTATCTCTTCCTAAAATAACTCATGCATATCCTAACTAATTACTAATAATACGGATACTACTATCCGCAGAAACAATACTATCAGCAGTAACTGCACTATCAACAGAAACTGTTCTATCAGCAGAAATGAAATAAACTACCAGCAGGAACCTTATCAGCAGGAAACGCTATATACTATTACATTAATTTTAATAATTCCTAACAATCCTCCCCTAAACTTGAATTTGACTTGGTTAACTTCAAGTTTCTAGATAGATCTTTGCACAACAAGAGTATTGAGTCTTTCAGTAACTGAAGCAATGTAAATAACCAGCAGCAACACCTAGTACCACCAGAAACCAGCAATGAAGTCCATGGATACATCAGCAATCTCCTATGAGAGCAACATCAGGAACCAGCAACAACAGTAACCTGAGTAGATTTGATATGCCTTTACCAAGTAGCTACTCACTCTTGGGCTAGCTAGTTCTTTGGTGGAATCATGACATCACCCTGGTGAACTAATAACCAGTCCAGCACTTAGAACGTGAATCAATGGTGTGCTGGAAAACCCTAATGGTTTTTGGCAAACCATCACAGCCATCAACGGATTTGAGTTGTCTTTACCTGGAGCCATTAACTCAGGACTAGTAATGGTATTCCACTGCCTTTACCACAAGCCATGAACTTGTGGGCTAGCTAACTTTTCATCTATGTGGACATGGTGAGTTGAGCACCATACAATTTATTGGCAAATTGCCAACCATCCAACGGATTTGATATCTCTTTACCAGAGTTGTTTTCTCATGGAGTAGCCAATTTTTGGTGTGTAAGACCAGGGTACATTGATAACCCTTTGATTTTTAGTAAATCAACAGCTATAAACGGATTTGAGGACTCCCACCAGATCCGTACCCCTATGGTGAGTTAACTCTTTGTCATCTAAGACATGGTGAGTTAAGTACCATAATTGGGATAATACAAAACTGCACAACATGATCCTCAAAACAGAAAAGTTAGTAAAAAAGCAATATATACAAAGATTTTTTTTATTAACAACTAGAAAATAAAAGAAAGAAATAATATATAACAACAAAATACCAAGCTCAAGAAGTTGCAGTAGCATTGGCAGAAATAAGTCTGTCCTTAAGTTGTTTCACCAAGCGTTCTGCAGCTCCCATGTCATTTCCAACAGGATCAGCAGGAATCTCCAGTTTACGTTTTAGCATATGACCCATCACTTTCACAGTTAGAGGATATTGGAGATATGCGAACATGTAGACATAGAGACCAGACATAGTTTGCAAAACCTGAACATTAGATAATGGATAAAAACCCGAATGCCAAATTTGCCACTCATCCTGGCCATCCCTTATGCTGAACTCTGCACCATCTTCATAAAGGGAATGAAACAACACTTGTAGATCACCCAATAGCATCAACCCAACACCGGTAGCAGGATGAGACTTAAAATACTCAGTCACTTGTCCATACAAGTGAAATAAATCCTGTCTATCTACCATATGAAGGATCTGATTCAGAAAATTAAAATGCTTGATTGTCCCATCTTTTCTATACATAGTATTGATCACTCCTAAACCACCCAAAACAACTGGTGTTAATTCCCGTCTATCAAATGCTGACCACAGAACTGGTTCCTCATCAGAATCATCATCAGCAACCTTGATGAAGGAACTTTCGGGAGCTTGTAGATCAAATGCCCTAGAACTCCTTTTCTTAGCCAGACTCTTTCGTCTTCCACCAGGAGTGGAAGAAGGAGAAGAAACACTAGATCTTGTAACATCAGGAGTAGGGATCACTGGTGTAGCATCTGGGGAATCAGCACCCTCTTTAGTATCAGCAGAAAGGTTCTGAGGTGCATTAGTGGAAAGAAGCTTATCACCCTCAGTAGAAATATTTTTTTTGGGTAAAAGGGATTTTTCACCCTGGTAAAATGCATTACACCAAAAACATTGAAGTACAAAGGATGAGGGTGAGTTCCCTCATCTCTGTCCCTTAGGACACTTACAGACTCTTATAGAATGACAAATCATCCCTATAACTTACCAAACTGACAGTATTAATAACCACAATATAAGAGTGACAAACCATCCTTATAACTAATAATTGAACATAAACTACAACGACTATAAAAATATAACAAATTAAATGCTATCCAAGTAGAAACACTTGATTCTTCATAAGTCGTCATAGAAGTCCAAAACATGTAAATAGGGTTACAACAACCCTAACTTCTAAATAGCCGAAGAAACCTTGACCCAATCTCCAAACCGCCAATAGGAATATAGTATAGTATCAACATCATGGAGAATCAAACGGATCAAAATCTCACAAGAAATCAGGACAATAAGGCATGAACCAATAGTAGAACCATATGCCACACGTCCCGAACAAACAAACCAGCCACAACAATTCGACAAGGACCACAAATGTCGTCACACTCGTCTCATAAGTAGCGAATAAATACCACATAGTAGCAATGGGTCACCAACTACAACAAATCAGAATAGGGGATAACTTGAGACCCCAAGTACCCAAGATATCATAACGAAGACAATGAAAAGTCATCTTCAACAAAATCTACTCAAGCAGAACTTACACCATATATTACTAGCAAATAGTGATCATATAATCCAAACATACGCATAACGGTAGCACCATGACCACGCCTAGTAACTTCCCATATAGCCAAACCTGTAAGGAAACCATCTGCCACGGTTTAGAAGTCAGCCAAACTGCACCAAAAGGTCGAATTCAAGCCACCACACCCACCATCATGCATGATCGAGAATGACCATACATGTTAACCTACCAAAGCATGGAAACAAATGCATGACCATCACGACTCCAAAGTTGACTTGTACCTCCCCAAAAACATATTCACGAAGACCTCATAATAAGAGTGTCGACCAGGTCTGTGAAAAACCAATACACGACTTCCAAGTCTTCAAACACGCATCATCTCTCATAACCCACTTAGAAAACACAAACCAAAAACCACGATCGACTTGCCGAAACCCTAAAGTAATAATGATAATCCTAAAAAACGTATAGGAAAATCGATTGAAAAATAGTTTGGGGTTTCGGCAAAACGTAAATTCCATCAACAGTACCATGCACAAGATGCCAATAATGATTTATATGTTAATAATAAAAGCAGATCATGCACGTATAATCCATCAACAAATCAGACAACCAAAAATAATATGTTCCTTTAAAATCACTATCCCATGATGGAAATAAACCAATAATATAACCGACCCCACACCAATGAGAAGATATAAAAATTAAAGGATTATCGATTAGGATGGAATCGTTTTTTTTCGGCAAAGAAAACATAAACTTTGAAACCCAACCAATCAAAATCTATAACGTAATTCAAATAATCTCAATGAAAAGATTAAAAAAACGTGAAAGATAGGAAGAATTGTAGCAGATTTGGTTAGGTTGCAAGGCGACTGAATATCGCCTCAGTAGAAATATGTTGTGCACCATCAGTGGGAATAGACTTTCCTGCATCAATGGGAACAGGTGGTGTGTCTTTAGTGGAAACAGACTTAGAAGCATCAGAAGGATTCCCCTCAAGATTGTCAGTGGGAATACTTTTAGGTTCTTCATAAGGAATGGGTGTTGCTGTTGTTTCCTGTGGAGTCTCCATTGTAGTGTTCATTGGTGTTGAATCCTTAGCATTGTTGTCCTGAGAACTTGGGATCTCTTCACCAATAACACTTGACTCCTTAGCAATGGCTTCAGTATGAGCAGAAATATCATCAGTGGCATCAGTAAACTTCAATCTCTTAGTCTCATGCACTTCCAAAGTAGGTTGAGATCTTTTCAATCTTGCATAAGGGTTGATGCCATCTTGATGCAATATTTTGAGAATTTTCTCATACTCTATTTTCAATTGTTCATCAGTCAATTTCTTCACATAAGCCATAGTCTACACTGTGTTGTAGATAGCAGAACTCTGACACTTCACAAACTCCCTCATGTGTTGCCTTTCCTCAAATTGAGTTGGAGGCTTATCTCTCTTAGCTTTAGCCTTCCTTTCAGCATTTGCCTTCCTTCTCTGATTCACCAGTGCAATCATGCTAGCAGCAAAGTTGTCTAAATCAAATGCATGCCCCAAGATGGACTAAGCAAGGGATGGATTTGTAGTAACTTCACCCACAATCTGTTGCCAATTTGCAGCTATAAAATTAAGTGAGGCATCATCAAGCTCTTTCTTCCTTTGAGGAGTTATGTTAGGAACTGTGTGAGTCTGTCTTTGAAGATCTGCATCATAGTCAGCTTGAACCTTTGCTGCCACTTCCTTGTCACTTTGTGCATTCTCATGAAGCCTAAGAAGCCTAGCATATTCAGCTCTGAAAGCAGCAGAATCCATTTCCTCTTCTATCATTGGAGCCTTTCCCTTATCCACTTGTGGAATAGATACTAGTAAATCATCAGAAGTATCCTTGCGATAAGAAGGAATAGGAACAAGAATCTCAGCAGCATCATCAGCAGGAGGCTTATCAGTAGAAATGGTATCAGACGGATTTTGCACTATATCTGAAGGAACATTGACCTCAGTATTATCAGCAGCAATGGAGGTTTCAGACGGATCCATAGAGCTACCAGCAGCAACAAACTTAAACCTCTCAAATGCTGATACTCCAGAAGTTTGCTTGGTCCTTCTCCTTTGGGTTCTTCTTCTTGTAAAAACCTTAATCTCTGGAGTGATAACAGGCTCAGAAACATGATCTTTCTTTGTTGCAGTATCATCCAAAGAGACAGAGGCCAAAACATGTAAAGCATCCAAATCAATATCCTCCTCCTTCTTATCCTCCTCATCTTCTGACTCAGAAACAACAAACTTACTCCTCCTCTTATTCAACCTATTTTGCAGCTCTGTCACCCTTCCAAAAAAATTTACCACAGCTCCACCAAGAGATTTTTTTGTCTCCTTAAGCTCTGCCTCAAGATCATCAACCTTTTGAACATACCTGTCTAGCAAACTAGACATTTTCATCAGCATATCAGAATCCTCAGCTCCACCAGCAGGTTTTCTTGAGGTATTAGGAGCATCATTGGATCTGGGAGGAGAAACATAATCATTACCACCAAAATTGGTGTCATCCTCAAAGGTATGTCTAATTGGACTCAAAGGTTGGTCAACATTTACCTCTGGTTCAACAGGAATTAGTTCTAGTGTTCCAGAAGCAATGACAGGCTCATCAGGAGCAACAATTCTAGGAGATGGTGAGGCAATAGGTGTAGGGGATGGGGGTTGCTGGTCATCAGTGGCAGCTGATGCAGTTGCATCAGAAGCAATATAGGCCCCAATATTAGCTGAATCTGATGCAGAGGTACCAGCAGCATTAGGGATAGGTGGCATAGGGCCACCAACAGCCACATCAGAAGATGGCTCATTGGCAGCAGCAGCATTAGCTGCACCAGCACCTTCATTGCCAATGGGCAACATAGAAGGCAATAGGGTCTATGCTTTCCAGCAAAATTGGTCCTCATGGTAGCAAATAATTTAGCAGTCAATTTTCCAACTGCTCTTGGGGTTTGATCTGAGGTTTCAATGCCTAATATTATCTGAAGAAATCTAGGATACATTAAAAGATTATGTTTGGTATCATTTGTATTTTTAAGCATTTCCTCAAAGATGTACCTTGAAAAGTTATAATCTCTACCTTGGGCCAAACAAATTATAGCAGTAGCAATTGAGCCAGAGAACTGATCCCAACCCCCAGACTTAGGACTTAAACACTAAAAATCTCCATTTAGGGCAAATTTTTTTTTTATACCATATGAATTTCCCATCAGTGGGATACCCTAATCTGGCCAAACCATTTATTATTTCCTCCATATTATTCTCAAAAACACCTACTTCATCATTTAATTGCAAATGAGTCCTAATAAGTGACTCAGTAATGATGCATTCTTGTCCATCAATAGTGGCCACAATCTCCTTGGGTTGACCCTCAAGAGATCGCTCACAAGCTGTGGCCTAAAATTGCCTGACCAACGAGTCATAAACAACAGACGGACTAAAAGTTAGGGCATACCTGAGTTTGGAGCAAAGAAGGGAATCAACCATAGGATCATAGACATCACTTCCTTTAGCTCTTTCCAAAAGTGCTACTTTATTGTGATCCCCTTTGAATGCAAGTGTCGCCATTGAGATGATTTGAGAAGCTTGAAGATGGGTTTGATTTAAAATGAGAGGGAATTGATCAATTAGGTTGTGAGATAACTGTAATTGCCTATTTAAGTAAGTTACTTAAAATAACCATTTAACTTGGCAAAAATCTCGTAACGAATCTTTGACCAATTTGACTTTAATTAAATCCCATATTAAATTCCCAATTATATGAAACCAGCAGCATTTTGAAAGTAAATCCGCAGAAACCGTTTAGTCAAACAGCAGCAACAACCGAAAGTTTGACCACTGTTATCATTCCAATGCTACCAGCAGAAACCATCACCCATCAGCAGGAACAACCACGAAACCAGCAGGAATGAAGAAAAGTCAAACCCTGCTATAATTAACTGCGCATTAAAACTCTGCAGTCTTAACCCTTATTAATTTATACACCAACAAACCATAACTTCCATTAATTCTAACAAACTTGGATTACACCTTGACTTTGACTATAATAATACCCTTTGCCTCATATAGCACATACAAACCATACAACCCTAACACAAAAATCGACCATTAAAACTACCACAATGAGCAACTCTCCCAATAATCCGATTGAGATTTCCTCCGACTCATCAGAGAGCTTGCCATCCAATGATGGATGGTTAAACTACTTCCTTCCTAACTACACCAACCTGACTTTCATGTCCACAAACCCTCCACCTTCACCAGCACCTCTTGGAACTTCTTTAGAGGATCTGCCTACCCCACCTTCATACTTGGGGTATGAAGATACCAGTTCTAAGCTTAACTCCATGCCCAGCTTTGTCTCAGCATATTCAAACACTGATGATGAGAATGGTGGATCCTCCAGGCCAGTGAACATTGCTCCTATTGCTGTTGTGCCACCTTATTCTGTGCTAGTTGCAGGTCCTTCTGATCCAAGGCCAGGACCCTCCAACCCAAACCCTCAGAAGAGACAATAAGTGGTTGGTCTTGCTGCTCCCAGAGTGTGGGACTTTATCAATAGGTGGGGGAAACAACATCAGAGGATGCCTGAGTGGGCAAAAAGGAGGCCTGAGTAGATGTCTTGTGGATGGAAGCTAGTGTCAAGAGAAGTCTTGTGTTTTGTTGAAGCTTATGTTATGTTGATGTCATGTCATGTGGTGATCAGTAGTTATAGAATTACAAAAGATTGAGAAAGTTACAACTATGGTCCCTCTTATAGTTTACCCGCCGCCCTTGTGGTTTCACTTGTACATGATTAGTCATGGGTATATAAATACCCTAAACCTCTCTCACTCCTCTCATTTTACACCTTCTCTTTCTCTCTCTTAAAAACACACTCCTCTCTCTCATACTAAAATATCCGGCCACCTATCTAGGGTTCCAGCGCCATCACCGGATTCCGGCCAAATTCCAGCCACCACCTCATGTTACACCACCACTTTCAATCGATAGATCGGGCCCTTGTGGCTCCATTTTTGTAACTCCAGCGCCTTAAAACCCAACCACGCATTCTAGATATAGGTTTTAAGATTCGGATGTTAGGGTTTTAATAGTAGACGTTTTCAAAGGGTTATTGCTTAGGTTTGGTTACGAGTTTTACTCGTAAAGACACCACCACCGACCCCCGTTCTCCTTTACCTCGGTAAGCCTAGACCCTTGTCGTACATGTTATTGTTATTTTCTAACTTGTGCAAATTAGTGTAAAGTTGTTAAGGTTTTTGTGGGGTGATGTGCTAACCGTGTGCAAGTTTTATAAATTTATAAACACGATTTTACCAGACAATTACATTAACACATACAAGCAAGTATACTCTTTCGTGATAGCAAAGGTGGGTAAGTCAAGATCGTCCCAAGGGATTTGCGGTTAATTTGTTAAATTGTTTGTTTTTTGGGTAAAGGGGAGTAATCATGCACCCTGGTAAAATATATTAACCAAAACGTTTTAAGTACAAGGGATGAGAGTGAATCTCTCATCTCGGCCCGTTACCTGGGCAACAGACATACACTTTAAAGTGCACTTAACCAAACATATACCATAAGAAAGACATACCAATCTTATGGACTATCAAATAAAAAACCAAATTACTTCCTACCACGACCTAGGAGATTAACATCATACATGGCACACAAATCCTCCAAGTGTCCTGGTAAATCGTATACCTGACCAGCATAATCATCAAACTCTTCTAGCTCAAATCCCCCACCTCCCCCAGAAGCCAAAAATGAAGCCATAGGGTTATCCGGTTCCAAAACCTCATCCTCATCACTATCAGAACAAGTCACATTCCCGACTTTAGAAAACGGATTACTAACCTTAGTAGCAAAAGAAGTCGTGGTCTCCGGAGGCTTACTGGCCGCACCAATATCAACACGAGACTCTTTCCCCCGAGAACCAACCATACCTGCTTCCTTAGTACAACCAGAAGAATTCCCAATCTTCGCCTCATCAGTAGTAGAATCAACCGCAGGATTTTGGATGCCCGTGTCATCTTGCACCTCAAGGGTCCCAAAAGAGTTAGACGTAGTAACAGGTGTACCTGTAGCATTAACACTAGCAGCTTCCGGTGTCTTCTTCTTAGCAACATATACCAACTTCCTAGGAGCAAATCTAGGACCCTTACCCATATTAATACCACTAGACATCTTTGTACCTTTGGGTTTGGCTTTCCGATTCTGCACCACCTTAAACCCATCATCATGCTCTTCCAAAGACGGGGTGGGAGCAGCATCATGATGCTCCTTAGTACTCTTAGGACAACAAGCATTAACATGCCCAAACACTTTACATTCCGTGCAATGTGGAGGTTTCAAATCATATTCAACCTTGATACTTGCCGTAGTAAAACCACTATCGTCCTTTTTAGGGATCGCCATAGTAACCACATGTTTAAGATCAGATTCCGATGATAATTCAACAAGAGCACGTGCAAAACTAATATGACCCCATGAATCAATGCACATGGAACTAGTGAATGTATCTAACATAATCGGCTTACCCACCTGAGTAGCAATAAGGCTCAACCCGTCTTCCGAATATGCAAGTAACGGCACGTTATGCAATTTAATCCACACGGGCACTTTAGTAACCTCACTTTTGGACAATAGCATGTCAGGAGTCCATTTAGTGAGAATGATAGAAGAATTGCGAATAATCCAAGGGCCCTGCTGAAGGACATTATCAACACCCTCTTTAGAAGCAAACTTAAAAAGGAACACACCATCGTCATTCTTCATGAGTTTCTGTAACCCAAACTTACCCCACGTGTTAGTTACATAATTTTGGACCAAAGGAAAGGCAATATTCTTGCCAAAAAAGAAGCCAACAAGAGTATTATCATAACGGTTACACACACTCTCCATAGCAGCCTTAGGAAGAGCCGTATCATAATTATCAATCCGATTATCACTAATGGTCTAAAGTTAACTTTCCTAGTGACTTGTTCCAGATTTAAAACATTAACAAATGACCTTGCGTTATTGGACACATTATCACTACCATTAGCATCAAGACCAGAAGTTGACACCTTTGACACATTCGTAGCAGCAATAGCATTCCCATCCATCGAAGTAACACCAGGGGAGACCAAATCCGGATTCACACAAGTATCCGGATCAATAGTGTATGTTATTACTTTTCACATACACATCAAACCATAACACAAAGTAGCATATAGATGGAATTCTAGAGAGAGAAAGTTAGAGGTTTAGGGAACTTAGTGAGAGAAAGTGAAAGATATTATTATGAGCTCCAACTCTCTACCTTGGAAGGTAGAGAGTATTTATAGTCTTACATAAATCGCCACACATCGGGCTGTGGATCAGGCATACAGTGGGTAAAGACCCGTCCGTCCTCCACGGTGTTACTTAACTAAATACTACTTAACTAAAAAGAACTACGACTACGAGCTTTCTAACGATTACATATACTTGAGGTGACCGACTCTTTAATACCGGGAATTTCTAATTCCTAACAATCTCCCCCTAAGGGAGGTCACCTCAATCACGTACCAAAAATACATTGAATACAACCAGATAATACATTAACAATTGATCTTGCATTCATGATGTAGTCCTTTGCTCCTAAGCTCGTAGTCATTGATCCTTCACACTGCATGTTTAGTTACTTCAAGTGGAGGTCTTTTACTGATCCACGTGATAATAATTTTGAGCCATCTTTTGAGATCATCAGCTATCAACAATCTCTGAGACATCCATTGTGGTGTTGTGACTTTGGGACCGACATGCTCACATTCTGGATCATGATATCTTCTCATCAGAGTAGCGGAAGCATTTGTTGAATCATGATATTGGCAGCAGCGTAGCAGAAGCATGGAGTGAAAATATCAGAGTCATTGATGTACTTATCATGATTTCTTTTGAGATGAATGTGTAGTGTGAGCATGCGGCTATGGATTGACCGCTTCATTCTGATCAGCTGCAAACGTCGGGTGTACCTGCATACAACAGTTAGCAATAAATCGCGCGAAAGCGTCTTTGATCGCTTTCGTTGAATTGAGGTACACGGCCCACGGTTCCCCGTTGATCAGTACAAGTACTGCCTGTGATCAGGTAGGATTCCTAAGAATCTCCTTGACAGGGTTTCGCAGCTGCTCTAGCTGTTCTCAAACCGGAACATCTCAAAGAAGACAACACGGAGTGAGTGAATCAGCGAATTTTAAGTCCACTGATTGATGAAAAGAGATTTGAAAAACAATCGTGTATTGCTCAATAGAAATTGTTTTTGCAATGCAACGAAGGTTTTATTGAAAATCAATTATCAATCATAAAAACACCTTTTGGTTTGAAGAATGAGTACACGGTCGATGTGCTAAAGAAAAGAGTTTTTAAGCACAAAGACCGGTTTTTCAAAGGTATCCGTCAATCCATAACCTGAACCAGGATTGATTCAAGAGATTGAATCGCCCCATTGTTTCTGTTCAGTTGTCACATGGTTGATCTATATAATAGATCTCACATGCCACCTACCAGGAGCTTGTTTGATGTTGGCTCCAGAAGGCTTTCCATCTTCATTGTGAATATGTAAACACATCACTCAGATGTTCTGGCACTACCACAAGGATAATGCGTTGGACTCAAGATATAATCTCTCTTTCCACATTGAGTGAAACAGAGAGTCTTCATTGAAAGTGTCCTAATGAGATTTATTGATGATCTCGTGGCTCTAGACTTAATTTGTGCATATTTGGATCCTATAACGGAGACTAGGGAGAGGGTCTCCTTCTTCAATATCAACCATCTCTAAGAGAAAGTCGATAGATAATGTCGGTTCCCCGTGAGAATGAAACAAGCCCTTTTAAGAGGAACTTGAGTGGTTTTGAAAGTTGAAGTGCAGTGCGTCACTGGGTCCATGACGTCTTGTCTTCAATACCGATGTTACCATCAGTAGCATATGAGTTGAACCCGGTTTCTGCCCTAAGGTTGAATAAATGGAGGGCTATTTGTTTTCACCCTTTTCTCATTCAATTCTTTTTAATTCTTCAACCCCTTCAGTGCTTACCGAGACTTCATAGCTAGAACCTTGTTGGGTTTATTCCAGTACTAGCTCAGTCTTAGTCCGCACTCTTCCCATATCTCATTTTTCTCCTTTTATCATCATACCTAAGGACTTCTACACTAACTAGTGGATTGTCCCTGGGTAGATCCCTCCGGTTCTGGCGGATCATGGGAACATATACCTAACCTTATCATCCTTATATCACCGTACATAAAGTAAAGTTGGTCGGTCTATTTGGTATTGTTCGTCTGCCATTGGATCCAATTGAAAACCATTTGAAAATCAATTCAGATACTTGTGATATATTATCAAAGCATTTTGTACCTAAATTGTTTTTGATATTTTTAGAACGAGAACTCCCCCTCAACATGTGCATCAAGTATTTGAAAATGTTTAGCACACGGAGGCAAGAGAAAGAATTAACTTCTTTGATTACCATTTTCTAAAAGATATCAACATCACTTCCCATATCAAATCAAGTAGATATCGGATTTCCGGGAAGGATGAGGTTTCCATCAATTCGCTCCCCCTCAATATGTGCCTCGAGGTTTGAAAAGAGTTTTGCACATACTAGAGGGAACCTGCACCTTGGGATGAATGATCACGTTTCAAATCAAAGGTTTAAGATAGATGCTCCCCCTCAACATGTGCATGAAAATTTGAAATCGTTTGTCACATGTGGGAAGGACAGCATGTACATTCATGTGAAACCATTTACCTTAATATCAGTTTAAATCCAATTTAAATCACACATTCTCCCCCGATCACAATTATCAAAACATTTGAGATTTGTGATCTCGTATAGATTAAAATTGATTTTGAAAGCTTTTAAGGAGAATTGTGACTTGATTGTGAAAGCGTTTGAACTGATAAGGATCGGATTTTAAGACTTTACACTCCATTGATAAAACATGCATTTATATCTTTTGAAAACAATTTTAATGCCACATAACTTTTTAATTTAATTGAAATCATTCTCCCCCTCAATCAATGACATAGGTTGTTGATTGAGAGATAGAGATTTTGACAAATAAGTCCTGATGATTATCAAAAATAGACACCGAGTTATTTTTCAAAGCATTTGGTTTTCAGCAGATAAATGTTTATAGAATCAGAGCATGGAATTTGAAAATATGTTAAAACATGGCTCTGTTCTTTCTTTTAAAAACCGGGTTATTGCCTGAAAATGACAATAAACCATTTTTTCTCTTTCTCCCAAAAATATATATATATATATATATATATATATATATATATATATATATATATATATATTTTTATTTAAATATATAAAAATTCGAACAATATCTAAAGTCCCGTGTCATTCTTTGAATGACAGCACAAAGACCGTAGATATAATCGAATCGAGAAAGACATGACAAAAATGACAATATTTTTTTTTTGAAGATTTTTCGAATTTTTCAAGTTTTTATGGATTTTGAAGGTTTTTATATTTTTCTATTTGATTTTTGAGGATTTTATAATTTTGTATTTTGTTTTTAAGAATAAATATTTACTAGAGATAGATGAAGATAGACCTTTACTCCTCGTCTTCCTCCTGAAGACGTTTGAGAGTTTCTGGTTGAAGGCTTTTCAAACTAAGTCGTGGAAGAATAAACTCAAAACGCTCTCTTGGAAGAGCTTTGGTGAAGATGTCTGCTAACTGATATTCAGACCTCACAAAATATAGTTCCACCACACCTTTTTCCACTTGTTCCCTGATGAAATGATGTCGAATGTCGATATGCTTTGCTCTTGAGTGTTGAACGTTGTTGCATGAGAGAGCAATAGCACTTTTATTATCACAGTACAGAGGGATTTTGTTGAATTCAAAGCCATAGTCAGATAATTGAGATCTCATCCATAAGATTTGAGCACAACAAGATGACATGGCTATGTATTCAGCCTCTGTAGAGGAAATAGAATTACTCATTTGCTTCTTTGAAGACCAGCTCACAAGCTTATCACCCAAAAACTGAGCACCTCCTGACGTACTTCGACGTGTATCTTGACAACCTGCATGATCAGCATCTGCATAGGCCGTTAGTGACATACCGGTGTCCTTCGGGTACCAAAGACCCATATTGATGGTTCCTTGGAGATACCGAAAGACCCGTTTAACTGCTTCAAGGTGCTTTTTAGTAGGCTTAGCCTGGTATCTAGCACACATGCAAACAGCGAACAAGATGTCTGGTCTACTAGCTGTGAGGTACATCAGGGATCCAATCATACTACAATATTTTGTTTGGTCAATCATGATCCCTGAGAGGTCCTCATCTAGTTTAGTTCGGTCAATCATGGGGGTGTCAACAGGGTCACATGAAACAAATCCAAATTTCTTTAAAATCTCTGTTGCATATTTAGATTGATTTATGAAAATGCCTCCGGGACTTTGTGAAATTTGTAATCCAAAGAAAAATGACATTTGTCCCATCATTGACATTTGAAACTTTGAACTCATTTCATTTGAAAACCGATCACATTCCATTGGGTCTGTCGAGGCAAAAATAATATCATCAACATAAATTTGAACATGAATTAAATGTTTGCCTGACTTCCTGGTGAACAATGTAGGATCAACTGCTCCTTTGATGAATCCGGTTGATAGGAGAAACTTTGACAGTGTATCATACCATGCCCTTGGAGCTTGCTTTAAACCGTAAAGAGCCTTCTTCAAACGATAAACGTGAGTAGGATGCTCTTGATTCACAAATCCTTCAGGTTGGCTGACGTAGACGACTTCTTTAAGATCTCCGTTCAGAAATGCCGTCTTAACATCCATCTGATAAACTACCATGTTCTTACTAGCAGCATTAGCCAGAAAGATTCTGATTGCCTCGATTCGAGCAACTGGAGCAAAAGATTCTTCAAAGTCTATACCCTCCTCTTGACGATATCCTTTAGCAACTAATCGAGCCTTGTTCTTCAACACATCACCATGCTCATCAAGTTTTACTTTGAAGATCCATTTTAGAGCTATAATCATAGCACAGTCTGGAGCAGGTACTAACTCCCATACATCAAGACGATCAAACTCATGAATTTCATCTTGCATGGCATTGAACCAGCTATCTTCATTCATGGCAGATTTAACATCTTTTGGTTCGATCTTAGATAGTACGGAGTTGAAGAAGCACCATAAGGCATCGGTTGCGAGTTGTTTCCGTGTTGATACAGGACGAGAGGTATTTCCAATGATGTTGTCTAAGGGGTGATCGTGAGTCCATTTTCTGAGGTGTTCATGTGGCAGTTGTTGAGGAACTGAGGTAGCAGAGTCGATGTCTCCTGAAGAAGATGGTTCTGATGATGATTCAGGAGTAGCAAATATGTTTTCAAATGGAGCATCTTCAGGAGTCGCAAAGGGATTAACTTCATCATTGATGCCAGAAACATTTCCATGATGTACATTTGAAGAATGATGATTTGTTGATGAGACTGAAGGATCAGCAAAGGGTGCTTCTTGACTTAAAGATATTGAGACTGAGGGATTGACTTCATTCACTGGAATATGAGCATCCTCTGTTGTGGGAATCATCACCTCATTAGTAATTGAATCATACAGTTCATCAAACATAGGATCAAACAATTTCTTTACATCATCTTCAGATGGCGGTACATATGGAGTTTCTTGAGAGGAGTTTGGAACAAGGGATGAACCAATGGGACTGTTTTGAAGTGCGGGTCCTGAGCTGGAGTGTCCAGGAGCCATTTGACCGGTCAGCTCATCAAACGTAACGTGAATTGTCTCCATGATATTTCGGGTTCTTTTGTTGTAGATTCGGTATCCCTTTTTGTTTGGTGCATATCCTACAAATACTCCAATGTCAGCTTTAGCCCTGAGTTTGCCCAAGTCTTGACCCTCATTAGTTGGATAGCACAAGGCACCAAACACACGAAGGAAAGATAGATTAGGTTTTCTGTTGTGGACGAGTTCATATGGAGTTTTTCCATGAATAGTGTGAATCAGGGAACGATTTTATGTGTAGCATGCAATGGCAATTGCTTCAGCCCAGAGAAACATTGGAACCTTTGAGTAGATCAGCATTGTTCTAGCGGCTTCAACAAGAGTACGATTTCGTCTTTCAACTACACCGTTCTGTTGAGGGGTTCATGGAACACTTCTTTGATGGCTGATTCCAACGCTTTCATAGAATTCACTAAGTTGTTTGTTGACAAACTCAGTTCCATTGTCGGTTTTGATAATTCTGACTGTTTTGTTTAGTCGAACCTGCAGCTGTTTGATGAGTTTGATGATGATATCAGGAGTTTCATCCTTTGTCCTTAAGAACTTGACCCAGGTGAATCTAGAGTAATCATCAACCACAACTAACACATATTTCTTCCCAAAGATATTCTGCACCCTCATAGGTCCACATAAATCCATATGAATCATATGAAGAACTTCTGTGACAGAGTTAGTAGGTTTGGGTTTATGGGCATACTTCTTGCTTTTTCTCAATTGACATGCTGAACAAAGATGATCCTTTTCATACTTTAGTCTAGGTAAACCTACAACTAAGTCTTTTCTGGAAAGATCGTTGATGGTGCCGAAGTTCAAGTGATTGAGACGACGATGCCATAACCATGACTTTGTTTTTGAAGCCTTTGATAACAAGCAGATTGGAGAGGCCCTCATCATGTCATCGATAGAGATGGTGTAAAGATTTGAGCCACGAGTTCCTTTTAACAGTTCCTTACCATTAAGATCTCTAACAAAGCAGGTATGTTTTCTGAAGGCTACTTCTAGATCAGAATCACAGAATTGACCAACAGAGAACAGATTATGACCTAAACCTTCCACGTAATACACTCTAAAGATGACACTATCACCAACAACATAATCTCCATACCCCATAATAGCACCGAAATGATCATTACCAAATCTAACAGTCCCGATGAATTTGCTCACGAAGTTCATGAGCCGCGACCCGTCTCCAGTCATATGCTTGGAACAGCCTGAGTCCAGGTACCACAGAACGATTTGAACGATCTGCAGTTGAACACAGACAAAAATGGATAACTGGATAATTGGGATCCCCATGCAAGAATGGGTTCCATTTGGTTAGTTACAATGGTTGGACCACCCACATCAGAAATAGAAGTATTCATATCAGAAAGTGAGGCAATGGAATCATTGTGAATAGATGCAGTACTAGTGTCTGTATTAGCCCTGTTCACAGTGTGATCACTTCTTAATGTAATAGTTCTACCAGTAGGCATCCATTTTCTAGTGGGCATTATCTGATTAGTCTTATGACCAACAGGTATCCAATAGAAGCCTATTTTACTGAATGTTCTTCCTGTGGGTTTCCACTGTTTTCTAACTTTCTTTCGTTTTTGCCTTTTAGCCTTCTTAGCATGAATTTTAGCATTAACAAAATTAACTGGACAATTAACATCATTAGGCAGAACATTAACATCACATCCATGATTAGAAACAGAACTCAAGCAGTCATCAGTAGAAGGTTTGCAAATAGTATCAGAATTCGAATTAATTACAGTACGCCTATGGCAAATACTAGAATCAACACGATTCGTTTTATTCGATTCAAACTTAAAGTTCCTAGATTGTTCTTCTACTCTTTTCCAGTGCACATTCTTAGCTTGCGAGGTCCTATCATTCCTTGTATTGTCTTGAGACTTTGACCTGCTCCCTTTAATGTCACTGATTACTCCTGTAGAGGGAATGGGAACATTAGTTTGTTTTACTACTCTTTGCACCACCTGTTTAGATGTGCTGGGATCTGAACTACATGCAGGTGCACTACGGTTCACATTCTTAAAACTAGAGGTACTGAGATTTGTACTCCTAGAAGGCACACTTGAGTTCTCTTTCTTAGCATTGACAGATCTAGAATCTGAACTGCTCAAGGGTACACTACGACTCACATTCAAAACATTGGGAATCGAGTGCATATCATATTTGGCCTTAGGCATTGAGCATGGAATCAAAGGGTTAACTCTCTCACCTAATGTCTTTGGGCATATTGTGATCAAGCATTCTAAGATTTCTTGAGATCGTTTGGCATATAAGCATGCATGTCCAATTGCATTATCATGAGGTTTCTCTAGCTTATCCTCTTCAACAATCTCACGCAGGCATTCTAAGCAATCCTTAAGGGATGAGAAATATGTTTGAATGGCAAGTTTGTTGTTCCTTAGATGAGGGGGGACGTATGTCACAGATAAAGCATATTTATTACCAGAGTGAACCTTTGATACAGCATTCTCCTCATTGATCATTGGCATTTTCCCTTTTACCTGACTCTTCAGATTCTCAATTTCCCTTTGCAATGAAGCTATTTGTTCATTGTTTTTGTTACGAGTGACTTTAATTGATTCAAACAACTCATTGAAATGACGTTTAACCTTTTCATTTTCTTCTAGAGAACTTTCGTTTTCCTTTTGTAAAGCATTTACTAGGTTTTGAAGATGAAACGTTTGAGAATTCTGAGAATCTAAAGAAGGAGGCATTTGGGAGCCTGTCATATTGTTTGTTTGACCCTTTAATTGAGAGATTTGGGCTTTCAACTTTCTGATCGTGTTGCACTGAGCTTGAATCTGTTCATCACGTTTGTTAATTTGAAAAACTGCATCAAACTCTGGAGCATCTGAAGATGTCTTGACATTTGAAGTTTTGACATTTTCTTTAAGATGTTGATATTTTAGTTGTAAATTAAAATGCTCAACTTCTAGTTTAGAAAAATGTTTAACGAAATTGTCGTGATCATCCAGTTCAATTTTCTCATTTAGTTTAGAATTAGTTTTTTCAAGCTCAATGACACGATCATGGGAGACTTTCAGGGCCACAGATAATTCATGAAATTTGGAAGCATTAATAGAGCAATTTGAAGCAGTGAAAAACACATCTTGAGCAACACATTCAGTAATAAGATTCTCATTTAATGTATGCAAGTTCTTTCTCTCAATCTCATTATATTTCAGTGCACGCTCATAGTCACTAACTTCAACAACCATTGCATCAAATTCCTTTTCCATTCCCTTAATATCAGTTTCTATTCCCTTTTTAAGACTCTCAAAGTGATCTTTTAGAAGTTTAAAGAAGGGCATGACCTCAGTCAAATAACATTCTTTCATTTGTTCAAAACCCCTTTCTCCTTCAGTTATACCAGTGGGTGTGATCCTTTTCTTGCAAGTTTTCTCAAAATCAACAAATAGTTGAAATATAACGTATTGGCTAATTAATGTCTTGCTTTTAGTGGCAATTGTTCTAGGGACAAGATGCATTGGTGTATTTGGAGGATACACAGTCGCTCTAGGCATTTTCCAAAGGGGAGGGTTAGTTTCAACAATATTTTCCGCTTTCTGCTTATCTAAATCCTTTTTCCAGAAGACTTGTTCGGGAGTCAACAATGTCTGAGGCTTAAACTTGTTTAAGGAAATCCAGTTTTCCTTCTTGTAATCATGAGGAGAGATAATTATGTTTTTCTCTTTGCATTTGGGATCATTTTGTTTCTTATTCATCATTTCCCTAGTGATTTCATTTGATTTCTTATCTTCCTCAGTGCACTCAACGCAACTAGGGTTCTGCCTAGGCTTAAGGATTTCATTACCATCATAAAGCACCTTATGAGCATTTCTAGCCTTTTTAATTACCTCTGGATTTGGTTCCTCAACAAGGGGAATGCTATGCTTATCGCTTAAGACTCGATGTTTAGTGACCATGTGAGCAGTCTGAATAGTGTTTCCTTGTGTGTACAACTTGTTTTCAAGTTTGTTTTTCAAAGTTTTCAGATTAGAAAAATCTCTCAAGAGTTTTGATTCCTTTGCATTAAATTCTTGCTTAAGCATTTTCACATTTTCTTGAAGTTCTTGTTTTTGTTTAGCTGTTTTAGAAAGTTTTTCTTGCAAGGAATTTAATTATTGTTTCAATACTTCTTCTCTAAACTTACTTTTTCTAATTACTGTACTCACTTGGTCATCCATTTCCTGCTCACGAGTGGTCAACTCAAATTTTGCACGTTGTTCATAAATGGCAACACGTTCCTTATAGGCATTTAGTTCAGAAATTATGGAATCATCAGGAGCACATGCAGTGTATTCATCAAAGACACAGTCATTGTTGACTGCAGAAGATGCATCACTTGGTACAACTTCACTTTCACTTTGTTTCACGTATTGATCGTATGGGACAATATTGTTATTACCCATATTTTCAACATTTGATTCAAAAGTTTCAGTTGATTGTACTTTGTCATGCATCTGTTGCACATCAGCATCATCGTATAGTTTTAATACCTCTGAGATGAGTTTGTCCTTGGATGGGCCAGCTTGTGGTGAAGAAGAGACCTTGGGAGAAACCATTGGAGAAATGCTAGCCATAAAAATTGTGTGTGCAGTAGGTCCATCATCTACATCAGAGTCGTATGCATCACAGTCAGCGACTTGAAAGGCATTCTGATGATTGTGACCTATCTCCTGAATAGGCTGCTCATCCACATCTGCATCATAGGTCTTGGCATTGCCTTCAGCAAGAAACAGCAATTCCTCTTCATCCAAAGCAGCACCATTGTCTTATCTCTGAAGTAATCAGCATTCTGTGGACGCTTTGGAGATGTGCAGTTCCTTGCAATGTGTCCTTCACCCCCACAGTTGTAACATTTGATTGGCTTAGCTTGACCTTGGGTACCATTTCTTCCTCGATTCTGGTTGCCCACATAACCTCTCCCAGCTCCACCTCTTCCCTGATCATACTGTCTTTCCTGAACTGGGTGCCCCATAATTTTCCCATCTCTGATCAAAGCATGGTTGTGAAGATTGGAGGCGGTTCGGATCTCATTGCAGGTGTGGAGTTTGTTGGTGTGAGGTGAAAGTGTCCTGTTTTCTTTTACCATGAGTGTTAGTTGAGTGATGAAATGTTCCATGACAGCATTTGCATCAGGTTGCTTGAACCTTGGATCAGAAATGGGTTTGTGATTATCATCATTCGTGGGTGCAACTTGAGAAGCATTGGTGGAAGTCCCATCATTTGTGAAGAAGGCAGTTGAATCATTTGTAGACCTTGTTTCTCCCTGACCTTTGAACTGATCAAGAATCCTCTTTTCAAACATGGCATGTCTCTCATTCTGAAGGAGGAAGGCATAGAGTTGCTCATAGTTTGTATCCTTCAATCCTTTAGTGAGCTTCACAGAGGTGACAAACTTGTGCCATTCGGGATTCATGTTGTTCACAAATTTTGAGTTCAGCTGAATGTTAGGCATAGTCATTCTGATGTTCCTCATGTCATTCACTAACTTATGAAATCTCACATAGTACTCATAGACACTCTCATCTGGTTTCATCTTGAAGTGCTCGAATTCATCATAGAGTTGGGATTCTCTGTCTTCCATAGTTAATTCTGAACCTGAGAGAAGCATCTTAACATTATCCCAAACTGCCTTTGCTTCAGTGTTATGATTGATCAGCTTGTAGATGTCTTTAGGAAGACCTTGAAGAACAATGTTTGAAGCCCTGATATCTGCATCAAATCTCTTTTTATCCTTATCATCAAGCTCATCATACATCTTAGGTCTGTCCATTCCGTAAACAGGAGTACCATCTTCATTAGTATCAAGTATGTCTCTAGTCGTCTCAACTCGATATGGTCCTTCATCAATGGATTTGAGAATGTTGACACCATTTTCCTTTCCAAGGCAATACAGTCTGATTCGTTGAGCCCAAGAATCGTAGTCAGTTCTGTCAAGCATGGGGGGACGAGTATCTGAGCCAGCTGCTTGTACATCCTCGGCAACAGTGGAGATGACAGTAGGGACGTTGGTAGACATGTTAACAGATTATACGGGATTTTATACCTCTATGATTAAACCGGGAAATAGATTCTTTCACGGGATTTTACTAAATCAAGAGAAAACCGTAAACAATCACTCAAGTCGCTAGAAGATAAACCACTAAATCGCTAACCCTTAATTCGCTACACCCCTAAGTCGCTAGAGTCCCAAGTCGCTAGACAAAAAGCAAGTCGCTAAGTAGTAACTCGCTACAGACCAAGTCGCTAGCCAAATTTTGGCAGCAATTCGCTACACAAGTCGCTAGAGATACAAGTCGCTAAAGAGCAACTCGCTACAGACCAAGTCGCTACCACCAAGTCGCTACTCGTAGTGGAGAGTCCACTACTTGTACTTTAACTCGCTAGATCTAACTCGCTAGGTTTAAAACTGTAACTCGCTACAATTTTGTGAAGCAAGTCGCTATGAAGAAAAGTAAACCGTGAGCTAAGTCGCTAGCAAGAAAAACCTTATAAACATCACTTTTCAATCCAAAAACAACCCAACCAAGATGATTCAAGCTAACCAAATGAAAACCTAAACACTTGTGATGATTCTAAACATGAAAGTACTAACAAAATTCAAACTTTAACACAAGAAATCAACCAAATGATGCAAAAACCACTAAACTTTTTCAAACTCAAAAAACCACCTAAATACCACTAGAAATCCAAAGATGTGCAAGATATGATCCAACCATGGCTCTTGATACCAATTGTAAGTTATTACTTTTCACATACACATCAAACCATAACACAAAGTAGCATATAGATGGAATTCTAGAGAGAGAAAGTTAGAGGTTTAGGGAACTTAGTGAGAGAAAGTGAAAGATATTATTATGAGCTCCAACTCTCTACCTTGGAAGGTAGAGAGTATTTATAGTCTTACATAAATCGCCACACATCGGGCTGTGGATCAGGCATACAGTGGGTAAAGACCCGTCCGTCCTCCACGGTGTTACTTAACTAAATACTACTTAACTAAAAAGAACTACGACTACGAGCTTTCTAACGATTACATATACTTGAGGTGACCGACTCTTTAATACCGGGAATTTCTAATTCCTAACAAATAGCATTAGTAGAATTCACATTAGTGCTCGAATTCACCCCACCCAAAACGGAACCAGCCATATCATCAACCCATGGATCCGGACAAGATGTTTGTTCCAGGTTAGAAGAACTCCAAACAGATTCAAATGTTCCTTCGTGAGTACTAGGGTTTTGCAAAACCCTAGTAGCTTTGCGCACTTCAGGAACAGTCGTATCACCAGCCATTGCGTGCTCACCTTTAAGACGTTTAAGCCTAGCATCCAAAGCATTAATATCCAGCGAAGCATACTGATTAGATTCCTCATTCAATCCAACTTGATCAGCCAAGTTGGTGGCTGCTTTTGCAACCTTCTTCGACAAACCATCCTTGTTGAAAAACCCTTTCTCCAGCACACGAAACCCCAAAAACAATCACACAACAGCCAATAACAATAGCTACAGCCCAGCAACAACCTTAAAACGACCAAGAAAACCCTAACAGAAAGTTAAGGTTTAAGCGCAACGCACCACCAATCTAACCAGCCTCCATATTCAAGAGCATAATCTGATAAATAAGAACGTGAAACCCACCCTTGAATGTTTAAACCGACACAAAGAATCAACAATAAAACGCAAACGATTCAGAAAAACAAAAAACCCTAACTATCGATTGAATAAAAACCCTAACTGAATGGAACTAAAAACAATCTGAGATAATAAGAAACGTATTAGAATCAAACGAATTAGAGTAATTAGGAGGAACGATTAGCAGAAAAGTAAGGGTTTCGGTTTTCTTGAGAATCGCCACGGAGAAAGTCGACTTAGGTTTTTGTTAAATTGTTTGTTGGAATCACTCCTAACTTGTATTTCAAGTGTTAGTCATTAATATGGAATAGGTTGCTTAATTAGGCTTTTATGTTAGTAATTAAGGCTAGGCTCATGTAAAAAACCCATGAGCCTATGCAAAAACCCAATAAGGAAAGGAAGGGACTAGATGTGTTGCCCTAGCTCCCTTCCCCTATAAATACATTGTATCCTCTTATTTGAGAGGTTGGCTGTTCACTCATAATACATGTCCTACGCATAACTCTTTATCATTATCATACGTGTGTGTGTTTGTGTCTTCATCCGATCACCTTCATCTATATTTCCTACATATTGATCCTTGTGTTAACATATGGTGACCTAACAGTGGTATCAATCGCCATCTAGTTGGGTGAAACATTTTTTGTTTTTGAAGTTTTACTCATACGCATAAGGTTCTCGTGCTACACTTTTCACACGCATAAAATCTTTGATTTTTACACTTGTAAACTCAAGATTCTCACACACACGACGATACCAAACGCTAGAACTAAATGGTGAAACAAGATACTTTTGGAGATAAGAAAAGGAATACATTGGGGTAGATAACGTTGAATTTGTGATTATATATTATGAATTGGTTTATATTAATAGGTTGTGCCGAGTCAGTAGTTGCTGAGCCATGTTAGCTGTTATCTTCATTCCTAGTGTTTGTTTGTGCTTTGTTTGCTTGAGGTGAGTTTCATAGCCTTACTTTTATCTCTGTTTTTAACTAAACTGGGGTGAGAAATCATGCTACTCTTTTAGACCTTCTTAAACTCTTTTGATTTGCTTATGTGTTGACTGTTTAGATAGATATGTGGTAGATGTTGCCTTAGTCTAGGGTAGCAATCAATTTTCTATGACACTATTTCTTAGCTAAGTATAGATATCCACTCCGACCTAGTCCAGGGTAGCATTTGTTCTAGGCCTTGCTACGACTGCGCTGGCTAGAGTCGCATGGGGCCCTGTTGTGATAATGATTATGTTATTGGTATGTGATTGGTGTGTTTATTATGTATCTATCTTAGTCTCGCATAGCAAATAAACTCTTACAGGTCCACTATTGAATTTATACTTAAACTTATGAACTCACCAGCGTTAGCTGACCTTTTAGCATGTTTTTCTCAGGTAATTAAGTTGATGTGTGGAATGCTTGTTCTGTGGAGGCTTGGCAATGAGGCATGGTTGAAGGATCATATTTAAACTCTGATAATATTATGCGGACCTATTTTATAAATCATGTTGGGCCTTACATTTGACTATTTTGTGATGAATGTATTTGGATAATTAATTATGGGATTGGTTTTCGAACTATAATATGATTATCTTGTTTGCTATACTTGTGTGATGTGCCAATCCAGTAACGTCCCGAAAACTTGTTTAAGTCTTCCGCTGTACCGAGACTTGGGGGTGTTACAGATTGGTATCAGAGCCAAGGTTATAGAGAACTAGGTATTCAATAAAACCTAAACTATAACCACTTTTTAGAAAAATTGATCCTCTACCGACGCATGCCAATCTGCCAAGCCGAAGCCTCTTGATTTGATTATGGTATGAACTGCGATTTGATTATTAAGATATTATAAACTGTGATTGGATTATTGAGATGTTATGTTTTGGGATATGATTATTGATTTTGGGAGATTATGAGATTGTTATATGATTGATGTGACTTGGGATTATATGAAGCGTGGATTATGTGATAGAATAGAACTTATGCATTTTTGTTTAAATGCACATTTTTGTGTAATGCGATACCTTTATTTTAAAGATTTCATTACCTGATATATGTTTTGGTTGAGTTGATGCGCTTTTAGAACTAGTCATTTCGAACACTTATACCTACCCTATGCCTTTGTCACAGACCATGCCTTCACTAGCTTATGATGTGTCTGAGGATGTCCTTTCTGCTACTACTTCCCCAGCACAGACTCTGATGACTGTTGCGCAGGGTGATCCCTATGTGATTGCCTAACATTCTACTTCCACTTCATCATCATCTGATCGCCCTAGCTCATCTAGGCAGCTTACATTGCATCAGGTCTTAGCACGAGCCCAGACTCCTAGAATTACTCGTAGTACTGCTTGTATGTCGGTACAACCACCATCATCACCTATTCACCTATCAACTGACTCTCTCCTGTTATCACCACCAGCATTACCACCTCATAGAAGACCTAGATCCCCTATTGTACCACCTTAGACTTCACCTTCATAGAGACGCCGACTCATGGACTCCCCCTCTGTAGATGATGATGAGGTCGAGGAGGAGTATGTAGAGGAGGATGTGGATCCTCGGGAGGAGGATGATGAGGATATCTCAGATGGAGGTACCCCGCCATTGCAGAGTCCTGCGCATTCGACGCATTCTCCAGGACCAGGCTCTCCCTTACCTTTGCCTGAGCCTGATTCTCCTGGGCAGTCCTTTGACTTTGACTCACCTTCTCACTCACCTGAGATAGGTAGCCCACTAGGTTCAGATATGCCATCAGAGATTTCTTTAGAGCCCGAGGAGTATGGAGAGATGGGTCTGATTTGGGAGAGGATTACATCCCAGGGTGTTAGGCTTAGTCAGTTGTCAGATCAACTAGTTGGAGTATCGAGGGCTAGTGTAGAGGATTTGAGAGAAGATATGGGTTCTGTAGTTAGGAGGACTACAATTCTGAGAGAGGGCATGTTGGAGCTGCATGAGCAGGTAGGGGACCTGCTGAGAGGGATCGCGATAGCTCGAGAGGCAGACCGAGCGGTATGGCACAAGGTAGGCGAGTTGGAGAGGGAGGTCGTGGATCTGAAGAGTGATCGCGACGCTCAGCGTATTGAGCTTTCATCTCTATTGAGGGAGATTGACGATGTTAGGAGATCAGTTAGAGTTGTTCATGATCGTGGCTAGATTGTTTTAGGTTTGTAGCGTTGTACCATCTTGAAACTGAGTAGTCTTCGGTTCGAGATGTAGATCTATCCTAGTTATCTTGTTAGTATCGTGTTAGATTTTTTCTGATTACTCTGTATCCTTTCATGTATTGCAGTTCGAAAACTATGAGTTATGGTTATTAGAAAGTGCATCCTTTAGTTTTGATTCTGTCCTTAGATTATTTCGTTATGATGTAGTATTATCCTTGTTAGCTTGATTATGTATTCGTGCGGTATTCGATAATCCTTGAAACCAAACCAAATCTTATAGAGCGTGAATTGTGAACTTATGAAACTCTTGTGTTAACCTTCGGATCAATGGCACCAAGACGAAACCCGCCTAGGACCAACCGACCAGCCCCTGCTTCTGTGGTTACTCCTGTCCGTCGAGGTCGTCGTCCGACCCCGACCACTCCACCTGTTGAGAACCAGAACACTGATAACCCCGTTGTTGAGACCCCGGACGTTAATGACCAAGCTGAGAATGGTCATGTCCCACCGAACCCTCCGCCTCTAGATCAAGCCCACATCGACCAACTCGTAACGCAGCGCATAGTTGAACTACTAGCTGAGTCCAATCATTCAAACACCTCTGGTGGAACCCCACCACTTAATCGAGCTCGAGGTTGTACCTACAAAGAGTTCCAATTTTGTGGTCCCATCGAGTTCGGAGGAACCGAGGGAGTGGTTTACCTAACAAGGTGGATGGAGAAAACTGAGTCTGTGTTTACCGTTAGTAAATGTGATGAGGATTCTAAGGTTAAGTACGTAACGTTCACTCTGAAGGACGAAGCGTTGACTTGGTGGAACAACTATCACAGATCAGTAGGAAGTGAGATAACCTATGGCATAACTTGGACAGAGTTTAAAGCTCTTCTGATCAAGACTTACTGTCCTAGGAATGAGGTTAAGAAGTTAGAGGTTGAGTTCTGGAACCATAAGGTTAAGGGTAGCGACATGACAGCTTACAACCGTCGCTTCCAAGAGTTTTCGCTGCTTTGCCCAGAAATGGTTCGCACGAAGGCCCTTAAGATTGAGAGGTATACTGATGGATTGCCTCTAGCTACTAGGAATGATGTCATCGCTACGAAGCCAGCTAACTTGCATGAGACAGTTACCATAGCCTAGCGTTTGATGGACTCTCTTATGTTAGAAGGAGGAGACAAGAGTAAGAATGATAAGAGGAAGAGGAATGAGACTGTTAAGGGAGATAACAACAAACAACGAGAGACTGCCAAGATGTATGTTATAGGTAATGGAGAGAAGAAGGGCTTTGAAGGTAGCAAACCCTTGTGTAATAATTGCACCCGACACCACCATAGGCAGTGCTTAATAGTGTGTAGGAATTGCTCTAAGGTAGGACACATGGCCAGAGTCTGTAGGTCCCATCCCCTTGCTGTGGCCCAAACTGCACAAGGAGCGGACTGGAAGGCCGTTGTCACCTGTTTTAGATGTGGAAAGAAAGGGCATTACAAGAATGAATGCTGAGAGCCGTGGGCGAGAGGAAACCCTGGTAATGGAGGAGGTTTGGTTAACCAAGGTGTGGGAAGTAATGGGCATAACCCTGTGAAGCGTGAGGTTGAAGGGAACCAGGGAAATCAGGGTGCTAGGAATCAACAGAGAGACGTGGGAACAACGCGAGCGTACGTCTTTGAGAAGGAAGTTAGTGGGGACCCGAATGTAGTTACGGGTACGTTCCTTCTCAATAATCGCTATGCTTCCATAGTATTTGATACCGGTGCTGATATGAGTTTCGTATCCACTGCCTTTATGCCATTACTAGGAATTTCCCCAATACCTTTAGGGAAGTTATGATGTGGAGTTAGCTAATGGAAATAGGGAAAGGATAGAAACTGTAGTCCAAAGTTGCACACTAAGTTTCCTAGACCACCCGTTTAGCATAGACCTTTTGCCGTTTACCTTAGGAAGTTTTTATGTCATCATTGGAATGGATTGGTTGTCAAAGAACGGTGCACGCATCATCTGCGATGAGAAGATCGTGCGTGTACCTTATGGCGGAAAAGTTCTGAGCATATAAGGAGATCGAAGCGACTGTGGAGGTCCCTCCTGGTTAAGCATCATTTCTGGTATTAAGGCCCAGAAGTACATCAATAGAGGAGGTTGTCTTTTCTTGGCTCAAATTTCTGAAAAGAAAAGCGAGAAGAAGAGTGAAAGACACCTTAAGGATGTACCCATCATTAGAAAGTTTCTGGATGTGTTTCCCGAAGACCTGCCAGGGATTCCACCTGTCCGATAAGTGGAATTTCAAATTGAGTTGATACCTGGTGCTGCACCTATAGCCCGGGCACCCTATCGAGTTGCTCCAAGAGAATTGGAGGAACTGTCTAAGCAGTTCGCAGAGTTGTCAGAGAAGGGATTCATTCGACCAAGTTCATCACCATGGGGAGCACCGGTATTGTTTGAATAAGTTGACAGTGAAGAATCGGTATCCGCTACTTAGGATAGATGACCTATTTGACCAACTCCAAGGCGCTAGTGTCTTTCTAAGATCGACTTGCGATATGGAAATCGCCAACTTAGAGTCCGAGAGGATGATATCCCTAAGACGACATTTAGAAATCACTATAGGCACTATGAATTCCAAGTGATGTCATTCGGTTTGACCAACGCGCCAGCGGTATTCATGGATGTAACACCCCACCCGGCAAGGGTAGAAGTATTACATTTTGGTGTCATATCGGAACATACAACTGAAATTAAATGAAATACCAAGTCATATAAACGAATGACTTACAAAGAAGATTACAAAATCCAATATATCAAAATGAAATGAAAATCAAAACAATGGCTCTTCAAAATAAGTCCCAAAAATAATAAGGTAACTAGGGTCGGTCCACCCAGATAATCCAACTCTCAGCCCATCAAAGCCCATCTTCCAACCTAAAAACCTGCCGCAGGAAAAGAAATGCGGTTGAGCTTAAAAAGCCCAGTGAACAGATATAACAAAACGAAAGCTAAACTAAATCAAAAATACGAAATGAAACAAAGGAAACAATAACAAGGTCGCAACGGAAAGGAAACAATGAGTCAATGAGGAACCTGCATAATACAATAGTAATAGATATCCAGAAAGAACAGATAACAGAGGAGGACAAGGCACATAACGCATCGATGGCATATACATAAGCACATCTAAATAACCAGGCATACAATTAATCATGAAATCAGAATACATATAAGCCAAACGAAAATCTAAAAGTGAGCGGAAGCAACTAATTAGAAAGTGAGCATAGCAATCACATAAGTCACGTAACCCAAAATTAATAACATAACAAGTATCATAACAGCAGAAATACTATCAGAAGTCAAACATGGTAGCCACACGTATCAGGTAGGAATTACAGAACCACATCATAACTGAATGAATTATCTAATCAAGGTCCTAGCATGGCAACTGAACAAGTTGACAAGCCATACAACATAAGTTGAACCATCTACCAAATCAAACAGTAGCATAAACAGAAATGTAAACATGGCAGGTTAACAATTAGCAAATAAGGATACTAACGAATAATCATGGTCCACGAGATTAACTGAACGAAAGTATACATGATAAACAGATAAGACAATCGATTACACAATAGCATGGTCACCAGACAAATCAAAGGGTCACAATACAGTAGGATAACATATAGTCAGATGACAACATGTGAATCATATAATCGCATATTAATCATATCGTAGCAGGTAAACGGTAGTCACATAAACATGTAAAAACATAATCAAATTCAATAATCATATAATAACCCGGTACGTGAATCTAATGATAGTCTGAAGTAACGGAATAAGAGTATGATAGATTAATGCAATGGAATATATATCATGGTAGTAGAGTGAGTTACATAAGGGTACTGAGTAATGGACAATTAATACAGAATATGGTGCGTTGGGGAATACATAAGGTACAATCTAGGTATATCAAAAGTGTAAGGGTTGTCAGAAATCTATCCCGAGCCAACAATACAATACAATACAAACAATAGTGGCATTAGCAGCCCAATATCCAATAGTAGCCATTGTAATCGGAGGGGTGACCTCGGAATACCAATCCAATAGGAGGGGAGACCTCAAGTAGCCAGTGGAGTGATCAGCTCCCAATATGTGAGGGGGTGTATTGCACACACGCACCACATCACCAATACAATATCAATATAATACAATACAATACAATACAAATCAAGGATGCATCCATACGCCCCCTACAAAACAATAGTGGCCATACAATATATCTGAAGCGTGCAATAATCAATACAATATGGGGACGGTGTGGAACATCACTCATCCACATTGGAGTCATGCCATTGGTGCATCAATGACACGGACATGGAACCTCCATGCCTAGTTAATGGCTCGGGTATCAAACTGACAGGTCAAAAGCAAAGGTATAAAGTATACAATATGGATGTCATCATAATCAAAGGTTCAATAATTCCCAATTCAATAGCAATAGTCCAATATCGAGGGTTCAATATCAAAGGTTCAATAGCAATGGTTCAATAGCAATGGATAAATATCAATGGTTCAATAGCAAGGGATCAATATCAAGGGTCAACAGCAATGGTTCAATAACAAAGGGTCAATAGCAATGGCAAGAGATCAAAGATGCAAAGAGTTCATGAGAAACCTTATGAGAAAGGTCACATTATCTGTATGTAACAATTCGCATTTTTTGGTCACTATTCATTTTTACTATTCATTGTTACTATTCATTTTTACTATTCATCATATTTTGGGTCATTATTTAAACTCAAACTTTTTCCCGAAAATTACTATTCACAAATTACTATTCACGAGTTACTATTCACCGTAATTTTTATTATTTACTGATTTCGCCTAAATTGAACAAGTAAATACTTTTACACAATTTTCATGCATAAACAATGTACTCTGTACTCATAATATATAAAAATCTAGTTACTATTTATAAATATCTAGATATTTTCAAAAATATCTAAACACTATTCATCAAAATATCTAAACACTATTCATCAAAATATCTAGATATTTTCCCTATAAATAGAAAGAAAACTAGTTCATTTTATTTCACAGAAAAACACACACATTTTCCCCCTCCTCCTTAATGTCGCAACCCTCCATACTTGATTTTCAGGCTCAGAGTTATACACATAAGTTGAAGGCATAAGTATTCTCTACGTAAAACTTAAGTTTATTTTGTATTTCCGCGGTTGGATTAAGAGCTACACAATGGTGGGTTGGAGCTGTGGGTCCCAGGAAATTCTCAAAGCTTTTGCAAGGATAGATCGGGCAATATTAAATATGGGTTTTTGTTTTTGAAGCTATTGGGATAGTTATGGGGTAGATATGAGGTGATTTAAAGGTTTTTATAGTTTAGGAAATGGACTTTTTGAATTTAGATGCGGAAGCGCTGCCCAATTTTCTAGTATCATTCATCAGTTATTATCAGGTAAGTCATAGCCCCTACTCTTTTAATACTTGTTTTACAAACTCTTTGGGGGAGATACATGCTCAACTATTTCTTTTACTTTTACAAATACTCAAAACATTATACTTGATTGTATTATACACGATTGCATTATACTTGATCACATTATACTTGCTTGCATTATACTTGATTACGTTACACTTGATTTCGTTTTACATGCTTGAAAATACTTGCCTAAATACATGAATTGTATTTACAAACGTGCGACAATACTCTATGCTGTCGGAGAGGTATTGATAGTACTATAAGTCGGGCATATGCCCCCGCCCATGGTACCCGATTCATGACCATGGGATTAATATAGTACTATTTGGGAAGGTGCCCCCGCCCATGGTACCCGATTCCTGACCTTGGGTGAATATAATCCGGTGTATTGTGCAAACTATATTTTGGCAGTGGGTTGTGAACACACAGGTTGCAAGTTCTTTATGGCGGAACTTGGAACTGAGTGGATTTACAATGCCTTTGCTGTGTAAACATTCTTTTAAGGCTTTTCAACTTATTTAAAACAAACTCTATGAACTCACCAACCATTGTGTTGACACTTTAGCATGTTATCTCAGGACATAAGACGATAGCTGTTGCATGGAACTTAGAGTCGCACGACATATTTTGAAGACTTATGCTTTTATCATTTACCATTCGAAAAATTTATGTATTATACTTTAGGACCTCATTGTTTGTAACTCTGATTTCATTAATCGAATGGTAACTTTTCAAAACGTCTCATTTAGAGGTCGTTTTCTATAACTTGTACTTTGTATTATGAAGTAGCACCCCAATGACACAATCTTCCGCTGCGGTATTTTTGGGGTGTTACAGATTGGTATCAGAGCATTGGTTATAGAGAACTAGGTTGCATTTAAGAGCCTAGACTATAACTGCCTTATACGTTAAGACTCTCCACTATAATTGCCTTACACACACTTCATGCGCATATGCTTCTTGTTAGTTGTTTGCTTAGATCCGCGTTGTTGGATGATATGACTTTAGTAATAATAAGGAAACCACATAATTTAATCGAGTCATTAAAAATATGGAGCTCAGTAATAACTAATTATTTAACTTGATCTTGTGACAGTTCTTGTTTGATGAGACATGAGATTTGAGTTAAATAATATTATTACTTAGCTTTAGACATTTGATGACTTGGTTATCTTATTATCTGTCTGAGAAAACTAATTTTGTGTCGGGAAATCTTAAGTAGGATGATTTATAATATCCTTATTTGAATGGATTGGAACGCCTCTTTATTCAAATAAAGAAGTTATAAACCACCGAACCATAAGTTTATAATCCATTAATTACATAAATTTGGACGCTTCTTTATGTAAGTAATGAATTATAAATAAGTGGGCTTATTTTCATCCGATACGATTCCCTAACCACATTATGGGTGTATTACAACGTAACCCATACACTATTCCTGTTGAATAAGACAGAACCCCACTGTTTTAGAGACCACACTTTTCTTAGACACGCTATAAGTAGTTAACATCAATAGAACTTCGGGACGAAGTTCCCTTAAGGGGTAGAGACTGTAACAATTCGCATTTTCGGGTCACTATTCATTTTTACTATTCACTGTTACTATTCATTTTTACTATTCATCATATTTTGGGTCATTATTTAAACTCAAACTTTTTCCCGAAAATTACTATTCACGAGTTACTATTCACGAGTTACTATTCACCGTAATTTTTATTATTTACTGATTTCGCCTAAATTGAACAAGTAAATACTTTTACACAATTTTCATGCATAAACAATGTACTCTGTACTCATAATATATAAAAATATAGTTACTATTTATAAATATCTAGATATTTTCAAAAATATATAAACACTATTAATCAAAATATCTAAACACTATTTATCAAAATATCTAGATATTTTCCCTATAAATAGAAAGAAAACTAGTTCATTTTATTTCACAGAAAAACACACGCATTTTTCCCCTCCTCCTTAATGTCGCAACCCTCCATACACCCTCCATACTTGATTTTCAGGCTCCGAGTTATACACATAAGTTGAAGGCATAAGTATTCTCTACGTAAAACTTAAGTTTATTTTGTATTTCCGCGGTTGGATTAAGAGCTACACAATGGTGGGTTGGAGCTGTGGGTCCCAGGAAATTCTCAACACTTTTGCAAGGATAGATCGGGCAATATTAAAGATGGGTTTTTGTTTTTGAAGCTATTGGGATAGTTATGGGGTAGATATGAGGTGATTTAGAGGTTTTCATAGTTTAGGAAATGGATTTTTTGAATTTAGATGCGGAAGCGCTGCCCAATTTTCTAGTATCATTCATCAGTTATTATCAGGTGAGTCTTAGCCCCTACTCTTTTAATACTTGTTTTACAAACTCTTTGGGGGAGATACATGCTCAACTATTTCTTTTACTTTTACAAATACTCAAAACATTATACTTGATTGTATTATACGTGATTGCATTATACTTGATCACATTATACTTGGTTGCATTATACTTGATTACGTTACACTTGATTTCGTTTTACATGCTTGGAAATACTTGCCAAAATACATGAATTGTATTTACAAACGTGCGACAATACTCTATGTTGTCGGAGAGGTATTGATAGTACTATAAGTCGGGTATATGCCCCCGCCCATGGTACCCGATTCATGACCATGGGATTAATATAGTACTATTTGGGAAGGTGCCCCCGCCCATGGTACCCGATTCATGACCTTGGGTGAATATAATCCGGTGTATTGTGCAAACTATATTTTGGCAGTGGGTTGTGAACACACAGGTTGCAAGTTCTTTATGGCGGAACTTGGAACTGAGTGGATTTACAATGTCTTTGCTGTGTAAACATTCTTTTAAGGCTTTTCAACTTATTTAAAACAAACTCTATGAACTCACCAACCATTGTGTTGACACTTTAGCATGTTTATCTCAGGACATAAGACGATAGCTGTTGCATGGAACTTAGAGTCGCACGACATATTTTGAAGACTTATGCTTTTATCATTTACCATTCGAAACATTTATGTATTATACTTTGGGACCTCATTGTTTGTAACTCTGATTTCATTAATCGAATGGTAACTTTTCAAAACGTCTCATTTAGAGGTCGTTTTCTATAACTTGTACTTTGTATTATGAAGTAGCACCCCAATGACACAATCTTCCGCTGCGGTATTTTGGGGGTGTCACAGATTGGTATCAGGGCATTGGTTATAGAGAACTATGTTGCATTTAAGAGCCTAGACTATAACAGCCTTATACGTTAAGACTCTCCACTATAATTGCCTTACACACACTTCATGCGCATATGCTTCTTGTTAGTTGTTTGCTTAGATCCGCGTTGTTGGATGATATGACTTTAGTAATAATAAGGAAACCACATAATTTAATCGAGTCATTAAAAATATGGAGCTCAGTAATAACTAATTATTTAACTTGATCTTGTGACAGTTCTTGTTTGATGAGACATGAGATTTGAGTTAAATAATATTATTACTTAGCTTTAGACATTTGATGACTTGGTTATCTTATTATCTGTCTGAGAAAACGAATTTTGTGTCGGGAAATCTTAAGTAGGATGATTTATAATCTCCTTATTTGAATGGATTGGGACGCCTCTTTATTCAAATAAAGAAGTTATAAACCACCGAACCATAAGTTTATAATCCATTAATTACATAAATTTGGACGCTTCTTTATGTAAGTAATGAATTATAAATAAGTGGGCTTATTTTCATCCGATACGATTTCCTAACCACATTATGGGTGTATTACAACGTAACCCATACACTATTCCTGTTGAATAAGACAGAACCCCACTGTTTTAGAGACCACACTTTTCTTAGACACGCTATAAGTAGTTAACATCAACAGAACTTTGGGACGAAGTTCCCTTAAGGGGTAGAGACTGTAACAATTCGCATTTTCGGGTCACTATTCATTTTTACTATCCACTGTTACTATTCATTTTTACTATTCATCATATTTTGGGTCATTATTTAAACTCAAACTTTTTCCCGAAAATTAATATTCACAAATTACTATTCACGAGTTACTATTCACGAGTTACTATTCACCGTAATTTTTATTATTTACTGATTTCGCCTAAATTGAACAAGTAAATACTTTTACACAATTTTCATGCGTAAACAATGTACTCTGTACTCATAATATATAAAAATCTAGTTACTATTTATAAATATCTAGATATTTTTAAAAATATCTAAACACTATTCATCAAAATATCTAAACACTATTCATCAAAATATATAGATATTTTCCCTATAAATAGAAAGAAAACTAGTTCAATTTATTTCACAGAAAAACACACACATTTTCCCCCTCCTCCTTAATGTCGCAACCCTCCATACACCCTCCATACTTGATTTTCAGGCTCCGAGTTATACACATAAGTTGAAGGCATAAGTATTCTCTACGTAAAACGTAAGTTTATTTTGTATTTCCGCGGTTGGATTAAGAGCTACACAATGGTGGGTTGGAGCTGTGGGTCCCAGGAAATTCTCAAAACTTTTGCAAGGATAGATCGGGCAATATTAAAGATGGGTTTTTGTTTTTGAAGCTATTGGGATAGTTATGGGGTAGATATGAGGTGATTTAGAGGTTTTTATAGTTTAGAAAATGGATTTTTTGAATTTAGATTCGGAAGCGCTGCCCAATTTTCTAGTATCATTCATCAGTTATTATCAGGTGAGTCATAGCCCCTACTCTTTTAATACTTGTTTTACAAACTCTTTGAGGGAGATAAATGCTCAACTATTTCTTTTACTTTTACAAATACTCAAAACATTATATTTGATTGTATTATACGTGATTGCATTATACTTGATCACATTATACTTGGTTGCATTATACTTGATTACGTTACACTTGATTTCGTTTTGCATGCTTGGAAATACTTGCCTAAATACATGAATTGTATTTACAAACGTGCGACAATACTCTATGCTGTCGGAGAGGTATTGATAGTACTATAAGTCGGGTATATGCCCCGCCCATGGTACCCGATTCATGACCATGGGATTAATATAGTACTATTTGGGAAGGTGCCCCCGCCCATGGTACCCGATTCATGACCTTGGGTAAATATAATCCGGTGTATTGTGCAAACTATATTTTGGCAGTGGGTTGTGAACACACAGGTTGCAAGTTCTTTATGGCAGAACTTGGAACTGAGTGGATTTACAATGTCTTTGCTGTGTAAACATTCTTTTAAGGCTTTTCAACTTATTTAAAACAAACTCTATGAACTAACCAACCATTGTGTTGACACTTTAGCATGTTTATCTCAGGACATAAGACGATAGCTGTTGCATGGAACTTAGAGTCGCACGACATATTTTGAAGACTTATGCTTTTATCATTTACCATTCTAAACATTTATGTATTATACTTTGGGACCTCATTGTTTGTAACTCTGATTTCATTAATCGAATGGTAACTTTTCAAAACGTCTCATTTAGAGGTCGTTTTCTATAACTTGTACTTTGTATTATGAAGTAGCACCCCAATGACACAATCTTCCGCTGCGGTATTTTGGGGGTGTTACAATGTACCTCAAATGTGTGTGCGTAAGAGTAAGGTACACAAGCAAGTTCGACGTTTTCGCTTCATCAGTACATATCATAAATCACATATGTGTTCTTTTCATAAATCATGTTTGTCTTATCTCCCATTTATACTTAGTTTCAAGTTCATAAGTTTTTGTCTTTTAGTATTTCGAATCTGGACCATACTTTAGCGATTTTTATAAAATATTTACTTAGCTCAACTAAAATAAAAGAAATTCCCAGGGGTTCCCATATGAGTTAAGAGACTCTCCAAATATTGGGGAACTTTATTTCCATGTCAAATGGCCTATGGAAAATCATGAGTCCAGACCTGTCCAGAACTCACCCAGATTTACACACACCAAAGGTATGGCCCAAACAAACACACTCACCCTACTCCACACATCAAACTAAAAATCACAGGTGTCACATAATATATAAAAATCATAACCACCAAAGGAAACGTTACAGAACCTCATGGATTTAATACTAAAATCAAATACTACACCACAAATTTAAACTCAAGAATTCAGATTTAGACACCTTAACTCCAAAAATGTAAAAATCATACTTCCAGGTATGCAAATGATACAAGGATTATATTTTCAGAAAGCTATTTCAAAGTACTACAATTTAGGCTCAAGAATCACTCAAAAACATGCAAGTATCATCAGATAACACCTAGATGAATCCAACCTAAATTTTGGACAGCTTAACAAGCAATTATAACCAAGTAACAAACAAGTCACCAATCATCTCTTAAGCATGCCAAACATCACCAAACTCATCATACATCATGTTTAGGGTCTAATAGCATGAATTTTTCAGAGGTGTCATCAATTTAACCAATGAAGCATAATAGCAAGCATTTAACGAGATTATATTATAGAAGATTGGCAAGTTTGTTTTTTGGGTAAAAGGGTTAATTCACCCCGGTAAAATGTATTACTCCAAAAAACGTTGAGGTACAAAGGATGAAGGTGATTTCCTTCATCTCAGTCCCTTAGGACACTTACAGACTCGAATATAAGAATGACACACCATTCTTATAACCTACAATAAAATGACCCTACCAATAATGACAAAGTACATAAAAAATTATACAATACTACTCAAGAAAAGTACTTGAGCCTTCTATATCACTATTGTAGTCCACTTTAACTTCCATGAAGAATCCACGAAAGACCATCCAAGCATTCTTCAACATAACATTTGTTTGTAGTAGCAAAGAAACCCACAAACAAAACCTTCATGATCATGCAACCAACAACGAAACCTAGAGTTTTTGAATAAGAACCCTAGAAACTTAACATCCATAGCTATCAGCATCATCAGTGCAACGAATCATGTAAAACATTCAATCCCATGCACCAAATAACACAGATGTAACGATCATAGGTCTTAGCGAACCCTAACTTCCAATCCCATCGTATAAGAGACCAATCATACCAAATAGATCACAATACCATCAGGCCTGTACGTAATACGAATCAAGAACAAACAATAAGGTGATTCACACCCTAACTTCCATTAACAACCTGCCCTAGAACATGACATACATCTCTCCTAAAACCCACTTACACCATGCTTGAATCTGGTGAAGAACTTGTAGTCGATTGACAAAGCCATAACACAGTAACATGCAAGATACAAACCGATAATAGTATCACAAACCAGCGAAAAAAATAACAACGAAACCCTAAGATTAAGGCTCCATTCGATCATATAAGCTTCCTCCAAGCACACCACCGTCGCAAAGTAACCAAGCCCCAAACGGCTAAGTATTAGCAATCAAAGAATCAGGCACCACCGATTAATAAATAAGAAACCCTAAAATTAGGGTTTCGCATTAAAGCACAACACCACCACTGATCGTACAAGTAAAAAAGAATCGATCTAAAACCGACTAAGAATTACACATGTACCAGTTACGATCACAGTAATCAATCAGGTCAATAAAGAAACGAATCAACTAAACCCTAAGTAAAAAACGATTAAAAATCGACAAAGAGAATGGTTAGGGTTTAGAAGGAGCAGCGATTTCACATGAATAAGAGAAATAAAACCAAGACACAACCCTTCCCATGTAATCACAATCATCACAACCGATTGCATATTGTTAAAAAAACAATAGAGAGGCGATTGAATGATGTGTTTAGATCTGATCGGAGCATAGGGGAAGGGTTGGCTGGAAATCGCCCCTAGGGGAGAGAGTTTTTAGGGTTTTTTAGGTTATCCCGATGTTGAGGAGAGAAACTTTTATTTTAAGATTGGCAAGTTTGTGCTCGCAAACAGGTGGTTGTTATAGAACGAAAGTAGTGTGTGAGCTTTTGTGCAAACACGCTTTTTGGGTACTTCATTGGGGCGATTACTAGCAGCTTTTTTTTTTGGGTAAAGGGGAGTAATCTTGCACGTTTTTAGTTCAAAGGGCGAGGGTGAGTCCCCGCCTTAGTCCCTTAGGACACTTACAGACACTCATATAAATGTGACAAACCACGCTTATAACAAACATTGAACACAAACTACAACGACTATATATATATAAAATTAAATGCTATTCAAGTAGAAATCCTTGAATCTTCAAATCGTCATAGTAGTTCCAACTTCCAGCTTCAACTATTACGTCTTCTATTAGTATTATGCAAAAAGCATAATCTAATAACCTAATAAGAGTGACTTCCGTAGCAAATCGAATTTGAAGCATAAACATGGTCTAAGCGACCCAACCTTCCAGCATATCCGAACTTGAACCAATCTTCCAACAAATATGAATGAAACACATGAAGATAACTACCAAGGATCAAGTCATATGCAACAACAATGATGGAACATGACATGACATCATGAGCAATGTGACAACTCGTAATTTCAGGACATTTCATATAGACTAGATTTAGTCTACACATCATTAGTAACATCATTTCATATCAATTTATGCATGGGTTTTGCATTTTACATTAAACGTTTATTTTCTTATTAAATAAACGCTATCGCGTAAACATTATTTGAACATTTGATCCGACACTTCCAAAAATTATTCCGATATATTTCTGTACTCATAATAAGATTATAAAAATAATATTATTACTTTACCCGATGTTTTCAATTTATTTTGTATATAAATTGTTATGTATAAAATTTTACGACGGTTTTCGTAAATATTACACGATAATTATTATTTCACTCAAATATTGCTAGAAATGTATTTTTATAATTTTTATGACTTCAATATATTTTATTTTGATCCGTTAAAATTTATTTTTAGCTAACGCTACCCTAAATTGTTTAAATATGTACACAAGTTACCATCTATCCTTAAATAATTACACATTTACTAATACACTTATACATTTAATTATCTAAAATACAATACTTTTATTAATTTTGGGTGAGGTTGTCGACATAAATGATGACACACTCAATTTGACTAGCAAATATCTACTAGATACAATAAGAGTTACTTATTTTACTATATCATAATACTAACTCATAGTACATAGCATCTAAAGGTGAAAATCAAAACCATTCCTTCTTTCTTCACCCCTAAGAACCGGCCATTGGAAGATAGAAGCAAAGAAGCCAAATATTTTTCAAGACAAGTTTATTCATCAACCTTAGTATACTCTTAGTTAAGGTTTTGAAATAAAAACCTAGGGTGTTAGGATTAACCTTGTTCATTTAACCTCATCAAGTTACTAGTAAGCATCTCATGTTCATATTCATCTTTCATATTTATATTATGTTCATTTCATCATATTTAAGAAAAACATGCAAGTCATATTGATGTTTATACCACTTTTTATTGTTTTTAAGTGTTATATATATAATTATCATCCTATAATTACTCCTTGAAATATATCACTTTTGGTGATGTCTAGGAACCCATGACACCCTAAAAAGGTGTATGGTAGGATTAGAATAGCTTCGGAGTTGTTTTGAATTGGTTAGAATAGGTTTGGCGCGAGAAAAACTCATTTCGACAAGTTTACTTAAGAGTCTGTCCATATTTTTGAATTCTGAAATTTTCGACAGTAGGTAAAAATTTTTGGACTAGATATTTAGAAAATATACTTTAAAACGAAAACGTGGCCGCTTGAACGGGTTAAAACGGAGCTATAACGAAAAAGTTATGCTATTTTCAAGTTAGGCGACGAAAAACTATAAAATACTGAAATTTCAGCATATTACTTCTACTTTTTACGAGTCAAAAATGAGTCTTAAGCGTTATAAATTGTGTCGACTTATCAAAAATATATTAGTATACTTTGATACGAAGCTAAGGACATATAAAACGTAGAAAACGGACTTGTAACGATTAAATTACACGCGTTTACATAAAGTTGCCGTAACTATATTAAATAAGCAAAATTATATCATTGAACTAAATGTCTTGGTATAATCATTGAACTAAATGTCGTGGTATAATCATTGAACTAAATGTCTTGGTATAATCATTGAACTAAATGTCGTGGTATAATCATTGAACTAAATGTCTTGGTATAATCATGGAACTAATGGTCTTGGAACAATTTGAAACAACACTCATATGTGTTATGTCAATTAACTATTAATACATTAAGTTACGCACTATTATGTGAATTCATTTGTCATCATGCGCTTGACCATAAACTATACACATTTTGGCAGTGGGTTGTGAACACACAGGTTGCAAGTTTTGTATGGGCGGAACTTGGAACTGAGTGGATTTACAATGCCTTTGCTGCATGAACATTCTTTAAAGGCTTTACATTTCAACACAAACTCTATGAACTCACTCAACCTTTGTGTTGACACTTTTTAGCATGTTTTATCTCAGGTATCTAAGGCATTCACTTCATGACATGCATGTGGACATATCATAGAGTCGTGGTGACGACGCGTCTCTCATGGGATTTATGCATTTTAAAACATCGTTTGAATTGTAACAAATTTATTTCCGTACATATTGATTTTCATTTGGGACCTACACTTTGTAAACTATGATTATTTTATTAAATCAAACGATGTATTTTCCAAACGATACTTTAGGTCGTTCAATATAACTGTGATTGTGATGCTATGACAGTCAACCCCCAGGAATTCCATTCCGTTGCAAAACAGGTAATTTGGGGGTGTGACAGATTGGTATCAGAGCATCGGTTATAGAGAACTAGGTTGCATCATTGACCCTAGACTATAACTACATCATCATAGCATCTCATCATATCACTATAAGTGCATACTCATTGTACATGCGGGTTTATGACTTAACACCAAACATCATATGAGTCGATTAGTCCAAGCATTGCATAGTTACTCCTAAATTATACATAGCCTGATCACCTATGTCTAATTCAGGAAGAATCATGCAATGAAGGTAATAGTAGTCTTATATGTGTAAGCAATTCTATGACGAAGCCAAATTTTCAAAAGACCCATTACTCAAACCGATTTAGCCTAATCTCATGACAGTTCTTGTTTGATGAGTTGTGAGATTAAATAAAAATCGGTTACCTAAAAGTCTTTTGAGGGTTTTGCTCGAGAATGGGAAGGCTTGCCTCATCAAACCCTAAACCGGAGAGACCAACACGAACTGAATTCAGAGACTGAATTCCTTTTTGGGTGGGCGAATGTGACAACTCGTAATTTCAGGACATTTCATATAGACTAGATTTAGTCTACACATCATTAGTAACATCATTTCATATCAATTTATGCATGGGTTTTGCATTTTACATTAAACGTTTATTTTCTTATTAAATAAACGCTATCGCGTAAACATTATTTGAACATTTGATCCGACACTTCCAAAATTATTCCGATATATTTTTGTACTCATAATAAGATTATAAAAATAATATTATTACTTTACCCGATGTTTTCAATTTATTTTGTATATAAATTGTTATGTATAAAATTTTACGACGGTTTTCGTAAATATTACACGATAATTATTATTTCACTCAAATTTTGCAAGAAATGTATTTTTATAATTTTTATGACTTCAATATATTTTATTTTGATCCGTTAAAATTTATTTTTAGCTAACGCTACCCTAAATGCTTAAATATGTACACAAGTTACCATCTATCCTTAAATAATTACACATTTACTAATACACTTATACATTTAATTATCTAAAATACAATACTTTTATTAATTTTGGGTGAGGTTGTCGACATAAATGATGACACACTCAATTTGACTTGCAAATATCTACTAGATACAATAAGAGTTACTTATTTTACTATATCCTAATACTAACTCATAGTACATAGCATCTAAAGGTGAAAATCAAAACCAATCTTTCTTTCTTCACCCCTAAGAACCGGCCATTGGAAGATAGAAGCAAAGAAGCCAAATATTTTTCAAGACAAGTTTATTCATCAACCTTAGTATACTCTTAGTTAAGGTTTTGAAATAAAAACCTAGGGTGTTAGGATTAACCTTGTTCATTTAACCTCATCAAGTTACTAGTAAGCATCTCATGTTCATATTCATCTTTCATATTTATATTATGTTCATTTCATCATATTTAAGAAAAACATGCAAGTCATATTGATGTTTATACCACTTTTTATTGTTTTTAAGTGTTATATATATAATTATCATCCTATAATAACACCTTGAAATATATCACTTTTGGTGATGTCTAGGAACCCATAACACCCTAAGAAGGTGTATGGTAGGATTAGAATAGCTTCGGAGTTGTTTTGAATTGGTTAGAATAGGTTTGGCGCGAGAAAAACTCATTTCGACAAGTTTACTTAAGAGTCTGTCCATATTTTTGAATTCTGAAATTTTCGACAGTAGGTAAAAATTTTTGGACTAGATATTTAGAAAATATACTTTAAAACGAAAACATGGCCGCTTGAGCGGGTTAAAACGGAGCTATAACGAAAAAGTTATGCTATTTTCAAGTTAGGCGACGAAAAACTATAAAATTCTGAAATTTCAGCATATTACTTCTACTTTTTACGAGTCAAAAATGAGTCTTAAGCGTTATAAATTGTGTCGACTTATCAAAAATATATTAGTATACTTTGATACGAAGCTAAGGACATATAAAACGTAGAAAACGGACTTGTAACGATTAAATTACACGCGTTTACATAAAGTTGCCGTAACTATATTAAATAAGCAAAATTAATATATTTCTATTAGACAAATATTACGGCCACAAATGACCATGTTGATGGTTTTTTTTAACATTCATGTAGTACTTTTTATAACGTGATGTCTTCTAGTAAAAGTAAGTTCGCCTAGCCTATTTTCCAAAATGTCCAACCGTTCGTCAAGCGGAGTTGTAACGAATAAAATATGGTCACCTAAAATTTGCCGAAAACCACCCTTAAACGATATTTTGGACACAAGTACCATACTTAGCCTATATTTTTCTCCATGATCGAGACCTCTAGGATGAAAACTTAAATGCTAAAACTTTTAGATTATGCTACAAGCTTCCTAAAACCGTTGAGTTTGTTTCCTACCACTCGACGTGCACCATTTTACGACTAGCTTTTCAAGGCTATTTAGTCACTTTCATGAAATTGTCAAATGACATTATTTTACGACAAAAAGTTATAATTTCATAATAAATCACTAAATGATTATTGTAGGATATCATTTCAACGTAAATACATGTAAAGAAGTTTAAAAATGGTCAAGACGTTATAAAAATATTTTTCGACGATAAACGTTATTTTCAAAAATTCACAAGTGGTATAGATATCATACGAATTGCATGCATAACATTACATCATAACTTATCATAGAACATATCATTCATAATAGGTCACGGTTAGAGGTTGCGCCTCATTTCAGCATTGCCATTATATCATCATAAACATTGCACCAGGTGAGTCATAGCCCCTACTCTTTTAATTGTTTTGAATTACTTTTGGGGGAGATACATGCTCAACTATTTTTATGACAATCATGATTATTTGCAAACTATATGTTTATTTGAACTAAATGTCTTGGTATAATCATTGAACTAAATGTCTTGGTATAATCATTGAACTAAATGTCGTGGTATAATCATTGAACTAAATTTCTTGGTATAATCATTGAACTAAATGTCGTGGTATAATCATTGAACTAAATGTCGTGGTATAATCATTGAACTAAATGTCTTGGTATAATCATTGAACTAAATGTCGTGGTATAATCATTGAACTAAATATCGTGGTATAATCATTGAACTAAATGTCGTGGTATAATCATTGAACTAAATGTCTTGGTATAATCATGGAACTAATGGTCTTGGAAAAATTTGAAACAACACTCATATGTGTTATGTCAATTAACTATTAATACATTAAGTTACGCACTATTATGTGAATTCATTTGTCATCATGCGCTTGACCATAAACTATACACATTTTGGCAGTGGGTTGTGAACACACAGGTTGCAAGTTTTGTATGGGCGGAACTTGGAACTGAGTGGATTTACAATGCCTTTGTTGCATGAACATTCTTTAAAGGCTTTACATTTCAACACAAACTCTATGAACTCACTCAACCTTTGTGTTGACACTTTTTAGCATGTTTTATCTCAGGTATCTAAGGCATTCACTTCATGACATGCATGTGGACATATCATAAAGTCGTGGTGACGACGCGTCTCTCATGGGATTTATGCACTTTAAAACATCGTTTGAATTGTAACAAATTAATTTCCGTACATATTGATTTTCATTTGGGACCTACACTTTGTAAACTCTGATTATTTTATTAAATCAAACGATGTATTTTCCAAACGACACTTTAGGTCGTTCAATATAACTGTGATTGTGATGCTATGACAGTCAACCCCCAGGAATTTCGTTTCGCTGCAAAACAGGTAATTTGGGGGTGTGACAAGCAACAACAATGATAGACCATGAATAAGCAGCAAAGGGACAAACCCTCGCCAAACCTGTTGTATACCAATGATGATCAAATCAAACAACCACCAAGTCCACACCATCAGTTGCCCACGATACGCGTGTGCTCACAACAAGCACTATGACAAGATTTAAGTACCACAAAGCTGCCCAAATGCAACCAGAATATGAATGCAAATCCGAAGGTATCAAAATCGGCCATAGACAAAACATAGGGCTGAATAAACCCTAACTTCCAACCCATCGTATACCAGACCAAAAACCACGAAAAATCACATAACCAATACGCCTACTGGTAATACGAACCATGATCAAACCATAGGGTGAGATCGCACCCTAACCCTCCTCGACAACCGTCACTTACCCTCTCTCTAACCCACTTCCACGACTTAACATCACAACCCAGAAAAATAACCACGATCAAAGAGATCGACATTCCTTAAACGAATGGACAAACGTCCAACTGACATCAAATTAATAGACGAAACCCTAAAAAATTAGGGTTTCGTTACCTTCAAAGCATAATTCAAAAAACGCCTTATGCAAAGAATAATATGCATGATCATATGTGCAACAAGGCGGAACCAGAATCGATCAAGTAAAAACCAAAAAAAAGGTTTTATATGCATTCAGCGCAACAAACCCTACAAACCCAACGATCAAACCCATAAAATATGAAACCCTAAGTAAAGGGAATCGTTCTTCAAAGATACCCTAACAATCGAGGTTAGGGATAGATCTTGACCGCCATTCAATAAATAACGATTAACAATAAACCGACAAAATGATTACTAGCAGCTTGATGCTGCTATTGGTGATATCATGGAAGATTTGTGTCCTCCTTGGAAGTCAGGGTACACGCTGCAATGTGGGGTTTCTGCATACACGAATATTATCTATTCGAAGATGGGTCATCATGAGAAATGCATTCTTGCATTGTACCGGTTTTTACTCCATTTCAGGTGGGTTTATTTTAAGTCTTGTGTCGACTTGTTGGATGTTAGCTGCTAAATCTATAGGAAGTTGCTGCTGAAAATTGCAAGTTTCATGCATATGTTAGTCCTTTTGCTTCAATGTTAAAGTGTTGACATTTTTGTGTTATCCATTGCTGGAGAGGATTTTTTCAGGAGCTGTTGATTGTTTGGAAGTTTTATGGCGGATATGAGGCTCAAGTGTATGATTACCGGATAAAGTTTTGGTTTTGTAAGTAATATGTTATCCGCATAAATTGTTTGGTTTAGGAAGTATGTTTTTACTTTCTTTTGTTAGTCATAAGATTGATGTGTCTTTCTTATGTAGGGTGTTTGTTTAGTAGCACTTGGTGCTTGTAAGTGTCCATCTTTGGACTGAGATAAGGGACTTCACCCTTATCCTTTTGTACTTCAACGATCTTTTGGTGAAATACAATTTACCGGGGCAACCCTTTACCCAAAAAAAACACGTTATAAGTCTATAATTTCATGTAGAAAGCTAATAACAAGTCCTAAACATGTTGCAAACCTATCCATCACCCACCAAATCATATCCACAAGACAACCATCATCAAATATCAATAAATTATAGAAATAAAAGTCTAACCATCCATCTCATACAATTCCCCATCCAATCTCACAAGATTACAAGTTCTAGACAAGCAAACATCACCATAACCTTCACATAAAATCATGAACTTTTAAGCTATCAAATTCATCAATAAGCATGTTATCACCCATCATTGAAAGTTCATGTACTCATTCTATATGACATATAAACATGTTATAAAATCCGTTTCCAAATTCTCATATCCTAGGTACCATTTTTAAAGCTAACATGTGCACATAAAATCATGAATTCATAATTCGAGTTTAACATGAAAATGCTTTATAAAACTTTACAATGATTCCAAAAACGAACATACACCATTTATATAAATCTAATAACATATAAGGATCATTACATATTCATACGCATAATCATTTACAACATAATTCCATTCACATAAAATCACAAATCAACAACTAATACCATTCGTAAAATATGACGCACACTACACGAAACCCTTATTCCAAACGCACCACACACGACCCAAACGCATACGCAACCAAACCAAACACACCCTTACTCACCCAATCAGATTCAAAACAGCCCCCAACCTTAATTTTTTTAAAACCAACAGCCCCATATTTAATTACCTAGGGTTTTCTAGGTTTTACTTCTTGTTTGTACATGTTAAAAGGTTCGACTAGTATAGAAATTACATGGGTCGATCCTAAGGTCATTCACATTCGATCTTATACGTGGCCAAGTTTATGATTTCATGTGGCAAAAACTTATGATTTTATGTGTGGTTTAGTCGAGTAACATACATGTTCAAGGAGATCAATTTACACTACAAGATTCAAGGTAACAAAGAAAAGAATTGAAAGGAGATTAAACAACACAAACCATAGATGCTCGAGTGGAATGATACGAGACCAAGGCAAACAAAACTCACGACCCAGCAACCGTAGGGCCACGACCAGCAACCATTCCTTTTGATCCACGAACCCACGATCAACAGCAACAATACCATGTCACAGCCTCCTTGGAAACCCTCTTCAATTGCCTTGTTTGATGTTGAGATCGAATGGAGGAGATTGACAAGAAACTGCCGTCACTTTCATGCTAGGGTTTAGTGTTTTTTTTTTAGCGTATGATAAAAAAAGAAGAGAGGGATGATCGGTTTTGGTTTGCCCTCAAGGGGGGGGGGAACAAAAAAAGAAAGGCCTCAAATCAAGGAAAGTAATTAAAGACTTGCCATATTCTCTTCAATCACGAACTTGGTCTTGTTTCTCTACTCGATACGTTTGTGTACATTCAATAATTTTCGGCTAGCCTATGCAAAATAAATATGTGACGTAACATAAATGTGTAATATTTATTTTAGCGAACGTATTAATTTCGTGCTACTTTTACTTTTTTGGGCATTAATGATTTAAGTATTTAGGTTATAGTCGTGACGATATGTTTTAACAATTAACGTCTTTCATAAGTTCAAAAATAGAGGGTATTTTGGTATTTTTAACGTTTTTAAAAAATGTGGGTTTTACAATGGACCTCATGAACCGAGTGTGTAAGCCATATCTAGATAATTTTGTGATAGTATTCATAGACGACATCTTGATATACTCCAAGAGTAGAGAGGATCATGAAGAGCATTTTAGGCTCATATTAGGATTGTTGAGGCAAGACCAACTATACGCCAAATTCTCTAAGTGTGAATTTTGGATTCTGACCATACAATTCTTAGGCCACGTAATAGATAGTCAAGGAATTCATGTTGACTTAGCTAAGATTGAGACCATTAAGGAATGGACCTCCCCTAGGAACCCATCACGGGTACGTTCCTTTTAAACTGTCATTTAGCTAGAGTATTATTTGACTCTGGAGCCGATTAAAGCTTCGTATCCCTATCTCTTGCCTCTAGACTTAGGATCTTACCCTTTGCCTTAGATACCTATTACGATATAGAAATAGCCAATGGAAACCTAGTTAGTACTAACGCCGTCATCCAGGGTTGTACCCTATCCTTACTTAATCACCCTTTCGAAATCGACCTTATTCCGATCAAACTAGGTAGTTTTGACGTTGTCGTTGGTATGGATTGGTTGTCCAAGAATCATGATAAGATTCTTTGTGATGAGAAAACAGTTCATATTTCAACAAATAACGGTGAGACTTTAATCGTCCAAGGAGATCAAAGTAAAACTCAACAAAATCTCGTCTCCTGTATCAAAACTGAGCAATATATATCTCGAGGTTGTCAAGTCTTCATAATCCAAGTAATGGAGAAAACGCCAGATGAAAAATGGCTGGATAAGATCCCTGTAGTCAGTGAATAACCAGAAGTTTTTCACAAGGATTTACCTAGCCTTCCTCCTGTGCGTCAAATAGAATTCATAACTGACTTAATTCCTGGAGCGGCAACTGTAGCCCAAGCACCCTATAGGTTAGCCCCTTCAGAGATGAAGGAACTCTCTGAACAACTCCAGGAATTAGCCGATCGAGGTTTCATCTGCCCGAGTACGTCACCCTAGGGAGCTCCTGTAACACCCCCAAATCTCGGTACAGCGGAAGACTTAAAAAAGTTTTCGGGGCGTAACTGGATTGGCACATCCCATAAGTATAGCAAACAAGATAATCATATTATAGTTCGAAAACCAATCCCATAATTAATTATCCAAATACAGTCATCCCAAAATAGTCAAATGTAAGGCCCAACATGATTTATAAAATAGGTCCGCATAATATTATCAGAGTTTAAATATGATCCTTCAACCATGCCTCATTGCCAATCCTCTACTGAACAAGCATTCCACACATCAACTTAATTACCTGAGAAAAACATGCTAAAAGGTCAGCTAACGCTGGTGAGTTCATAGGTCTAAGTATAAATTCAATAGTGGACCTGTAAGAGTTTATTTGATGTGCGAGACTAAGATAGATACATAATAAACACACCAATCACATACCAATAACACAATCAATATCACAGCAGGGCCTCAGGTGACTCTAGCCAGCGCAGTCGTAGCAAGGACTAGAACAAATGCTACCCTGGACTAGGTCGGAGTAGATATCTATACTTAGCTAGGCAACAGTGTCATAGCAAATTGATTGCTACCCTAGACTAAGGCAACATCTACCACATATCTATCTAAACAGTCAACACATAAGCTTCTGGAAGTCGACTCAGTTTTATGAAATGTAGCTAAGACCAAAAATTGAAGGTTGGCGAAAGCCGCTCATCAAGGCAAGTTGTAGAACTCAACTTATGGTCGTTTTGGCAGGACTGAATGTGCGGCCAAACTTTTTGCAATGAAATATAAGTATATACTTGTAATTAGACTATTGATATAAGTAAACTTTGGACTTTGGACTTGATTAAGCTTGAGAAGCTGTTAGAGGAAGTAAAAACTAAAACTTGGGCTTTTGAATCATTTAAAAAGGACCTGTGGTTAAAACGTTATGCCTAGTTAAGTTTTACTAGATGAAAATATGATGCTGGAACAAAAGCTTGCTGATATGATTTTAAATCACGATTTTGACCTTTTTCTGCTCCGAATCAGCAAAAGCGTAAAACATGAAAGTTGCTCAGGAGCACATAAGCATAAAGTGAACGACAAGCCTAAAAACGGCAAAAACTAAACTGACCTGTTGTTGACTAGAAAACAACCTTAGTGAGAATCTTTAAGTGATAAATTGATCATTTGAGGCTAATATAAAGCCAAGATTAAGTCAAGATTGTTGTCTTGAGGTTGTCTAACTTAGACACATCCTTAATATGGTTTTGATTATTATTGCTTAACCATAACTTAGCCGCACGGCTAGTATAAGTCTAATGACCTAAACTTGTTTTTAAAACTTGTTCACTAGACTTTGACAAACTAAGTAAATGACCATATGGCATGTTAAACTACTTCACGACACACAACTTATATCATCATATCGTCACGTAAGTCAATCAATAGTCTTTGACGAAACACGACACATGTTCTATACAACATTTGTCTCGTCAAATACTTCACTTATAAATGACAAGCACAACAATAGTAAGGAATTTCATTATCATAAGAGGCCTCCTCGAAGTGTCGTATTGACGAGTTATGGATTTACGAATTAAAGTGTCCTGGCTCCTCATACGTTCACTACATGACCTCTTGATTTTGATAGCCCAAACGATGGTACAAGGTTATTTATAAAAGGACTATAGGCCCAACAACACTTAAGGGATACATCAACTTAATATTTATGTACAACATCATAAGCCAACAAACTACATATACTTGTACACTTATATGTACACTATACTAAAACGCGAATACTATGCTTTCATAGGTAATCGTTAAAGATTGTGGTCTTGCCACACTCTATTCTTAACATACGCTATATCGTTACACTCCGCTGCTGATCATTACAGTGAGTTTCATAGCCCCATCTTTTGTTTAACTGTTTTATAAACTCTTTGGGGGAGATACATGCTACTGCTTTTACTACATGCTAAAATGCTTTATTATGGACAATTACTTGCAAACTGAATGCCTTAACTGTATTATTGCATGCCTAAGTTGTTTTTGCCAAAATTCCCCAACATCATGGACCACTAATCACTGGAAGTGAGCGCAAATATTGTGGATAGGCCTATCGGGATTGACGAATCCCGTTTGTGTTAGCCGGATCGGTAACCAAACGCACTTTATTTGAATTATCTAGGTATAGGGCAAAATACCTACCCGGGGCAAGTTATTTAATATATATATCGTCCGGTGATATATATACAATAGTCAGTCGTGAGTGCCATGAGCTTAATGAAATAATAACTATCAAGAAGATAATTTTACCCATTTCAATTATACTACAAACTATATTGTCCACTATTGTATTCAAACCTATGAGGTTTCTATCATTTGTATTGACCAGTTAGGCAATCAAACGCACTATGGGTGTATAACAACGTAGCCCACTTTATGTTAAACTTGAAATTTTGTAATCAAACTGTATACTTACAAACCTATGAACTCACTCAACCTTTGTATTGACACTTTTTAGCATGTTACCTCAGGTTCGAAAGGAATTAGCTGGCATGGCATGTGAAGGCGCACGGAAAATATTTTGAAGACGATGCATATATTATCATTCGAAAAACATTACAACTTTTATGTTGTACTTTTTATGATTGTACAAACTTGTGGGACCTTTGTTTGTAAACTCTGATATTTTAATCGAATGATAATTTATTTAAAAACGTCTCATTTAGAGTCGTTTTCTATAACTTGATATGTGAACTATGAAGTAATACCCCAGTGACACAATCTTCCGTTGTGATAATTTTGAGGGTGTTACAGCGTCTCATGGATAGGAGTTATATGACTAGCAAAAAAAATCGTTTATCACTCAAATTCCACCCCAAAAATATGAGGTTCGCCCCTAGATCTTTAGGAATAAAGCATTCACCTTTAATGCTTAAAGAGTGTACCGGTAGTATAATAGATTCTAGAACTTGTTTTGTGATGCATTCCGAGATCGCTAGTGAGACTACACTTGTGTAGTCAGGAATAACTAAATGATAAGAGGCATTAGGATAACCCTTGTTTGAAACCCGTATTATAATTACTTCTTCCACATCGGTTGAGTAATTACCCCACACCCTTGCGATGTACTCATCTTTAGTACACGATACCCCTAGTTAACCCCTCAGAGCCTATCCTTTTCGCGGTTCTCGTGATGTTTCGGTTTTCCGGAATATCAATGAAGAGCATTGTTTACAATCCACCCCCAAATGTACACCCAAATCGCCTTAGCCTACCTTGTATGCAATCACCTTTAGTGCGTTATTGTTATCATACTAAACCCTTAGTTCAATTATCTATTTACTTGCATGGTTGCTAAGTCGAGTCATATCTTTTGTACACAGTTTTGGGATGATTGGGACTCATGGGTAAAAGTAATATTTTATGGAGTGACGGGAAGGAACGTTAAATTCAAATTCCCTTTATTTACTTAATTAAATACTCCAAGTGTTTTGATCTTTTCAAATCTGGTCATTTAGTGTTAGAGTAATAAAAAGTCAAGTGTAGGGATGCTCCTATAAATCCCTTATATTTTGATGTTATCTTAGAGAATGGTAGAGTAAAAGTGTATGCAAAAAAAAAAAAAAAAAAAAAAAAAAAAGTGTGAAAAAAATGAAGAAAAACAGGCTACCATCCTACATCTATCTTTATGTTTATGTTTTTGAATTTATGTATTTTTGTTTCAAGTTATCTAGAGTTTAGTGAGTCGAGTCTTGGCTTAGCAACGCCATGCTTTTCATGCTTGTAACATAAGATTTTTGACTTGCCACCACTAAATCGCATATCCAACCAAACCCTTTATTTCCCTACCGTAAGCCTAACATTACAACCCTTGAAAAGACCTCTTAGATAGTTGTTCCTAGGTGCTTACGCCAAAGCGGTGGAGGTTTGATCTAGTCTCAAGCCTATGGTAATCTATGTACTATGCCAGGTAATGAGTGTTTATCTTCCATTTCCATTTACTATATTTCATATACACCCGAGAGATGAGAGAATCCAAACAACCCTTGTGAGGTGCTAGTATATAATTTTCGTGCTTGTTATGACTATTCCGGTGCTTTTACTTGTTGTGAATTATGTTAAACTTATGCTTCATGCCCCCTAACTTATAAATTGATTGGCCAAAAGCACATTTGCTTGAGGACAAGCAAATACCAAATGTAGGGATATTTGATAAGGATTTAAAACATACACTTTTAAGGGGTCATTTAAGCCCTTAATCGACCACTTTTATATCCGTTACTGCTTAATTTCGTTCATTTTCACTTTTTAGGTCTCTTGGAAGCAAAATGCTGGAATGATGCATATTTGGATGACAAGGAGTGAATACATGAAGAAAATGGCAAAGTCAAGATCGAACCCACTCAAGTTGCTAAAACTGAAGCTGACGGCGCCCCAAATACAGGGCGACGTCGTCCCTCTCTACTGATTTGATAAATAATGCACCTGACGGCTCAGTAGACCTTTTGCTCATAACACCTGACGGTGTCAGGCTTGAAGAGGAAGGGCGTCATTAAGACTTATCATCTCAGACGACCCAGATCCAGAATCAGACGACGTCCCTACTGAAGCCCGACGGCATCACAACTACAACGTGACGCCGTCCCATCGATAACTTGGCCAAGATGAAAACCCTAATGACGGCGATCTGACGGCGTCCCACCTATAAGGCGACGACGTCGCAAGTGTAAATCTATATATAGAATTCGATTTTTCTGTATTTTAAGAGATATACTTTTGGAGTAAAAACCTTAAACGTTTGTTGTCCGACTGTGACAGTATCTTAGGGCTACTTTACACATCAAGATACGTGTTTTAATCCATTAGTATCATTATGTCTTCCATTGAATGTGTGTATGCTTGCTTGCTTAACATGTCTAGCTAAATTTCTTGTGTGTTTGCTTAGATCTATGAAACCTAGTTATTAATTATTGATTGGTTGTCTCTTATCTTAATTGTAATTGGCTTAGGAGTGCAACTAGGCTATCGTTGTGTTTAAATGCTTGAGTAATCTTTGTGAACATTAGTTTATGAATCATTTAGCGGATTTCATAGTCTAAACATCCAAAGATAACCTTAAAGTTAGTTTATGAATCATCTAGAGGACTTCGTAGACAATAACCTAAAGGTATTCTCAAAGAGTTAGGAAAAACGCACACCCTACGACCTTAGAAAACACAACGTGTTAAGAATAAGGACGTGACAATTCAACCAACAATAAAGATAACTAGGGAGTAATAATATCTAGGTAAACACATTTTTAATCATCATACGAGCACACAATCAAAAAGACATAGCTACCCGTAGTATTAGATAATTAGATAGTAGAAGTAATCGGTAGAAGTACCACCCTCAAATCCATTGCCCCGAGATTTTACCCTCAGCTTTCTAAAGAATATATAAAAGATAAAAAAAGAATCATCCTCATCCCCAACCTTAGTGTAGTACACTTCTTGCTAGCATTCCTATTCCCCTAGAGAACGATACCAATACTCGAGGCTTACCTAATACTGCACTACAACGATTAGGTTCACTGCCTAGGGTGTTGAAAAACTTGCTCAACGAAAAGGAAGTTCCTTTGACCCCGATCGTGCTTCGTACGCGCATCAGCGGTTCCAGATGCTCTCATCACGGACGATATTTTCAATGCCAAGTACTTCCAAGATTATGTGGACAAAGCAACCAAGTCTATTGCCGGTGATTCACCTAGTCCAACACCAACAAAATCAACAAAAACATCATCAAAGTCATCCAAAGCATCATATGCCATCATTCCTAAGAAAGGATAAGAAAACTCTACTACTACAGATCCATCCACACTAATCAGGAAGAAGAGAAAAGGTGGATCGGGAAAGGGAAGAGGGTCTAAGAAACAACGAACTGAGCCTACCCTCAAGGATGTTGATGATGTTGATCTTCAAAAGGGCATTGAAGCCAGTTTACGGGAACAAGAGGAGTCGGCGAGACGACTAAGGAAAGGTGTGACCATTAGTGAACCAGACTCCGGGTTATGTCACTCCCTTCCAGATGTTGAAGGTAAAGGAAAGGGAAAAGCAATATAGTCAATTTATACTCCAAAAACGATGCACAGACTCATCAACAGCCAAGGAGTTAAGTGGAGCTCAAGAGGAATGTTCTCCAACTCCTGAACTCAATATCGACTCCAGTGACACTAATTCTGATATTCAGGAGAATGAGGGTGGAAATGTAGATATGATTAAACAAAAGGTCCTGACAGAGACTATTACTGAAATTGGTACCATTGAGAAGTCTGAATTAGGGGACAAGGAAACAGAGACTAGTGTTCAAGATAGTGGGCTAGCAGTAGATGAGTTTGTGAAACAAGCCTATCCAAATCTCCAGGAAAATCTCAAGCAAAGAACTGATGATCAAGAGCACCTGGATGAAACAAACAATTTTGTCAGAACCCTATCATCATATCAAAAACTTGAGCAAGATTTCAACTTTGGGGACCAATTCCTTGTAGATAAACCGTCTGATGCTGAAGCTGATAAGACAAATGAAGAAAAGGAAGTTGTATCCATGTTTTCTGTCATCATTCAACATGATACATCTACTGTTCCACCTATGATGGTTCCTACACCAACACCCTTAGTAGCTACACCATCAATAGCATTTCCACCTCCCTTTACAACCGAAGCTACTACAACAACCGTTTCTACAACCGCACTTCCACCACCACCACCTACAAGCACCAACATAGAGTTGCAACTTGAAGATGCTATGAAACGTCTTAAAGCCCTTGAAAAGCAATACATGTCAAACAAAGTTAAACATCATGATCTTCGCTTGTCAAAGCTGGAATGTCTTAACTTCGATCATGAGGTGATTAATGCAATAGAAGATCAAGTTAAAGACACAGTCGAATAGGAAATGAAAGCTCCTTTGTATAAAAGGTTCAGAGATCTCCCTACATCAGACATGAAAGAGATTCTTCAACAATGTATGTATGAGACTGATGAATACAAGGAGCATGAAGACCACACGCTGTTATAAGACGCTCTTTAGAAGTCCATGGACCGTGATAATTATGTTCAGTATTTGAAGGATATTAGGGAACACAAGGAAAATAAGAAGAGGAGATATGATTTGCCAAAACCACCATCTGGGGTTCCTCCACCTCCACCTCCTCCTCCACCTTCCTGTGGTGCAGGTTCTTTAGGAACCGGTGGAACTTCTGGCAGTTATGATGCTGCAAAGACTAATCCACCACCTCCTGCTACACCATCATCAGGTCAACCAGGATCCTTAGCTAGCCAAGGTTCTCACAAGTCAGCCAAAACTTTAGCTCATGCTGCCTGGACAACATTTTACTTGAGATTCACACCAACTTTTTCTCCAATTCCTAAAGATCACGAAATAAATAAGGAATCGATTCTTAGTCAAGATTCTGATTTAGATGAAGAGGATATTTCCACCAGACATATTCTAAAGGTGACTCGTCGCGACAACTGGTGGAAAACATTCATTGGGGAAGATGGTGTTGAAAGTTCTAAGTCAACCTGGTCTACTCCTATCAAAGCAATGACTTAGGAATGGTGGAAGGAAGAACGACCTGCAACTCCAGAACCTACTTGGACTATACCTGCTTTTGATCTTAACACTCTGGATCACAACTGGGCAAATGTCATTGTTGCCAACCATGTTTCCCCACCAGAGGAATCTCTGCTGAACATAACCGGGGATATTGGAATCTTCATTAAATGGTACTGTGAAAGGCAAGGGATCTCGAAGCTCACACCAAATAACCTCGAAGACCCAGCCTATGATATTGTAAAGGTCTTTCATCCGGACGCCGCTTACTTGCAGTACCAAATGGAGGAGTGTTACAAGGTATTGACATATCAAGTGGACGATAATATGCTCAAGTTCAATGTCAACAAACCACTTCCACTAGAAGGTCCACCTGGTTAAGTAACCATTCAATCTGACTTCTTCTTTAACAAGGATCTGGATTATCTATGTTTCGGGAACAAGGGTAGCAGACCTGCTCTATCGATCTCTAAAATGAAGGCTGCCAACTATCCTGATGCTGGTTTAGAGCATATGGTTCCAAATCAATTTTAGGCTAAAAAAGAGTATGAGTACGACATTGCTGCTTCGTATGGAATCTCACACTGGTGGTTTCACAAAAAGCGCTTTTACATTAATAGACACGGTGCTGAAAGAGTCGAAGGGTTGTTCGAACGCAAATGCGTATCTTGAGTGTAGTTAGTGTGGATATCTTTCCTATGTAGGGACACGATTACTTGAAGAAAATTGTCCTCCACAGAGCTAATCAGAATTAACATGTAATATAGGAGAATGACTTCAAGAACTTGTACCCCAACAATTTCAAAGATCTTTATCTGTTGAACCTCCAAGGCCATCTTGATCATCTACCCCCTCGTGACAAGAGGACTCTTGCTGCAACAGTCAATTTATGGTTTAGAGGTTTAGTCATTAGAAAAAGAGTTGGTGACTTTCAGCTTGGGATGGAGAGTTACCAGAATCAAATCAACCTAACCAAGCCTCGATGGGAAGCTACAGGGTTTGAATTCAAGCATGACTACTCAGTAATCGAATCTCCACGAGCTGTTATCTTTACTGACAAATACGGGGCCAGGATGCTCATGAGGCTTTGTGAGTTATACAAACTCAGCGATGGTACTCGTCGTCAAATTGAAGAAGCTTTGGATTACTGAGTGAAGGAGTACAAGATCAGGATGAGACCAGGGTCGAGTACTAGGTTTTGGACTGCAAAGGATGTGGAAATGAGTGAGACCTTCATGTATGCTATTGGGAAAAGGCTCAATACAAGGAGAATCTTCTAAAGCTTGGAGAGTTTTTTAGGTGGAAGAGTTCGTGACGGACACTACAAACTTCTACAGAGAACTGAATGATCATATCCTTTCTGTGATTTTTATCTTAGAACTTTTAAGTGTGGTGTAGTGCTATAATAAGAACATATATAACTCTGCAGTATCTAGTAGTGTTAGGTTTGTGGCTTGTAATCTTCCTCACATTGAGGTGGAGCACTGTAATGTTTCTTGTCAGAATAAATTTAATCAGACCACATTTTCTCCAAATTTTTCTAACATATTTAAATGACTTGAGATCCAAAATCTCAAAGGATTTGAAATTTTTGATCGGCGGAGAGAATGTGATATAAATATGAAATCTGATAAAATGTGATCTTTTACGACTCTAAGTATAGGCTACTCTCCAATATGTGCTAAACTTTTCAAAAATTGATGTACATATTAAGGGGGAGCATTTCAAAAATATAATAAACTATCAAGGTACTAAGGCATCAATGTTTTATCATAAGTACCTTGATTGATTTTAAATGGTTTTCCTATTGCAATTGTGATCATGAAAAGTGCTTCAAAGCACTCCTTCCTCCATGTGGTAAAATTATTTCAAAAGCCTACGCACATGTTGAGGGGGAGCATTTATAAAAGCTCAAAAACAATTGCGGTACAAAATGCTTTGATTTGATTCACAAGTACCTTGATTGGTTTTCATTTGGTTTCAAGGCGGAAAGAACTGTACCACAAGACCGACCATTTTACTTTATGCATTGGATTTTTAAGGATTGTAAGGTTAGGTATTAGTTCCCATGATCCCGCAAGAGCCGGAGGGATCTACCCAGGGACAATTCACTAGATAGTGTAGAAGTCCTTAGGTATATTGAAAAAAAGGAGAAAAGTGAAAATAAGGGAAGAGTGCCGACTGAGATAGAGCTAGAACTGGAACAAACCCAACAAGGTTCTAGTAATGAAGTCTCGGTAAGCACTGAAGGGGTTGAAGAATGAAAAAGAAATGAAAAGTGAAAAGGGTAAAAACAAATAGCTCTCCAATAATTCAACCTTAGGACAGAAACCGAGTTCAATACATATGCTACTGGTGGTTACTAAGGTAATGCCGATATTAAATACAAGATGTCATGGACCCAGTGACGCACTGCACTAAACTTCCCAGCTACTCAAGTTCTCTTAAAAGGACTTGTTTCATTCTCACGGGAAACCTACATAATCTATCGACTTTCTCTTAGAGATGGTCGATATTGAAGAAGGAGACCTTCTCCCTAGTCTCCGCTTAGGAAACCAAAATGCACTATTGAGTCTAGAGCCAAGAGATCATCATAATAAATCTCATTAGGACACACAATTCATGAAGACTTGCTGTTTCACACAATGTGGAAAGTAAGATTATATATTGAAAGTCTTGTGCATTATCCTTGTGGTAGTGCTAGAACATCTGAGTGATATGTAAAATATTCACAATGAAGATGGAAATCCTTCTAGAGCCAACATCAAACAAGCTCTTGGTGGGTGACATGTGAGATCTTTTCAAAAGATCAAGCTTGTGACAACTGGATAGAAACGATGGGGCGATTCAATCTTAAATCAACCTTGGTCCAGGTTATGAATTGATGGATACTTTTGAAAAAAACCTTTCGATGTGCACATAAAGTGTTTTCTAGCACATCGACTGCGTATTAATGTTTATAACGAATGTATTTTTGAGCGAATCTTGATTTAATTCATAAAACCTTCATCGTATTGCAAAAACTCTTTATTCAGCAATATGCGATTGTTTATCAAATCAATTTCTCATCAATTAGTATTGTCAATTCGCTGGTTCATTCACTCCATGTTTTCTGCTTTGAGATGCTCTGGTTTGAGAACAGCCAGTATAGCTGCGAAACCATATCAAAGAGATTCTTCAGAACTCTACCTGATCACAGTCAGTATTTATAATGATCAATGGGGAACCGTGGTTCTTGCAACCATATTCAACAAAAGTGAACAAAGACACTTCGTGTGTTTATTGATAACTGTTGTTTACAGGAACTCCTGATGATTGCAGCTGATGGCCGATGACACGTCAATTCATAACCGCATGCTCACATCTCACACTTACATTTGAAGAAAATCATGACAAATAAATCGTACAACAAAGCTTCCGCAACTCTGATGAAAAGATGTCATGATTCAAAACTGTGAGCATGTCGGTCCTAAAGTCACAACATCACATAATGGCAATACTTCAAAAGATGAGCTGAAGATTCTATGTAGCTGATGATCTCAATGAAAGCTCGTGATCACATGACAAAGAAACATTCATGCCAAAGAAACACTACTTATAATGCAAGTTGATTATATGGAAGCTTCAAAGTCTACGAGTTCGAGTATGAAGTTAAATATAGAATAGTAGGATTCAAAATTTAATTCATGGGGTGACCTCCCTTAGGGGGAGATTGTTAGGATTTAGTAAATCCATATTGAAGTTTCGGTCACCCCAACTATAGTCTAGCATAAGTTAGCTCATAAACTCAACGTTATTTAGTAAGTTTATAGTAGTATAAGTAACACTATGGAAGAAGGACGGGTTTTTACCCACTGTATGCCTGATCCAAAGCCCGAGGGAGGGCGTAGGAAAGTTATATAAATAGCCCTCTCCTCACAAGGGAGATGTTTTGATGTTCAAAGTAATCTAAGCTTTCAATTTTTGTTTCTCTCTCTAAACATCCCATTCTCTATCTTTCTCTCTCTAGATTCACACGACCCTAACTCTAATCTATTGTGGTGTTATGATATCAATAATCTTACACTAACCCTCTATAAAAAATGTATATTGTTTGATGGTTGTTCAGATCATGCGTGGGATATATATATAAATTTTTTTGTTATATCTTTCCCAAGCTTGGTAGAGTGTTGCTTCCCTTTCTTGCACAAACCGATAAATGTCCCTAAGAAGGGTGGCTAATCTAGAAGGCGGGCAAAAATTTCGCACAAATTCTCTTCGTAGAATATCCCAAGTTGCTTTTGATTTGAGAGGAAGTCGATTAAACCAATTTTTTTCTATCTAGTGAGGGTCATATGAAAAACCTTTAGCATAAGAATGTAGTGCGAGATATTTGTAACACCAAAAATGCTCACTATATATAGTATTTCCTCAACATGTTATTGGTCATCTTCCTCTTCTTTGTCACTAGAAAATTGTTTGTTTTGTAATTCTTTGATGATTTGCCCATTAATTTCAAACTTTGCTATTTCAGGGGTAATAGCTACTCCTCTGGCGGAGTTCTCATTAGTCCTATCTAGGTATTGTTCCATGCTCAGGGCTTCGATGTTGGATTTTCCATTCGATTCCGAATCTGAGCCTGAATACTTTGATTCATAGAAAGAGAAAATAGTGTGAACATAAATAGGTGTATTGTTTCTCTTTGCTCGAAATTGCTTTTCTGGATTGTGGTACGGTGTTGATATAAAAGGCGTAGCGCTTCGAGTCTATTAACCTAACATATTTGAAAATAAAACAAAAAATATGAAAGAAATTAAAAATAAAAAGAACTAAAATAATTAAAACTTAAAAATAAAACCTTAAAATAGGTTCCCGACCGCGACGTCAAAAACTTGATGCCGGATTTCTGACCAGGTTTTAATATTTATAAATATCGTCTACCTAATGCACTAATGGGCAGTGTACCCGGTCATGTATAGTTTAGAAATCGGTAAAGCTGACGTCTTCCCAAGAGCTATGCGTGTGGATCTAACTTAAGTTTAAGTGTCACTGGTTTTAAAGAGGGTTTTATATTGAATGATTATAAACTAAAGAAATGAATTAAAACTGAAAGCAAATAAAGTTAGAAGATGATCAATATGGAGAACTATTTTAACCTAGTTACTAATCTTGTTATGCCATGATTACTTTTTATAATGAATGTTTTCAATCGCTCCACATGGGGGGTGGTTAAAGTCAGTAGATTCAGTTGGTCAATTCGTCTAGTCCTATCTTCCATAACGTCCTATTCCGTAACCTAATGATTACAAGAGTTTATGGGTTTATGAAATGGAAGAGTCATTAAGTTCCTCCACGATCTAAAACTTATTTAATGAAACCCAGCCGGTCAGATCTTAGGTTTCCCCTAACTTCTTAAGCATTTCTGTTTTGGAAGGTGATCGTTGGGTAAAATTCTCACGCAAGATAGTGATAGTCCTATGGTCAATTCTTACCACTACCGCAACCTACTTCACTAGGGTCCTATGGTCATGTCGCCTAGCTTCCTAGATACTACCCAAACCTCTATGCTAACCAACACAAGGGTGTCCCAAAATAATCAAAGAAATTATACATGTAAAGCGATATAAAAGCGAGAAAACTACATCATAACAATAACAATTTCATAACTAGGCTAACACCAAAGGTGTTTAGCCTCTCATATTAAAGCATGTAGAAAATTCAACGTTTGACATCATAAATGAAGACATGAATTAAGCACACAAATGTAATACGAAATACTAAAACTTGTGTGATGATAAGCGTGAATTTTCCCTTGGAAATGACTTGTATGCTGCTGGAAATAGTCCTCCTTGAAGACCTTAATCGTCTATGGTTGTTGTGTTTTGAGAGGATCTATTAAAATGCGGCATTAAGGCTTGTATTTATAGCCTCGACTAAGTTATGGCGTAATCTCTAGGGTTAGTTATGTTGTAACTTTTAAATCTAGGATGATCTTATCCTCAATGATCGAACTACGGCGTAACCTAAAGGTAAGTTATGAATGTTGAACTTTATTTAACCACTTTATGCCATAACCAAGAAAGTGGTTATGTCGTAACATCTTTTGCCCATGAAATTCTTCTAAGTCTTGGAAATATATACGGCGTAACTTGTGTAGGAGTTATCTCGTTACCTTGGTCAGCGCTGACTTTGATCTTCTAGTGTTAATCCATGTTACGGTAACTCTTGTCTGATCAGCATACTCTTGTGTATTTGCATTAAAAACATTCCAATTCTGCGTCTGTTCATCCCTATGCTCATTATTAACCTGAAAATGAAATATAAACGAATCCCAACCTATATAATAGAGTGTTTTGGAATGATGGCATGGCAAAATAAATGCCACATTGTACAAGGCTAATATCCAGGTGGAAAGGCCACGCTGGCATTCAACAATTAATTCCATAAAAACTCCCTCGCCCCTCTTTTATCATAATCAAATACCTAAAACCTAAACCTTTGAATCAATTACAGTCGAAGATCAAATCTAGAACAAAACCTAAAATTATAATTACATCGGAAGATCAAATCAATTATGCAATACATGAATATTGTCGACATCATGGTATTGTTTTCATTTTGGTTACTAATTCCTAAAAAAAGGTTAATGTTTTGTTATTTTTCAGTTTTCCGTTTAATCAATGTACGACATCAATTTTCCGGCCACATTTGTGATGATAACCTTATTGCATTAAAAAGGTGTGTATTACAATCAAGTATTAATTTTTTATTGTATTTAGCATATAAAATTCTTGAATCATTGACTAAGATTCAAATGGTTTAATAGGTAGAGAGGACGTGAAGGGCTAGGCAATTTCCAGCCCCCTCTTGTCAATCAAATCTCATTTCAATTCTTCCAATTTCTATTCGTTTTTTTCTTTAATCTTCTTGGATTACTGAATTATAACGAGTTAGATCAAGGTTTGATTGGATTTTGGGGCTGGTTTTACTTTGCTATATTACATAAATCGCTCTAGTAGATTTCCAAAACCCTAACTCCCCATATTTTTTCAATTCGTTTTCCCTTAATCCATCTAGTAATCATGTTTTCTATCACTGATTTGATTTCTAATTAGATTAGTGTATGGTATTATTGATTCTTGGCTAGTTTTAGGGGATTCGTTTGTATTTTTTATTAGGGTTTTGGAATTGTCCCTGGTTGTTTTCTAGCCGCCATTTGTTCTTTAATATTTTGCTCATAATCTTTTCATTCGTCGCCTCTCTACCTTTCTAGGTATGCAATCTACTTTGTAAGGGTGTATGAGTAGTGTTTAGATGGAGGTTGTTGTTTTGTTATGCGCTCATGGTTAAAGAACGAATTAGGGTTTCTAATTCGTTTTACATTATAAACCCTACACGATTTTTTGTAATCATTTTTTAGGGTTTTTCAGTTTGGTATTGGATTCGATCGTAGGGATCTTCATGGTATTATCTTTGCTGTACGATCAGGTATTGGAGTTTGGATTGACATATTCGCATGGTTCTTGTTTTTGGTCGATCCATTCTATGAGCTTATTGAATGTAACCCTTGTGGTTTCTGATGTATGCTAGTCGATTCTGGATCGTGGTACGTGATTCTTGATGTGTCAGGTTCATCCATGTTACGTGGGTTTGGGAGAGTGGAAGTCTAGTTAATCTTGTGTAAGTCATTAGTGATACTAAGTTGTCACCTTTCACAAGTTATGTGTTGATGTGTTGATTATTTGGATTTGTGATCGGTTGCTATGACTCGGATTAGCGTTTAATTTTATGTACTAATATTTATTACACTGATTATTCGTAATACAACAAAATACTTTAAAAAAAGTACAAAACGTGCTATGGGTGAACGTGGCCTGGTTCTTTTTTACTTAAACAATAAGTACTCTGTTGACCCCTGTGTTTTAAAAAGCGTAAAGCGCTCCGTTGCGCTAAGGGTCAAAAAGCCAAACCCGTTACCAAACTCGTCCGACCTAGGAATGCTAGAAAGCTTATTTGATTATGTGATATAATATCAGTGTATTATATTGCTTCTATGAATGATGTTGGTTATATTCCATTTTGTTTGACTGTGACAGAGGTAGGAAAGTGAACGAGTCTGTGTTATGCAACTTATCATAGTCCTAGAGAACCGGTTGCATTATAGATTTACGTAAGATGGGCAATGAGGTACTATTTTTTTTTCAATGGACAAATTGTTCTATTCATTGATGAGATTCACACAGCAGTTGGTGTAGGCCACAATTTCATTCTATTGCGCCACATGCTAATTTTTTTTGGGTAAAAGGTATTTATCACCCTGGTAAAATATATTACTCCCAAAAACCGTTAAAGTATAATGGAATGTGGCTGAAGTACCACATTAACCTCAAGCAACCACTTGAACTGCCACTATATCACTTGTGACAGACCATAAATGATCAGCTAGCTACCAACAACTAGAACAACCAATAAACCACATAAGATGACATGCCAAACTTATGAACAAACAAAATAAAATGTTACTTCCTAGCATGACCTTGAAGTTTGAAATCATCCAATAGCCTCGGTAAGTTATATACCTGAGCCGCATAATCATCAGAGAGATAATCTTCAAGCTCGTTACCCCCACCAGCAGATGAAAAGTAACTTCCCAAATTATCTTCTGGCTCAAATACCTCATCCTCATCACTATCAAAATCAACCACTCAACCCACTTTAGAAAATGGGTTACCCCTCTTTGTTGAATAAGTACTAGAAGATAGATCAGTAGCAATCTCCACCTGTACCTTTGGTTCCATGTTACACATAGGATGATCTTGTGACCCCTTACCATTATTACCAAAACCAAGAACGTCCTCATCCACCAATGACTCCAAGACACCAAATGAATTAATACCAGATTTACCATTAGAAGTAGAAGCCTGCGTATTCTTAGGATCTGACTCTTTATTGGTAGCTCCTTGATTTATAGTTTTTACCTCTTTTGGTCTCCAAAATTTAAGGTTTGGCTTAGAGAGCTTAATGCCTCCTATTGACCTAGGTTGATATGAAGAAACCCCATTCTTCCCTTTATTCTTACGATTCCTTACCTTTGTGAACCCCTCATCATTCTTATCCCCCAGAATTGATGCACTAGTAGCTACATTAGACTCCATATGAAATACCTCTTTCACATGTTTTGGACACTCACTTAGTGTATGCTCAAAGATCTTACAAACATTACACTGAGGAGGAGTCCATTTGTATTCGACCAAAGCACGAGCGTAACTAATCTGACCCCACGAGTCAACACACATAGAAGATGTAAATGCATCCAACATCACCGGTTTACCAACTTGTGTTGCAATCAAACATAAACCAACCTCCGAATAGGCAACTATAGGCACATTATATAATTTAACCCAAACAGGAATCGTAGTTACCTCATTCTTGGTAAGGGGAACATTTAGAGACCATTTACGAAGAATAAGTGGTGAATGGCGGATTAACCACGGGCCACATTGGAGCACCTACTCCAAGCCTTCCTTAGTATAGAACTTAAATAAGAAGACACCCGCTTCATTCTTCATAATCTAGTGCACTCCAAATTTCTTCCACGTATTAGAAACATAGTTCTGTACAATAGGAAGAGTGTTTTCGTATCGGCATAAAACTGATTCCATCGCCTCCTTCGGGAGTTTAGTATCATGATTAGCTACCCGGTCTTCATTAATCAGCAGCCTAAAATTAACCTTGCATGGTTTATGATTAGTATTGAGTAAAGAAGCATAAGAAGTGGTCGGACCCACTCCAGATGCCTTAAACTGGGTTTGAACACCATTATCCCTCATTTTATCATGTCCCCCACACTTGCCTCATTAATCACAACATCAGATTGTGGAATACCCTACCACTTAGAGTATGAGCAGTCCTATGATTAGTCTCCGCATTCTTTATAGCAACATCATGCATTACTTGCTCAAATTCCTTACACGTATTCAAAACCACCTGGTCTATACCGTTCTTATCACCCACTTTACTAATGGTTTCATTAGAATATGGTAAATCATATGTAGGATTAGATGGATCAGCCTTATGGTCTTCGATAGTTGACACACCCAACAGGACAGATTGCGAACTTAACTCAACACTGGATTGTTGCACCGCTGATTCCTTATTGGCAGCTCCTTTTTTCACATCAAACATTGGATCCCGAACATGTTTAACCAGATTAGCACCACTTGTACCATCAGTAACGCCCAACCTACGTAGCCTTGCAGCTACAATTTGAGCAAGCTCTTCATTATTCGAATTAGTAAGATCATCAGTACTAGAAGAAACAACTTGAGTTGCAAGACCACTTCCACCCAATGAAATACCAACAGAACCTTTATTACCACTCGTACCACCAGCAGTAGATTTTCTATCAGATACACCAGAACCTTTAGAAGCACTATTATTTTTAAGAAACCCCTTCTCCATCTCTTATAGCCCACGAACAAATCAGAACAACAAATAAAATTGCAGGAGCAACCATAAGCAGTCGAACAAGAACAAAAAAAAAAGGTTTAAACCGTACGCACCAAACAACCACATGCTAAATTTCTACGGATTAAGCCTTATTTTATGATTGTCTTAATGTGACTTGCATGTATAGGAGCTATTATTGGAGCAATGGCTGCTGCTAATCTTTTGAGACTAATGCTCGGTCGAGGTAAGCTTCGATGTATTGGAGCGATCACATTGGATGAGTATGTAAAGTATATTGAAAACGACCCGGCTCTTAAGCATATGTTTTAACAAGTATTTTGTGATTAACCATTTGTCGAAGACACAATTTCCATTCTTCGTGGACTACATGAGCGGTATGAACTTCATCACGGGGTCAAAAATCTCTGATGGTGGTTTGGTTTGAAAAGGTTAGAACAACATAGCGCTTTTTGCTTGACAAATTTTAGAACAACATATTTCTGTTCAATTAATTGTATTCAAAATGAATTAGTAATTGAACATATTAATGTTGGTTTATTATTGCAGCAATTGACTTGGTAGATGAATCTACTGCACAACTGAAAATGGAAATCACATCCAAGCTCAATGAAGTGGAAAGGATCGATCGAGCTATTTTAAAGCTCGAGTTGGAGAGGTTGTCTCTTAAAAATGAAACCAATAAAGCATCCAAGGAACTGTTTTCCAAGCTAGAAGCCGATATAAAAGCTTATATTCAGGCCATGATGACATTGATCCTGATATTATGTGATATGAGGTACATATAGTTATTCAGGATGCCAGTTTACTTTTTATGTTTTGAAATCAACCTTACAGGAACATGAACATAAGAGATAAACATATAGAAAATGTTAGGAAAAAATATAGATGTTGCTTTCTTTATTTAATTTTACTTTTGCGTTTTCAGGTTAACGGTAGTCGTAGTCTACAGAATAGGGCTTAATTTTTGCAGCCATAGATGTTCATTGCACCAAACTTTATGTGGTTTTTCCCTTGCACCATGCCAATGAGTCAATCAAAAATAGGATACAAAGTGAGAAACTAAATGGTTATTTGTCATAGATAAGGCGTAATTTTATTTCACTAACCATTATATCTCTTGCTACTGGAAAATTATAAGGATGATTATAAAAGTTAGAGATTACATAGCATTATTGAATCCCATTTGTAACACCCCTAAATTTGGCACAGCAGAAGCATTCGGGACATGGGGTGCTACTAATTGGTAACGGCTTTACATTAAGAAAATTCATAAACAAATGTATAAAGTTTACATTATTCAAGAGTGCGGAAATACACGCCCATAATAATAATAAAGCGGTCCCAAATATGTCAAAATATCCTATGCCATGCAATGCCATTTCAAAAAGCCTCCAAAGAAAGTTGTTGCATTAAACCTGAAAATACATGCTAAAAATGTCAACACGAGGTTGGTTAGTTCATAGGTTCGCAATAAAGTAGTAAATCAGTTTTGTTGTGCATTGATATACGAGTATGACATATGTATAAGCTCTGTTGTAAAAATCGGCCCAGGTGGCTGATTAATCCCCGCATAATCACTGTGTAACACCCCGTGAACGACACGACTAAAAACGTGAAAATTTTTAGCAAAAAGTACACCTGAAAACTGACCCAATGTCACTCTTTTACAATCTGACAAACATATATAAACATCTAGACCTTGAGACTATTTTTAAATGAAACTAGACACAATTAACTTCGAAATGATGGGTGGCACGACCCATGATGACTTACGGTTAAAAAGATATGATTTTTCAAAAATTGATAAAATCTGCTCACTTTCATACCGAAATTGGCATACCGAAATTTGGAGTTTTGGTTCCAAATTTTGGTGCCAAACCGAAATTAGGTGTATTGGTTCCAAATTTTGGTACCAAACCGAAACCGAAATTTGGTTCCAATTTTCACTTTCAAACCGAAATTTGGAGTTTTGGTTCCAAATTTTAGTACCAAACCGAAATACCATTCTGCACTCCAAACACCCATTTTCTGCATACCTCTTTTGTGCACTTTTGACCCATTTTTTGGAAAACGATTTCTATAACTTGACATAACAGCAAAAATTCCAGAAATCATTAGGACATTATAAACATCAAATATATGTATAAACATGGTTATAATGACTAGCAGAAACGTGCCTTACAAAGTAACGGGTGTTATGCCAAACACCCATTTTGACCCGTTTGCATACATCACTTAAACATAACTCTTTAACATGCTTTAGGACCTGTAAAATGACTCTTAAACCATTCAAAAGACTTGACATTACAAACATTTAACCCATTTAAAACTTCCTGGGAACAACTTTGACAACGAGCTCAGTACATCTACCTAGCTCCTAACTTTCTTACCAATCTTCTAACTTCCTTCTAGCAATCCATAAGCATTAATCCGATACTTACCATCGCCATCACGTGTGGACCTACAAAGCATTGACATCTTAAACCGTAAGCACAAGGCTTAGTAAGTAAAATACATAACATGTCATTATATATATCAAATAACATGTAAGCATTAGAACATATAAAATCATCATATTGCTTGAGAACATAACCTTTCATAACGTAGAACATCGAAATACCTAACCTTTCATAACATTGAACATCCACCATCAATTTAGCCACTTCTCTTGCTTACAAACTAAGATCAATCTATACTAATACTAGGTCCATCCTACCTTAATTCCTTCTACTACGAACATATAACATACACATAAACCCTTACATGTTAGAATCCACATAATAGCATGTAAGCGTCGTTTTACTTACCTTAGCCCCAAGCTAAGCAATTCAAGGCATCATCACCATCATCATCGATCTCTCTAAGCATCCTAACCATTATCATAATAAGATAAACATTTAATTATATAACCAAATAAGCATAACAATGGTTATTCAACCATTAACCCATTGTTTAATATTTAATTCCATCATATATAGCTCCATTCAAACTTGGTAAACTCTCTCCCTCTAGGGACGATTTCCAGCAGCCACTCTTACCCTAACAAATCTGATTATAATTCTTTCTATCTATTCTGTTATCTCTTTAATTTGATTAGGATTACTGATTTAACGATTAGGAATTGATTTGTTAGGGTATAGAGTCGGTTCATGCTTATTTATTTAATCGTCCTCTTTTTTCAAGGTCGAAACCCTAATTATTCTTTCTTATGCCTAACGATTGTCTTCTATAATCGTTTTTTGATGATTTTCTGTATGAGCGTGGTTTTCTTTTAGGGTTTAGGATTTTATTGGTTCGATCTGGTCCTCATAACTCTTATTGTATAAATCTTTTGTGTTAATGAGATACGAAACCCTAATTTTTTAGGGTTTCGTTTTACTAGCGATTTTGTATGATTTGATGGTTTGGGTTTGATCATGTGGATTTACTTGTCCTATCTTGTTGAACGATATGTTTTGTTGTTTGGGATTGACATGCTTTCATGGATAATCGATACCCTCCTTTGGGTTTGGTTTTATTCGTTAACTGAATGTAACCCTTGTGGTTTATGATCTTGCAAGTCAATTCTGGTTCGTGGCTCATGAAAGGGGTTTCTTGATGTTGAGGTTCCTCATTGTTACGTGGGTTTGGGAGAGTGGAAGTTATGGATGTTGTGTGGCTGGTCCTTTCTGCTTGTTATCTTCTCGATCACTTGTTGCTGCAGATTTGATCGTGCTGTGGAAGTTAGGGTTTTTGGAACCCTTGATTTAGTATATGGCAGTGTATGTCTATGGTAGATGTTTTCACATTGGTTCATGCTGATTTATGTTACTTTTTATAGCTGATGTGCTTCTGATCTTACCATAGTTGCAAGTGTGGCAAACATGCATCGTTGCTTGGTTTTTGTGGCGTATTCCTCATGATCATGTGAGCTGCGATGGTGTATGCATGGCTGACCAATCATGATCTGCTGTCGAATTCATATCTAATGGATTATAATATGATTGGTATAATTCATGTTGTTGATGGAAGTTAAGTTTTGGGGGCTCTTGTTCAAAACCCCAATCACACAATCACGGATATGTTGAGTCTCGTGATTGTCTATCATGGAAGTTAGGTTTTGGGAGACCCTATGTTCATCCGTTAATGGTCATCATGCTTGGAATCTCAAGATTGTGGATCCATGAATGGGCAAGTTGGAGGATTCTTCATGGAAGTAGGTGGACCGCCAAAGTGATTTAGAAGGCTCAAGTACATGTCTTGAGTAGTATTGTAATGTTTTATTTATTTTTCTCATTATTGATAGGTTCATTTTTGTAAGTTATAAGAATGGTGTGTCATTCTTATGTTAAATCCTGTAAGTGTCCTAAGGGACTGAGATGAGGGACTCACTCTCATCCGTTGTATTTCAATTTTTTGGTTAATATACTTTACCAGGGAGCAGGATTACTCCCTTTTACCCAAAAATAATTCCATCATATAATCATATATTGATTATATGATAGCCATCTTATAAAATTACCCATTTTAAATCAATACCATTAGTCTCATAATCTTTAAACCCATTAAATCAGCTTAAACATCAATTGACAATTACTTAATATCATATCATCATACCTTGATCATATGATGAAAACCTTTAATTTCACTAAATTCATCAATTGACCTTTAATCCATCTTCATAAACACTTCAATTCTTGTATTAGAATCATAATTACCCAATGTGACAACCCGCACTTTTCCAGATATTCATTTTTCGAGAAAATTACATGTTTTTCATTTACGAACTTTCCTGAGCTCATTTGACGTGAAAACGAGAAAGTTATCTCGCGAAACGTAAAAATTAGACACAACGCGTACTGGCACAACCTTCAATTTGATTTGATTTTGGTTTTAATTACGAGAAAGTGGTCGTATGAATACTCATTTTGATCGAGAAAATAATTCTGAATGCAATGGCGAAATTTTCGTATGAATACTTATCATTCTACATTACATACTTAAGCGTCAAATACTTTAATTCACTATTATCCCGTCTCTAATACCACTTACCATTTCCATTCTTGTTCCACTACCGCTATTTTTATACTCGTTCACTAACCAAGGTGCACAGTGTTTCAATCACTTAGATTTTCTAAGTCCTCCATGTACTTATATCACATACACATTAACACTAAAGGACACATTCATCATTACCAACTTAGGTTCATATAACCTATCTCATAATTCGCTTCAAAACTTAAACATTACAGTACCTATTCTTACCTTCAACGCATCTAATAGTGGTTTATGTCTAGGTAACCTAAAATGAAAACCTAAATCACTTAAACCGAAGCTCTGATACCAGGTTGTAACACCCCGTGAAAGACACGACTAAAAACGTGAAAATTTTTCGCAAAAAGTACACCTGAAAACTGACCCACTGTCACTCTTTTACATTCTGACAAAAATCTGTAAACATCTAGACCTTGAGACTATTTTTAAATGAAACTAGACTCAATTACCTTCGAAATGACGGGTGGCACGACCCGTGACGACTTACGGTTAAAAATATATGATTTTTCGAAAATCGACAAAATATGCTCACTTTCATACCGAAATTGGCATACCGGAATTTGAAGTTTTGGTTCCAAATTTTGGTGCCAAACCGAAATTTGGTGTATTGGTTCCAAATTTTGGTACCAAACCGAAATTTGGTTCCAATTTTCACTTTCAAACCGAATTTGGAGTTTTGGTTTCAAATTTCGGTACCAAACCGAAATATCATTCTGCATTCCAAACACCCCTTTTCTGCATACCTCTTTTGTGCACTTTTGACCCATTTTTCGGAAAACGACTTCTATAACTTGACATAACACCAAAACTTCCAGAAATCATTAGGACATTATAAACATCAAATATATGTATAAACATGGTTATAATGACCCGCGGAAACGTGCCTTACAAAGTAACGGGTGTTATGTCAAACACCCATTTTGACCCGTTTGCATACATCACTTAAACATAACTCTTTAACATGCTTTAGGACCTGTAAAATGACTCTTAAACCATTCCAAAGACTTGACATTACAAACATATAACCCATTTAAAACTTCCGGGGAACAACTTTGACAACGAGCTCGGTACATCTACCTAGCTCCTAACTTTCTTACCAATCTTCTAACTTCATTCTAGAAATCCATAAGCATTAATCTGATACTTACCATCGCCATCACGTGTGGACCTACAAAGCATTGACATCTTAAATCGTAAGCACAAGCCTTAGTAAGTAAAAGACATAACATGTCATTATATATATCAAATAACATGTAAGAATTAGAACATATAAAATAATCATATTGCTTGAGAACATAACCTTTCATAACGTAGAACATCGAAATACCTAACCTTTCATAACATTGAACATCCACCATCAATTTAGCCACTTATCTTGCTTATAAACTAAGATCAACCTATATTAATACTAGGTCCATCCTACCTTAATTCCTTCTACTATGAACATATAACATACACATAAACCCATACATGTTAGAATCCACATAATAGCATGTAAGCGTCGTTTTACTTACCTTAGCCCCAAGTTAAGCAACTCAAGGGCATCATCACCATCATCATCAATCTCTCTAAGCATCCTAACCATTATCATAATAAGATAAACATTTAATTATATAACCAAATAACCATAACAATGGTTATTCAACCATTAACCTATTATTTAATACTTAATTCCATCATATAATCATATATTGATTATATGATAGCCATCTTATAAAATACCCATTTTAAATCAATACTATTAGTCTCATAATCTTTAAACCCATTAAATCAGCTTAAACATCAGTTGACAATTACTTAACATCATATGATCATACCTTGATCATATGATGAAAACCTTTAATTTCATTAAATTCATCAATTAACCTTTAATCCATCATCATCAACACTTCAATTCTTGTATTAGAATCATAATTACCCAAAACCCCAGATTGGGTGTTGTTAGGTCACTAGTTTTACAACACAAGCTTAATAGAGAGAGATAAAGGCGATTGAACAATAAACCAAACACACACACACGATATGCTTATGACCGGTTATGCGTAGGATGTGAGTGAGAGGAATACATTGAACAACCAACCCTCAAGTGAGGGTTATACAAGACTATTTATAGGCAAGGAGCTAGGGCAACACTCCCACTCCTTCCCTTTTCCTTAGTGGACATGGGCCTAAGCTTATGGGCCTTCTACATAAGCTAGACCTTAAACAAACATAAAGGCCATAATAAGCTACCTATTACATATGAGTAACTAACACTTGAATTAAGGTTTAGGAGTGATTCCAACAATCTCCCCCTCAAGTGTTGGTGATGAAAAATGGTGAAGGCGTTGATGTAATAGTAGCTTTGACGTCTTCTGACATTCTTCTTTCTTGTGAGAAGTAATGCCTTGATTCGAACAATCTCCCCAGTGTAGAGAGATAGTTTTCTTTGAACAGTTATGCTTTGACGTCATCTTTAACTTTGTTCTTTGATCATTGTTCTTTGTGATGATAGTGATAGTATGTTGTTGTCTGCATCAAGTCTGCCTCAGGTGTGCTTCGCTGCTATAGTGTCTCCACGTCAATCTTCAACATGCTCACACGCTCTTTGACGTTGGAATTCAGTACTGATGAAGTTCTTTAAGTCTTTTAACTTTGTAGATTCTTTGATTTGACGAAGAATCATTCTGACTGTTGTGTTGCTTTTGGATAGAACTTCCATTAGTGATGATGTTGGCGTGAGCATGAGAAGAATCTGCACGATCATCCCGCTCTGGAGCTTCCATAAGAAGAAAACATGAAAACGGTTAGTAATAAGCGGATTCCGGCACTTACGAGTTTGAACTTCGAGAGTGTTAACAGCATAGTGTGAAAACACAACTCTAATTCTTACAAAGGCCGTTCCTGAACTGGAGTCCCACAAGTTAGATAACGCGATGTACCGAAGTACACCTACAGTTCAGATGAATCGCTGAGGTACACCGAAGCATCACCTCACGACTGTACACCGTTTGAGACACACTAAGCATAATCCACGGGGAGTTACCGAAGTGACCTGCTGTCAGGGCTGTTTGATGTTGACCCTGGCAGGAGTTTCCATTCAATCACTGAGGATCACAGTTGTGAACCTCTCATAAATGTTCTTGACAGATTGCTAAGATATGTGAAGGACTCGATAACGTACCACTGATGTTCTTATTGTTGAACATCAAGTGATGAAATGTCAAGTGAACCTAAGAGATCTTTTGATGAATCTCGTGGCTCTAGACTCAATAGTGCATTTTGGTTTTCCTGAGCGGAGACTAGGGAGAGGGTCTCCTTCTTCAATACCAGCGATCTCTAAGAGAAAGCCAATAGTTTATGTAGGGTTCCCTGTGAGAATGAAACAAGCTTCTTTTGAGAGAAACTTGAGTGGCTAAGAAGGTTTAGTGCATGCGTCACTGGGTCCATGACGACTTTTAATCTTCAATACCGGCGTCACTAAGTGACAACCAGTAGCATATGAATTGAACCCCGTGTCTGCCCTAAGTTGAATAATTTGGAGGGCTATTTCTTTTCACCCTTTTCTTTGCATTTCTTTTTAATTCTTCAACTCCTTCTTTCTCCGATTCTCATTTTCTCCTTTTTAATAATCGTACCAAAGGACTTCTAAGTACTAACTATTTGTGATGTCCTTGGGTAGATCCCTCCGGCTCTGGCGGATCATAGGACGGTTATTCCTAACCTTAATCTCCTTATAACTCCATTGCCATAAAACCATTTTTCATGAAAATCTCTCAAAGTGTTTGTGAATGAAAAAACATGTTTGAACACTTCAAGAGTTTTAGATTTTCAGAAATACTCCCCCTCCACATGTGCTTAAGAGTTATTACGGAAATCTGCACAGTGAGGAAAGAGCTCGCACTTTTGACTTGATCGACTCAAGATAGACAATCCCCCGCGAGACACGGTTACGTTGCATAGTTAAAGAGTTACATTGTCAGCTTTTAGGTGACAACTAGCTCTAATAACTACCTTGAAGGTGTAGACAAGCCTCGAAAGGTTGTCATACCCGTCAGAGTTCATGTCTACCAAGAGTTTCTTGAATGGTACTTTCTACTAGGACAAGTCCTTTGCGAGACACGTTTACATTACTAGCGAACTAGCTTGAAATTATTACCCGTCCCGGACAAGTCTTTTCGAGTTACTAATCAGTTTAGTACCGTCAATTCGTTGGTTAAGTCTATTACACAAAGATTCATTTGCACTTACACAACATATTTCTTATCACATAATTTTCTCCCCCTCAAAAATGGCATGTAAGATGTTATTTTTGAAAAGTTAAGAATAAATATGACCATTTCGAGTGTTGCGGGAAGATGACCACTATGAACAATTTGTGAACAAAGTTATAACTCAAGTACTCCCCCTCAACAAGTGATATAAACGGTTGAGGTTTTTTTTTAAATCATACGGGGAATTACTTGTCCTTTTGAGCAAAACCTTGAAAAATGAAAGGTTTGTTAGGTTTTACTCAAAAGTAAGAAGCTTTTGCTCCTTTTATAAGGATTGTGGCACTGAAGCGTACCACAGGGTCCTTTCTTGACAATTACGGGTTGTACACTGTTATGTGTGCACAAGCCATTCACATAAATAATCACACATCCAAATATAATGAAAGAAGCTGTTCAAGGGGTACCAGGAAGTCCAGTGATGTTGCCAGGAGTGCGAACAGGGCGTTGATAGCCGGTGATGTTAATCCTGGGTCGACCACCAACAAAGCTTTCCAATGTTCTGAACTGATCCCTTCGATACAACCTTTCATCAATCATTTTGATGATCCTCCTCACATCCCTTCGATCCTGAGAATTCCGTCGCTTAGGAGATCTAATCTTTTGACTTATATCCTTCAACCTATAAGCCAATCCATCCCTAACCATCTTCAAAGTGTGATCCCCAAACTTGTGAAGATCACTACACGCCATTAAGCAATTTTGTTGAAGTTCACTGCGGTAAACGACGCCGAATGGTTTGCTGATGAGTGTATATTGTGAGAGATGGTTGATGTCGGGAAGATCAAGCTGAGGTGGAGTGAAGTTGACACGGGTCTGATATGATTCAACTGCAAGCTGGAGATCTTCTACACGTTCTTTGATGACTATGCGTCTGATGAAGATGAGCAGTGACTTGATGAATTCACGTTGTACTTCAGTTGAAAATTGCCTCATGCGACCCTGTACTTTGGCAAGGTACATGTCTTCAATTTCTTTGATAGACAAATTCTCAAAGTCAGCTTCAGAGAATGCATAATCCCGTTCATCTTGCCTTTTGACCACAATCTTCTTGAGAAAAGTGTAGTCCCATTTGGTCGAAAGATCAACGTGTTTGATGGCAACGATATCCTTAGTACTGAACACTGCATGTTGAGACTTCTGAACCTGGCAGCTTCTGTAGTAGATTCTTCGGCGTTCCGGCCAATGATGAATCCCGTACATTGCATCTCGGTCGTATGCTTCCACTTTGTTGGAGAACAAGTGATTAGCTCTTTCCTCGATAGCTATGCAGTTTGAGTATATGGCTGCTAGGAATGGAAGTGTCAAAGATGTAGCGTATTTCCTTGATCCATCACCACCGTGTCGAAGAAATTCCAAGTCTTTGTTGAAGAAATATCTGAATGGAATCCTAGGTTCATCTGGTTGGCCAATTGTTGGTAGAGGTTTTGACCAATCGGTGTAGTATGAAGGGTTATCCCGTTTGGTGAAGTCGATGTTTGCTTATGGGTTGAGCCAATCCATGTTGTTAGACATAGCTCGAGCAATGTTCTCATGGTGATATTCGACCTCGATGGCACTTTCCGAGGTGTCTTTTAGAAGTTGAAAAGCTTCATTCTTAATTCGCCTCAACTCAGATTTCGTCATCTTCTTTACTCGGAATTTTTCTTGCAGTATCTTAGCATGCTCCAATGTATTACCGTCTACCAGATCTTGACCTTCAGCAGGGTAGGGAGTTGAGTTAACAAGTGTAGAGAACCATTCAAATTCCTCTGTTTTATCGTCATCTAGCCATGATACGACGTCAACCATGGGCGCCTTCTTCTTCTTTTGTTTAGACCTAGATGAGGATTCTGGTTTCTGAACTTGTTTGGGAGAGGTGGGTTGTTGTAGCGGCTCACGGACTTCCTCATCGTCACCACCCGTATACTCAAAGTGATCACCGGTTTTCTGAGTCTCGGGTGGTAATTCAGAAGAATCCTGAGGTTTATCAGTAGAAGAACGAGGAGGAGACCTTTGTTGTGCTGGAGTCCATTTGGGTGGAGGTGGCATTGATGAAGATTCACCAGACTTCTTCGGGCGTTTAGGTGCAGAGTCTTTGTCCTTATCATTGTCGTCTCTTGGTCATTTTGGTTGAGTTGCTGATTCTTTGCATGAAGACTTGAGTTGATAGTCTAATAGAGTCTCAAAAAACTTAGCTTCATCCGAAGTGAAGGTTCCAGCTCTTTTTGACATTTGCATCACTAATTTAGAAATCAATTCATCTTCAGAGTAATCAGATTCTTTGGCCATGATATGTTTGACCAATGTAACGATGTTTGGAGTAAGAAGTTTGGAAAATAATTCCTTTGTTACTTTAGGAATGGTGTCGAGAAGAAATTTGTGAGTGTCTGCTCTTGCCATCTTCTCCAATTCCTTTTGGAAATCTCCACTGATAAACTTCTGGATTTGTTCCCTTTCTGTCAACAATTCTTTTATCCCGTCTTGAAGAAGGTTGATTCTGTCAGCAAGTTGATTCAACTTTTTGTTGGTAACATCCTTCTTCCGTACTTGCTTGACAGCCTTAACAATCCTTGTTTTAGCCCGGGATAACCAAGAGTCTGTTGGTTTCTTCACAGATTTGGATGATTTGGTTGATCTTTTAGATGGTGGTGGTGAAGAATGAGATGATGAATCTGATGATGAGGAGACATGCGGAGGCTCAGAGTCCTTTGGAGGTGCAGAAGTATCCTCCTTGGAATGAATTGGACTGTTGAGAAGATAATCATCATAATTCCCTTCGCTATCTTGTCCAGATTTAGCTTTTACTTCCGTCTGAGCCTGGGCTTCTTCATCAGTCTTTTCTTTCTCAGACTTCTCAGTTTCTGGTTCCTCAATGTCATGCTCAGTAGAATCCTCCACAAGCTTTTGCTGTTGCACAAGAGTGGCGGCACCAGTTCCCTTATCGGGTCGATTAACCGTATCAGGATCTGGTGAAGAGTGGACACCACCACTCGACCCTCCGGGGCCACGCATTTGATCTAGTTCAAATTCTTTAGCCTTTTGAAGATGTCTAACGAATTTAAACTTCTTCCTGTAGGATTTATCCAGTTGCTCTTCATCACTTTCAGAGCTTTCTTCATATGGCACAAGTACAGGAGTCTTCCCTTTGCCATGTTCAGCTGTTGGACTAGGAGGTTTTGCTACTGAGGGAGGTGGTTCGGTTGCAGATTCAGAGTGGTAGACCTCCTCGTCTGATTGTGTATCTTCAGAGCTTTCGTCCAGTAGCTTTCTTGGTGGTTCAGGTGTAGGAATAGGAACAGCTTCCTGAGAGGGAACTTTCTTCTTTGGAGTGGGTTTCCTCTTTGGGACCTTCCTTTGACTCTCTGTGCTTACTGCACTTCCAGCACTTCCTCTTCTGGTCCTCCGAGTAGGTGTTCCAGAAGGCTTTTCATCGAGATGACCAACTTTGCCTTCTCTTACTGCTACCCGATACCTTTTGTACGTTTCAAGCTTCTTGATTTCGTTAGTCAGTAGGTGATCAGGTAACACAGCACCCTGTTTCTTTGTTGACGATTCCTTGATTCTGACAGACAGGATAGGCTCAGTCAACATGTCGTGATTGTCGGGATCATTGAGCCTCTTGGGAATATCAGGATTAAGTCCAAGTGCTCTCTGGATCAACAGTTTTGTGTATCTGACATAGGGAATCTTTGAGCCAAGCTTTTTGAGAAATTTCATCATGTCATCCCATATCAGAGCTTCAATTTTGATGTCCTTCTTGTTGATTAATGACCAGAAGATTCGCAGTTCCATGAGCTTGGGATGCTCATAGCCACTGTCACGACCAGAGACCGATTTGGTGATGATGATGTAGAGGGTTCTCCACGGTTGAGGAATGTTCTTAAGCTCCACATGAGAATGCTTAGAGATAATTCCTGAAGCTTCATCATAGCCAATATCAATCAAGAATTGTAGAACTGTCTCCTCAGTAGGTGTGGCATAGAAGTCGGTTGGCACAATTTCTGGAATGAGAAGAACAGCCCGTAAGTCTTGTTTGTGATTGAGAGTCACAGTCACTGCACTTTGACCCTTGATCCTTTGCATTGAATTCCAGAATTGTTGAATGTAGATCTCCGGTATGGTAGCAGAGTGTGAGAGCATGTTCTGGTAGGGATGCTTCTTTAGAATATCCACAACAATGAGACAAGAAGATTCTGAGCATGTGAGGGTTTCAAAGTCAACCCCAAGGTTGTTCTTTCCAATCTTTCTCGGATAGCCATTAGGGAAGATGTCAGCAATTGTGAGAACTTCTGGTGCATCCACATTCATTTGATCAGCCATGTCGTGATCTGAAATAACATTAGCCAGAAGAACCAACATATCGAAAGACATAATGTTAGTCAACAGAAGGTTTTATTGTCTAATTATTGAATGTACAGTGTCAAAGATTGTTACGAGTCCAAAGTCACTTGTTTGATCAATAGTCCAATGTCGTCGTGATAAGTTTCGTGAGTTAGTTAACTTTAAGTTTTAAAGTTTAAGTTATCACTTATTTAACACAACATATTAAACGATTAAGTTTATTAGTGACATTATTGGTTTCGTGACGTTATGATTCATTTATTTACAAGTTTGCACGCGTAACAATTCATAACGAAGGTTTGATCAAGGCTTATGCGTAGGAATAGTAGCTTATGCATAAACAGGAGAAGTATACGCGTAGACGCAAGCTTATGCGTAGGATCCTTACTTACGCGTAAGAGATATTACGCGTAGGAAAAGAGGACCTTATGCGTAGAGCTTACGCGTAGGCGTATAAAAAACCTTACGCGTAAGGCTTACTCGTAAGAGTAGACCTTATGCGTAGAGTCACTGTTTACGCATATCCTTCACAGGATACGCGAAGTCCCATTGTAGAACCTTACGCGTAATAGTTACGCGTAAGATTACTCTTACGCATAACTTTCTACGCGTAAGGTGATCCTTATGCGTAGAGTATCAATGACCTTGATTCTGAGTTATACGAGTAGCAAGCCTGAAATAAAATCATCATAACATCAATTTTGACACTAACACTCATTTTATAACAGATCATGGCATGAAAGCATATCAAACAGTTACGCGTAGAAAACCTTACGCTTACACTAAACCCTAATAGTTCAAAAATTACGCATATGATTTCTAACCATAGGATTTGCATCAAAGTGTTTCTGGGAGATATAAGAGGCATATAGAGTATGTTTATCCAAGTTTTAACATCAAAAGTGTCAAGAATCAAAAGTACCCAAACCATATGAATGTAAACCCTAAATTCCCATTGATGATTCATTTGAGTTTCTGGGTAAAATCTGGGCTTAGATATGTTCAATTCAACTTGAATACAACCTCATACAACAATTTTTATCACCAAAAACGTTCTCATTTGAAAATACCCAAAATGACTCAAGAACCCTAATTTTGAAAATGAATTAATTCGTGTTTCTGGGTGGATTTTGAGGATAAACCAAGTATCATTGAAGTTATTTAAACGTTTTGGCACACTTGTTTTAACCACAAACACACACTAATGATTGTGTGTTCATACGCTTGCTTAAAAACTTGTTAAGAACACAGAACCACTTACAGATTGAAGATCAAAACTTTGGATTTGTTGAACGAATTATATGCGTAGATTAGAGTTGGTTAAGAGTAATAAATGTGACGGATAAGTTAGGTGAGGGAGTTTTATTAAAAAGAGTTTGAGCTTTTGGTAGTTTTAGTCCCTCCACCTTTTCTATTTTCACCCAAAGCCTTTAAACATCCATTTTGGTTACCAAACAAAAGATTTTAGGAAAGAAACTTGACGACACTCCCCTTTTACTTAAGAACATAATTAAATGTTATAAATTTTAGTCCGAGGAGTGTCATTGAACCAGAAAATTTACCACCATTGATAAAAGAAACAACCGGGATAGGATAACATGCAAGTACACGAATGTTTTTGAAACAGTTTGGTATTAATTTTCTCCCCCTCAACACTTGATCGGAAAAATACTGAATTTTGAAAGATTATAGTGTTGACGGAAGAAATGTACATGCCATGTTGAAAGAAAATTAGATTAGATGAATATTTTTGTTGTTTTATCAGGTTTTATATTTTTGTATTTTGTTTGTGAAAAATTATTTACAAAAGATATTTTGGTGTTTGACAGGTTTTTAAGACTGTTTTAGGAGGTCATCCAATTCCTATTGAGTCAAACACCTCATACCAATCCGGTGGACCAACTCATTAAACCTAGCGGGAGGCAAGGCTTTGGTGAGAAGATCTGCCAATTGGTATTATGTACCCACGAAGTATAATTCAACTATACCCTGTTCCACGTGGTCCTTGATGAAATGATAGCGAAGATCGATGTGCTTTGATTTCGAATGCTGAACTGAGTTGCACGAGATCGCAATGGCACTCCGATTGTCGCAGTACATCGGGATTCTGTCAAATACGTAACCATAGTCTTTGAGTTGTGTTCTCATCCAGATGACTTGAGCACAACACGCGGACATGGCTACATATTCTGCTTCGGTTGATGACATCGATGTACAATCCTGTTTCTTTGATTGCCAAGACACCAGTTTATCACCAAGAAATTGTAGTGCTCCTGAAGTGCTTTTTCGTGAATCTAAGCATCCTGCGTGGTCAGCGTCTGAAAAAGCGATTAGTTCAAAACCAGAATCCTTTGGATACCAGATCCCCAAGTTAATGGTTCCCTTGATGTATCGGAGGATGCTTTTAGCCTCAGAGAGGTGGGTTTCAGTTGGTCGCGACTGATAACGGGAGCATAGATAAACGGAAAATACAATATCAAGTCTGCTAGTTGTTAGATACATGAGAGACCCAATAATACTTCGGTATTTGGTAGGGTCAACTAATTTCCCATGTAAATCAGCGTCTAGTTTCTTGGTATGAGTCATTGGTGTAGCATAAGTGTCACAGGTTTTCATTCCAAATTTGTTTAACAATTCAAGGGCATATTTGGACTGACTCAAGAAAATACCACGGGGTGATTGATGAACTTGCAGTCCTAGAAAGAACGTAAGTTCACCCATCATGGACATTTCAAAAATTTTCTTCATTAGTTTTGCAAAAGCGATTGAAAACTTTTTATGTGTAGACGCAAAAATGATGTCATCCACGTAAATTTGAACAATTAAGATATGTGCCCCGTGATATTGTATAAAAAGAGTAGGGTCAACCGAACCTTTGGTGAAATTATTAGCAATGGGGAAAGAGGATAGCTTATCGTACCATGCCCGAGGAGCTTGTTTGAGACCATAAAGAGCTTTGTTCAGTTTGTAGACATGGTTCGGGAACTCTGGATCAACGATTCCTTCTGGTTGGCTGACATAAAACGTTTCTTTCAGTTGTCCGTTGAGAAACGCAGTTTTGACATCCATCTGAAAGACCGTCATATTCATATGAGCCGCGAACGCGAGAAATATCCGAACAGCCTCAAGACGAGCAACCGGAGCAAAAGATTCTTCAAAGTCTATGCCCTCTTCCTGACGATAACCCTTAGCAACTAGACGTGACTTGTTTCGGATTACGTTCCCTTCAGCATCCAATTTGTTTTTCCAAATCTATTTGAGACCAATGACGTAGACCCCTGTTGGTCTTTCAACCAGTTCCCATACTTCAAGACGTTTGAATTGGTTGAGTTCTTCTTGCATGGATTCAATCCAGTTGTCTTTTGTCATTGCATCTTTAATGTTTTTAGGCTCAGATTGGCAGACAGTGAGTGCATAAATGCAATGTTCACCATCTGAGTGAAGACGTTGTCTCGTAACGACAGGTTGATTAGGGTTGCCAATAATGTTTGCCAGAGGATGGTCTTTTGTCCATCGATGTGTAGAGGGTTGATGTTGGTATACATTGTGCAGATTCTGAGGATTCAAATGGTTTGTTGATGATTCCGCGACATCAGGTGCAGCAGTGTCATTAGTAAACGGGTTAAAGAACACATTTGGATCAAAATCTGCAGGTGGGGGTACTTCATTAAGAACATCATCAGCCGGTTCATCATTGTTGGAAAGCAGTTTGTTCAACTGTTGTGGTGGAATCAACTGGTGGTGCTTCTTCAACAGTAGTTGTTGTAGCAGGTATATCAGGTATAAGAGTATTATCAGGTAGAGCAGCGGAAATAGCGGATACACCTGGAGCACGTTCATCAATATCGTCACTGAACAGAGGAGCAAATAACCTTTCCATTTGTTGACGAGTGAGCTGGGGGCTTTGTTCAGCTGATGATGGGGGTTGAGGGAAGTTTAAACGGTTGTGACCGGGTTCTAAGCTGTTATACTCAGAAGCCATTTCCGTAAGTTCATCAAAATGAGCATGAATCGTTTCCATAACCTGTTTTGTACGACGATTCCAGATCCGGTAACCTTTGGAATTCTCACAATATCCAATGAAGACTCCAATGTCAGCTTTGGCTTTGAGCTTTCCAAAATCATCACGATCATTATTCGGATAGCAAAGGGATCCAAATACATGAAAGTGTTTGAGATTCGGTTTATGGTTGTGGAGAAGCTCAAATGGTGTTTTGTTGTGGCGTTTAGTAATCATAGAACGGTTTTGAGTATAGCATGCAGTAGATACAGCTTCTGCCCATAAGTAATCTGGAAGTTTAGCATTGATTAACATTGTTCTTGCAGCTTCCACTAACGTTCGGTTTCGTCTTTCAACAACTCCGTTTTGTTCTGGTGTATGTGCAATAGATTTCTGATGCTGAATTCCCACTTTCTCATAAAATTCACGAAGGGTTTGGTTAACAAATTCAGTTCCTTTGTCTGTTCTGATTTGTCTGACGGTGTTTCGGAGCTGAACCTGTATTTTCGTGAGAAAGGTGATGATCATTTGTGGAGCTTGGTCTTTGCTTCGAAGAAAGTAGACCCAAGTCCATCGTGAGTAGTCATCAACAATTACTAAGATGTAGCGTTTGCCATTGATCATTTGCACGCGCATCGGACCACACAAATCCATGTGGAGAAGATGAAGCACATGCTGAGAGTTGTGTTCCACCTTTGAAGGAAAATGAGAGCACGAGTGCTTTTCCCTTGTTCACAGGCTGAGCAAAGGTGATCTTTTGAATACCGGAATCGTGGGAGACCTTCAACTAGTTTGTGTCGAGCAAGGTTGGTGATGGTTTGAAAGTTTAGATGTGAGAGACGACGGTGCCATAGCCAGGATTTTGTTGATGTTGCCTTTGAAAGTAAGCAGATGGGATATGAAGCAACCATGTCTTGCATAGAGATAGTGTAAAGACTAGAATTACGCGAGCCAGACATAAGGTCATTTCCTTGTAGATCACGAATGAAACAAGTTTTCTCCCGGAAAGCAACCTCCAAATCTCCATCACAAAACTGACCTACTGAAAACAGATTGTGACCGAGGCCTTCCACATAGTAAACCCTGCTGATTTCGATGTTCCCATTGATATAGACTTCGTAGCCCATGATAGCTGCGAAGTGATCATTCCCGAATCTGACAGTGCCAATGAACTTTGCAATAAAGTTTGATAACAGTTTAAGGTTGCCTGTCATGTGTCGGGAACATCCGCTATCAACAATCCAGAGAATGATCTGTATCACCTGCATTACACACAGACGACACAGATGGAATAGAAGTAGATGTGGAACCCGAAATGTTAGAGGATTCCGAAGCAGTTATAGTAGACATACACACATCAATAACTTTAGGCATCCATTTAAATCCTAGTGTGTTATATATCCATTTCTGCCATCTATAACTACTATTTGCTTTAGTCTTAGTGAATGCACTAGGTGGTACTACATTCTTAGGAGGTGAAACTGGAGCTACAGGGACAGCAATGCTTGCCTTAGAATCTAAAGAAGGCGGTCTACCAAGCACAGACTTAGAATGATTATTGGGCCTAGAGGTATTCCGATTCTTAGGATTCCGTAAACGAGAGATTATAGCTTTAGCAACACATTTGTCATGACAATCAGAATTCATACTTTTACGAAAAATAACACAAGGTGCATCAGATTGAATATCAAAAGTACTTAAAGGTTTAGCATTCGTTACATCACTATTTCTATTACAATTGCCAGACGCAATATCTATAGTGGAAGCAACGTGAGTCTTATTCATAGTCCTAGGGTGTTCTTCTACTTTTGCATTCCTTATTGATCTTTTCTTAGGTCGCAACTTCCTATTCTTCGATTGAGTGCTCCTAGGCTGTGAAGTGCGAACGTTTGAAAAAGATGCAACTATTCCTGTTTCAGTAGAAGGAAGTACGTTAGCAACTTGTGATTTGGCAGTAGGGATTCTAGGTTCACGATTACTAAGTGTTACTGGTGCTATTCTCTTAATCACGGTAGGCGGAAGTTGTTCATACTTTCCTAACATTTCTCTTAACTTAAAGATAGTGTGAATCAAATCTTGGTTTTCAGAACGAATGTTTCCAACAAAATTCATGACTTCTCTAGTGTGTTCAAGATAGTGATCAAGTTCGTTTGATGCTTCATGACGAGTCTTATTGAGTAAATCAAATATGACACCACATTCCTGTTTAACTTTTACAAGTTCTTGTTCATATTTTGAAATTTGACTTTTCAAAGACACGTTTTGATCATCCAGTTGCTCAATTTTAGGATCAGAAGATTTTGTACGCAACTGAGCGATTTTGTTTTGAAACACAAGTTGTTGATTGTGAATATCTTTTTGACACCAATTAAGACGACGTTTTGCATTGGAAAGTTCGTTAAGCAATCGTTCATTTTCAGCTTTTAAAGACTCGATTTGAAGCACATTATCAGTATTCTCAACAGTTACCACAGAGTTAACAGTTTCAGCAGAGATATAATCAGATGCATATGACACAGAATTCAATAACACAATATTATGGATATCAGCATAGATAACATCATTCAAGAGTCGATCAACATCTTTTCTCAACATTTTCTTTTTACTTTTAGTATTAGAAATCGATGTTTCTGGTTTCTAGAAAACGACCTTCATCACTCCAAGTTCCTTATGAAAGTCCCGTTCCCAAGACAATGCACAATTTTTCAAATTTTTAACATTAGGTAAAAGATTTTTCTGAAAGATGTCTCTTTGTTCTCGCGCCAGAGGTGATTGAAAATGTTGAAATTTGATTTCAGAAAGATATGCTATCTCATGTTGTAAAGTTTTGAGGTCAGCCATGAAAATGTCAAAATATCTAAGAATTTTTCGATTTTCAGGTTTAGAGTTTACTTCACTGATGGAAGGTAAAGGACCATAAATTTGTGCATAATCTGGTTGGGGATTAACATTAGAAGAATCAGGCGTTTTTATGATAACCCTTGGTATGTTAGAAGAATCCGTTGGTGTGACGAAAGTGACCGATTTTGAATAATTAAAAGGTTTGTTGTAAACAACAGTTTCTAATTTTGATCGACTCTCGTCTTCAGCATCTAATTCCTCTTGACGATGATATTCAACAACACTCATAACAGAATTATCAATTTTATATTCTGCTTTGGAAACTTCAGGATTTGGTTTGAATGCTTTGCTTGAAAGCTTAGGTTTGTAATCAGCAAGATTCGGTGCATATCCATTTGGATTGGGTTTTAAAGTAAACTTTTCAATAGCAGTTACTGACTCACCATGTTTGTAAACAACAGTTTTAAACTCTTTAAGTTTGCGTTGCAAGCCGATAATTTCTTTAAGATGATCATCTATTCGTTTCGTTGAATGCTTTTTGTATGCAGAGAACTGTTTTTGACAAGTTAACAACTCAGCCTTAGCTTTTTTATTTTCCAAGGTGAGAGCGTTAATTTGCTTTTTATGTTCATGTTTCAGTTGTTCTATTTCAGACAACAAAGCATTCTTCGAAGCGGCTAGATCACGCATCTGCCTTTCTAAATATTTTTCGTTTTGATGAGATTTAGTAAAGGCTGCTTTAAAACCTTTTTCACGTTTTTCTTGAGTTTTGAAAAAGTTGAGTTGCTTTTTTAAACATTCAAAATCCTTGGTTAACAGTGCATTTTTACTTTTTAAAACCTGATTTAATGCACAACATTCTTCAATTTGGGATTGCTGGTCTTTAAGTAAAAGAGCAATATCTGGATGAGGCAAAAGTTCGGCTTGTTCAACGGAAGTCACAACATGATCATTATTTAGATCCTCAAGTATAACCACGGAGTCAATTTGATTATCAAAGGAAACCATAAGGTCATCTTGATCGTCAAATGTAACTACGGGGTCTAATTGAAAATCGTCGGAATGAGATGTGGCTGACTCATTTTGAACATTCTGAGCCTTGCCGAATTCAGATGTTGGCGGAGATATTAGATCAGAGATAAATATGGTTTGTTCGGGTACTTGAGACAAGCCATCAGTGTCATACACTGGGCCTGTGTCACTCATGTGTAACTCATGAATATTTTCCATCAACATAACAGCTGCATTGGCCTGCAAGTCCTCCATATCATCATCTGAGTCTGCATCTGCCATAAAACTCTGTTATTTGTCTGTGAGAGATCCACCAGCTTCATCCTTAAGAGCCAAAAGAAGAGCCTCTTTGAAATAAGCACTGCCCCTAGTCCGTGGCTTTGGGCATGCATTATCCAGGTGTCCCTTCTCTTTGCAGTTGTAGCATCGAAGACCATTCAACCCATTCTGAGCATTTCCCTGTTCCACCACTTGAACTCTGTTGTTATTCCGACCCACAGCATTAAACCCTTGACCACCGCTCATCTGACGACCATAACCACGATTCTGAACTTCAACTCGTCCATTGTTCACAACAGCTTGATTCCTTGTGTTTGATGAGGAACGAATGCGATTGTTGGATTTGTTGGTATAACGGCCAAAAGCATTAGCAATCATTACAAATCCTTGTTGCAATGCTTCGAACGGATCGATGTCCTCATTAGCTTCACTGACACTTGCTTGAGCATTGTTGTTGTTGTATGGAACCAATTGATTATGTTGAGATTGTTGCTGTGAAGGATCATGTGGTGAGATTGAAGCAGTTGGTTGAGTTGCTGGTTGAGGAGAATAATTTTGTTGAGCATATAAGGCAAGTTGTTGATTTTTCGGATGTGTAGGTGGAGCAATTTGAGCATGGAGAATCCTTTCCCGATCAACTTCCTTTTCATGAGGCTTCAAGTAATCATACAACAATCCATATGTAGAATGATGCATATTCTTCGCTTGACGGAGAAAAATGACATACTTCTCCCATTAAGGACCAAGACTACTCAGGAACTTAGTATTCACTGCAGTTCTTGGCATGATGATGTTGTGTTTATCCAAATCATTGATGATGTCTGAAAATCGATGATGATAAGACTCTAGTGTCTCTCCAGTTTCAATCATGAAGTGTTCATAAGCCAAGTAAATTTTGGATTCCAAATCCTCCTGATTGAGTACAGATCCTTCCATAAGAAGATGAATATGTTCCCACATTTCCTTTGCAGTCTTTTGAGCATCAACACTTCGAAGAATTGGGTTAGGTAATCCTAAAAGGATATATTGCATTGCAAGCTCATCAGCTTCATAGTGTAGAAGTTCTGCTGGATTTAAATCTGCAACAGTAGCAATGTTCGTTTGTTCATCTCTTGGTGGATTGGTGTTGGAATCACTCCTAAACCTTAAATCAAGTGTTAGTTACTCATATGTAATAGGTAGTTTATTATGGCCTTTATGTTTATTTAAGGTCAAGCTTATGTAGAAGGCCCATAAGCTTAGGCCCATGTCCAATAAGGAAAAGGGAAGGAGTGGGAGTGTTGCCCTAGCTCCTTGCCTATAAATACTCTTGTAAACCTTCTTTTGAAGGTTGGTTGTTCAAGTTATTTTCTTTCACTACACTCTACGCATAACCGTGTCTTTATATCATGTGTTTGTGTTTGATTTCTTGTTCAATCGCCTTTATCTCTTTCTAGTAAGCTTGTGTTGTAAATCTAGTGACCTAACAGTGGTATTAGAGCCTAATAGTTGGGTGAATCGTATTGTTTTTGAAGTGGGTTTTGGTCCTACGCGTAAAACAAACGAGTGATACTTTGGTTCGCTTAAAAACAGATTTTTTACACTTTTTAATCCAAGATTCTTGTCCTTTCAACGTTATAAGGTGTTAAACTTACTGTTTTTGGCAAAAAGTTTCGAACTTTGTGTGTAGATAATCGTTTTTCATCTAGTTTTTGTACGAAGGTTCTATCCTACGCGTAACTGTTTTAAGAGTTTTGGTTCATCGAGTTTCACACTTTTGTGTCTTTTGGTGTTATTGAAGCTATTTCATCATACAAAAACTGGTTTAGAAACAACTTTGAGCATAATCATATTTACGAGTAATCCTACGCGTAGCAAAACCCTAAAACTACGCGTAAGGTTATCCTTGGCTTGATCATCGTTTTCGTGGTTTATTCCGTGGTTTCTTGCTTGGATAAGCCTGAAAATACTTCGACTCTGGATATCTTTTGCACTGTGAAGTGTAAAAGATCACTTGCGATAAAACCCTAAACTTACGCATAAGCATAAAGCTTACGCGTAGAAATCCTACGCTTAAGATTCATCTTACGCCTAAGCCACGTCTTACGCATAAGGTAATCCTACGCATAAGTTTCTACGCCTAACTCTGTGTCTACGCATAACTTTAGCGTCTTTTCCATACTTACGCGTAAGCTAAATCCTACGCGTAACTAGTGATTGTTACGCGTAACTTTGGTGTTTTTACGCATAAGTGCTACTTGGATAATTGTGATTTCTACGCCTAAGGACACTTCATCAACAAAGGTTCATTCGACTACAAAGATCCATTTTTATAACACAAGTTAATCAACATGTCTCAACCACCATACTCTAACTATTTCCCTTACACTTATTCTCAACGACAACAACAACTAAGTCCACAACATCAACAATGGAATCAACAACAAGCAATTTATCAACAACAATTTAATCAATAACATACTCCACAACTTGGAGCAATTCCTCCACCACAAATGGTTCCAACACCGCCAAGTCTTCAAGTTCAACCCTACACAAATGACTTCAATCAACATCCATCAAGGAACACTATGAAGGAACCCACTTGGTTTGCAAAGATGTATGAAGCTTTAAGCAGCCAACAATCAATTCATGAGGCTGGATCACTTGATAGACCTCCAATGCTCACTCCAGGAAACTACGATCAATGGGTGATAAGGTTCTTTAGGTTTTGTGATCTGAAGAAGCCACATGGAAAGTTCTTAAAGAAGGTTATCTTGGAAGGTCCATTTGAGATGCCTACTGTCATTGTACCCGGAGATCCTAATGCTATTCCACCAAGAGATGAACAAACAGACATTGCTACTGTTGCAGATTTAAATCAAACAGAACTTCTACACTATGAAGCTGATGAGCTTGCAATGCAATATATCCTTTTAGGATTACCTAACCCAATTCTTCAAAGTGTTGATGCTCAAAAGACTGCAAAGGAAATGTGGGACCATATTCATCTTCTTATGGAAGGATCTGTACTCAATCAGGAGGATTTGGAATCCAAAATTTACTTGGCTTATGAACACTTCATGATTGAACCTGGAGAGACACTAGAGTCTTATCATCAACGATTTTCAGACATCATCAATGATTTGGATAAACACAACATCATCATGCCAAGAATTGCAGTGAATACTAAGTTCCTGAGTAGTCTTGGTCCTGAATGGGAGAAGTATGTCATTTTTCTCCGTCAAGCAAAGAATATGCATCATTCTACATATGGTTTGTTGTACGATTACTTGAAGCCTCATGAAAAGGAAGTTGATCGGGAAAGGATTCTCCGTGCTCAAATTGCTCCACCTACACATCCGGAAAATCAACAACTTGCCTTATATGCTCAACAAAGTTATCCTCCTCAACAAGCAACTCAACCAACTGCCTCAGTCACACCAAATGATCAATCACAGCAACCTCAACAAAATCAATTGGTTCCTTACAACAACAACAATGATCAAGCACTTCATAGTCAATCCGTTCGAAGCATTGCAACATGGATTTGTTATGATTGCTAATGCTTTTAGCCGTTATACCAACAAATCCAACAATCGTATTCGTTCCTCATCCAATACACGAAATCAGGCTGTTGTGAACAATGGACGAGTTGAAGTTCAGAATCATGGATATGGTCGTCAAATGGGAGGTGGTCAAGGGTTTAATGCTATGGGTAGGAATAACAACAGAGCTCAAGTGGTGGAACAGGGAAATGCTCAGAATTGGTTGAATGGTCTTCGATGCTACAACTGCAATGAAAAGGGACACCTGGCTAATGCATGCCCAAAGCCAAGGACTAGGGGCAGTGCTTATTTCAAAGAGGCTCTTCTTTTGGCTCTTAAGGATGAAGCTGGTGGATCTCTCACAAACAAAGAACAGAGCTTTATGGCAGATGCAGACTCAGATGATGATATGGAGGACTTGCAGGCCAATGCAGCTGTTATGTTGATGGCTAATATGCATGAGCTACACATGAGTGAAACAGGCCCAGTGTATGACACTGATGGCTTGTCTCAGGTACCCGAACAAACCATCATCATATCTGAACTAATATCTCTGCCAATATCTGAATCCGGCACGGCTCAGACTGTTCAAAATGAGTCATCTACATCTCATTCTGACGATTTTCAAATAAACCCTGTAGTTACATTTGACGATCAAGATGACCTTATGGTTTCCTTTGATAATCAAATTGACTCCGTGGTTGTACTTGAGGATCTAAATAATGATCATGTTGTGACTTACGTTGAACAAGCCGAACTGTTGCCTCATCCAGATTTTGCTCGTTTAATTCAAGACCATCAAATCAAAATGGAGGAATGTTATGCATTAAATAAGGAATTAAAAAGAAAAAATGCACTGTTAACCAAGGATTTTGAATGCTTACAAATGTAACTCAACTTTTTCAAAACTCAAGAAAACCGTGAAAAAGGTTTTGAAGCCGCTTTTGCTAAATCTCATCAAAACGAAAAATATTTAGAGAGACAGATGCGTGATCTAGCCGCTTCGAAGAATGCTTTGTTGTCTGAAATAGAACAACTAAAACATGAACATAAAAAGCAAATTAACGCTCTCACCTTGGAAAATCAAAAAGCTAAGGCTGAGTTGTTAACTTGTCAAAAACAGTTCTCCGCATACAAAAAGCATTCAACGAATCAGGTAGATGACCTTCTTGAAGAAATTATCGGCTTGCAAAACAAAATTAAAGAGTTTAAAACTGTTGTTTACAAACATGGTGAATCAGTAACAGCTATTGAAAAGTTTACTTTAAAACCCAATCCAAAAGGATATGGACCAAATCTTGCTGATTACAAACCAAAGCTTTCACTAAAAACATTCAAACCAAATCCTGAAGTTTCTAGTGCAGAATATAAAATTAATGATACTGTTATGAGTGTTATTGAATATCATCGTCAAGAGGAATTAGATGCAGAAGACGAGAGTCGATCAAAACTAAAAACTGTTGTTTACAACAAACCTTTTAATTATTCAAAACTGGTCACTTTTGTCACACCAACAGGTTCTTCTAACACACCAAGGGTTATCATCAAAACACCTGAGTCTTCTAATGTTAATCCCCAAACAGATTATGCACAAATTTATGGTCCTTTACCTTCCATCAGTAAAGTAAACTCAAAACCTGAAAATCGCAAAATTCTTAGATATTTTGATATTTTCATGGCTGACCTCAAAAATTTAGAACATGAGATAGAATATCATTCTGAAATCAAAGTTCAACACTTTCAATCGCCTCTGGCGCGAGAACAAAGAAACATTTTTCAGAAAAATCTTTTACCAAATGTTAAAAATTTGAAAAGTTGTGCATTGTCTTTGGAACGGGACTTTCATAAGGAACTTGGAGTCATGAAGGTCGTTTTCGAGAAAACCGAAACATCTATTTCTAATACTAAACGTAAAAAGAAACTGTTGAGAAAAGATGTTGATCGACTCTTGAAAGATGTTATCTGTGCTGATATCCATAATGTTGTGTTATTCCATTCTTTCCCACATGCATCTGATTATATCTCTGCTGATAATGTTGACTCTGTGGTAACTGTTGAGAATACTGATAAGGTGCTTCAAATCGAGTCTTTAAAAGCTGAAAATGCACGATTACTTAACGAACTTTACAATGCAAAACGTCGTCTTAATTGGTGTGAAAAAGATATTCACAATCAACAACTTGGTTTTCAAAAGAAAATCGCTCAGTTGCAAACAAAATCTTTTGATCCTAAAATTGAGCAACTGGATGATCAAAACATGTCTTTGAAAAGTCAAATCTCAAAATATGAACAAGAACTTGTAACAGTTAAACAGGAATATGGTGTCATATTTGATTTACTCAATAAGACTCGTCATGAAGCATCAAACGAACTTGATCACTATCTTGCTCACACTAGAGAAGTCATGAATTTTGCTGGTAACATTCGTTCTGAAAATCAAGATTTGATTCACACTATCTCTAAGTTAAGAGAAATGTTAGGATAGTATGAACAACTTCTGCCAACCATCATTAAGAGATTAGCACCAGTAACACTTAGTAATCGTGAACCTAGAATCTCTACTGCCAAATCACAAGTTGCTAACGTGCTTCATTCTACTGAAACAGGAATAGTTGCGTCTTTTCCAAACGTCCGCACTTCACAGCCTAGGAGCACTCAATCGAAGAATAGGAAGTTGCGACCTAAGAAAAGATCAATAAGGAATGCTAAAGTAGAAGAACACCCTAGGACTATGAATAAGACTCACGTTACTTCCACTATAGATGTTGCATCTGGCAAATGTAATAGAAATAGTGATGTAACGAATGCTAAACCTTTAAGCACTTTTGATATTCAGTCTGATGCACCTTGTGTTATTTGTCGTAAAGGTATGAATTCTGATTGTCATGACAAATGTGTTGCTAAAGCTATAATCTCTCGTTTACGGAATCCTAAGAATCGGAATACCTCTAGGCCCACTAATCATTCTAAGTCTGTGCTTGGTAGACCGCCTTCTTTAGATTCTACGTCATACGTGGTTGTCCCTGTAGCTCCAGTTTCACCTCCTAAGAATGTAGTACCACCTAATGCATTCACAAAGACTAAAGCAAACTGTAGTTATAGATGACAGAAATGGATATATAACACATTAGGATTTAAATGGATGCCTAAAGTTATTAATGTGTGTATGTCTACTATCACTGCTTCGGAACCCTCTAACATTTCGGGTTCCACATCTACTTCTATTCCATCTGTGTCGTCTGTGTGTAATGCAGGTGATACAGATCATTCTCTGGATTGTTGATAGCGGATGTTCCCGACACATGACAGGCAACCTTAAACTGTTATCAAACTTTATTGTAAAGTTCATTGGCACTGTTAGGTTCGGGAATGATCACTTCGCAGCTATCATGGGCTACGGAGATTATGTCAATGGGAACATCGAAATCAGCAGGGTTTACTATGTGGAAGGCCTCGGTCACAATCTGTTTTCTGTAGGTCAGTTTTGTGATGGAGATTTGGAGGTTGCTTTCCGGGAGAAAACTTGTTTCATTCGTGATCTACAAGGAAATGACCTTATGTCTGGCTCGCGTAATTCTAGTCTCTACACTATCTCTATGCAAGACATGGTTGCTTCATCTCCCATCTGCTTACTTTCAAAGGCAACATCAACAAAATTCTGGCTATGTCACCTGTCGTCTCTCACATCTAAACTTTCAAACCATCACCAACCTTGCTCGACACAAACTAGTTGAAGGTCTCCCACGATTCCGGTATTCAAAAGATCACCTTTGCTCAGCTTGTGAACAAGGAAAAAGCACTCTTGCTCATTTTCCTTCAAAGGTGGAACACAGCTCTCAGCATGTGCTTCATCTTCTTCACATGGATTTGTGTGGCCCAATGCGCGTGCAAACGATCAATGGCAAACGCTACATCTTAGTAATTGTTGATGACTACTCACGATGGACTTGGGTCTACTTTCTTCGAAGCAAAGACCAAGCTCCACAAATGATCATCACCTTTCTCACGAAAATTCAAGTTCAGCTCCGGAACACCGTCCGCCAAATAAGAACAGACAAAGGAACTGAATTTGTTAACCAAACCCTTCGTGAATTTTATGAGAAAGTGGGAATTCAGCATCAAACATCTATTGCACGTACACCAGAACAAAACGGAGTTGTTGAAAGACGAAACCGAACGTTAGTGGAAGCTGCAAGAACAATGTTAATCAATGCTAACTTCCAGATTACTTGTGGGCAGAAGCTGTATCTACTGCATGCTATACTCAAAACCGTTCTATGATCACAAAACGCCACCACAAAACACCTTTCGAGCTTGTCCACAACCATAAACCGAATCTCAAACACTTTCATGTATTTGGATCCCTTTGCTATCCGAATAATGATCGTGATGATTTTGGAAAGCTCAAAGCCAAAGCCGACATTGGAGTCTTTATTGGATATTGTGAGAATTCTAAAGGTTACCGGATCTGGAATCGTCGTACAAAACAGGTGATGGAAACGATTCATGCTCATTTTGATGAACTCACGAAAATGGCTTATGAGTATAACAGCTTAGAACCCAAACACAACCGTTTAAACTTCCCTCAACCCCCATCATCAGCTGAACAAAGCCCCCAGCTCACTCGTCAACAAATGGAAAGGTTATTTGCTCCACTGTTCAGTGACGATATTGATGAACGTGCTCCAGGTGTATCCGCTGTTTCCGCTGCACAACCTGATAATATTCCTATACCTGATACACCTGCTACAACAACTACTGTTGAAGAAGCACCACCAGTTGACTCCACCACAACAGTTGAACAAACCGCTTCCAACAATGATGAACTGGCTGATGATATTCTGAATGATGTACCCCCACCTGTAGATTTTGATCCAAATGCATTCTTTAACCCGCTTGCTAATGACACTGCTGCACCTGATGTCGCGGAATCATCAACAAACCATTTGAATCCTCACAATCTGCACAATGTATACCAACATCAACCCTCTACACATCGATGGACTAAAGACCATCCTCTGGCAAATATTATTGGCAACCCAAATCAACCAGTCGTTACGAGACAACGTCTTCACACAGATGGTGAACATTGCATTTATGCACTCACTGTCTGCCAATCTGAGCCTAAAAACATTAAAGACGCAATGACAAAAGACAACTGGATTGAATCCATGCAAGAAGAACTCAACCAATTCAAACGTCTTGAAGTATGGGAACTGGTTGAAAGACCAACAGGGGTCTACGTCATTGGTCTCAAATAGATTTGGAAAAACAAATTAGATGTTGAAGGGAACGTCATCCGAAACAAGTCACGTCTAGTTGCTAAGGGTTATCGTCAGGAAGAAGGAATAGACTTTGAAGAATCTTTTGCTCCGGTTGCTCGTCTTGAGGCTGTTCGGATATTTCTCGCGTTCGCGGCTCATATGAATATGACTGTCTTTCAGATGGATGTCAAAACTGCGTTTCTCAATGGACAACTGAAAGAAACGGTTTATGTCAACCAACCCGAAGGATTCGTTGATCCTGAGTTCGCGAACCATGTCTACAAACTGAACAAAGCTCTTTATGGTCTCAAACAAGCCCCTCGGGCATGGTACGATAAACTATCATCTTTCCTCATTGCTAATAATTTCACCAAAGGTTCGGTTGACCCAACTCTCTTTATACAATATCACAGGGCACATATCTTAATTGTTCAAATTTACGTGGATGACATCATTTTTGGGTCTACACATAAAAAGTTTTCAATCGCTTTTGCAAAACTAATGAAGAAAATTTTTGAAATGTCCATGATGGGTGAACTTACGTTCTTTCTAGGACTGCAAGTTCATCAATCACCCGGTGGTATTTTCTTGAGCCAGTCCAAATATGCCCTTGAATTGTTAAACAAATTTGGAATGAAAACCTGTGATACTTATGCCACACCAATGACTCATACCAAGAAGCTAGACGCTGATTTACATGGGAAATTAGTAGACCCTACCAAATACCGAAGTATTATTGGGTCTCTCATGTATCTAACAGCTAGCAGACCTGACATTGTCTTTTCCGTTTATCTATGCTCCCGTTATCAGTCACGACCAACTGAAACCCACCTCTCTGAGGCTAAACGAATCCTCCGATACATCAAGGGAACCATTAACTTGGGGATCTGGTATCCGAAGGATTCTGGTTTTGAACGAATCGCTTTTTCAGACGCTGACCACGCAGGATGCTTAGACTCAAGGAAAAGTACTTCAGGAGCTCTACAATTTCTTGGTGATAAACTCGTGTCTTGGCAATCAAAGAAGCAGGATTGTACATCGCTGTCATCAACCGAAGCAGAATATGTAGCCATGTCCGCGTGTTGTGCTCAAGTCATATGGATGAGAACACAACTCAAAGACTATGGTTACGTATTTGACAGAATCCCGATGTACTGCGACAATCGGAGTGCCATTGCGATCTCGTGCAACTAAGTTCAGCACTCGAAATCAAAGCACATCGATCTACGCTATCATTTCATCAAGGACCACGTGGAACAGGGTACCGTTGAATTATACTTCGTGGGTACAGAATACCAATTGGCAGATCTACTCACCAAAGCCTTGCCTCCCGCTAGGTTTAATGAGTTGGTCCACCGGATTGGTATGCGGTGTTTGACTCAAGAGGAATTGGATGACCTCCTAAAACAGTCTTAAAAACCTGTCAAACACCAAAATCTCTTTTGTAAATACATTTTTCAAAAACAAAATACAAAAATATAAAACCTGATAAAACAACAAAAATATTCTTCTAATCTATTTTCTGTCAACATGGCAAGTACATCTCTTTCGTCAACACTTTAATCTTTCAAAATTCAGTATTTTTCTAATCAAGTGTTGAGGGGGAGAAAATAATCACTTAACTGTTTCAAAACATCTGTGTACTTGCATGTCATCATATCCCGGTTGTTTCTTTTATCAATAGTGGTAAACTTTTCTGGTTAAACTGACACTCCTCGAACTAAAATTTATAGCCTTTCATCATTTATTAAGTCGAGGGGGAGTGTCGTCAAAGTTTCTTTCTTAAAATCTTCATTTGGTAACCAAAATGGAAGTTAAAAGGCTTTGTATGAAAAAGGAAAAGGTGGAGGGACCAAAACTGTCAAAAGATGAAAGTAATTTTTAATAAAACTCTTCCACCTAACTTCTACTTCACATTTATTACTCTTAACCTAACTATATCCTACGCATACAAATCGTTCAAGAAATCTGTGTTTTGGATCATCATTTTGTAGGTTGTTTCATAATCTTAACGTGTTTTTAAACATTGGTTTTGATTTTTACATGAATCCAATGGTCAAAACGTCGTATAATCTTGATTTTGTGTTCTACGCATATGCGTATGAACACATGATCAAGATTGTGTGTTTCTGGTTAAAAGGACAGTGTCAAAACGTTTCTAATACATAAATGATACCATTTTAATCATCAAAACTCACCTAGAATCACGAATTGAATGATTTGTGAAATTAGGGTTTATGCGTAGTTTTGGGTGTTTTCAAATGTGAAGGTTTTTGGTCAAAATGATTGTTGTGTGATGTTGATATTATGATGAATTGATCATATCTAGGCCCTATAACAACCCAGTAACACTAATTAAGTCAGAATTAGGAATTAGGGTTTAATGTTCTTGAGTTTGGGTATTTTTGATTCACCACGAATTGGATGTTAAAACTTGGTTTATAGACTCTCACAACATCTTAGAACTCCCAGAAAAACTTTGGTGCATATACTATGGCTAGAAATCCTATGCGTAATTCATGAACCCTAGGGTTTTGACTTATGCGTATGACTTTCTACTCGTAACTGCTTAACTTGCTTTCATGCGATGATCTGTGTTTAAATTGACTATACATGTTAAGATTGATGATATGATGATTTTATTTCAGGCTTGCTACTCGTAAAATTCAGAATCAAGGTCGATTGTTACTCTACGCATAAGGATCACCTTACGTGTAGGCAGTTATGCGTAAGAGAAATCCTACGCGTAACTACTACGCATAAGGTTCTACAATGGGACTACGCGTATCCTGTGAAGGATAAGCGTAAACAGTGACCTCTACGCATAAGGTCTACTCTTACGAGTAAGCCTTACGCGTAAGGTCTTTATACGCCTACGCGTAAGCCCTACGCATAAGGTCCCCTTTTCCTACGCGTAACATTTCTTACGCGTAAGTTAGGATCCTACGCATAAGCTTTCGTCTACGCGTATATCACTTCTGTTTACGCGTAACTTTTCCAAATCTACGCCTAAGCCTTGATAGACCTTCATTATGAATTGTTACGTGTACAAACTTGTTAATAAACAAATCATATCGTCACGAAACCAATAATGTCACTAATAAACTTAATCGTTTAATATGTTGTGTTAAATATGTGATAACATAAACTTTAAAACTTAAAGTTAACTAACTCACGAAACTTGTCACGACATCATTGGACTATTGAACAAACAAGTCACTTTGGACTCGTAACAATCTTTAACACTGTACATTCAATAATTAGACAATAAAACCTTCTGTTGACTAACATTATGTCTTTCGATATGTTGGTTCTTTTGGCTAATGTTATTTCAGATCACGACATGGCTGCTCAAATGAATGTGGATGCACCAGAAGTTCTCACAATTGCTGACATCTTCCCCAATGGCTATCCTAGAAAGATTGGAAAGAACAACCTTAGGGTTGACTTTGAAACCCTCACCTGCTCTGAATCTTCTTGTCTCATTGCTGTGGATATTCTAAGGAATCATCCCTACCAGAACATGCTCTCACACTCTGCTACTGTACCGGAAATCTACATTCAGCAATTCTGGAATTCTATGCAGAGGATCACAGGTCAAAGTGCAGTGACAGTGACACTTAATCACAAACAAGTCACCATCACTCATGCAGACTTACGGGTTGTTCTTCTCATTCCTGAAATCGAGCCAACTGACTTCTTTGCCACACCTACTGAGGAGACAGTTCTACAATTCTTGCTTGATATTGGCTATGATGAAGCTTCAGGAGTTATCTCTAAGCATTCTCATGTGGAGCTTAAGAACATTCCTCAACCGTGGAGAACCCTCTACATCATCATCACCAAATCGGTCTCTGGTCGTGATAGTGGATATGAGCATCCCAAGCTCATGGAACTACAAATTTTCTGGTCATTAATCAACAAAAAGGACATCGAAATTGAAGCACTGTTATGGGAAGACATGATGTCATTTCACAAGAAACTTGGCTCAAAGATTCCCTATGTCAGATACACAAAATTGTTGATCCAGAGAGCACTTGGACTTCATCCCAATATTCCACAAAGGCTCAATGACCCAGACAATCACGATATGTTGACTGAGCCTACCCTATCAGTCAGAATCAAGGAATCGTCTACAAAGAAACAGGGTGTTGTATTACCTGATCACCTTCTGTCTAAAGAAATCAAAAGGCTTGAGACATACAAAAGGTATCTAGTTGCAGTAAAAGAAGGCAAAGTTGGTCATCTCGATGACAAGTCTTCTGGAACACCTATAAGGAGGACCAGAAGAGGCAGTGCAGGAAGTGCTGCAAGTACTGAAAGTCATAGGAAGTTTCCCAAGAGGAATCCTCCTCGTAAAAGGACTGTTCCTTCTAAGGAAGCTATTCCCATTCCCTTACCTAAACCTGAACCGCAGAGAAAGCTAATTGACGAGGACTCAGAAGGTACTGAATCAGAAGAAGAGATTACATACTCTGAAACTGCTAAAGATGAAACCACAACGGTATCTAAACCTCCCAGTCCTCCAGCTAACATTGGAAAAGGAAAGACTCCCGTACTTGTGCCATATGAAGAAAGCTCAGAAAGTGATGAAGAGCAACTGGATAAATCCTACAGGAAGAAGTTTAAATTAGTTAGACACCTTCAAAAGGCTAAAGAATTTGAACAAGAACAAATGGGTAGCCCCGGAGGGTCGAGTGGTGGTGTCCAGTCTTCACCAGGTCCTGATGCGGTTAATAACATTGAGGAACCACTCTTGTGCAACAACAAACGCTTGTGGAGGAGTCTACTGATTATAACATTGAGGAACCAGAAAAGGATAAGACTGAGAAAGAGAAAACTGATGAAGAAGCTAAGGTTCAGACAGAAGAAAAGGCTAAATCTGGACAAGATGACGAAGAGAATTATGATGATTATCTTCTCAACAGTCCAACTCGTTCCAAGGAGGATACTTCTGCACCTCCAAAGGACCCGGAGCCTCCTCATGTCTCCTCCTCATCAGATTCATCATCTCACTCCTCACCACCACCATCTAAAAGATCAACCAAATCAACATCCAAATCAGTGAAGAAGCCAACTCGATCTTGGATATCTCATGCTCATAAAAGAATTAGGAATGCTGTCAAACAAGTCAGAAAGAAAGACATCCTCCAAAGGAAGATGAATTTCTATGCTGATCAGATACAGTATATTCATGATGATCTCGACAAGATGCAAGAGGAAAGGGAGTATGTCCAGAAGCTCATGAAAGATGATCTTCAAGGAAAAATGGATGACATGATCAAAGGATACACTCAACAGTTCCTTATGGAGGTCGTTCCGAATCTGACAAAGCAGATGTATACCAGACAACTGTATCCAAATCTGTTGCATCTAGCCAAACAAGCCATGAAATCAATTCCGATGAATTTAAGCATCAATCCAGTTGAATCTACAATCTTCTCAGATGATGAATTGGTGAACCGGCTAGTAGCGCAAATGACGACACGCTCTGCAACGTTTGCCTCACACGAAGCTAAAATGTTTGAAGCTCTACTGGAATACCAACTCAGGTCCTCATTCCGAGAAGAAGCTGTTAGTCCCAAACGTTCAAGAGATGATGAAGACAAAGATCAGGATAAGGATAAAGAGCCCAAACGCTCAAAGAAGTCTGATGTATCATCCTCTATTCAGTACTCGATGCAACCTCCACCACAACGGACTCCTACTCAACAAAGATCTTCTCCTCCATCTTCTACTGATAAACCTCAGGATTCATCTGAGTTACCACCCGAGACTCAAAAAACCGGTGATCACTTTGAGTATACGGGTGGTGACGATGAGGAAGTCCATGAGCCCCTACAACAACCCACCTCTCCCAAACAAGTTAAGAAACCAGAATCCTCATCTAGGCCAAAACAAAAGAAGAAGAAGGCGCCAATGACTGACGTCGTATCATGGCTAGATGAAGATACAACACAGGAGTTTGAATGGTTTTCTACACTTGTCAATTCCACTCCCTACCCTCAAGAAGGTCAAGATCTGGTAGACGGTAATACTTTGGAGCATGCTAAGATTATGCAAGAAAAGTTCCATGTGAAAAAGATGACGAAATCCGAGTTGAGGAGAATCAAGAATGAAGCTTTTCAACTGTGGAAAGATAGCTCAGAAAGTGCCGTCGAGGTCGAATATCACCTTGAAAACATTGCTCGAGCTATGTCTAACAACATGGATTGGCTCAACCCAGAAGCAAACATCGACTTCACCAAACGGGACAACCCTCCATACTACACCGACTGGTCAAAACCTCTACCAACAATTGGCCAACCAGATGAACCTAGGATTCCATTCAGATATTTCTTCAACAAAGACTTGGAATTTCTTCTACACGGTGGTGATGGATCAAGGAAATACGCTACATCTTTGACACTTCCATTCCTAGCAGCCATATACTCAAACTGCATAGCTATCGAGGAAAGAGCTAATCACTTGTTCTCCAACAAAGTGGAAGCATACGACCGAGATGCAATGTACGGGATTCATCATTGGCCGGAACGCCGAAGAATCTACTACAGAAGCTGCCAGGTTCAGAAGTCTCAACATGCAGTGTTCAGTACTAAGGATATCGTTGCCATCAAACACGTTGATCTTTCGACCAAATGGGACTACACTTTTCTCAAGAAGATTGTGGTCAAAAGGCAAGATGAACGGGATTATGCATTCTCTGAAGCTGACTTTGAGAATTTGTCTATCAAAGAAATTGAAGACATGTACCTTGCCAAAGTACAGGGTCGCATGAGGCAATTTTCAACTGAAGTACAACGTGAATTCATCAAGTCACTGCTCATCTTCATCAGACGCATAGTCATCAAAGAACGTGTAGAAGATCTCCAGCTTGCAGTTGAATCATATCAGACCCGTGTCAACTTCACTCCACCTCAGCTTGATCTTCCCGACATCAACCATCTCTCACAATATACACTCATCAGCAAACCATTCGGCGTCGTTTACCGCAGTGAACTTCAACAAAATTGCTTAATGGCGTGTAGTGATCTTCACAAGTTTGGGGATCACACTTTGAAGATGGTTAGGGACGGATTGGCTTATAGGTTGAAGGATATACGTCAAATGATTGGGTCTCCTAAGCGATGGAATTCTCAGGATCGAAGGGATGTGAGGAGAATCATCAAGATGATCGATGCAAGGTTGTATAGAAGGGATCAGTTCAGAAGATTGGAAAGCTATGTTGGTGGTCGATTCAGGATTAACATCACCGGCTTTCAACGCCCGATTCACACTCCTAGCGACATCTATGGACTTCCTGGTACCCCTTGAATTGTTTCTTTCATTATAAATTTGGATGTGTGATTATATATGTCAATGGCTTGTGCACACATTACAGTGTACAACCCGTTCTTGTCAAGAAAGGACCCTGTGGTACGCTTCAGTGCCACAATCCTTATAAAAGGAGAGAAAGCTTCTTACTTTTGAGTAAAACCTATCAAACCTTTCATTTTTCAAGGTTTTGCTCAAAAGGACAAGTACTTCCCCTTATGATTTTTCAAAACCTCAACCGTTTATATCACTAGTTGAGGGGGAGTATTTAAATTAAAACTTTGTTCACAAATTGTTCATAGTGGTCATCTTCCCACAACACTTGAAATGGTCATATTTATTCTCAACTTTTCAAAAACAACATTTTATATGCCATTTTTGAGGGGGAGAAAATTTATGTGATAAGAAATATGTTGTGTAAATGCAAATGAATCTTTGTGTAATAGACCTAACCAACGAATTGACGGTACTAAACTGTTAGTAACTCGAAAAGACTTGTCCTGGACGGGTAATAATTTCAAGCTAGTTCGCTAGTAATGTAAACGTGTCTCGCAAAGGACTTGTCCGAGTAGAATGTACCATTCGAGAAACTCTTGGTAGACATGAACTCTGACGGGTTTGACAACCTTTCGAGGTTTGTTTACACCTTCAAGGTAGTTATTAGAGCTAGTTGTCACCTAAAAGCTGACAATGTAACTCTTTAACTATGCAATGTAACCGTGTCTCGCGGGGGATTGTCTATCTTGAGTTGATCAATTCAAAAGTGCGCTCTCTTCCCACACAGTGCAGATTTCCGTCAAAACTCTAAAGCACATCTGGAGGGGGAGTATTTCTGCTAAAAGATAAAACTCTCACAGTGGTTCAAACATATTTTTCATTTACAAACCCTTTGAGAAATTTTCTTGAAAATTGGTTTTATGGCAACATAGGTTAGTCATGGAGTGATAAGGTGACTAAGGTTAGGAATAACCGTCCTATGATCCGCCAGAGCCGGAGGGATCTACCCAAGGACATCACAAATAGTTAGTACTTAGAAGTCCTTAGGTATGATTATAAAAGGAGAAAATGAGAATCGGAGAAAGAAGGAGTTGAAGAATAAAAAAGAAATGCAAAGAAAAGGGTGAAAAGAAATAGCCCTCCAAATTATTCAGCTTAGGGCAGACACCGGGTTCAATTCATATGCTACTGGTTGTCACTTAGTGACGCCAGTATTGAAGATTAAAAGTCGTCATGGACCCAGTGACGCATGCACTAAACCTTCTTAACCACTCAAGTTTCTCTCTACAGAAGCTTGTTTCATTCTCACAGGGAACCCTACGTAAACTATTGGCTTTCTCTTAGAGATCGCTGGTATTGAAGAAGGAGACCCTCTCCCTAGTCTCCGCTCAGGAAAAACCAAAATGCACTATTGAGTCTAGAGCCACGAGATTCATCAAAAGATCTCTTAGGTACACTTGACATCTCATCACTTGTTGATCAACAATTAAGATTATCAGTTGTTCATATCGAGTCCTTCACAGATCTTAGCAATCTGTCAAGAACATTTATGAGAGGTTCACATCTGTGATCCTCAGTGATTGAATGGAAACTCCTGCCAGGGTCAACATCAAACAGCCCTGACAGCAGGTCACTTCGGTTACTCCCCGTGGATTACGCTTAGTGTGTCTCAAACGGTCTACAGTCGTGAGGTGATGCTTCGGTGTACCTCAGCGACTCATCTGAACTGTAGATGTACTTCGGTACATCGCGTTATCTCACTTGTGGGACTCCAGTTCAGGAACGGCCGTTGTAAGAATTAGAGTTGTGTTTTCACACTATGCTGTTAACACTCTCGAAGTTCAAACTTGTAAGTGCCGGAATCCGCTTATTACTAACCGTTTGAAATGTTTTCTTCTTATGGAAGCTCCGGAGCGGGATGATCGTGCAGATTCTTCTCATGCTCACGCCAACATCATCACTAATGGAAGTTCTATCCAAAAGCAACACAACAGTCAGAATGATTCTTCGTCAAATCAAAGAATCTACAAAGTTAAAGACTTAAAGAACTTCATCAGTACTGAATTCCAACTTCAAAGAGCGTGTGAGCATGTTGAAGAATGACGTGGAGACACTGTAGCGGCGAAGCATACCTGAGGCAGACTTGATGCAGACAACAACATACTATCACTTTCATCACAAAGAACAATGATCAAAGAACAAAGTTAAAGATGACGTCAAAGCATAACCGTTCAAAGAAAACTATCTCTCTACACTGGGGAGATTGTTCGAATCAAGGCAATTCTTCTCACAAGAAAGAAGAATGTCAGAAGACGTCAAAAGCTACTATTACATCAACGCCTTCACCATTTTTCATCACCAACACTTGAGGGGGAGATTGTTGGAATTACTCCTAAACCTTAAATCAAGTGTTAGTTACTCATATGTAATAGGTAGTTTATTATGGCCTTTATGTTTGTTTAAGGTCAAGCTTATGTAGAAGGCCCATAAGCTTAGGCCCATGTCCAATAAGGAAAAGGGAAGGAGTGGGAGTGTTGCCCTAGCTCCTTGCCTATAAATACTCTTGTAAACCTTCATTTGAAGGTTGGTTGTTCAAGTTATTTTCTTTCACTACACTCTACGCATAACCGTGTCTTTATATCGTGTGTTTGTGTTTGATTTCTTGTTCAATCGCCTTTATCTCTTTCTAGTAAGCTTGTGTTGTAAATCTAGTGACCTAACAATTGGCATTTGGATCACCGGGTATAATGACAGTAGGCATCTGAAATGGACCTTCCAAGATAACCTTCTTTAAGAACTTTCCATGTGGCTTCTTCAGATCACAAAACCTAAAGAACCTTATCACCCATTGATCGTAGTTTTCTGGAGTGAGCATTGGAGGTCTATCAAGTGATCCAGCCTCATGAATTGATTGTTGGCTGCTTAAAGCTTCACACATCTTTGCAAACCAAGTGGGTTCCTTCATAGTGTTCCTTGATGGATGTTGATTGAATTCATTTGTGTAAGGTTGAACTTGAAGATTTGGTGGTGTTTGAACCATTTGAGGTGGTGGAATTGCACCAAGTTGTGGAGTATGTTGTTGATTAAATTGTTGTTGATAAATTGCTTGTTGTTGATTCCATTGTTGATGTTGTGGACTTAGTTGTTGTTGTCGTTGAGAATAAGTGTAAGGGAAATAGTTAGAGTATGGTGGTTGTGACATGTTGATAAACTTGTGTTATAAAATGGATCTTTGTAGTCGAATGAACCGTTGTTGATGAAGTATCCTTAGGCGTAGAAATCATAATAGCCAAGTAGCACTTATGCGTAAAAACACCAAAGTTACGCGTAACAATCAAGAGTTACGCGTAGGTTTAGCTTACGCGTAAGTAGGAAAAAGACTCTAAAGTTAGGCGTAGACACAAAGTTAGGCGTAGAAAGTTAGGCGTAGGATTACCTTATGCGTAAGACTAGGCTTAGGCGTAAGATGAATCTTATGCGTAGGATTTCTACGCGTAAGCTTTATGCTTATGCGTAAGTTTAGGGTTTTGCCCAAATGATCTTTTACACTATCACAGTGCAAAAGATATCCAAAGTCGACGTATTTTCAGGCTTATCCAAGCAAGAAAACACGGAGTAAACCACGAAAATGAAGATCAAACCAAGGAATAACTTACGCGTAGTTTTAGGGTTTTGCTACGCGTAGGATTACTCGTAAAATTGATTATGTCCACAGATGTTTCTAAACCAGTTTTTGTGTGATGAAATAGCTTCAATAACACCAAAATGACACAAAAGTGTGCAACTTGATGATCCAAAGCTCTCAAAATGGTTACGCATAGGTTTACACCCTCGTTAAAAAACAAGCTTAAAAACGTAGATCCACGCGTAAAGGTTGAAACTTTTTGCCAAAAACAAGTATTTTAACACCTTAAAACGTTGAAATTACAAGAATCTTGGATTAAAAAGTGTAAAAAACGAGTTTTTAAGAGAACCAAAGTATCACGTTATTCTACGCCTAGGACCAAAAACCCACTTCAAGAAATAACGATTCACCCAACTAGTTAGGCGATTGATACCACTGTTAGGTCACTAGTTTTACAACACAAGCTTAATAGAGAGAGATAAAGGCGATTGAACAATAAACCAAACACACACACACGATATGCTTATGACCGGTTATGCGTAGGATGTGAGTGAAAGGAATACATTGAACAACCAACCCTCAAGTGAGGGTTATACAAGACTATTTATAGGCAAGGAGCTAGGGCAACACTCCCACTCCTTCCCTTTTCCTTAGTGGACATGGGCCTAAGCTTATGGGCCTTCTACATAAGCTAGACCTTAAACAAACATAAAGGCCATAATAAGCTACTTATTACATATGAGTAACTAACACTTGAATTAAGGTTTAGGAGTGATTCCAACAGGTGTAAGTACCCTAATTCTTGTAGTAACAATTAAACATTAATTGGGAGTCACTTACTTGCAAAGATCATTGTTGGGGCTTCATCATAAAATTAGGAGTCTACTCTTCTCACAAAGTGATCATCAAGCTTTGGTCTCCCTCCTTTTTTCTCTTGTAAAACCGACACATCCATCACACACACACTTTCTATCAAAAACCTGGAATCCTCTAGTATATGTTAGTTGTGGGTTTGTCTATTTGGAAACTATGGTCCCTCAAGTCCCTTCTCTTCTATTTTGGCCACAATAACTTTATTACTAATTTACTACTTAACAACATTAGTCCCTTTAGTCCATCTTTCTTATGATTTTGACGCATCATATGTTCTATAACCATTTACATAACATTTAATACTTATCATTTGACTACCAGGTTTGACCAACCAAATCCTGTGAGTCCTTAAAACTTATAAAAGTCATAGTCAACTTAGTCAAATGGCATTCTTGTAATAAAACGGTTAGGCCTGGTTTCAGGGTATTATACACTGATCGCTCACTAAGCGCCTTGATTTATCATAATCGACCTATTTAATCGGTTTGGTCAATGATCGCCTAAAAATCGGTCAACAAACTGATTAATCGGACAAAATCGGTCTAATCAGATTAATCGAACAAAAGCGCTTAAAAATTGGTCAACAAAATCGCTAAAAAATCGGAAAAAGTCACTTAAAAATCGGTCAACAAACCAATTAATCGAACAAAATCAGTCAAAGGTCGCTTAAAAATGGTCAACAAACCGAGTAATATTTATGTTTGACTTTGAACTTTTAAGAACTATGTATTATGTCTATATTTGAACACTTGAAATATTTGAAATTTGATGCAATACGCTTATCCCATACATATAAAATAATATAATATCTAAAATTACACTTTTATGCATAAAAATTCCAATCCGATTAATCCCCGATTAATCCCCGCCTAACCAATTAATCGCTAGGCCCTACCCAACCGCCTCACTAGCGCCTAGCGATTTTTACAACATTGTGCATAAGTAATAGTGATGAGCAAGTAGTAAATGAAATGCAATCCACAACATGTAATTCGACCACCACATGGTCCCGTGCACAATAGGTATCCAATCAGTTATTATCGCTAACCAGCTGGGGCTAAACTGTTGGCTAAATGTAATCATAGGTATCCAACCAGTCCCAAAGACTGTTAGCCAAATAGAATCATATGTATCCAACCAGTCCCGTAGACTGTTGGCTAAATGGAATCATAGGTATCCAACCAGTCCTGAAGACTGCTGGCTAATAGAAATCTGAAAACCACTACAAAAATTCATGCACACAATTACATACACATATATGTCCAAAAAATGAAATAATATGAATTTAGCACAGCAAAAGAAATAATGTTATTGTAATGATAATTGAATAACTGAATAAGTTATTTAGCGGAGCACATAAAATTTTCAAGAATCACGTCATTTGCAAATATTGGAATTTAGTAAAACAAGCATGTTTTCTCACCCAAAAGTGTTTTCAAAACAAGTAAAGTATGGGCCATGAACTCACCTCAATAAGAAGTAATGCAAGAATCACAACTAACACGACTGACATCAAGAAAGGTAACACCACAGTATGACAAGGTAGCAACGCACAACGATACAAGAGTATAGGCACAATGGTACGACATCGGCACAACCTAATAGGAATTTTCCATCTCAGAATAATTCTAGCAGAGCAAATGAATTTCTAAAAGACAACATGTTTTAGTTTTCGTGGAATCTCGTATCGTTAATTTCAAAGCTCATTATCAATATCTCAAAAGTTTAGTTTTAATGTTTCGTGTGGTGGTAAGAAAAACATAGACTCGACATACAACTCACGCTAAAAGAGAAATGAAAAAGAAATTCAAAACGTATCCCACAAGCACAATACGAAAATAAACAAGTAAGGAACAATTAGCAAATAGTGAAAAGATAAATAGATGGTTGAGTTTTGATCACTTACCCAAAAACCCCAACTAGAATTGCTAAGAAATATGTGTTTTTAGTATAACATAGTTTTTAAACTAAAAGGTAAATGAAATAGGTTTTATCTTTAATAAAATATACTCTTCGTTCTATAATCGGTTCTTAATCAACAAAGGTTTCTAATGGTACCATATATTAAACATTGAAATGGTGGTTTAATATGATTCGTTAATCAAAATATGTTTCGATAATAATTAATCTGGTTTGGTGAGCTAAAATAACTTAATGGGTTTAATAGTCCATTTTGATAGAAATTATTAATCCGGTTGTATGTTTAAATAATTATCGTCTGAGTAAACTACACCATTCGTCCTTGTGGTATACGTTGACCATCAAGTTTCGTCCTTTGACCAAAAAAATTGCACCGTTGGTCCTTAACTGCGAAACGTTACTCAGCGTTGGTCCCTTGCCCTAACTGGCGTGAGTAACGGCCGTTAAGCCTATTTAAGTCGAGGGTATTTTTGTCTTTTCCCACCCACACCACTTGAAACCCATCCACTTTAAGTTTCTGTATATTTTTTGTGATGATTATTTTTTATATGTTTATCTTATCTACTCTCTAGCACCTCCCTTTTACTCCCTCTCCTCCTTCTCTCTTAATAATCATCACAGCCAACCGCCTCACCACCAACCGCCACAGCTGCCACCACCCACCTCCTGCTGGCATCACCAACAAGAGGAGCCAAGGGTGTGTTTGATTAAGGGTTTTGATAAGGGTCGCGTTAGGTTTGTGACTGGGATTTGTTGTTTCTGATTTTTGGATTTCATGGATTTGTAAAGATATAAATATAAATGATAATATCCAAGGATTGGTGGGTTTTTTGTAAGCTTTGGATTTTCTAATTTGGATCTAGATGATGAAGATGGTGATGACTTGATGAAGATGAAGTGGGTGGGAAAAGACAAAAGTGGTGAGGGTGGGAAAAGACAAAAATACCCTTGAGTTAAATAGGCTTAACGCCCGTTAGTCACGCCAGTTAGGGTGAGGGACCAACGCTGAGTAACGTTTCGCACTTAAGGACCAACGGTGCAATTTTTTTGGTCAAAGGACGAAACTTGATGGTCAACGTATACCACAAGGACGAATGGTGTAGTTTACTCTTATCGTCTTTATAAATCCAATATTGGTCCGATAAGAAGTGATCCAATTTAATATGTCCCATAATCTTCCAAGTATCCTTAAATCCAATACACGTCCCATAGGTCACTTTATAATCCGCATCCAATCCCATTAAGTATATGTAGCAACTAAATCCATATCACAATCCAAGTTCAAATTCCAAAGTGACAAGTCCCATAACTGAAACGTACCCATATACATCGATAGTCATCAGTTATATGTATCCTAAGTTAAGTATATATTTGACAAGACAAAATAAGTAATACACATATATCATTTGCAATCAAACACACCCTTAATAGATTTTAAGTTTAGCCTATTATAAACTATAGGCATCCAACTTTCTAACTGCGGAACTATATACGAACGAACTTAACCCAAGACATGCTTACAAATAAAGCAACTCCAAACGCAATCATGCTTACAACTAAAGCAACTCCAAACGCAATATGTGACTACGAAAACGTGGTGAGCAAAACAAACAATCCTAATTCCAAGATCAGAATGACAATAACTGAAAATAACAACTAGAACAAATTATACCCGAGACCCACACGATTTCTACCTGTGCCGAAACTAAAATATAATTACAACCCCACGACTTTCACCACATGAAGCTGATTTTTAATCAATTACTTGAGTTTAGCTTGACCCATAACGTAATCGGTATCAAACAAACACTACTTGAGACCAAACGGGTCTTGACACCAATCCGGAACTGGACTAATGAAATAATCAAAACCCAGCTTCAAACCCACTACTTGTGAGCCATAACGTTCACACAAACACATTTTTGTTTTAATACCACATGAAACCTTTTAAGGGAACACGTTATAATCCCGCTTTCTATCAAGAATTTACCACACGAAGATTTCAAAACATATTTTAATCCATGTTAATATCCACGAAAAATTTGATACACTTGTAAATAACTGATTTTAAACTAAGAAAATTAATAAAGAAAAATGCATTCGTGAATAATACTGGTATGTACGAAAACATATACCTTTTCCTTATCAAAACCGGCCCAAATAAACCAGAAACGAGCCGTTAATGCCTAATATTTGTGTTTTTCTTGAGTTTATGCATGTTAAGGTACGAATATCTCAAAACGGACAAAAAAAAAAGACAAAACAGAACGAGTACGAGAATGAAAAGAGAGCAAAAGCCGGAGCCGGGAATCACTTTTATGGATTTTTGGATCATGTTTGGGATATTTTCACATCAAATCCTCACCTTACCCATTTTTACCTTTTACACCCTCATCTAGTTACATCATTGGCCCTTGAATTATCACAAATTAACAAGTTTAGTCCTTATGATACTTTAACACCAAATCTGGATACAAACCTTATGAATTATAACCCAAAAACCTTAACCATTTTCTAACCAATCTATACTACCCTTTAGCCCAAAATCTACCCCAAAGCCCAAAGTAGTAAAATACTGCATCCGGTTTCTTTTACCCATCTCCTACCCATTTTATCCCAACTTAAACCCAAGTCAAACATTTAACCTTTCCAATCAAACCTTAATATTAAAATACCCCAAAAGCCCTTACCCGCCAAGAACACCCAGTACTATTCATCATTTTCCACAAGGTAGAATTCCATCCGTACCCCTCAAAAGAGCATTGTACTAAGGGTCCGCTTGGTTCAAAGTGGGGAAAGGAAAAGGGAAAGGGAAAGGGAAAGGAATGCAAAGGAATGAGTGAGGTGGGTAATCAATACCTTACCCCCAATTTACTCTATAATGGTTCATTACCCACTACGGGGTAATCAAACCCTTACCCCTCCCCAACCAAGCATCAATTTATTTGTTATGTGTGCCCTTTTGAATACTTTACCCATTCCCCACCTCCCCTTAACCCCTAACCAAGCACGCCCTAAGAATATTCTGACATGGCATCAAGGGAATGACCGCATGTACAAGAGGAGCACTATGATTGGTTTAAACATGTCACCACAATGATCAAACAGATGAGAATGAACTTGGTGATGCAATTGGTGATGGAGGGTTGTGATTCAAGATGCTAGATCCTTCCTCAAAACCGTAATTGATCCCTCTTCAACTATAAATAGACCCTTCCTCGCAGAGAATTAGATGTCCAATTTTTACGTTTTTAGAAAGTTGTAACCATTTTATTAACTGTCAATTTTCTGATTTAAATAGTTTTTAATGTAGTTGTAATTTCAATTTCATTTTTGTAATTTTAGTTTCATTAAATACAATTTCAGTTTTCTTTTTACCTTGTCTAAATTTCACTTCAATCTTTCATTTAATATTAGTTAATGTTTCATAAGCTTTCTTTTCTGTTCATTTAAGCTCATATAAGCTTATTATAACTTACGTGAGCTTATTAGTGTTTAAACTAGTTCTAATCTCAAATTATTCAAAACGTCAAATAAGGTCAAACAGAAAAGTCAAAGTTACATTTTAGCTTATTGTCAGCTTATTTTCAGGTTAGAAATTAATTTTTAAAAGTTTGTAGGTTTACATTTGTCATTTTTAGTCTTTTTGGGTGAAGTCTGTGGTTAAAAATTCCTTAGACTCTACTTTGGCCATTTTAAGGGGTGTTCGGTTTAAGCCTATTCTCACTATCTGATCTTTGATTTCAAATCAAAAAGGAGTAAAGGCAATCTGAGAATTAGTTTAAAAGTATTTTTCATTATATATTTCAAGTTTAAAAAGGTGATGTTCATTTGTAAGATTTTGTTGTTTCCAAATTGTGTATGCACAAATGTAGGGTCAGTTTGTGAATTTTATTGTTATAAGTTGTTATTGATTCAAAATAGTGAAATAGTATAGTCTAAGTCTGTTTTAAATTTCATTTGGTTCAATTGTTTCAAATGTTTAATTTTTAGTTTCCTCATCTGTCATAATGTCTAAGAAAATCCTAAAATTGTTTCTAATTTCTCAGCCGAAATCAGATCCAATAATTGCTTGTTAGTAAGTCTAATCAGTTTTCAAAGTGGTTTTCTAGCTATTTGGAAGTCATTTTAAACTTGTAAAGAGCTTATTTTTATTTGCTTATTGATTTTTCAGCTTAAAAACTTATTTGAAGTCTGCATATCCGCACTAGGGTAACTGGTGCAGAAGCAAAGTTGTATTGTTGACAACTATTTTAAACTGCTTAATTGAGTTGAATTCCCTTTCCAATTTGTTTTTTAGTAATCTTTTGTAGACGGTAGAAATCTGTTTTAAGCTAATTTGGAGTTTAAATGTCATTAGGACCATTTAATTAATGCTTAAAGTTGGTTCCCTAGGTCTGCTTCTGTGTGTTTTCTTTAGTTTAGTTGCTTTTGGCTTAAGCTTATAAAAGTTGTGGTTCTGTTTTTTCCTAGTTCTAACTAGCTTATTAGTATTGCCTTAGAAGTTTAGTAGCTTAATTTAGCTCTAGGATAGCTTATATCATAATCCCTTGTTGCTTTTCCCTAGCTTATAGACTTTAGTTCCTTTTAGCGTATTCATAATCTGCCATAGATTAATTATTTAGTTCTTTTAGCTTTATAAGATGCCCTTTAGTTTCCTTAGCTTTAAATAATCCCCAGTAGCTTATTCAACTTTGTTTTAGATTAATTAGGCTTAATTGAGTGTAGTTTGTGTTGCAGCTTACTTAGTTGTTTGTTTAAGCTTTGAATCCTTTTCTATTTTATGTTAAGAGCTTATTTCCAGCTTATTATTGTGTTTTAAAAGTTTTAGTTTCACAAAAGTTCTTAATTTAGCTTATTCTCAAGTTTGTTCAAAAGAAAAATCAAAAATAAAAATAAAAACAAAAATTGTGCAAAACCAGGGTCGAATCCTGGTCTCCACACTCACCAAACCTCAACACACTAACACACTACCATCTGCTCTCTAGGGTGTTGCGTGTGATATCTTTGCACTATAATTCAATTAAACACTTTTTCAGTAAATAAGCTTATAAACACTTTTCTAATTTTTACAGCTTATTTTTACGGGCTTTCTTTTGTTTCTTAATTTTCTCTTATTAAGCTTTGTTAAAATTACTTTTCATCATTTTTTGGGAATTTTCCAGTTACGTTTAGTATTTTTATTAAATTGTTTTTATTAATTTAGTTTTTAATTCATAATAAATAAATAAAAAGTCAAAAAATTATCCGGCTTTCTTCTAAAATTATCCTTTGTCATTTAGCACGTGAGAAAAATAGCTTTGCATTTCTAGAGTTAATATTTCTCATTTTCACTTTTAGAGCTCTGGATATTCCCGAGCGTGCTCGTTTTTAGGTTTCCTTTACGTTTTAGCTTACATTTGATTCGAATAATTGTTTTTTATGCTTATTAAGTTGTTGTATGCTTATGTTTATCAAATTTAGTGTAAAAACCAAAATTTCCCATTTTTTCACTATTCTAATTCACGAAAACGCGACTCGAGCTAAAATCTCCATTCAACCTTCGTTGAGAAACGATTCGGGGATACAAACCTCACCATTTGTTTTTCTTGAGAATAAAATAAACTATAATTCAGATAAATAAAAAATTTGGCATCGCTGCCGGGGAAGTGTTGAAGTGAGTTTTGATTCTCGTTACGATCGCGTGTTTCTGAAGAACCTTCCCCGTGAAGTTATTGTTTGTTTTTGTGAAAATCTCTTTTCTAAAAACCCAAAAAATTAAAAAAAACCACAAACATTCTTCCAAGAATTTTTAAAACACCAAAAAAATTAAATAACAAACAAAAGAAATCGTGAAACCGATTGTTACGTCGGCTCACCTTTGGAGTTACAAACTATAAGGAAGGTTTTGCATTAAATTGTGGTCATAAAAAGACGGGGTTTTTAATAAGCTTCGCACTAATGTTTGTTTCTCCGCTCCTTTGTGCGTAATTCTAGAGAGCTACCGAGCACCGATTGGTGAATCGATTACAAAAATATTGTGTTTTCAAAGTTTACTTATATAAAAACCCAAAAATATTTTATTTTTCAAAATGTATATATTTTTTATGTTTTCTACTTCTAAAACTCAAAAATAATCTTCTTCATCCTCTAAACCGATAATTCTATCTTCTCAACCCTCTTATCGTTTAATTCTTATCGCGAAGCTCGACCGTCATTGTTTTCATTGTAAAAGTCCATTAGAAGATGATCAGTATCGTTGTCCCAAATGTTCGTGTGAGCGGTGTGGAAATTATAATATGGACGGATCTTGTTATTGGTGCAAATTGTCTATTCAAAAATCTCTAAATGATCTTCAAAGTTTCTCCGACCCTCCTCCACAGCCCAAGATGGCTTCGTACGAACGCCATTATCGACTTATGGAAGAGTTAATGAGTTTTCAATTTTGTGATAATTCTCCGAGTGGCAATCCCACTTCCGCTTCAGAACCTATCATTTCCGACTCTTCCCTTTCTCTCACGCCGGTTGAGGGCAGTAACTTCATTTTGGAAGAGGTCGATGTTTTTCTTAATAATGATCCAATTTCGCCGGAAATTGTTGATACCGAAGAACCCGTTGACTCTCTCAAAATGGGGTACGAGCCTTTTAGCACTATTCTGGAAACGAAATCGGACGAAGTAATAAAGTCTAGTGTTGAGGTCTTTGTCCTAATCTCAAGTGATTCCGAGGTTATCTTCGATGATACGTGTGATGAGCCTTCCTTTGATATCCCGAATGATCATGTTGAGATGTTCTCCGATTCCGATGACGATTTTCTATCTTATGGAGACATCGATTACGTTGAGGATTTACCTTCTTAGCTCATCATCTTAGAGGAAGAAAAGTTGTTACATATTAATCTTCTCATTTGTAAGATCGAAGCACTAAATGAAAATACGACTTCACCTCCTATCCCCGTTAAGGATAGTGACTTTTTACCCGAGCTTGAAACTTTCAGATTTGAAGAAGAAAATAGTGGCAGTACCACTATTAAGACGGATGTCTCTCCTCTGATTTATGAGTGTTTCTATTTTGAGATTTAGTCCGATTTGAACAAAGATGTTGTGAACGATTTTTTTGATAATCTGACAAGTGACCCTCTTATAGAGGAAGCCGACTTATTTCTCACTCTTGATGACTCGATACCACCGGGTATTGAGAATGCCGAGTATGGCCCCGAGGGGGATATGTTGTTTCTTGAAGGATTGCTTAACTATGACTCCCTTCTCTCTGATGATTCGACCCTTGCATATCCCATTGAGCCTACTTGTGAAGACAAAGTTTTTAAACCCGGGATACTCGTTAAAGATGAACTTCATGTTACAAAAAAAGTATTCCAAGAAAAGGATCCTATGATGGATGCCTTAACCGTTGAGCTTTCAAAAAGTCTCCTTCCTAACCATGGACTTCTTTATTCTATGGAGTCATTTTACCTTAATCCATCATCCCTTCTTCCAAACGCTAAACCACCAGATGATAGAACTTTCTTTCATATTATGACCAATAGGGGTGTGGTGAAAGCGATTTCTGAACCTTTTATGCTTATGCCTAATATTTCACCCACCCAACCCACCCATTCTATTTCCTCCGGGAATGAGGACACCATTTTTTATCCTGGTATCTCTTCCACTTGCTTCCCCATGGACAAATGAAATCGGGGACGACTCTAGCTAGCGACTCGGTGATCAAAAACAAAATCACTTCGTGGGTGGCAACCCATGCTTATCCTTCTATATTCTTTCTATTTTCTAATAAAGTGACGTGAGTTGATGACATTGCGTGAGGACACGGCAATACGTTAGTTTGGGGGATTTTGGTATATGTGAAAACATATACCTTTTCTTTATCAAAACCGACCTAAAGAAACCGGAAACGAGCCGTTAATGCCTAATATTTGTGTATTTCTTGAGTTTATGCATTTGCAGGTACGGATATCTCAAATTGGACAAAGAAAAGACAAAACAGAAGAAAACCGAGCTCGAGAATGAAAAGAGAGCAAAAGCTGGAGCCGGGAATCAGTTTTACGGATTTTTGGATCATGTTTAGGATATTTTCACATCAAACCTTACCTTACCTATTTTTACCTTTTACACCCTCATTTTACCATATTATCACATTTTACCCCAACTTTACCCAAATTACATCCTTGGCCCTTGAATTATCACAAATTAACAAGTTTAGTCCTTATGATACTATAACACCAAATATGGATACAAGCCTTATGAATTCTACCCAAAAACCTTAACCCTTTTCCAACCCAATCTATACTACCCTTTAGCTCAAAATCTACTCCAAAGCATAAAGTAGTAAAATACCACATCCGGTTTCTTTTACCCATCTCCTACCTATTTTATCCCAACCAAAACCCAAGTCAAACATTTAACCTTTCCAGTCAAACCTTAATATTAAAATGCCCTAAAAGCCCTTACCCGCCAAGAACACCCAGTACTATTCATCATCTTCCACAAGGTAGAATTCCATCCGTACCCCTCAAAAGAGCATTGTACTAAGAATATTCTGACATGACATCAAGGGAATGACAGCATGTACAAGAGGAGTACTATGATTGGCTTAAACATGTCACCACAATGATCAAACGGATGAGAATGAATTTGGTGATGCAATTGGTGATGGAGGGCTGTGATTCAAGATGATAGATCCTTCTTGAAAACCCTAATTGATCCCTCTTCACCTATAAATAGACCCTTCCTCATAGAGAATTAGATGTCCAATTTTCACGTTTTTAGAAAGTTGTAACCATTTTATTCACTGTCAATTTTCTGCTTTAAAAAGTTTTTAATGTAGTTGTAATTTCAGTTTTATTTTTGTAATTTCAGTTTCATTAAATACAATTTAAGTTTTCTTTTTACCTTGTCTAAATTTCACTTTAATTTTTCATTTAATATTAGTTACTGTTTCAAAAGCTTTCTTTTCTGTTCATTTAAGCTCATATAAGCTTATTATAGCTTATGTGAGCTTATTAGTGTTTAAACTAGTTCTAATCTCAAATTATTCAAAAAGTCAAAAAAGGTCAAACAAAAAGGTCAAAGTTACATTTTAGCTTATTGTCAGCTTATTTTCTGTTTAGAAATTAATTTTTAGAAGTTTGTAGGTTTACATTTGTCATTTTCAGTCTTTTGGGGTGAAGTCTGTGGTTAAAAATTCCTTAGACTCTACTTTGGTCATTTTAAGGGGTGTTTAGTTTAAGCCTACTCTCACTATTTGATCTTTGATTTCAAGTCAAAAAGAGTAAAGACAATCTGATAATTAGTTTAAGATTGTTTTTCATCATAGTTTTAAAGTTTAAAAAGGTCAAGTCCATTTGTAAGATTTTGTTGGTTTCCAAATTGTGTGTGCAAAAATGTAGGGTCAGTTTGTGAATTTTATTGTTATAAGCTATTATTTATTCAAAATAGTGTAATAGTAGAGTCTAAGTCTGTCTAAAATTTCATTTGGTTCAATTGTTTCAAAGGTTTAAGTTTAAGTTTCCTCATCTGTCATAATGTCTAAGAAAATCCTAAAATAGTTTCTAATTTCTCAACCTAAATCAGATCCAATAATTGCTTGTTAGTAAGTCTAATCAGTTTTCAAAGTGGTTTTTCTAGTTATTTGGAAGTCATTTTAAACCTGTAAAGAGTTTATTTGTATTTTCTTATTGATTTTTGAGCTTAAAAACCGATTTGAAGTCTGCATATCCGCACCAAGGTAACTGGTGCAGAAGCAAAGCTGTATTATTGACAACTATTTTAAACTGCTTAATTGAGCTGAATTCTGTTTCCAATTTGTTTTTTAGTAATCTTTAGTAGATGGTAGAAATCTTTTTTAAACTAATTTGGAGTTTAAATGTCATTAGGACCATTTAATTAGTGCTTAAAGTTGGTTCCCTAGGTATGCTTCTGTGTGTTTTCTTTAGTTTAGTTGCTTTTGGCTTAAGCTTATTAAAGTTGTGGTTATGTTTTTTTCCTAGTTCTAACTAGCTTATTAGTATTGCCTTAGAAGTTTAGTAGCTTAATTTAGCTCTAGGATAGCTTATAGCTTAATCCCTTGTTGCTTTTCCCTAGCTTATAAACTTTAGTTCCTTTAAGCTTATTCATAATCTGTCATAGCTTAATTTTTTAGTTCTTTTAGCTTAATAAGATGCCCTTTAGTTTCCTTAGCTTTAAATAATCCCCAGTAGCTTATTCAACTTTGTTTTAGATTAATTAGGCTTAATTGAGTGTAGTTTGTGTTGCAGCTTACTTAGTTGTTTGTTTAAGCTTTGAATCCTTTTCTGTTTTATGTTAAGAGCTTATCCAGCTTATTTTTGTGTTTTAAAAGTTTTAGTTTCACGAAAGTTCTAATTTAGCTTATTCTCAAGTTTGTTCAAAATAAAAATAAAAACAAAAATTGTGCAAATCCAGGGTCGAACCCTGGTCTCCACACTCACCAAACCTCAACACACCAACACACTACCATCTACTCTCTAGGGTTTTGCGTGTGATATCTTTGCACTATAATTTATTTAAACACTTTTTCAGTAAATAAGCTTATAAGCACTTTTCTAATTTTAACAGCTTATTTGTATGGGCTTCCTTTTGTTTCTTAATTTTCTCTTATTAATCTTTATTAAAAGTACTTTTCATCATTTTTTGGGAGTTTTCCAGTTACGTTTAGTATTTTTATTAAATTATTTTTATTAGTTTAGTTTTTAATTCATAATAAATAAATAAAAAGTCAAAAAAAATATCCGACTTTTTTCTAAAATTATATTTTGTCATTTAGCACGTAGGAAAAATAGTTTTGCGTTTCTAGGGTTAATATTTCTCATTTTCACTTTTAGAGCTCAGGATTTTCCCGAGCGTGCTATTTTTTAGGTTTCCTTTACGTTTTAGTTTACATTTGCTTCGAATAATTGTTTTTGATGCTTATTAAATTTCTTTAAGCTTATTTTTATCAAATTTAGTGTAAAAACCCAAAATTCCCATTTTTTCACTATTAAAATTCACGAAAACGCGACTCGAGTTAGAATCTCCATTCAACCTTCGTTGAGAAACGATCCGTGGATACAAACCTCACCATTTGTATTTCTTGAGAATAAAATATACTATAATTGAGACAAATCACATACCAACTAGATCGAGAAAGGAAAGAGGGGAGGATGGTTGAGGACGATGGCGGTTGGAGGGTGGCTGAGTAACATGGTCGGAGAAACGATCGGAGGCGGCGCCAAAGGAAAAGAGTGGCTGACGGCCAGCAACTAGGTTTAGGGTTTGATAAGAAATGCAAAACTATCCCTATGTGATATATGTTATGCTTTTATATACTCAAAAGAAATTTATAAAAAGGGAAATGCAAAGTCACCAAGAGACAAGGGGCGTGGGGTAAATATAATCCAGGGACCATTCATGCAGTTTTTACTATCTTTTATAAAATTGAGGTGTGGGTAGAGATGGCAAAAAGATCCGTACACGATGGGGACCCGATCCCCAAACCTGATTTTGACTGGGGAATCCCCGAGTTGACCGGGGATGGGGACGAGGACGGGGAATCCCAAAAATATGAAATCGGAGATGGGGCGGGGATGGGGATAACATAAATCCCCGAATCCGATCTTTCTAGTGTATAAGTATTTCGAATTTATATGTTATATCCATATCGATTAACTTGTATATGTATATATGTTTATGAGTATCGACATGTATATTTATATGCATATGTAATATTTATAAAATCAAGTACCTTTAGAATTATAAGCATAAGCACCAACTACATATTACTTATTCGTTTGTCCGATTATACACATATGATACATATTGTTTTTATATTATATGTGATGTTACAATATTGAAGATGCTTTATAGTTGAATTGAAATTGTAATGAATTTAATTAAGTGCAATGTACGCATGTTTCTTGAAATACTTAATAAGTAAAAATTCTTTATATTTTCAATGAGTTCGTAGAAACTTTATGTTTGTTCATAAGGATTGAAAATCCCCGAATCCCCACGGGGATCCCCGATCCCCATTGGGGACGGGGACGGGGATGTAAAGCAATTCCCCGATGGGGATGGGGACGGGAATGGGGATGGAGATTGAAAACGGGGATGGGGATGGTAAATACAATCCCTGAAATTCCTCGCCCCGTTGCCATCCCTAGGTGTGGGTCCCACTTAGGTTAGCAAATGCTTGATCCGACTCACGAAAATTACGCCGGTGCGTCCGAAATAACTTTTCCAATATGAATGAGTATTTATACGATTAGTTTCTCGAAATCAATAAAACGATCAAATGAATTTTGTCGGTTGTGCCAGGTGCGCTATGTATAATTTTCCAAGTTTTACGATAAAATTCTCGTTTTCAAGTTCAAATTGGCTCGGGAATGTTCGAAATGAAAATCAAATAATAATAAATATAGTTTAGTATTAAATTAGGCTCTTGAAAAATTACCGGATGCTACACCATTTGAGTCTATGTCTTTTATTAAGTTTTGGTCGTAGAGAACTAGAGACTAACATAATTTACAGTTAAAAAATGAAAGAAATAAATTGTTGCTTGTGTAGTTGCATGTATAAGCTAACTGTTTGATGTTGAAATCTTAAACCAGCGCCAAAAAAATTACAAAATGTTCATGATGAATCTTAAGGCCTAAAATCTTAGACGGTAAATTATGCCTTTATATAGCCAACCAGAAAAATACTATGCGTATGCCTTTTGTAGAAATAACATGCAGCTAAGGCGGCTCCATCTGCTGCTCAAACTGATGAGTCAGTTCGACTTGCTGGGTTGACTCGGTATTCAGGGAAATCAAAGGAGCAAACAACTGCTACGAAAATCAAAACAACTTTTCGTGGCTATTTGGAATGCCAATATTGTATCGACATGTATCTTAAAATATCTAATGTCCTAATATAATCTAGATTACAAGTATTTTTTTATTTATTGATTTGTATATGCATGCAAGTAGGGCGTTAAGAGGGGCTATAACGGGTCAAATTCTAAAAATCCGGTTAAGAGGGTGTTTAGTTCATGCTGCACGGCGAAGGGAGAGAACAGGGTTAGATGCTTATGGACGACCTGCTTGCGGCATTGCTGGAAATGTCCCGTCCTCACTTGCAAACAGTTTTAAAGGGACGTTTATCCCATTTTAAGAGCAGCTGATGAAATCCAAGATGAAGATCCAAACATTTCTAAATTTTGTATGTAGTCTTTTTTTCATTTACTTAACAACATTCAGAGGGTGTTTATGTAAAGATTATTTGAGTGTTTATGTAAAAATTGAAAAGCCAACAAGCTATGGCATCTGAGCTAATCAGATGGGCTTATTATAGCCATAGAATTTGAGTTCATAAGCTCAATTTGAAATTATTGGCTTTTCAATTCTCACACGAGCTCCTAAGCCCATCAAATAAGCTTACATCCATTTAGTTTTCTTTTCTTGCGTTTTAAAAGTTTTTACATAATGATGCAGAATGTGAAGAAGATGGACCAGTGGTGTCAAAAATTCAGCTAGCCATGTGGGTATGTTTGTTTATCGATTTTGAAATACTACTCATATTTCATTATGAGTCTATACTATATCATAATTAGTTTTATGCTTGATTTTGATATACACCCTTTTCTGGGTGCATACACCATCACATGTGATGCAGTCTCGTACAATGTGCTTTATAACATGTTTAAAATGGTGTATCGTGTATGCACCGAGAAATGATGTATTTATTACCTCCCGAATGAAAAAGAATATAGCTTTTTTAGTTTATTTTGCAACTACTTATAGGTTACTGATCCCGTCATAGTGATGCCTTTGATGACTAAACTGTGTTTTTTCTGTAGGATTTTGGTGAGTGTGATGTTAAAAGGTGTACATGACGCAAACTTGCTAGGTTTGGGTTGTTGAAAGTAAGTCATAATCCTTCAATTCAACTAAATAGTGTCTCTTCTCATAAAAAAATGAACCTTCGAGCTTATAAAGTGTATACGTTTTTACAATGTTATTGCCTATATTTCTGCCTTTTCGTGATTGAGCACTTGCGCAGGAAATGCGAGTAGGAAATGATTTCGGAGGTGTAGCTTTAAGGTAACTCTTTTTTCCATTTGGTTGATTTGTATGATTGTTGCTATAATTAATTGAAGGACAAATTTTAATTGCAGGTACTTTATCAGTTTATCATGTGTATTATTTAGTTGCTTAATTGATTTGTAATTATGATCTTTTGGTGTTTTAGTCCAGTTGGCTAGCAGTGCATATCAAGGGAAGATTCAGACCTGATAACAAGGAAAGGTTAGGCGGTTGCAGATTGTTCATGGGCACGATTGGATGATGCACCTTTTACAAAGCTACGATGTCCTGCTCCACGTCTATGTAATATTCATCACCATTAACACATCAGTCACCAGATTAAATGGTTAAGTTATCACTAGAAATACAAATATCCTCCTAAAGTATTAAAATAAGAAACGACCCCAAATAAAAGTTAAATACAAAGCAAAACCCAATATCTATCAACATGAAACAGACAACATCAAGGCCATCATACAAAAAAAAATGGTTTTATTTTCCGAGATTTTGTTTATATTGCAGCCAAGCCAGCCGACCCGCATCATCCGGCAAACTCAAGAACAATTCTCTTTTCACAGCATCTTCAAACAAACTGATGGCAAAGCACCACAACTCACTACATGTTGTCATTAATCCTTCATCTACCATTCGGTTAATCACACCTATAGCACCACTAATACTATAATTACCAGCGTGATTGACTGTAGAAGAGTCTGATTCCATTGTTTTCAATACACGTTGCTGGGTAGCATCTTGTCGAGTACTCATTTTTGCTGTCTTTTGAGAATGTTTAGATTCCTCACTTTGGTTCGGCGATGATATATCGTCATTTCTCGCCTCCTTTATAGAAGCTGGAAAGGAAGTGTCCTTTTGAGTTTCCAAGTCTTTAGAAGGAGAAGAACCATCTACACAATCATCATGCTCTACATCCTCAACCTCAAGATTCAAATGATGCACCTCATTCAAAGTGTTTGGATATATAGAGGGTGTCACACAGCCTACCTCATTGACAACATCATCCTCAAATAATCGATACCATGCCTCTTGCAGTTGTATAGAAGGTTGTTTTTTCTTAAGTCTCTTTACATTGGGATTTTCCTACAGGATATAATAGTGAAACGTTACATTAGAATGCATCATACGAAATTTAGAATTTGAGCTAGAGAAAGGTCATTACCTTAATTTTCTTTCTCCACCAATCATCCGAACAATCCAGTTTTCCTGTACTTACATTCCAACTTATACCATTTTCTCCATTCTTCAACGACTTCCAAAGATTGTAGTCATTTCTCATTGAATCAAATTTCTTCCTTAAAACTTTTTCACTTTTCAATTCGTGGTGAACAATTTTCTCAAACTCTAGTTGAAGAGACGTCCACTTATATGGGGAATTTCGTTCATTCCTCATATGGTATTGGTTTATGATATCGCAAAAAGCCAATACATATTGATCCGTCCACTTAAAAGGCTCTGTCTTCCCATCAGCATAAGTTAAGCCCATCTAGCAAGGTGATATATATAAACAGCCATTTAATCATCATCATCATAAGGTAATGCAGTTGGCTACAACTAGTTATGAAAACCCAGATTTTAAATAGGTACTAGTGGTGGTTAATCATGTCATCCTAAATCACAATCGATTTTATGAAATAAAAATAAAAAAGGAAACAGAGAAAAAGAAACAAGAAAACATGTTAAACTGATACGTAAAAGATTGGAGAGAGTATGTTCAACAAAATTTATCATTAACAGTCAAACATTACTCTTGACTTCGCTTAAACTAAAAAACTTCCTGTCGAAATTCCATCAGACCATTATACGTATGCAATGTATTTTATAATACATCGACACCGCACCCCAAAAAAAAAAATGATTGTATTCACTTGATAACAGAAAAAATTGATTTATGATATCACATGTGAGAAATGGAAATAGGGGACAGAAAAGTGGGTTCCTGTTATTTCCAATCAGGTTATTAATTAGTCACATTTTTCTGTTCCTGTATGAAAGTGTTGGATTTCTATCGACAAGGTAAATCCTTATACATACCTGCTATAGAGTTTTAAAGAGTGTTGATGCTACTGCTTGCAACAGATATATTTACTAAAACTTAATGGACCTGAACCTTAGTGTTCACATGTTGTTTGTCATCTATAATTGCTACTAAAACTTAAAATTTGGTTATTCAAACACTTGGAATCCAAACACCATAGTATAGTCTAGAACAACTGCGCTATAATGAATTAGACAAGGTAATTCAAAACATATAAATCCTTCAAGAGAATAGTGCTTCACTTACCGGAGGTGTTATACCAAGAGGAGACAGTGACTGTTGTGAGATGGAAGTACCCGAACCGTGTACCACGATAGGTAATCTCCTAGAATTGAAACCAACCGTGGAAGAAAATAGAATTTTCTGTTATGCTTAGGATGAGCCAACAAGGTAACAAATTAAAGTTACAGTAAATCTGATTTATTAAAGACTTTTTGGTAGTGACTATCTACTAATTGCATTTACAAAATACTAGAGGTGGCAATTTGTGCCCAAAATTAAAAAAATGGGCTGATTTGGGCAAATTTTTAAAAGATTTGGGCATATTTAGCCCCCTCCTTTTTTTGAAATGGGCATATATTGCCCATTTAAAAGTTAAATGGGCACAAACGGGCACATATTTTCTATCAATGGGAGAACATTACAATTGTTTTTAAAGAAAAACTTATAGATATAATATATTTATTTTTTTTAATATAAATGAGGTGTTACGTTTGAGGAATTCATTGCGTCATTTTGGGTCTTTTCTAAAGCGATTCGTATTACATGTGCCCGTTTAGCCCGTAGCCACCCGGCCTGCCCGTTTTGCCACCTCTACAAAATACCAATATTATTAAAGTAATGTTTTGCAAATCATTAGAAAAAAGTTGGCTGACATGTAATCCGATAATCTAATCTGTTTTGCACACGCAATCCCAAACACACAACATGATGATTTACGTGTCTATTTTCAAATAACCTCAGTTTCCAATAATTAGTATGAAATCATATTCAAACATCATTGTAACTAGCAAACAGAAAGAAGTTGGTAATATATACACTTGTATTTTAATTGCCATCACATTTTACAGGAGAAACACAAACAAGTTACACTTTTCACCCCAGCATTGTTGTCCATCTTATCATTTCAATATGTACACAGTATAATTAATATTGCAGAAACTAAATAAACAATTCAATAAAAGAACAGCCATTCTATAAAGTATTAGTTATTCATTTTTTTTTGAGCTTATCAAATATGTAAATTTGTAAAATCTCATAAGCCCACTTTTTATTTTTTTATTTTATCACTTTATAAGCTTATACAGTTATTTTGGGATTAACGTAGGAAATTCTAAGGACAAAAACCCGAAGACAGACATATCCTCACCTAAAACCGTCTTCTCTGTTAAGGGCGTTATCTTCTTCTTCTTCAGGCCTCGTTCTTTTACGGCAGCCGCTAGTTTCACCTTCAAAGGCGGCGACAGTTACTTGTTCATTCAAAACCAACCCAATCTCCAAAGGGAAATTCAAAATGGCTTTACTTTTACGCATTTGAAAAGCAGCTTTATCATAAGCTTTTGCAGCTTCAATGGCAGTATCAAAAGTACCTAACCAAACTCTTGCACCAACTTTTGGATCTCGTATCTCTGCTGCGTATTTTCCCCATGGCCTTTTTCTTACTCCTCTGTATCGTATCTTTGATTCTTCATTCATCTCTGAGTTGGGTTTTTTTCCTTCCATTGATTGTGAGTGAGATCAACAAATTCAAGTCAAGAAAAGGGGATTTAGGGGTTTTAAGCTGGTCAAAAATGGGGCTTTGTTTTTTAGATATGGTCAAAGAAAGGGCAATATATTTGTTTGCTAGCGGTGGCTAATGCCCCAAGTTGATTCGAAGGTTATAACTTATAAGGCTATGCACAATGGTGACATAGTTCGTCTGTGTCACATCAGGTTTCTCTCTACGACGACCTGACGATGACCTAGTTGCGGTAACTTGAGATTTTTTTTTTTCTTTTTTTTTTTTAATTCAAATATTTTTAAAAACAAAATTAAAATTCATTAAAAATAAATAAAAACATTACAATATATTAAAAATTAAACGATACGAAATACATAATACATAAATCCTAAATCTTAAATCATAATTTGAAAACTCCTCGTCCGCAGGATCAAACGCGGGAGGTATATAATCCTCGAGGCGAGACAAAGCTTCCTCGTCTACCGGAGATCCCTCACCGGAGACTCCTGGATCATCGTCTTTGTTCACCCGATAGCTCCAATTGACTTTGGTGTTGATGTTGTTCGTAACTCGTTGAACACACTTCCACAACTTGCCAATAATTTCGTCATCTCTGCGGGCTTCCTCCTTCAGAAATTTCTCGATAACACCTTTTCGTTCATTGCTGATGTCGTTGCAAGTCTTGTAGCTGTCTCTCATCTGCAGCTTCTCATTCCTTTTGTCCTCAAAGAATTGGATGACGCGTATAATAGCGTCTTTTCTAGCCTCATCATCGTTCTCGCATTGATTTTGAACGTACGTTCGCATATCAGTAACAGAATGAGGGAGACGACAAGCCATAATGATGCTGCGTAAAGAGAATGTGAATTTTTATGTTGAATTGTGTTTGAAATTGTGTGTTTAAAAATGTGTTTGAGGTTGGTATTTATAATGTTGTAAAAGTGGTAAAGTTAAAAAAAAAAAAAAAAAAAAAAAAAAAAAATGACAAACGTTAACATTTTTTGTACATTTATGTGTTTCATATTCGGTTGCTTGGGCAACCTAGTTGCTTTGCCATTGTTCCTCAACCGACCCTCACCCCACCTCCACATTGGTCACAACCGAAGTTAACCTTGCTCGACCGATCGGTTCAACCGAACCACTGCGCATAGCCTAAGAGGGGAAGGTGTCGCCGTCGTCCATGTTGGACGCTCGTCGTCCTTCGCCGTGAAGAGGAGCGTTGTTCTGACGACGAAGCAAACTTCTGACAAAAGTGAGAGCAACGGATATATATCCGTTATTAAATGGATATATTAAAAGTTTATTTATTTATTTATTTTTAAAAACCCACCACCCTTATAAAATAACATTCATCTCCACCATTTTTATCATCTTCATCTCCTACATCTTCCATTCTTACTTAACTCAAAAAAAAAAAAAAAAAAAAAAATCTCACAATGTCTCAAAACCCAAATGACGGAGGGTACTTCACAAACTTACTTAACTCAAACCCACCACAATACGGGGGTTCTTCAAACCCTTCTACCCCCTCCTCGACAAATTCCAACCCGTCTCCACAAGAAATATTTATTAGCCAACAATATCAGTTTCAACAAGGATTCGCAACTTACTCCGCCCGATTTCAATCACCACAGTTTTTTAACCCGTCACAACCTCCATAGTTTTTTAACCTATCACAGCCTCCACAGTTGCCCCAAATGGAATCACAACCTTCCGGTTCACAATTCAAAGTTCCAAAAGCACGTGAACCGGCAAAAGGTAGGGGAAAAAGACGAAGGCAAAAAAACATGATGTGGATTTGGACGAAGACGACGACGAAGATGTGGAAGTCATAGCACAGGCAGACAGGAGGAAGTGGAGCAAGGCTGAAGAAAGGTTACTTGCGCAGTGTTGGATAGAAATTTCCCAAACTAGAGATATGGGAAATGACCGTTCCGAAGATTTCTTTTGGAACGACATTCTCGACATGTTCAATACTCAGACCACCGATAACCAGCGTGGCAAGAATATGATAACTGGTAAATGGTCGAGGATTAACGGTGATTGCCAGAAGTTCAACGCTATTTACAAACATCTTCAGCGTCAAAGTGGTGAAAATGACCACGATCATGTCCAAAATGCCAAAGATAGCTTTGTGCAGCGTTATGGTGGGAAGGAGTTTGCGTATGAAAAATGTTGGGAGGTTTTGAAAAATTATCCCAAGTGGGATGCCGAAGATCCCATTGACATTACATGTCTTGAGGATATATTCGGGCATGACAGACGAGCTCGTCCTGAAAGAGATGGAGGCAAACGAGCCGCAAAGAAACAGAAGTCGACTTCAACGTCGAGCGCTGCGAGCTCCGGTGGAAGTCAATCGAGTACTTTTTCGGGACATATATCCGAAATGTATGCTCAAAAAGCCGACGCTCAAAGGGCTTGTTACGAGGCGAGGCGGGAGAAGGAAAAAGCTCTCCAAGAGAAGATCGAGATGGATTTTCTGATGATAGATCCAAATTTGAATCCTGACCCGGTAAAAGCAGAAATCATCCGCAAGAGGCAGGAACGTCTAATCAAAAAATATCACCAAAGAGATGACTAGGTTTCGTATTATTAGTATGTGTTGTATTTTTTTTACCCGTGTCGTTTTATTCTTTTCTTTTCGTATCGTTTTTATTAGTAAGTGCTGTTTTTTTTTTCTTATTATTAAGTTATGTATTGTATTTTTATTTTGAATGAAACGAATTTAGTTTATTTGGAAAATTGAAAATAAAGTGGTAGTGGTGGGCCCCAAATGAAGAGGTTGAGGTTTGTTATGAGTGAGGGGGGTTTGTTGTGGTTAGTTGTGGAGAAGTGGGATGCTGATGTGGCGCTGAGGTGGCACTGATGAAGAGGGTGAGGCTTGTTATGACACCTTCCGCTCTAAGCATCACTTATATTATTAAAAGAGCCTTGATAAGCTCATCGGCTATGTTTGTGTAGGATCGATATATTTATTGTGTTTGATGATTCGGGTGGTCTTGGATGATCAAAATACATGTTAGCCATATTTTAGAGAGAGAAAGTAGAGAGGGTGTTCTTGGTAGAGAGTTGTTTCAATAAAAGTTGTAAGGTTAGATTGCCAAGCCACACCCCTTCCATGAATGGAAGGGGTATTTATAGTTACAACCTTAACGTCCTCCTGACGGACTGTGGATCAGGCATACAGTGGGTAAAGACACGTCTTTCCTCCACGGTGTTACACTAAACTATACTACACTATAAACTAACTAACTAACTACTTAATAACGTAAATGACTACAAGTCTACGAGCTAACTTATGCTAGATTATAATTGGGGTGACCGATACTTTATCATGGAATTACCAATTCCTAACAATCTCCCCCTAAGGGAGGTCACCCCATGATTTACATTTTGAATCCTAGCATTCTATTCTTGACTTCGTTCTTGAGCTCGTAGACTTCAATTCTTCAAATCCGCAATCTTGTGCTTTAGCAGTGATACTTCAAAGTCCGCATAGTTTAGTACTTTCAGTGGAGGTCTTTGAACTGATCCACATCTTTGATGATCTTCGAGCTTTCATTGAGATCATTAGCCACAGCAAATCTCTCTGGATCACCCTTTTGTTGTGTTGCCATCATGTGAAGTTGTGACTTTCGGACCGACATGCTCACACTTTTGAATCATGACATCTTTCCATCAGAGCAGCGGAAGCCTTACTGGTTCATGATATTCGCAGCAACGAAGCAGAAGCATAGTATGAAATATCAGAGCCAGGTTATGTAGATATGCACCAGTCATGATTTCTTCAAATTAAGTGTGGATGTTGTGAGCATGCGGCTTTGGATTGACTCCTCAATTCTGATCAGCTGCAACCGTCTAAATGTACCTGCAAACAACTGTTAGCAATAAAACACACGAAAGTGTCTTTGATCACTTTCGTTGAATTGAGGTACACGGCCCACGGTTCCCCGTTGATCAGTACAAGTATTGCTTGTGATCAGGTAGGATTCCTAAGAATCTCCTTGACAGGGTTTCGCAGCTGCTCTAGCTGTTCTCAAACCGGAACGTCTCAAAGAAGACAACACGGAGTGAGTGAACCAGCGAATTGAGATTCACTGATTGATGAAAAATGATTTGAAAACAATCGCGTATTGCTTAGAAGAAAGAGTTTTGCAATACGACGAAGGTTTTATGAGAAAGATCAATTTTCAATCAAAATACTTTTTGTATATGAAAAGAGTACACATTCGATGTGCTAGTGAAAAGAAGAGATTCGCACATCGAACGGTTTTTCCAAAAGTATTTTTTCAATCAGAGATACTTTTTGAGTTTGAAAATATGAATACACATTCGATGTGCTAGAGAAAAGAAGATTTGCACATCGAACGGTTTTTCCAAAAGTATTCGTCAATTCCATTCCTGGACCAAGGTTGATTCAATAATGAATCTCCCCATCGTTTCTATCCAGTTGTCACAAGTTTGATCTTACGAGAAGATCTCACATGTCACCCACCAAGAGCTTGTTTGATGTTGGCTCTAGAAGGATTTCCATCTTCATCGTGAATACTTTTACATACCACTCAGATGTTCTGGCAAAACCACAAGGATAATGCGTAGGACTCTCAATATATTCTTACTTTCCACATTGTGTGAAACAACAAGTTTTCATTAATTTTGTGTCTTAATGAGATATTGTGGATGATCTCTTGGCTCTAGACTAAATAGTGCACATTTGGTTCCTGTGTCGGAGACTAAGGAGAGGGTCTCCTTCTTCAATATCAACAATCTCTAAGAGAAAGTCGATAGATTATGTAGGTTCCCCGTGAGAATGAAGCAAGTCCTTTTAAGAGGAACTTGAGCAGCTTGGGAAGTTTAGTGCAGTGCGTCACTGGGTCCATGACGTCTTGTCTTCAATACCAGTGTTACCTTAGTAAACACCAGTAGCATATGTATTGAACCCGGTTACTGCCCTAAGGTTGAATTATTGGAGGGCTATTTCTTTTCACCCTTTTCACATTCATTTCTTTTTCATTCTTCAACCCCTTCAGTGCTTACCGAGACTTCAATACTAGAACCTTGTTGGGTTTATTCCAGTACTAGCTCTGTCTCAGTCCGCACTCTTCCCATATCTCACTTTTCTCCTTTTTTCATCATACCTAAGGACTTCTACACTATCTAGTGGATTGTCCCTGGGTAGATCCCTCCGGTTCTGGCGGATCGTGGGAATAAATACCTAACCTCACCATCCTTATAACTCCATACATAAAGTAAAATGGTCGGTCTTTTGGTACAGTTCATTCTTCCTTGAAACCAATTGAAAAATCATTTGGAAAAACAATCAAGGTACTTGTGATACGAGATCAAAGCATTTTGTACCTTAATAGTTTTGATCATTTAGAAAACCTCCCCCTCAACATGTGCATATGATTTAGAAATTGTTTAGCACATGAAGGCAAGAGGACTTTGAAATATTTTCTTTGATCACAATTTTCATAGAAAAAGCCATTTGATTTTCTTGGTAAATTCTCCCCCTCAATATGTGCATAGGATATCTTAAAACATTTTTATCACATAGAGGCAAGAGTTCTTTTGAAGTACATCCACGATCACAAAAGCCATTAAGAAAACCATTTGCTCCCCCTCAATATGTACTTCGAGATTCGAAAGCGTTTAGCACATATTAGAGAGCAGCCTGCACATTCGAATCAAAACGATCACCTTTTATCAATTTTCATTATTAAATCACAAATTCTCCCCCGATCAAAAATATCAAACCCTTTGAGATTTTGGATCTCAAGTGATTTAATCAGGTTTGGAAAACATGGGAGAATATGTGGCCAGGTTTAAATACTCATCTTGTTTTTGGATAAATCCTCCTCCTCAACATGTGCATTGTGTATTTGAAATCGTTTGGCACATGGAGGCAGGAGTGCCTTTGAAGGACTAAAACCAGTTCCATTAAAACAGATTTGAGATTTAAATCACGATCTCTCCCCCGATCAAAAATATCAAACCATTTGAGATTTGTGATCCCAACTGATTTAAATCATTTAGAAAAATTTGGGGAAAGACGTGGCGAGATTTAATTTTTGAAAAATGACAGATAAGGATCAATTTAAGACATTAAAGATTGTTAGTGTCAGGTATGAAAGTTTTAAGAGATCTTTAAGTAAAATAAAACAATTTCACAATCAAACAAGAACAGAAAAAATTTCATTTTGACAGATCTTTGAGTTTTAAAGAAAATCATACCATGACATAACATTAAATATTTAGATCACAACATTTTAACGTACAAACGGACTCTTTTGAAGATATATTGTATGAAAATACTTTAAATTAAATCACTCTCCCCCTCAATCGATGACCGAAGTCGTTGATTGAGTGACTTAAGTTTTGATAAAATAAAGTCCGGTGATTTCCAAAATTTTAGTTCAATTAATTTTCAAAACAATAAGTTTTCATTTTCAAAACAACATTTAAAAATGATGTCCTGCACAAAGATACGTTAGGTGGTTGAGAAGCTTCTGTTGTTGTTGCTGTAGGGTTTGGAAGAAAACCATCTGCTGATGCAGTGAGACTTCTTACGTTGCATTTTTTATGCCAACTGAGGTCCAATTAAGCTATGTTTCTTCACTTGCTGAAGAAAACCATCTGCTGATGCAGTAAGACCTCTTACGTTGCATTTCATGCCAACTCTCCATTGAAGTCCAGTTAAGCTCCGTTTCTTCATTTGTCAACCCAAGATATAGTTACCCTTTCCTTTCGGCATCCAATCATCTTCAATTGTGGGATCCGGATCGGGAACATTCTTATATGCCAATATACCTGCATACGTTAGTGAACATACATACAGATATATGGTGGTCGACATCACCCAAACAGCAATCGACTAATGAAAGTCAATGCAACATATCAATCAGATCATACAAATGTATAGGAATAATGTGTTTATCAAACTTTAATCATCTAATCCTAACAATCTTATCCTAGGCACCTAGTCCTTCAACATAGGTTAACATCATTTATAATTAAGCATATTAGGATAATTAGATAAGTCCGATAGATGATATAAATTTGAAAACATTCTCCCCCTCAATCAATGACTCATTTTATGAAAATTTTAAAAGCGCTGAAGTCATTGATTGAGTTTGCAAATTTTATAAAAACTCTGAATCTGATTGTTTTTAAATCAACTCATTTACCACCAATTTTTTTTTGAAAACACCAAATATTTTTCTGAAGAATTTTAGACGGAAAAACATTTGTGTAGGAACATCAGTCTTTTTGACGACATGCTTTCCTTGTTTAGTTTTTAGGATAAGTGCACGAAATTTAAGAAAAATTGTTTAGCGTAGCACTTTCCTTTCTTTAAGAGCGGGTTGCTATCAGAAGTAATAGCAAGCGCGGGTTACAGTTTTAAATAACTGTAAGCCATATTTTGAGACATGTTTTGAAAAGAATATTTACACATCCTGCTTGAACTTCATCTAAAGTCCCGTGCCATTATTGAATGACATTTCTAAGACCGTAGATGTTATCGATACCAGAAGACATGTCTTGAGAAAACATATTTTTGGTATTTTTTTTAAATTTTCTGATTTTTATGGATTTTTGAATATTTTATATTTTTCTATTTTCTTTTGTTGGTTTTCTATTTTTGTATTTTGGTTTTTTTAATAATTATTTACAATGATAGAGAAGATGATATAGTTAAAGAGGATGATGATACGAGTACCGAGATAATGAAATCGAGCAGCACGTCGTAGAAGATAGAATTCGTCATCTCTTAAACTTCCACCACCAAAGCTTTCGAGGCTCCTGAATGAGAAAAATTGAACCATCTGAAAGTGAGACTTTGGCAGCTTCCACCCAAACCGAAAATCCTTATGTTGAGCAGATTCGAAGCTCTATTTCAAGCTTGCTTTAGCCAGGTGCACAAAGAAGCACACCATTATCATAAACCCAGCTGCTCCTTTTAAAAATAATCACCGTGATTCTTCGTTCGAGGCTATATCATCCAATAGAACAACAACAACGTATCATCCCACATTTAAATAATCTTCTCAAATTCCTTTTCCACTGAAGTCTGAAGCAATCCATTCCAAAAGGTGTCAAGAGAACAATTCCCCCAAGTAGTTGAATTGATGCAGTCAGTCTCTTTGTATAAAGCTCAAGAACTCTCCCGAATACACATCATGAGGGTAATGAAGAACACCTCCCCTATGTTCACATCTTTCATCCCTGATGAATGTGTATGAAGCTCAAGAATCCAAAGTACACCAATATCTAAGAACTCTCCCGAATACACATCATGAGGGTAATGAAGAACACCTCCCCTATGTTTACATCTTTCGTCCCTGATGAATGTGTATGAAGCTCAAGAATCCGAAGTACACACATTTCCAATGAGAGAATAACTGATAACACCTCCCTTATGTTACACATTTATCTCCCCTGAATATGTCGTACTTGTGTATCTCTTTTATCTTCAGAAACTTTCTCTAACATCTCTTCCCCCACATAGTTGGAATAAGAACACTAGAAGCCACTAGATACACTGAGTTTCTCTGCGGTCATGACATTTGTCTTCCCGAGATAACTTCAATCACTTAGAAGTATTAAGTTCATCATGTGTACTCGTTATGCTTTTATATGTATGTCTCCTTCCCCCTTGCTGGGTTTGATACTTCAGAATCAACAACTTAATATAAGCCCAAATACTAGAAATCATGTGAGAAGAACATTAGAAGTCTTTGTGAGAATCAACTTGCTGAAGAATATGAGCAAGTCTAATTGGGGATTAAATTCGACATTTCACCCTCCCCCAATTAGTGCTCTCCCCTAAACCGACAATCTTTTAATAAATGCTCAGAATAAGAAGAAGTCTTATGATAATCAAATGCAACGCGTCTTTAGTCTTCTAACATGTAGCAGAAAATGTAGAACCGACTGTAGACTCGACCTTCTTCAAGATTGTCCAGTTGGGGAATAGATAGTTAACATCTTCGACTCACCAAAACACAAGAACATCACCAAAAAGCATCCTAATTAACTTACATCTTGAAAATCCCCTTAATTAAGATCCCTCCCAATCAAACAAGAACATAACGATGTTCATTAAGGAAATCAACAATCAGCCCGCATCGAACACACGAAATGGTAACACCAAGCAAAGTATCACATCAAACAAGAACAAAAGGTTGTTCGGAATCATCATGTTGATGTGCACGTGAAGCATTAACCGCAAGCACTTTGTCAATAAACTCATATCAGCTTGTGAAGATGTCAACTAACGGCTCTTAGAAGAAACACCATGTAAAGATGACCCGATAAGAAGAAGCTCGGTTCTTACATGTGTTTGGATCCGTTTGACCATTTATTCTCAAATATCGATCAACCATGCAGAATTATCATACTTATTCTCCCCCTCAAGAATTGCATATGAAGATGCCATTCTTGATTAAACAAGTGATTATCTTTAAAATGTAGTCAATTCACACTTCTCCTCGCAAAATTAGCACAGGATGTCGCCATCGTCATTATAGTTGAGAAAGTGGAATCAGAAAAACAATCAAAAGTAGCCCGGTTCACTTGATGACTGAAGCGCATGGAAAAAGTATGAAGCATGTTGATGAGAATGGTCATAATAAGAAGATTTCTCTTCTTCAGAAGATAAAGCGCACTGACACGTACACCTTTCTTTTCTTTAGAGAACGAGGCATGAACTGTTGTGTTCATACGTCATAAGAAGATTTCTCTTCTTCAAAAGATAAAGCGCACTGAAATGTACACTTTTCTTTTCTTTAGAGAACGAGGCATGAACTGTTGTGTTCATACGTCATTATGATGAAGTACGAGGCCTGAACTGATGTGAACAGACGTCATAAGAAGAGATCTCTTCTTTGGAAGATAAAGTGCATTTAAATATACATTTTTCTTTTCTTTAGAGAACGAGGCATGAACTGTTGTGTTCATACGTCATAATCTCTCTCTTTTCATCATCTCTTTTGGCAAAACATGTAATCAAACCATTATCATTCAGTAGGCTCTTTGTTGTGACAGCAGATGGAGAAAACCCAATATGATGAATTTGACCCTGAAGTAAACTACCCCGAACTCGTGACTTAAACTTGCACATATGAAACAAAGAGCGGTGCCGATTTCCATTAGCATCTCTAAGTACTCTCTATGTACTCTATACTCTTCAACCAACCAACCATCAAGTATAAGACGTACATTACCTCTTGAAAATCCACAATTGAATGTGACACTGAGCACTACAACGTAACTCCTTAAAGTGATAGTTATTTTGTGGTGGTATGAGCCCAATTCCCCCAAGTGGTAAAAGAAAAGATAAAAGACACCCAACAATAACTAGATTTCCAAGTCTTCGTTTTTGATAATAAGCTCGAACAAGGATCTTGAAGAATCTTCATCCATCCATCCCCGATACCTTCAGATACTAAGTACACTCACCCGTGATATTTCACTTCAACCTCAAATAAATAATACTGAATTAACCCCGTTGTCACATCTTCTGGTTAACTGCTCAAATCTAGCCTTCTTTGACATGTAAACGAACTTTGATAATGGTTTCATCCCGACCATGGTTAAAAAGCACATAACCCCGTAAAACCATGTAATAACCAAACTGCCATGACGAATATCCAAACACACATCCAATTCATGAAGTACACCCTTTTATCTCTTCTTTGAAACAGAAAACGTAGCACCATCATCAAAAGAGATCTCGAAATACACTTTCCTTTCTCCAAGATGGTTCCACCATTACGGGATTTTACAACTCTATGGTTTAAACCGAGAAATAGTTTCTTTCGCGGGATTTTACAGAACCAAGAATAAACCGTAAGATAGATCCGGAAATGCACTTTATTATTACCAGGATGTTTTCATTGTCACGGGATTTTACAAGTCTATGATTTAAACCGAGAAATAGATTCTTTCGCGGGGTTTTACAAAATCAAGACAAAACCGTAAACAATGTTAGCTTGAATGAGTTATGACAACTTTGGTTTCGGTGAATATCTGTTTTAGGGGAACATGCAGCGGTTCATCAACAAATCATTATCCAACATCAACAATATCATCAACCATCCAATAAACACATTGGTAAACATATCATTCTCAAATTCAGTCGGCAATTGCTGTGACCATATGGAGATGTAAACCCGATATCCCAAACTTGATCATGAAGTGAAATTCCCCAGATTTGTTTCTTAAACTTGTACTAATCCTTGTGAAGAAGAAACGGTGTACCCAATGTACAAAACCTCTTGACGTATCCTCAACTGCATGAGACACCGAAGTGATAGTTACGTTGTGGGTTAAGCGAGAAAGAATCACAACCGTAACTAAATACCCAAGTCTTTATCACACTCTGTAAATGCCCAAACAAGTCATCTTCGCAGAAGGGTAGAAAGAAAGAAGACGAAATAAGTAAACGTGCCCTGAAAACCTCACTTCAAATTCAAATAAGAAATACCGTTCAAACAACAGTGTAGTCAGCTTTATACAATAATCAACTCAAGCCGTGGAATAGTATCTTTCGTGAAAAATGCATATACCAACGTACCAATCCACTTTACTCAAAAAATCACGTAACATTCCAAATTTCATAAACCCCAAATCATCGAATCTCAAATTTGTCACGTCACATTAACAAATCACATCGTCAAAACTCATATACACAAGCCAAATTTTGAGGAGCCCATTTGATCCCAAACTTATACAAGAGAAGTGAAATGTCAAGCCCGTTCCGAACATAAAAAGTCCTTGAAGCCCCTTCGTTTACCCGATCCTTCAATGGTCAAAGAGAATTATCACTAACTAACGAGGCCTAAATATATTCATCCAATATGTCCAAGTTAGTTCAAAATTGATGAGGCAAAGGAATACTAGTGAGGCCCAACATGAGAGTAAGATCAAGATAAAGCCCATATCATTCTTATGAATTTTTCGGCTCATGTTTCATCAAGTATTGTGAAGCCCGGTTCATTGTATGCCTGATCTAAATCATCTCCACCTCACGTGAGAGACCAACAATAAGCCCAATGTACAAATCATAACCGGTCAGCCCATAGTATCTATGGTCCAGTTCACGTGAAACCCTAATCAAGAGGGTATAAGATACTCACTTTCTTATACTTTTACCCAAATATCTCACAATCCCTAAACTTACTCATACAGTCAACCCTAATAATCACTCCTTATTCCTCCGCCTACCACACCAAAACAACTCTTTCAAAAAAAACGGATCCGAAAAGAATCAAAGCTTCACATCTCCATCTCATCATCAAACTAAAATCATAACAATACTCTTCTCAATCTCAGTTAACCATCCTCCTATCCTTATCAAAAGATAATTAAATCCGAAAATACTCAAACCTCAATCACACCCTTTCAAATAAATTTCGTTTGCTTCAATCTCCTCACATCACTCTTGATACGACGACTAACAACATGCCATAGGGATGGTTGAGTTACATCGTGACAGCCACAGGGATGGCTTTGAATCGATTCGGCTTACATACGAGATCTTTGGACATCACTCACTGGTAGGCTTTCTTCATAATGTTTGAGTCATGAACGAACTAAATGAATAAGAGATAACATAGTTGTTATACTCTTGTCATAATATTCGGATATTAATTGGAGTAGAACTCCCAAATGAATAGATCTATGAAGATGTTGGTTCAATAAAAATCTTTAAGATTAGATGCAAATCGAACCCAAACTGAGATCTCTTGTGATATTTCATTTCATTCTTGCATTTGAGATGTGATGTAAGTGAAGAGGTTATTGAATTTGTGATGGGATTTAGGTTGTTTTAGGTTGAAGATGTTAGAGTCAAACCAGTTGATACATTCCTATCAATTCGTTAGTTATAGAACTTGGACTGATGATGGTGTTTAACCAGAGGTCGTGAGGTTGTTTTTGGAATATGGTGTTATGGTCGAGTCTTGGTCTTTGCAAGTCATTTTCTTCTTCATTTCTGTCACCAAGTCGCTAGTCATGAGCCAAGTCGCTAGCGAGTTAAGTCAAGTCGCTATTGACTTTTATGTCAAGTCGCCATTGACTTAAGTTGACTAAAGAGTCAACTCGCTACATGAGTAAAGTAGAAAGCAGATTATTCAAAGTAAGTCGCTAGGTCTAAGTTTGTCAAGTTGCTACCTCACTTTTGCTTTGCTAATTTCTGGTCAACAAGTCGCTAACATATTTGACATGAGTCAAGTCGCTAACTTGATATAGTTATAACAACTCGCTACGACTTGTTAAATAACAAGTCGCCAATCGTTATCAGTCACAAGTCGCTACATTGCTTTAGACATAACTCGCCATTGACTTAAAAAAAAGTCAACGAATCACCAAGTTGCTACAAAAGCAAATAGACAAGTTGCCATTGACTTATTGACCAAACAATGAATCTGGACATTAATCAGGACAAGTCTCTAGGAAGAACATGACCAAGTCTCTATGAAGAAACCATGTACAAACTGCAGAATCATACCCTCCCATAAAATATCACAAGCATAATAAGACCATTACATACCATTAGTTGTTAACACGCATGTCATAAACTGTATAACGAGCGAGTGCTAGATTCAAATAACCAACCTAACACCAAAATCAGAAACTGCTAAAAAACAGCTTACAAACTTATTGACCATATCAAATGTTTGGACCAGAACATGTTAAAAGAAGGCTTGATAAAAACTGTTTTTAAGCAAGTTTGGATTTAAACAAGACCATGTCTACAACCATATCAACCATAAAACCATAACAACAAGTATCAAACCGCCACATAGAAACAAGCAAACCACATACACCAATGAATACAAATACCAAACGAATCATCAAAACAATATAACATAGGCTCTGATGCCATTTGTAGGATCGATATATTTATTGTGTTTGATGATTCGGGTGGTCTTGGATGATCAAAATACATGTTAGCCATATTTTAGAGAGAGAAAGTAGAGAGGGTGTTCTTGGTAGAGAGTTGTTTCAATAAAAGTTGTAAGGTTAGATTGCCAAGCCACACCCCTTCCATGAATGGAAGGGGTATTTATAGTTACAACCTTAACGTCCTCCTGACGGACTGTGGATCAGGCATACAGTGGGTAAAGACCCGTCCTTCCTCCACGGTGTTACACTAAACTATACTACACTATAAACTAACTAACTAACTACTTAATAACGTAAATGACTACAAGTCTACGAGCTAACTTATGCTAGATTATAATTGGGGTGACCGATACTTTATCATGGAATTACCAATTCCTAACAGTTTGGCATGGAGGTTTTTCATTGAGACGATTAGCGTTAAGTAATGGGTTTTTTAATTTTTATTGTTCGTTTGATAAAAGAGCGGTGAGTTTTGCTAGTTTTTAAGAATTCTCATTTTCCCAATGTTTTTTTAAGAAGTTGTGAGCTGTGGCTACTGCTCACAGCTCACTGCTACTTTTACTAAACACACCTATTGTCAAACATCGGCAATTATCGTTTACTTTGTAAAAAAAAAAAAAAAAAAAAAAAAAAAAAAAAAAAAAAACTCATTTTTGTCAAATTAAAGGATTCAATTAACTAGTGAGAGGACTCGCTTTTGCAATGAAACCTTATCATTGTCAATTGATAATTCAAAACTGAGAAAATCTGACCAAGAGTTTTTCTAAAAGCTCCCAAAACATAGATGTGTCAAAATCTTGAAGAAAAAAACTTAATAGGAATTGGGTGTGATTTTTAAAACTTTGTTGTCGTTAAAGTGTAAACAATAAATTTGTCCCATCAGAAATGTGTTTCCGATATAAGGATAGTTATCTTCGTCAAGATTTTTCAATATTTATATTACGTTATCTATTAGGATATGAATACGAAACCCTAATACGGAACCTATATATACTCGCCAATGAGGTTGCTCATCTTTCATCAGTTTTCAAAACTTTGTCTCTTTGTTTTTTTATCGCAGGCAAAGCCATGACGATCACCGCACTTTCAGATATCGATAGCACGAATGATAATGCAACATCAAGATAAAAGTAGTTTTTATATGGAATAAGTATTACGGTGCTACTCATCAACTTAAAGTTGTTGGTATTTATATGAATCTGACAGAAGAACAAGTCTAATTATTTGTTTATAACCAAATTTTTTTGTTTGAAACAATAAGAATGTTATAAATATATTTATGCTTATGATATGTTTTACATAACAGGGTACCAAGATCCATGCAACAATTGGTAATTTAGTGGTTTCTGATTTCGATAACCTCATTCACCAAGATGATTATCACGTCATATCAAAATTCAATCTTAAAGATAATACAGACATGCTTAAACTAATTTCTCATGCATGCAAAATCTATTTCAAAAAAAAAAAAAAAAAAAAAAAAAAAACCTAATGTGCATCGATGTTCTGGTTTTGCCGATATACAAGAGTCTTTGAACTTTCTGTCTTTTGAAAAATTTTAAAGCACAATTGATTCTAAGTTTTCCTTTGGTAAGTTTTTTAGACAAAACTCTTACATTAATATATAATTAAGCGTTTTTGTATAGTATTTTATAAGTTTTATCTATTTTAGATGTTATTGGTCAATTAGTCGAGAACAACAACATCACAGTTATGGATCCAAATGATAAAACTAAACATTTATTAGAGTTTAAGCTACAAGATCTGAGGTAATGTACAAGGAACACCGTTTTTTATAACATTGTTAATGTTGTTAATGTTATGTCTATTTGTTCAGCGGTGCAAGAATCACATGCACACTTTGGAGTGACCTAGCTTTTATGATTGATGTTATATCTTTTTGTTCAACCTTGTAAGAATCTCATTCACACTTTGGAATGACCTAGTTGTTAAACTTCATAACTTCATCAAGGTGAATGTGACATCAAATGATCCTATAATCCTGCTTATCGTAATGTCAAAACAAAACATGTGAAACTGCAAGTAATAAAAAATTTAAAGTTTGTTCAGCGAGATATAAGTAGGTGAACTAAAATTTTGAATTGCATGCAGACGTGACACAAGTTTTGAATTGTTTTGCTGGCACGAGACTGGTTATCAATGATGAAGAAAACCCACATATTAAAGAATTCAAAAAGAAGTAAACTTATGCATAAAATTTAATTATTTGTATGATTTAATCAGTTTGAAGAAACAGTTATGTTAAAGTTTTTGTTTTTAAAATAGATTGGTAAGTTCTGATATTGCTACATCTGGGGATATAAAGGTACTTCTATCTACAAACACAGTTGTAAAACAACAAGTAGAGTTCTATTTACAATTTTGATTTAAAAATATTGAGAAAGTTTATTATATTAATTAGGTAATTACAAGTTATATTTTTAATTGTTTACTATACACGTTTTATAATAATTTTTTCGTAGGAATAATCTTCTTTTTTTTAGACAACCAAGTGGATGTGTTGTTGTTGGAAAAAATTTGAATATTGTATGTGACCAAGGATGGTATTATATGATATGCATTGTTTGTGAGAGTATTGTCAAAACATTTAGAAATACATAAAATGGAATGAATTTGTAGAAGCATAGAAAGGGGTGAATACGGTCTTTTCAGCTTCTTTATATATTTTGGTTGTGATTCTGGTGTTGTTATTATTGTATAACCACTTGTTGATCTTTGAGGCTTGAAGTTAATTAACTTCTAGTCTCAAAGATCAACAAGTGGTTATACAACACTAACAAAAACCAAAATATATAAAGTAAGTAAGTAGACACCACGATATACACTGGTTCGGGATAGGGGGTTTATACACTCCGTACGTCCAATTGCGAATCCACGATACCAATACTATTACTAAGTATAATCCTTTCGGTGGACTATAGACTGTTACAACTTCACTCCACCAATATGCACGAAGATCGGCGCTCACAAAGAATAGCTACTCCAACGGTATTCTGCCCTCGGAAACCACCCAAAAGAATCTCGCGATTAGACTTAACCACTAATACCACTAAGAATTCCCACCGGAAGTATCAAACCACTAACTAGAACTCCCGCGATGTAGGCTTGATCACCAAGATACAAGACTTCCAAACTAGATCTTCCATGATCTAGGCTTGATCACTAAGATACAAGACTTCCCTTACAAAAGAATAATGATTATTAGTTCAAAACCAAGCCTAACCTATCCTAGAGACTCGATTCTAGTAGAAAGGGTATACAGAAGAAGACCCTCGACACAATTCATAAGAGTTAATTAGGTTCTGAATCTTCCCTTGCGGAGATATATTCTTTCAAGAATGATATGAGAGGAGAAGAATTAAGAACACAAGATAGTAAACTTAGAGGGTGGAGAGAAAAGAAGTGGGGAGGAAACAATGAATGCCAATGGGTGAAGAATGCCCAAGACAAGTGGGGGTATTTATAAATCAAGCCAAAGAAAACAATCACCTAGCGCGTTAGGCCATTGTTTGGACCGACTTGGTTTATTTTTACCCTGACTTGTTAAACCCCCTAAGTGCACTTCACAATTGACCTTTCCAATATCATTCTAACACTTGTAGTGTGATAAGTTCAACCAACTCAAATAGATATTTGTCAAAAATATTTTGTGAAGTGTTTTAAAATAAGTCTTGAGGTGATTATCCAATATCAAAGAGGAAGAGAAGAACTATTAGACAATACACATTGGATAAACCTCTCATATTTCAAATTCAAATTCAAAACAAGTTGTTGGAGGTTGAGTGTAGAGATGGATAAGTGAGTTGTCAAATGGAAATATACAAGGGAATATGCCAAAAGGATAAGAGGGAAAATGTGTGAGGTTAGAATCTAACCATGGTTAGTCGGTGAGTTGGCATGGTCAAGAAAGAAATAATATGCAATAGCATATTACATTTATTGGAGAGGAAATGTGGATGTTGGAGGGATAATTTGAATTTCAAATTTAAATTTCAAATACTAGTTGTTAGAATATAACATGTGATGGAATAGAAGAAGTGAGTTGTATGGATCTGATGGTGATATAATGAGGAGCCTAAGTTTGAAATTTAAATTCTAAATGTGAAGGTTGAGAAGAGGTGAGAAAGGTTGGATGTGGAGAAGGTTTATGTGATTTAAAATTGAACGCTAAGGATGAGGAAGATGGTGATATGGTTGAATTCTAGTGGTTGGATGAGAATGTAGTAAAAAGAATGTATAGAAGATTGTAGTGTTTAAGGTTTAAGTGATAATGAAGAAGATGATGATAATCAATTGATTGATTATGGGTGAATCATATTGTCATTAAGAAGAAAAGTGATTGACAATAATGATTAGAAAATTTTTAGAGGAATGTTGGGATTGTGTAAGAGAATATAATAGGAAAAAGAATGTTTGACGTGCATGTTTGTAAGACATTTATTTTATAGATAGTGAAAGCATACAATGGGTAATCAACTTCCAAATAATCCTAAAGTTCAAGTGTTCAAATACTATAATCCATGATTAGGAAACTTACATAATAAATATTCATCTTGATGCAAACAAGATAAGTGGTTTGCATCACAAGTAAAGCATATCCCATAGTGGGAAAGGATGCATTTATGCAAAGTGACATTTGACTTGGTTTTTCTAATAAGGGAGTAAACCCGTTACGTAATTAGCGAAGACGTATGCACTGATTATGGTTATATGAGTACTTTCATTTAATGTTATATTGAATGTATGAGTGTTCTGGGGAAAGTCAGCTTTTTAAAACCAAGTGTTTCTTAACAGAAAGTTGGCACTCCGCCGCATCACTAGCTCACCAGTTTAAATTATGGAACTGGTTGGTTTTTGGCTAACGTTTGTGTAGGACCTTAAATATCAACTTATTATGTGATAGAGTTAATTGCATTTTTGGTCCTTGTGGTTTGGCCAAATTGCAGGTTTGGTGCCCAAAACTTTGAAAGTGTAGCTGATGCAGGTTTTACTGAACAGGTTTTAATATTTATAATGTCTCGTTATACATATGGTCTACCCTAATGCACTTACGGACAGTGTACCCGATTGGGTGTAGTGTAGTATTCGATAAAACCGAGGTCGTCCCAAGAGCTATGTGAGCGGATTCTAATTAAGTCTAAGTGTCAAAGATTTTAAGGTTTAAATTATTAATAACTAAAGCAAGAAATGCAAGAAAGCAAATAAAGGCGAGGGTTGTGATCAATAGAGGAAAAGTGTGCTAACCTAGTTACTCGACCTATCGTGTTAAGTTCACGTTTAATTACTCCCATTTGCTTCAAGTGGGGGTTTAAGTCGCTAGGACAACATTTGGTCAGTTCGTCCTAACCTATCAGCAAAGGTTTCCACCGGAGATCAAGCTACTACCCTTGAAAGTCCAGTTGTTTTTAGTCCCCTAAGCCAAGTCATTAAGTTCCGCTACATGCAAGATTCATAACAATGAGTGCCCGTGCACTAGCATCTTAAACACTCATCCTTAACTTCTTAAGTTCATCCAAATGGTAGGTGATCAGTTGGTAAAATCGCACAAGCGAAGAAGGGTCGTCAGTTGGTCAATTCTTACCCTTCCCACTCAGTCTACCTACTTAGGTTCAGTTGGTCATATCTCCTAAGCAACTAGACACTACCTCCATTCAAAACTATCGAAACAAGGGTAGCTACCAACAAACTATGCATGTATACACTAGAAACAATTATACGGACGCAATGTAAACATAAACAAAACAATTAAGGAATCATAACTAGGCTAGCACCAGAGGTGCTTATCCGCTCATATTAACTGAAACAATCGATTCAATGTTTAACATATTGAAATACATGAATTGAAAGTAAAAGAAATGATAAATTTCTAATGCTTATCGTTAGGGAGTGATTTCTCCCTTGGAGATGGCTCCGTATGCTCCTCGAGATCTGCCTTCAGCATCCTACCCACGTTCTCTGCTTTTGTGTGTAGAGTGAATGATGAGAAATGCATAATTTTGGGCGGTATTTATAGGCCAGATCAGGTTACGGTGTAACTTAAGTTGAGAGTTACTCCTTAACACCCATTTCTACGTATTTCCTCTGGAAAAGCTGGTTACGGCGTAACATCCGGAATGAGTTACGTCGTATCTTCAATAAATCATGGTTACGCCGTATTTGTGGAAAGAGTTACGGCGTACCTTGCAGCGGCGCGGAACATCATTTGACCTAATTAGTTACGGCGTAATCCTAAGATGGACTTGCGCCGTAATCTTTAGTTTAGTTGGTTTTCTGAGTCACACTTCTGTTACGGCGTAATGTGAGAGAAGAGTTACACCGTAATTGCTTCAAAATAGGCATACTATCATATATCTTCAATAAACTCTCCAAATCCGCGTCTCATTAGCTCCAATGCTTGTAAATTACCTGAAAGTGAAATATAGAGGAAAACAAGCGTAAATCCATATAAATGATATAAAATACGAGCATTATCGGGGGAAATTGACACTTAATATTCAGGACTATTTGATGTTATCAAATATCCCCCCACTTGAACTCTACTTGCCCTCAAGTAGACCTTATTAGATAGATTTCTAAAAAGATATCTCCCATTACCTGGAAAATATAAGTTAACAAATCCCTTATGCTAGAATAAAACCAAGCCGAACACCTCACTTAATGGGAACAAAACACTCAAATCTCTCAACTATTCTAAGTGTCAATTTCGGGGTGATCATTCAATGCACAGTCATAGCATGTATTCTATCATAAGCTTGGCGGTTACACAAATTTCCACCACTAGAGTTAAGGACTAAACAATTCTTGAAGGCAATATGGGTTGACACGACAAAGGTTAATGGTGAGTCGTCATTACTAACATGTCATGGCGAAGAGGAAAAAATCAATGATACATGACCAAATCCATGGCCAAGACATCAAAGATTGCTTGTTGCATTACTTAGACACGCTTCATGACTAAAGGGTAGGATAAGACATGGGATAAAATTGGTGTAAAATAAAAGCAAGCAAATAGTCTAAATCTATAACCAAGTCATCACCACTTACCGTTCATCCAAATTTCAAGTTTCAAAGCTAAGAAACCGGATCATGATATACCAGGTAGATGTGCCATTAGAGGACGCCATGATGAGCACATTACCTTTTCTCCAACTGTTGGCACAAAAACCAACTCCATTCTTCAAATGTGACCGAGGTGGCCTCCTCGATACTAAATCTATAATGAGCTCATAAACATAGTGCTTATAACTACGCCCCCCACTTGAGATGAAAAATATGAGAATTTGGGGGGTCTTCAATGATCTTTAAGAGTATGTCGTCTACAAAAGCGTAATTCCCAAACCTTTCCACTTGAACCTTGAACTTAGGCAAACAATGACTTCCCAATTACAAATAAAGACTACAGGGTAGGCTAAGGTGTATGGGTGTAACGAAACAATATGTTGGGCGAACAAAATAAAAGGAATGGCTCAGATGGGTGTATCTAGGGTTATCTTGCACTACAGGTGAGTGCAACAAAGGGTTTAACAAGGGGGTCGAGAAGTCAAGGTGACTAATCGATAGACATACAAGGATAGGCTATTTGGGTGATAATCCTATAATATTGCCTTCTTAAACTGAAAAGTCTAAATACATTGAGCTAACTCAACATACCTCGTCTATGGTCTCGAAATGATGTAAAGGCCAAGTTCTAAAGTTTACAAGCTACCGGCACACTCATAATTTGGTAGATTTGGGGTAAAAATTTGGAAACGGATAAGGCTAATCTCACCATATAATATCAAGGGTTATAATGTGCTCGGCTAAGGTCTAATCTAGTTAGGTTAAGAAAAACATGTCAAAATTTTAAAAATGGCATAATTTTTCAAAATAAACTAGAAAAACGAGGGCAAAATAAAGTTCAAGAGATAATTCTACTCCCGTCCCCACACTTGAAATGTACAAAGTCCCTTTTGTACTAAACGTTAAATAAAGGTGAAGAGAAAAGTAGAATTATAGCGAGAACTTCCCTGAAATTTGCTCCAAAAAGAAAGAAGGCTCACGAAAAGAATCGTGCCTTCGCATAAGCATCCACGAGCAAACTTAAATCCCTAAAATCACACTACCAACAAGCATAATTCTAAAAAAAGAAAAAGAAAAACAAAAAGAGACCTAACTTACTTTCGTAGGAATCACGGTTGCATTTAGCGTATGCAACAAGCCTTTTAAACCACTTGGTGTCCCAAGTGGACGAGTGTAGTCTCGTGAGGGCTTACAGGGAACATACCCATAAAGTTCATTTAAAAACTAATACAAGGTTATTGTGTTTAAAAAGAAAGAATTATTACAGAGGATAGTTACGTCGTAATTAATGCAAAACCTGGCAGACGCTACAGGAGTGTAGCTACGGCATAACCATTGAATGTGATTACACCGTAATTGGTAATGCTATGAGAAGAACTACTACAAAAAGTATGTTACGGTGTAACCATAAGAATGAGTTACGCCGTAACTGTGGACAGATCTGGTCCCCGTTCAGCATGCTGCAGCAACTTTCTCCGTTTTCCTGCAAAAATGGTTAAAAACACTAAACCCAACAGAAATGGAAATAAAACAAATGAAAGGGATAATTCGGGTTGTCTCCCGAAAGAGCATTTTTCTTATTTACGAGTCTTTAAGTTAGACTCAAAGCCATGGGGATTTATGGTGGCCTTTGGACTTGGACAACTTCCTCCTTAGCTACTTTTTTGTTTGAGGATGGTTGGTCCCAAACACATGGAGGAATAATTGGAGTCAAGGAGTATCAATTTTCTTGTAAAAAATTAGCTTTCGCCCATTCGTAGCGAAATTTAGACTCGACTTCCCGTTTTAGTTTGACAGCCCCAAACTTCACTTTAACCCAATTTTCGAATGAGACTCCCTTGTATCCGACCTTCATTATCTTTTCTTCATCAAAACACGCCCATTCCTTGCGTTTGAGCCAGTAAGGATCGGGAAATTATCCTCCATTGCAAATCTTCTGGTTTGGATCGCACGTAGGCCATGCTTTAGTGAATTCATCAGACATTATAGCTGGTTCAAAAAAATGAAGAGTCCAATCAACCTCAGCGAACCAATCGGTCATAATATCGTGTCATCGAAACCAATGCTCCTTGATTCGTTTTTCATCTTCCCAACACCACCAAACTTTTGCTTCCTCTTTTATCCTTCTAATGAAAAAATGTCCTCCTCCATTGCATCGTTTGAGAAACAGAGAACATGTTGGCAATGTTAATTTAGAACCCTTAATCAAAGTAATTTCAGGAGCACAACAATGAAGTTTTCTCATAGCAACAATATCAGGCACGGAAGGTCGGACTTCATCATCTTCTTCATCACTGTTGTCTTCTTCACTAGACTCAGTTCCCTGCAAATAGCCAAAATAAGAAGAAGGAAAATTATAGGAACAATTAACTTGTACCTCCTTGGAAACTTCATTTGTTGCAACTTCATCTGGTTCACGGCACAAAGTATCGTCCATTCTAAATACTACTCTCTAATCATAATATCCCAACGAGATCTCCTTTTCCAAAACCTTGATCCGGGCTTGTAATGAGGCAAGGAAAGGTCTACCAAGAATTAAGTTTTCCCTCGGGGTATTCTCCATGTCAATAACCACAAACTCGGATGCAAATACGAACCTATCGACCTTGACCAAAACCCCACCCGTGATCCCAAGAGGGGTTGCTTTGGTCATGTTAGCCATCTCAATAACCATGTCTGTTTTCCAAAGATGGATTAATCTAAGTTTCAAAAATATTGAGAGTGGCATGATGTTTATGCTAGACCCAAGATCTGCTAATCCCAAGAGATCATGATCCCCCACTGAACATGGAATGATGAACCCGTTTGTGCAAACATCTTTAATTGAAAGTAACTCAGTTTCTGACATGTTCTCGTCTTCTGGTTCCTGGTTACACCGTAACTCATTAGGATAGTTACGGCGTAACTGCAAACTGTTGTCGACAGTCGCAACATTTGAATTAGGAGAATGGAAATCTTCACTCAAAATCTTTGAATTATCATCAGAAAAAACGGCCTTACACACCACCCCTTCTCTATCTCTGCACTAAGTTTCTCCATCATAGCTTCTACGTTTTTTTAGGGTAGTGTCGAGATTGGAGAGGCTTCTATTTATGTTTTCCTGGAAATCTTTGAGCCATTTATCTTGTTCTTTTTGATTTTGGGCTGAGGTTTCCAGGAATTGGTTAATGGTCTCTTCAATGCTGGGCCTTCTTTCTTCATAAGGCCCGCGGTTGTAATTTCCAGGAGGTCCTCCACGATAACCATTACTATTACGATTATCCCCATAAAACGGTTGATTTTCCTCATATTTAGCTTCTTCAACTGTGCTATCTTCGTCAATGTGAGGACAATTTTTGGTGAGATGTCCTCCTCTATAGCTTTCACAACCTACTTGGATGGCATGAACACATTCTCTGAGCTTGAGGATATCCCGACCAAGATTTTCAATTTTGCTAGTGATGGCGGCAATTCCATCAAGATTTCTGCCAATGTTTCTCTTGCTTCCTCCATCGTGCCACTTTTAGGAATGGTCGGCCATTTTTTGGATGGCTTCAATGGCAAGAGTAGGAGTCATGCTAGGAATTGGTCCTTGGTAGTCCAACATCTGTCTGGTAGTTACGTTGATACCTTTGTAAAAGATGTTGACCTTTTGCTGGCTGGTCAGGTCATGAGTCAGACACTTGTAGAGGAGATCATTGTATCTATCCCATGCTTGATATAACGTTTCATCGTCATTTTGATTGAAGTTATGGATCTCCATGAGCTGATTAGATATCTTTGATGGAGGACAATATCTTTGGATAAAATGCTTTTATAGTCAAGCCCATGTATCAACTGCCCCGACGGGCAATCTTTTGACCATCTTCTTTCTCCCCCAGTAAGAGTCATGGGGAACACTCGTTGCATAACAGCGTTATGAGACACACCAGGAATGTTGAAAAGGCTTGCAATGTACAAGACATTCTCAACGTGTTCATACGCATCTTCCTCCCTGTTTCCTGAAAAAGGGTTGGCTCGAAGCTCCCTCATAAACTGATCTTTAATCTCGAAACGGACATTAGCTCCAATCGCCGGTCTTACGAGACCCGGCCCTTGTTCTTCTCTTGTCAATGCCAAATATTCTTCAAGAGTGAGGTCATCAATGGTATCAACTTCCATAATACCTGAAACTTGAAAAGAGATCATGAGAAATTGAAAAAATTTAGAATTAAAAAAATGAAAGACTTAATGAAAATCCTAATATAACACCCCGGCAGCGGCGCCAAAAACTTGATGCAGGTTTTACTGACCAAGTTTTAATATTAATAATGTCTCGTTATACCTATGGTCTACCCTAATGCACTAACGGGCAGTGTACCCGATCGTATGTAGTGTAGTATTCGGTAAAACCGAGGTCGTCCCAAGAGCTATGTGAGCGGATTCTAATTAAGTCTAAGTGTCACATATTTTAAGGTTGAAATTATTAATAACTAAAGCAAGAAATGCAAGAAAGCAAATAAAGGCGAGGGTTGTGATCAATAGAGGAGAAGTGTGCTAACCTAGTTACTCATCCTATCATGTTAAGTTCACGTTTAATTACTTTCAATTGCTTCAAGTGGGGGTTTAAGTCGCTAGGACAACATTTGGTTAGTTCGTCCTAACCTATCAGGAAAGGTTTCCCCCCAGAGATCAAGCTACTACCCTTGAAAGTCCAGTTGTTTTTAGTCCCCTAAGCCAAGTCATTAAGTTCCGCTACATGCAAGATTCATAATAATGAGTGCCCGGGCGCTAGCATCTTAAACACTCATCCCTAACTTCTTAAGTTCATCCAAGCGGTAGGTGATCAGTTGGTCAAATCGCACAAGCGAAGAAGGGTCGTCAGTTGGTCAATTCTTACCCTTCCCACTTAGTCTACCTACTTAGGGTCAGTTGGTCATATCTCCTAAGCAACTAGACATTACTGCCATTCAAAACTACTGAAACAAGGGTAGCTACCAACAAACTATGCATGTATACACTAGAAACAATTATACGAAAGCAATGTAAATATAAACAAAACAATCAAGGAATCATAACTAGGCTAGCACCAGAGGTTCTTAGCCGCTCATATTTACTGAAACAATCAATTCAATCTTTAACATATTGAAATACATGAATTGAAAGTAAAAGAAATGATAAATTTCTAATGCTTATCGTTAGGGAGTGATTTCTCCTTTGGAGATGGCTCCGTATGCTCCTCGAGATCTGCCTTCAGCCTCCTACCACGTTCTCTGCTTTTTTGTGTGGAGTCAATGATGAGAAATGCAGAATTTTGGGCGGTATTTATAGGCCAGATCTGGTTACGGCGTAACTTAAGTTGAGAGATACGCCGTAACACCCATTTCTTCGTATTATGCTCTGGAAAAGCTGGTTACGGCGTAACATCAGGAATGAGTTACGCCATATCTTTAATAAATCATGGTTACGCCGTATGTGTGAAAAGAGTTACGGTGTAGCTTGCAGCGGCGTGGAACATCATTTGACCTAATTCGTTACGGTGTAATCCTAAGATGGACTTACGCCGTAATATTCAGTTTAGTTGGTTTTCTGAGTCACACTTCTGTTACGGCGTAATGTGAGAGAAGAGTTACGCCGTAATTGCTTCAAAATAGGCATACTATCATATATCTTTAATAAACTATCCAAATCCGTGTTTCATTAGCTCCAATGCTCGTAAATTACCTGAAAGTGAAATATAGAGGAAAACAAGCGTAAATCCATATAAATGATATAAAATACGAGCATTATCGGAGGAAATTGACACTTAATATTCAAGACTATTTAATGTTATCACTAGCGATAGTCCTCATTTTGAAGTTTGGGTTGCATTTTTGGTCCTTATCAGCGATAGTCCTCTTTCTGAAGAAGACAAAGGGTATTTTAGTCATTTAACTTTATCCAAGGACCAAAAATGCAAATCAAACTTCAAAATAGGGACTATCACTGCACTTTCAATGTTTTGGGGACCAAACTTGTAATTTGGCCAAACCACAAGGACCAAAAATGTAATTAACTCCATGTAATATCAAGGTTGTAAAAATCGCTAGGCGCTAGTGAGGCGGTCGGATAGGGCCTAGCGATTAATCGGTTAGGCGGGGATTAATCGGATTGGAATTTTTATGCAAAAAATTGTAATTTTGGATATTATATTATATTATATGTATGAGATAAGCATAGTGCATTAAATTTCAGACATTTTAAGTGTTCAAATATAAATATAGTACATAATTCTTCAAAATTCAAAGTCAAACATAGATATTACTCGGTTTGTTGACCATTTTTAAGCGATCTTTGACCAATTAATCAGTTTGTTGACCGAATTTTAAGCGATTTTGTTTGATTTTTAAGCGATTTTGTTGACCAATTTGTAAGCAATTTTGTTTGATTAATCCGATTAGACTGATTTTGTTCGATTTTGTCTGATTAATCAGTTTGTTGACCGATTTTTAAGTGATCTTTGACCAAACCGATTAAATAAGCCGATTATGATAAATCAAGGTGCTTAGCGAGCGATTATCGATTATGCGGGGATTAATCGGCCGCCTGGACCGATTTTTACAACGGAGTGTAATATGAAGCTCATATGGTATGGTGACTTGATGTATGTCGTATGAAACTAGAGAGAAAGAGAATAGAAAATGGAACTTTTATTCATAAGAAAAACACACACTTACACACTCAAGCACACCTTACAAATGAGAATTATGGTGGCTTTTATACTAAAAGAGAAAATGCCCTAATGGGCTTGGCCATGGGCTCGTTGGACTTGGATTGGATTACACATTATATAAGGCTAGCTTTTACATAACCACTAACCTATTAGCTTAGCCCAATCCACGAGCCCAGTGACTATTCTATTACAATATCTAAGACACATTACAAAGTTCCTAATCGTGAATGACCATCACTTTCTATTAAGCCCAGTGACTATGCTATTACAACATCTAAGGGGTGGTCATTCAAAAGATGCTCCACTTAATTAGGTCTTTAGTCTTCTTGAGCTTGAACTTTTTGTGTCGACATAGAATAGTCTTGATTCTTTGTTCATTCATGCTTTGTGATCTTTAATCATTGTATTTTGATCTTTCTTGCCTTCAATCAACATCTTTGTTTCTAATGAATTTTCTTCCTTTTCGACATGCTCATACTTCTTGATAACTTTGAATCTTTATACTTGTGTAGTTCTCAACTTTTAACGTTGATCTTTGACTTTTAACTTTGCAGAATCTTAGACTTTGGTGTAGAATCTTTTTGAACTTTGATTTTGTGTAGATATTTGATGATAATGTCTTTATGATGTGGGTATGAGCATGCGGAAATAGATGTTGATGATAATGGTGGTTGTAGTGGTCTCTGCTGGAACTCCAAGCCTTCATGAGTACCTGCATGAAAACAGTTAGCAATAAAGTTCCTGAAGTAAGAGTTCGGATATTTATACAGGTACATCCCAGATCGCATAAGTATGGTTTAAAAATTCATCGTTCCAGAACTGTCCAGAAAGTGCACAGGAGGTATACCCCAAAGGTTTACGTTTATTAAACCCACTTGAACACTTCATAGAAATCCACAAAATTCTAGGAAGTCACGTATATCTTACATATTATCTCTGTAAAAGGGGACTTCTCCACTCCCTGTGGTTTGAAAATGAAAAATCAAAAACGTCGACCGATATTAAGTTCTCAAAACTCAAGTTTTGACACATGATTCCATAAAATTCAAAAACACGGCCAATAGGACTCAAAATTCATCCAAACCAATTGGAAAACTTCAATAAGACATAAAACTAGTTTTACAAGAAAAATTCCAGACTTCAACCTTTATGAAGCTCTTTTTATAATTCAGACATAAACGACCTACAAAACTGTTCCGTTTAAAAACCCGTTTAAGACCATAATAACACATGTTTACTTATACAACCGCACACGAGACCCTAATATATTACAACAACTATTTTAAACATCATAATAACATCAGATTATACTCTTAATTTGACACACCAAACTGTCCCATAACCCCAAGGATTTAATGAGCCAGACATGTACTTATACCATACATAAAATCATAGAAGGCCTTATAATTCTCTCATTAACATTTCCAGCTAGGGTTTCTGATTTTATTTCGCCAATTAATGTGTAATTAAGGCCGATTATTAGGGCTTGCTTATGTTTTATGCATGGTCGACAATGGCTGAAAACAAGGTCACCAAAGCAGTTTAAACACACGACTTTACAATAGTTTACAAAGTGTACGTATTTTTATTATTTCATGTGGGGTTTGTGATCAAATTAACAAAACAATCAAGTGAATAATAGCATGGTTCACATGGTTCAAAACATAAACAGTAGACGTCATAATATTTCAGATATCACATTTTAGAATAGATTATAAGCACACCTATAGACCCTTCATATAACTATATTATTGACGAAATATTTGGATTAAGTTTCATGTCTTATACATTTAAATGTTTCTCATAACTCAGTAAAACACAAGGACGTTTATGGATTTACCTTTGCTTCGATTATAACGATGGATCGAATGACACAAGAACCAAAACTAACACCTTTTCAACTGAATCAAAACCCTTTAGAAACAAAGCCACCCACGATCATCCAATGTCGTACCACAATCACCACCTTGTTACTACCTCCTTCGTCCTGATCTTCTTAGAGCTTATGAACAACCGTCATTTGTATACAAAAATATTTTAGGGTTTGTGTGAGAAAGATTATAGGGTACAGTTTGTGGTATAATTGGTGAATTGGGAGATGGAAATGCCGAGCAAAGAGGGGATAAGGAATGACTTATTCCTCATCAAATCTTCAAATGTATCTAGACACTTTTAAGTAGTGATGTTGTGTACATAGGAAAATAGATATTGAACCACTTGTATACGCGTGATGTCCTAATAAAATGGAGTGTGTCACGTTTATAGATTCTTAGGTTATAATTATTTCGGTTTCATTACACTTAGGTTATAGTATTTCATATAATAGTAGGTTTAACTTCATAATGCATAGTTCACTTACGGTTATATTTGTATACGAAAATTCAAAATCTGCTTTGTATTTTAGGTTCTTATAGACAAAGTGAGTGTAATAGACGATGATTGTAATATCATGGTAATAAGAAAAGATAGAAGATTCATTGGATGATAGGGTATATGACATAACGAGGTTACACAAGAAAGTGCTTAAGGTAGAATACTAAGGAATTACGTTCCTAGTGGGCATAGACTATGGTTTATTATTGGAGAAGAATTTCCTTCTTCTTAAACATTGTTATTGTCCTTGACGCTGTTAATGTCCTTACGAGATCATGCGCTCCATGAAGTCATTGTATTCTCAAATATTCTCATTTACACGGTCTAAGTTCATAATCAAAGTCTCATCTCGTTTAAGTTGCTTAACTTCCCTAATGAGGGTTTTGGTTTGTTTGTCATTCACATGGAATTGACGTCGCCATGTTGTAAAACCAAAAAGTGACCTGAGCCATCGCTTGAGATTTTTAGAAAACCTTGTGATGACGGCGTCGCCCTATGGGTTGGGACGCCGTCAGGTGTGAAATTCAGCCTTGAAATCTTGACTTTGTCGTTTTCTTCATGTTTTCGCTCCTTTTCGTCCAAAAGTGCTTGATTCCAGCAGTTTGCTTCCAAAAGACCTAAAATGTGAAAAGCAATGATTTTAAGCAGTAACGGATATAAAATGTATCGATTTTAGGGCTCTAATGACCCCCTAAAATAATATGTTTTAAATCTTTATTAAATATCCCTACACTTGAAATTTGCTTGTCCTCAAGCAAATGTGCTTTTGGCCAATCAATTATAAGTTAGTGGTCATTTAGCATTGGTTTAAAATAGTTTACAACAAGTACAAGCGCTACAATAGTCAAAACAAGCATGGAAATTATACACTAGCACCCCGCAATTAGTGTTTGGATTCTCTCATCTCTCAGGTTTATATGAAATATAACATGTAAGGAAACGGAAGATAAACACTCACTACTTGTCATAGTACATAGATTACCATAGGCTTGAGAATAGATCAAACCTCCATTGCTTTGGCGTAAGCACCTAGGAATAACTATCTAAGAGGTCTTTACTAAGGGTTATAATGTTAGGCTTCGGGTAGGGAAGTAAAGGGTTTTGTTGGATATGGGATATTTAGTGGTGGCAATTCAAAAATCTTATGTTACAAGCATGTAAGACGTGGCGTTGCTAAGCATAGACTCAACTCACTAACGCTAAATAACAACTTGAAACAAAACATAAACTTAAAAACATAAACATAAAGATCGATGTAGGATGGTAGCCAATATGTTTTTTTTTCTTTTCACTTAACTCTTTTTCACTTTTTTCGATTTTTTTAATACCTTTTTACTATACCATCCTGTACGATAACATCAAAATAAAGGGATTTATAGGAGCATCCCTACACTTGAGTTTTTATTTCACTAACACTAATTGACCCGATTTGAAAAGATCAAAACACTTGGAGTACTTAATTACTTAGACAAAGGGAAATTGAATTTATCGTTCCTTCCCGTTACTCCATAAAATATTACTTTAACCCATGAGTCCCAATCGTCCCAAAACTGTATACAAAGTATATGACTTGACTTAGGAACCATGCAAGTAACTAGATAATTGAACTATGGGTTTAACAATGATTACAATAATGCACTAAAGATGAGTGCATACAAGGTGGGCTAAGGCGATTTGGGTGTAAAATTTTCTGGTGGATTGTAAACAATGCTCTTTATTGATATTCTAAAAACCAGAATATCATGAGAACCGCGAAACGATAGGCTCTGAGGGGTTAACTAGGGGTATCGTGTGCTAAGATGAGTACATCACAAGGGTGTGGGGAAAATTACTCAACCGATGTGGACGACGTAATTAAATTACAGGTTTAAAACAAGGGTTATCCTAATACCTCTTATCATTTAATTAATCCTAACTACACGAATGTAGTCTCACTAGCGATCTTGGAGTGCATCACAAAAGAAGTTCTAGAATCTTTTATACTACCAATACACTCACTAAGCATTAAAGATGAATACTTGTATTCCTAAAGATCTAGGGGTGAACCTCACATTTTTTGGGTGGAATTTGAGTGGTATACGGTTTTTGTGCTAGTCATATAATTTCTATCCATGAGACGCTTTATTAAGACTAAAGTTTTACTCGTAAATGCCATAAAAAATTTCAAATTTGGTGCTGAAGTTACCCTAACAAATATTTCTCATAGTTTATTACACAGTTTACTAAGGACAAGATAAAATTTAAGCGAGTGAGTAGTTTCTAAGGTCTCGTTTTATTCTTCCTCCCTACACTTAAACTGAACATTGTCCCTAATATTCTCTGAAAGTATCAAAGTTATGATAAAGGAAGGTAAATAAAAGAGAAGGAAACTAGTACTCCCTTGATTAGCTCGGTAGGATATGTATAAAGTTGCGGTTATATCCTCCTCCAAGAAGAATGAGCAAGTAATAAGTGTTGCTGTTACACCCCCAAATTACCTGTTTTGCAGCGGAATGGAATACCTGGGGGATGACTGTTAGGAATTGGAAAATTTCTTAGTGAAGAGTCGGTCACCCCAAATGTTATCTAGCTTAAGTTAGCTCGTAGACTTGTCGTTACTTACGTTATTTATCAGTTTATTAGTTAGTTATTAGTTTAGTTTAGCGTAGTGCAACACCGTGGAGGAAGGACGGGTCTTTACCCACTGTATCCCTGATCCACAGGCCGATAGGAGGTCGTGTATTGTGTAAGTATATATACCCCTTCCATCCATGGAAGGGGTGGTGCTTTTCAATCTAATATTTCCATACTTTGAGTAAACCTCTAGCAAGAACACCCTCTCTCTCTCAACTAACTCTCTAACTAATGGCAAACATTTATTTTGATCATCCAAGACCACCCGAATCATCAACACAATAAATATTAAGATCCTACAATTGGTACCAGAGCCAAGGTTATTGTGTTGTGTTGATTTTTTGTGGTTTTTGGATCTTGTTGTTAACTGTTTTTGTACCTTTTTATGGTCGGAATATGTTTTACCTTGTTTTTCGGATCTGAATGTTTTTATCTTTTGGGTAAACTGTTTTTACATGGTTTGTGTATCTTATTTTTGGTCAAAAATGTCCTGGTCATTCATGTTTATATCTGTCCTTGTGTCTCTTTTGGGTCCAAACAAGTTATAACATCTTATTAGACAATTTTTGTTACCAATCCGTGAAGAAATATGTGGTCAAACCGTCATCTTTGTGGTCAAACGGGTCTAAAGTAGCAGTTTTTATGATAGTTTTTCTGGGTTTAGTATGAAGGTGGTCGGAAAAGTAGCCGGAAAACTCATCGGAAAACATAAAAAATCTTGCTGGCGATTTGACACAAAACTGACCAGATGCATTGCACCTCTTATAGCGACTTGTCTTTACAAGTCGCTACGACTTGGCCTAGCGACTTGGTCGTGGCGAGTTAGCCTAGCGACTTGGCCGTGGCGAGTTAGCCTAGCGACTTGGCCGTGGCGAGTTAGCCTAGCGACTTGGCCGTGGCGAGTTAGCCTAGCGACTTGGCCGTGGCAAGTTGGCCGTGGCAACTTGGCTAACAACTGGATAGAAAGGATGAAGAAGATGACAGATTAACCATGACCTATACCACAACTACAATACCAATTACCTAAAAGACTCGACCACAACCATACACCAAAATACCATCATCGACCTCAGCTTAAGCCATCACTGGTCCATGAAATATAAAACAATCGAGATGTACTCAAGTAGTAACAACAGATCCGTGACACTAACAACAACAACTTCAAATCCCAAACTATCCTAAACCATCTCAGAAAAGGTTCATGTTTATTTCAATCTTTCAATAGACTTTTGGTGAACCCTAAACTCATCACAGATCTAAATCAAATTGCAAACATCTCTGAAAGATCTCAGTCCATTTTTCGTGTCGTGTGATACTTATAAATATCAAGACCAATGGCCAAATACACGAAAAGAATGACTCATCATCGATCTATGAGAAGTATTACTCCTTCATTTATACGACCCAAGGATTAGAGTGATAACAATCTTCGTTATCCTCTCATTCCTTTTGTTTCGTCTATGTTCACAAATGGGTGATAATATTCGAAGTCAAAGTAAGAGTATAACAACAATGTTATCTCTTTTCTTTAGTTTGATTAATGACTTAAAGGGAAAGTTAATCATGAGTATTACAAGATCTCTGTTCTTATTTGTTTGTTCACTCGATTCGAATCATTTCAAATCTCTAGTGTGAACAAGAACTCATCACAGATCTATATGGAGGAAATTTCTTGTTCGGTTTAAATATTATTTCATATGACAGGACCGATCTCAGTTTGTTTCATTTGTGTGTGGGTATACTAACTCATAAATCTTGAAAGATTCATACACAAATGAACATATACCTCATAGATCTATTTAGGAGTTTCACTCCTTTTGAATATCCGAATATTTAAGATAAAACATCTAACAAGATTGTTAAACGTTCTCTTGATTCGTTCTAACTAAACAAAGATGAAGATGCTTACCCATGTTCGTTTGTTTGAACCTTGAAGCCGTTTCAAATGTACTCTCTAACCATCCCTGTGGTTCTAATGGCGTCTAAAAGCCATCCCTGTGGCTAGACGAGATGTATCGGAATAAGAGAAAGGGAGGCGAGTATCCTAGTGATATCTAGTTTTTTTTTGGTGAGAGGAGGAGTCAGATACGATGGGGGCGGAGGTTGAGATATTAGTGATTAGGGTTTGTTGATGTGAGTATTTTTTAGTATCAAGTGTTAAGTGTGTGCACTTTGTGAAACTTATATCCGTGAAATTAGGTTATGTGATCAATGGACTGGCTTTCTCATTTCATGTAGGTTATCTCTGGGCAGTATATGGATATGAATGGGCTTCGAGGGTGTGAACATAATGGGACGATCAAAAGGGTGAAACCTGGGCCGAGTATTATTTTTGGGCCGAGTATCAAAAGGGTGATTTGTTGGACGGGCTATGATATGCTTATCATGAAATTGGGCCGTGAATTTTTGAGTATGTGTTATTTGTGAACTGTTTGCACATCTAAGAGTTCTTGTGTTATTTTTGAGTCGGGATAGTGATGTATGGACGCAAGATTTCCGGTCAATCACAGTTTACTCTTAAATTGTGTACGAGTCACTTGAGTAATTGGATAGGATAAATAATTTTGATGGACCATGTGATAATTAGTATTAATTATGGATCGGGTCATTATGTGCTTTATTTAATCAGGTCTTTCCTATGTGGTGATATGTTGTATTTGTGATTAAATGGATTGAACCGGGCTTAATGAATGATAGATCAAATGATTTATTGGTGATAGTGAGATTCAGTGATGAGATTTGGTGTGATGTTGAGATTCAGTGAGTTATGTGATTTGATACTTTGGTATATACATTTTCACGATGATCATTATGTCATGGCTTGGCTTGAATTGTTTAAGGTTGACTACGAAGTTGTTTGGACGGTATTTCTTATTTGGTTTTGAAGTGAGGTTTTCTGGGCACGTTTACTTATTTCGTCTTCTTTCTTTCTACCTTTTCGCGAAGATGACTTGTTTGGGCATTTACAGAGTGTGATAAAGACTTGGCTATATAATTACGGTTGTGATTCTTTCTTGCTTAACCCACAACGTAGTTATCACTTCGGTGTCTCACTCAGTTGAGAATGTCAAGAGGTTTTGTACATCGGGTACACCATTTCTTTTTCACAAGGACTAGTACAAGTTTAAGTAACAAATCTGGAGAATTTTACTTCATGATCAAGTTTAGGATATCGGGTTTACTTCTCCATGTGGTCACTATAATAGCCGACAGAATGCGTGAATGATGTGTTTACCAATGTGTTGATTGAATGGTTGTTGATGTTGGATATTGGACCGTTGATGATCCACTGCATGTTCTCCTAAAACAGATATTCACTGAAACCAAAATAGTCATAACACATTCAAGCTGACATTGTTCACGGTCCTGTCTTGTTTTTGTAAAATCCCGCGAAAGAATCTATTTCTCGGTTTAAATCATAGACTTGTAAAATCCCGTGACAATGGAAACATCCTGGTATAAGTAAAGTGCATTTCCGGATCTATCTTACGGTTTATTCTTGGTTTTGTAAAATCCCGCGAAAGAAACTATTTCTCGGTTTAAACTATAGAATTGTAAAATCCCGTGATGATGGAACCATCTTGGAGAAAGGAAAGCGTATCTCGGGGTCTTCTGATGCTGGTGTTACGGGTTCTGTTTCGAAGAAAGGATAAAAGGGTGTACTTCATAAATTGGATGTGTGTTTGGATATTCGTCATGGCAGTTTGGTTATTACATGGTTTTACGGGGTTATGTGCTGTTAACCATGGTCGGGATGAAACCATTATCATAAGTTCACTTAAAACGTCAAAGGAGGCTAGAATTGAGCTTTGAACCAGAAGATGTGACAACGGGGTTAATTCGCTATTATTTATTTGAGGTTGAAGTGAATTATCACGGGCGAGTGTACTTAGTATCTGAAGGTATCGGGGATGGTTGGATGAAGATACTTCGAGATCCTTGTTCAAGCTTATTATCAAAAACAAAGACTTGGAAATCTAGTTATTGTTGGGTGACTTTTTCCTTTTCTTTTACCACTTGGGGGAATTGGGCTCTTATCATCTCAAAATAGCTATCACTTAAAGGAGTTACGTTGTAGTGCTCAGTGTCACATTCAATTGTGGATTTTCAAGAGGTAATGTACGTCTATTACTTGATGGTTGGTTGGTTGAGGAGTATAGAGTACTTAGAGATTCAAATGGGCATGAAGTCTCGGCACCGCTCTTTGTTACATATGTGCAAGTTTAAGTCACGAGTTCGGGTTAGTTTACTTCAGGGTCAAATTCATCATATTGGGTCATCTCCATCAGCTGTCACTGCAAAGAGCCTACTGAATGATAATGGTGATGATTACATGTTTTGCTAAGAGAGCTGAAAAGAGAGAGATTATGACGTCTGTTCACTTCAGTTCAGGCCTCGTACTCCAAAGAAAAGAAATGTGTACGTTTCAGTGCGCATTATCTTCTGAAGAAGAGAAATCTTCTAATTAATGACCATTCTCATCAACATGCTTCATGCTTTTTCCATGCGCTTCAGTCATAAAGTGAACCGGGCTACCACTGATTGTTTTCTCATTCCACTTGCTCGATTATAATGAAGATGGCGACATCTCGTGCTGATTTTGCGGAAGAGAAGTGTGAATAGAACTTTCGGATGATTTTCACTTTTTTAGTCAAGGATGGCATCTCCGTATGCAATTCTTGAGGGGGAGAAGAAGTGTGAATTTTTTGCATTGCTGATTGATATTTGAGAATTTAAATGGTCATACGGCTCGAAACTCATGTAAGAACCGAGCTTCTTATTATCAGATAATCTTCACATGGAGTTTCTCTCTTCTAAGAGCCGTTGGTTGACATCTTCACTCGGATTGATGAGTTTATTGACAAAGTGCTTCCGGTTAATGCTTCACGTGCACATCAACATGATGATTCCGAACAACCTTCTGTTCTTGTTTGATGTGATTGTTTGCTTGGTGTTACCATCTTGTGTGTTTGTTGCGGCCTGATTACTGATTTCCTTGATGAACATCTTTCTGTTCTTGTTTGATTGGGAGGGATTCTAGTAAAGGGGATTTGCAAGATGTAAGTTAATTGGGATGCTTTTTGGTGGTATGCTTTTTGGTGGTATGCTTTTTTGGTGTGAGTTGAAGATGTTAACTATCTATTCCCCAACTGCACAATCTTGAAGAAGGTCGAGTCTACAGTCTGTTCTACATTTTCTGCTACATGTTAGAAGACTAAAGACGAGTTGCATTTAACGATCTAAAGACTTCTTCTTAATCTGGGCATTTTTCAAACAGATTGTCGGTTTTGGGAAGAGCACTAATTGGGAGTGTGTTATAAGTCTGATTCAATCCCCAATTAGACTTGCTCATATTCGTTAGCAGTGACTCCTCGAGACGTTGGTATTGACTATTTCGTTTTGGACATTTGACTCAAGTTGATTATTTCAGAGTTAATCATTTATCACTTATTTGAGATTGAAGTTGACTTTTACAAAGGCGTGTTCTTATTCGATAACTTGCTCGGGCTTAAGAATTTGAGTTGAAGACTTGGTTTATCTAGTTACCAGCAGTCGAAGTGGATGGTTGAAGACCTGGTTAACTATCACAATTAGGAGTTACTTTGTTTTACTCAGTGTCACACGCATATGACGGTGTGGATAATCGCAAGAGGTGTTAATGTCTCATACTTTGTTTGGGTAGTGAGTACTTAGAGATTTGCTTGAAGCATAAATTTTCTACACCGTTCTTCCATCATTAGGTGCAAGCTTAAGATACAAATGTGGGGAAGTTGACTTCAGTTTCAAGTATGGTATAGCGGGTTTTCTTCTTCAGTGGTCACTTCAAATTGTCTACAGAAGGGTTGATATAAATAGTCAGAGAGAGTCTTCAGCAAGTTGATTCTCACAAAGAATTCAAGTGTTCTTCTCAACAAATTTCTAGTATACGGGCTTTCAATGAGTTGTTGATTCTGAAGCATCAAAACCAGCAAGGGGAAAGGAGACACGCATCTAAACGCGAGTAATCTTGATGAGCTTAATTCTTCTAAGTGATTGAAGATATCCCGGGAAGACAAATGTTATTACCGCAGAGAAACTCACGGTTTGACTCATGGCGAGTAAACTTGATGAACTTAACTCTTCTAAGTGATTGAAGATATTCCGGGAAAACAAATGTCATGACCGCAGAGAAACTCAAGGTTTTACTCATCAAGGCGTTTAGTGTTCTTATTCCAACTATGTGGGGGAAGAGATGTTAGAGATAGTTTCTGAAGATAAAAGAGGTACACAAGTACGACATATTCAGGGGAGATAAATGTGTAACATGAGGGAGGTGTTATCAGTTATTCCTTCCTTGGGTGTTGGTATACTTCGGATACTTGAGCTTCATACACGATCATCAAGGAAGAAAAATGTGAACATGGGAAGGTGTTCTTCATTCCCCTCATGATGTGTATTCGGGAGAGTTCTTGGATATTGGTGTACTTCGGGTTCTTGAGCTTCATACACGCTCATCAGGGAAGAAAAATGTGAACATGGGAAGGTGTTCTTCATTCCCCTCATGAAGTGTATTCGGGAGAGTTCTTGAGCATTATACTAAGAGACTGACTGCATCAACTCAACTACTTGGGGGAATTGTTCTCTTGACACCTTTTGGAATGGATTGCTTCAGACTTCAGTGGAAAAGGAATTTGAGAAGACTATTTAAGTATGGGATGAAACGTTGTTGTTCTTCTATTGGATGATATAACCCCGAATGGAGATCCTCGATTATCATTCTTAAATGGAGCAGCGGGATTTACGATAATGGTGTGCTTCCTTGTGCACCTGGCTAAAGCAAGCTTGAAATAGAGCTTCGAATCTGCTCATCTTAAGGATTTTCGGTTTGGGGGGAAGCTGCCAGAGTCTCACTTTCAGATGGTTCAATTTCTCTCAATTCAGGAGCCTCGAAAGCTTTGGTGGTGAATGTTTAAGAGATGATGACTTCTATCTTCTACAACGGGGCTGTTCGATATCCTTATCTCGGTACTCGTATCATCATCTTCTTTAACTATATCATCTACTCTATCCTTGTATATATTTATCTGAAAAACCAAATACAAAAATATAAAACCAGCAAAACAAAATAGAAAAATATAAAACCAAGAAAAAGAAAATAGAAAAATATAAAACCAACAAAAACCCATAAAAATCAGAAAATTTGAAAAATTCCAAAAATATGTTTTCTCTAGACATGTCTTCTGGTATCGATAACATCTGCGGTCTTAGAAATGTCATTCAATAATGGCACGGGACTTTAGATGAAGTTCGAGCAGAAGGTGTAAATATTCTTTTCTAAACATGTCACAAAACTATGGCTTACAGTTATTTCAGACTGTAACCCGGGCTTCAAATGATGGCTTACAGTTACTTCTGACTGTGACCCGCGCTTAAACCATGGCTTGCTATCATTTCAGATAGCAACCCGCTCTTATAAAGAAAGGAAAGTGCTACGCTAAACAATTTTCAAATATTTCGTGCACTTATCCTAAAACAATTTAAGGAAAGTATGTCGAAGGACTGCTGTTCCTACAAAAATGTTTTTCCGTCTATAATTCTTCAGAAAAATATTTGTTGTTTTCCAAAAATGGTGGTAAAATGAGTTGCTTTAACAACAATCAGTTTCAGAGTTTTTATTAAATCTGCAAACTCTATCAATGACTTCAGCACTTTTAAACTTTTCACAAATTGAGTCATTGATTGAGGGGGATAATGTTTTCAAATCTATATCATCTAACGGGCTTTCTTAATTATCCTAATATGCTTAATTAAAATTGATGTTAACCTATGTTGAAGGACTAGGTGCCTAGGATATGATTGCTAGGATTAGATGATTAGAGTTTGATGTACACATTATTCCCATACATTTATATGAGCTGATTGATATGTTACATTGACTTTTATTAGTCGATTGTTGTTTGGGTGATGTCGACCACCATATATCTGTATGTATGTTCACTAACGTATGCAGGTATATTGGTTATAAGAATGTTCCCGATCCGGATCCCACAATTGAAGATGATTGGATGCCGAAAGGAAAGGGTAACTATTTCTTGGGTTGACAAATGAAGAAACGGAGCTTAATTGGACTTCAATGGAGAGTTGGCATAAATGCAACGTAAGAGGTCTCACTGCATCAGCAGATGGTTTTCTTCTAAGTGATTGAAGAAACGGAGCTTAATTGGACCTCAGTTGGCATTCAAAATGCAACGCAAGAAGAAGTCTCACTGCATCTGCAGACGGTTTTCTTCCAAGCCCTACAGCAACAACGGAAGCTTCTCAACCATCTAACGTGTCTTTGTGCAGGATACCATTTTTAAACAATTTTGAATTAATTTGATTAAATTGTTTTGAAAATGGAAAATATTGTTTTGAAAATTATTGGACTTAATTTTGAAAATCACCAGACTTCATTTTATCAAAACTTAAGTCACTCAATCATCGACTACTGTCATGGTTTGAGGGGGAGAGTGATTTTGAATAAAATATTTTCAAACAATATTGCTTCATAAAAGTCCGGATTGTACGAAATAAAGTGGTGATCTAAAGATTTAATGTTATGTCATGGTATGATTTTCTTTTAAAACTCAAAGATCTTACAAAATGAAATTTTTTCTGTTCTTGTTTGATTGTGAAACTGTTTTATTTTACTTAAAGATCGTTTAAAAAACTATCATACCTGACACTAACAATCTTTAATGTCTAGAGTTGGTCCTTATCTGTCATTTTTCAAAGTTAAATCAAGCCACGTCTTTCCTCAAAATGTTTTTAAATGATTTAAATCAATTGGGATCACAAATCTCAAAAGGTTTGAAATTTTGATCGGGTGAGAGATCGTGATTTAAATCTCATATCTGTTTTAACGGAATTGGTTTTAGTCCTTTATAGGCACTCCTGCCTCCATGTGCCAAACAATTTCCTACACAATGCACATGTTGAGGAGGAGGAGTTATCCAAAAACATGATGAGTATTTAAACCAGGCCACATATTCTCCCATGTTTTCTAAACCGTATTAAATCACTTGGGATCCAAAATCTCAAAGGGTTTGATATTTTTGATCGGGGGAGAATTTGTGATTTAATAATGAAATTTGATAAAAGTTGATCGTTTTGATTCAGTTGTGCAGGCTGCTCTCTCATATGTGCTAAACGCTTTCGAATCTTGAAGAACATATTGAGGGGGAGCAAAACCATTGAGGTACAAAAGTTTTTTTAAAAGAGATTCATAAAGTACCTTGATTGAGTTTTAAATGGTTTCTTAATGGCTTATGTGTTCGTGGATGTGCTTCAAAAGAACTCTTGCCTCTATGTGTTAAAATGATTTCTCTTATCCTATGCACATATTGAGGGGGAGAATTTTACCATGAAAATCAAATGGCTTTTTCATATGAAAATTGTGATCAAAGAAAATATTTCAAAGTCCTCTTGCCTCCTTGTGCTAAACAATTTCTAAATCATACGCACATGTTGAGGGGGAGGTTTTCTAAATGATCAAAACTATTAAGGTACAAAATGCTTTGATCTCGTATCACAAGTACCTTGATTGTTTTTCCAAATGATTTTTCAATTGGTTTCATGAAGGAAAGAACAATACCAAAAGACCGACCAATTTACTTTATGCATGGAGTTATATGGATGGTTAGGTTAGGTATTCGTTCCCACGATCCGCCAGAACCGGAGGGATCTACCCAGGGACAATCCACTAGATAGTGTACAGTCCTTAGGTATATTGAAAAAAGGAGAAAAGTGAGGAATGGGAAGAGTGCAGATTGAGACTGAGCTAGTACTGGAATAAACCCAACAAGGTTCTAGTTATGAAGTCTCGGTAAGCACTGAAGGGGTTGAAGAATGAAAAAGAAATGAATGATAAAAGGGTGAAAAGAAATAGCCCTCCATCAATTCAACCTTAGGGCAGAAACCGGGTTCAATTCATATGCTATTGGTGTTTACTAAGGTAACATCGGTATTGAAGACAAGACGTCATGGACCCAGTGACGCACTGCACTTCAACTTTCCAAACCACTCAAGTTCCTCTTAAAAGGGCTTGTTTCATTCTCACGGGGAACCGACATAATCTATCGACTTTCTCTTAGAGATTGTTGATATTGAAGAAGGAGACCCTCTCCCTAGTCTCCGGCAAAGGAACCAAAAATGCACTATTGAGTCTAGAGCCAAGAGATCATCCACAATATCTCGTTAGGACACTAAATTCTTGAAGACTTGCTGTTTCACACAATGTGGAAAGTAAGTATATATTAAGAGTCCTACGCATTATCCTTGTGGTATTGCCAGAACATCTGAGTGGTATGTAAAAGTATTCACGATGAAGATGGAAATCCTTCTAGAGCCAACATCAAACAAGCTCTTGGTGGGTGACATGTGTGATCTTCTCGTAAGGTCAAGCTTGTGACAACTGGATAGAAACGATGGGGAGATTCAATCTTGAATCAACCTTGGTCCAGGAAATGAATTGACGAATACTTTTGGAAAAACCGTTCGATGTGCAAATCTTCTTTTCTCTAGCACGTCGAATGTGTACTTGTGTATTCATTTTCAAATTCAAAAAGTATCTCTGATTGAAAAAATGCTTTTGGAAAAACCGTTCGATGTGCGAATCTTCTTTTCTCTAGTACATCGAATGTGTATTATTTTCAAATACAAAAAGTATTTTGTTTGAAAATTGATCTTTCTCATAAAACCTTCGTTGTATTGCAAAACTCTTTCTTCAAGCAATACACGATTGTTTTCAAGTCATTTTTCATCAATCAGTGAATCTCAATTCGCTAGTTCACTCACTCCGTGTTGTCTTCTTTGAGACGTTCCGGTTTGAGAACAGCTAGAACAGCTGCGAAACCCTGTCAAGGAGATTCTTAGGAATCCTACCTGATCACAGGCAGTACTTGTACTGATCAACGGGGAACCGTGGGCCGTGTACCTCAATTCAGCGAAAGTGATCAAAGACACTTTCGTGTGTTTTATTGCTAACTGTTGTTTGCAGGTACACTTGGACGGTTGCAGCTGATCAGAATTGAGGTGTCAATCCAAAGCCGCATGCTCACAGCTTCCACACTTATTTGAAGAAATCATGACTGGTGCATATCTACATAACCTGGCTCTGATATTTCATACTATGCTTATGCTTCGCTGCTGCAAATATCATGAACCAGTAAGGCTTCCGCTACTCTGATGGAAAGATGTCATGATTCAAAAGTGTGAGCATGTCGGTCCAAAAGTCACAACTTCACATGATGGCAACACAATAAAGGGTGATCCAGAGATTTACTGTGGCTGATGATCTCAAAGAAAGCTCGAAGATCATCAAGATGTGGATCAGTTCAAAGACCTCCACTGAAAGTACAAATCAATGCAGACTTTGAAGTTGCACTACTAAAGCACAAAGATTGCGGAAATGAAGAATTCAAGTCTACGAGCTCAAGAACAATGTCAAGAATAGAATGCTAGGATTCGAAATGTAAAACATGGGGTGACCTCCCTTAGGGGGAGATTGTTAGGAATTGGAAAATTTCTTAGTGAAGAGTCGGTCACCCCAAATGTTATCTAGCTTAGGTTAGCTCGTAGACTTGTCGTTAGTTACGTTATTTATCAGTTTATTAGTTAGTTATTAGTTTAGTTTAGCGTAGTGCAACACCGTGGAGGAAGGACGGGTCTTTACCCACTGTATCCCTGATCCACAGGCCGATAGGAGGTCGTGTATTGTGTAAGTATATATACCCCTTCCATCCATGGAAGGGGTGGTGCTTTTCAATCTAATATTTCCATACTTTGAGTAAACCTCTAGCAAGAACACCCTCTCTCTCTCAACTAACTCTCTAACTAATGGCAAACATTTATTTTGATCATCCAAGACCACCCGAATCATCAACACAATAAATATTAAGATCCTACAATGACCTAAAGTGTCGTTTGGAAAATACATCGTTTGATTGAGTAAAATAATCAGAGTTTACAAAGTATAGGTCCCAAAAGATTTCCAAAGTACCAAAATGAATTTGTTACAATCAAACGATAGTTAAGTGCATAAAATATATGTGAGACGCGTCAACTTAGCGACTCCATGCAAGCCATGATGATATGCTAATACCTGAGATAAAACATGCTTAAAACAGTCAACACAATGGTTGAGTGAAATCCATAGGTTTAATTAAATCGTTTGAACACAATATTCGTAGTGTGAGTTACGTTGTTTCACACTCATCGTTGAAAACAAAACAACATTTATTTCACTAAGTTCATGACAACCAAAGCGTAAACCTCGTACCAATAGAAATTGGTAAAATCGTTTCATCGCAGCCCTAGAAGGTAAACTTGCCAATTTACCTTATTGATTCAAATATAGTACGTTCGATTTCCCCTAACTGGGTCAATAATAATGAGAGTGTTAATTCCAATAGGCATATTCACAATATTCGCGCTCACTCGCAAGTGACTAATGGTGCATGATGTAGGGACTTCAAACATGGCAATAGAATACTTAGTGACAATAAAGCATTTGGATATAACATACAGTTCAAAGCATTTGTGTTCGATTAAAAATATAGCATGTATCTCCCCTAAGAGTTTGTAAAACAAATAAGTAATAGAAAGTGGGGCTATGAACTCACCTGATGCAATGATTATGATGAAAAAAGTGGATACACTGAAATGAGGTGCAATCTCTAACTGCAACCTATTATGAATGATATGATCTAATATAAGTCATGAAATAATGTTGTGCGTGCAAACTCATATGATATCCATACCACTTGTACATTTTAAAATAAAGTTTATCGTCAAAAAATAAGTTTATAACGTCTTGTCAAGTTATAAAATACTTTATGCTTATATACATTGAAACAACATCCCACAATAGTCGTTTAGAATTAGAACAAGAATTTATAGTTTTTCGTCGTAAAATAATACACTTTGATAATTCGTGAAAGTGGCTAAGTGGCCTCGAAAAGCTAGTCGTAAAATAGTGAATATCGAGTGTTAGGAAACAAACTCAATGACTTTAGAAAGCTTGTAACATTATCTAAAAGTCGTAACACTGAACTTTTATCCATACGAGTTCCGATCATAAAGAAAAATGGTGGTGAAGTGAGGTAGTTGAGCTAAAAATGCAGTTTCTGGGCAGTTTTCGGGAAGGTTTGAGAGGTCATAAGTTACTCGTTATAAATCCGTTTGACGAACGGCTGGACATTTTGGAAAATAGGCCAGACGAACTAACTTTTACTTAAAGATATTATTTTCTCAAAACTGACTCTATCAATGAGAAAAACGGCTTCAAACATGGTCATCCGCGACAACCTTTTTGACACTTAGAAAAATATTTAAGTGTTAGTGCTGAAGAAAATAGTTGTGATCGTCGTATTTCAAATATGTATATCTTTGGCGTTATAGGTCCATTTTCTATGTTCTTTATATACTCGGAATCGTGATAGTATGTATTAATATATTTTTGATAAGTCGACTCTTCTAGTTTAGGTTTACAACTCGTTTTTGACCTTTGAAAAACCCTTGACAGCAAGTATATTTTCATAAAAATATTTTTCGTCGTTAAACTTGAAAATAGCGTAACTTCTTCGTTATAAACCCGTTTTAACCCGTTCAAGCGGCCATGGTTTCGTTTTTAATTCTATTTTCTGAAAACATAAACCAAAATAATCCATGACTGTCGAAATTTCCAGATTTCACAAAAATAGACAGCCCTTAATTATATGTTGTCGAAAATCATTTTTCTAGTGTAATACTTGTTCTAAACCCTTCCAATCAACACCAAAGCTATTCTAAACCTACCATACACCTTCTTAGGGTGTCATGGGTTCCTAAACTTCATCAACAATGATAGGTCTCATGGGAATAATTATAGGATGATTAAAACTTGTAATATGAAGTAAAAACAATTAAAAGTGGTATGAACCATATAATACTTGCATGTTTTTCTTACTAGAATGATAAAATAGTTCAAGTAAGATTATGAAAGAGTAATAAAGATTATGAAAATCTTACTAGTATTATGATGAGGTTTAAGGTAACTAGGTACTAATTACTTATTGGTTTTTATTTCAAAACCTTATATAGAAGTATACTAGGGTTATGATTAATACTTGGTCTTTGAAAAACTTATGATTCTTGCTTGGTTCTTGCCTTGGCCGAATATCCAAAGAGAAGAGTGATGACGTATAGTCTGTATTTTGGTCATGAACCTGGCCAATAACGCTACTAGCAATTGAGCCCAGTACGCATGGGCTAAACCAGTAACGGTTTGAGCCCACGAAGGCCCAAACCCAAAGTTATTAATGGTTTTGGATATCGGATATCTCTTATTTATGAGATAATTGCCCGACTTAGGCGGGATACGCCGAAGGTTGGGGAACACGAAACCAACAAGGACTTCGTGTATATATAAAGGGTATCCCTGCCCTCATTAAAGGTACGATCTAAAACCCTAACTCTCCATTAACCCTAAAACCGATTACTTACTCTCACGCCGGAGGATAATCGTGGGAGACAATCCCACGGTAAGCCTAATGGTGTTTTCTGTTTTCTTGGTGCGCAGGTCTCAAGAATTAAGAACCAATTGATACGGGAACTGGAGTCCAAACAAGGAACGCCCAACTTTTGTATCAACAAGTGGCGCCATCCGTGGGACCCGACACTAAGAACTAGAATGACGAAGCAAGGAAACCAAAATCAGCGATCGCATGGTGATCTACAAGGGAAGAAACGGCAAAGCGGATCAGCCCTCAAACAAGCTTCTGGAACAACCAGTGTGGCTAAAAACCAAGGGCCAGGATCAGATCTGATCTTCCCGACAGTGGAACAGCGCACGGTAACAGCCCATGCTGCCATAACAACAACCAACGCAGAAGATCCACTACGTAATCCTTATACCACTCCCCTACTAGAAAAGGACCTCACAAAAATGCCAGGCGCGCCTCTCCGAAACAGGAGTCCAGATATGGAAACATATATTCTTGCACTAGAAGGAGTCGCGCCTGAATTAGCACCAAGCGACTTCGTGTCTCAAAACTACGAAACCTTGGCGGCACTAATGCAAGAGGAGGCGAAAAAGAGGTCGAGCTAGAGTCTAAAAGCCCGTCTAAACTTCGACACTGAGGCATCCCCATCGCGCCGTCAGAGGGATAAGCGCGGAAAGAATAGCCGCTGACCCCCAGTGTTTACCAGGGTTGGGAGGAGAGTGGAGAACGATGAATCAGATGAATTGCAATATCTGGAAGAACATGAAGAGGATGGACGGTGTACCAATGTCCACGATAGGCTTGGAAGCCACAGGGTTCAGGACAGACTTGGACGAAGACGCTCCCCAACTGGAAGCCCTTCAAGTTCAGATTCTAAGGATAGTTGGCGCTGCGCCGAAAGAGAAGAAGTTCATCCTCTGGAGACTCCTCAAACGGTAGGCGCAAGCACCGAAAAAATGAAAGCATGTCCTCTGGTAGTTCCTCGGACAACGAGGACAGCGAAACTGGACACTGGAAGTCCAGGGGAAGATATCGCGACCAAGAGGAGGAAGATATGTCTCTTCCCTGGAGCCGCCAAAAGGTGGATGCGTTCACTCGGCGCATTAGTGATTTCTCAGAAAATAAGAAAAGGCGCATGCCCGCCAATGTGAAAACCTATGACGGAACAGGTGATCCAGACGATCACCTAAAAATTTTCGAATCAGCTGCTACCATCGAAAATTGGCCACAGCCTGTATGGTGCCATATGTTTAATTCCACATTAGTGGGTAATGCACGAAACTGGTTCAGTAAGCTTCCACGCAGAAGTATTGATGGTTTTGAAGAATTATGAAAGGCGTTTCACCTGAACTTCACTCAGAGGAAAAAGTGCGCCAAAAACCCTGTCGAACTCGCTAGGGTAAAACAGCGCCAGGGGGAATCTACAAGCGCTTATGTGGAGCGCTTCAAAGATGAGTGCATACAGGTTAAAGCATGCCCGGAAGTACTGAAGATCTCAGGGTTTATGAATGGGATTAATAACCAAGAACTCATAAAAAGGTTGAACGACAAGATTCCCCAGACCTTTGATGAACTTATGAAACGGACAAGGTCCTTTATCCAAGGAGAAGCAGCCGCGGCGGATAGCAGGAAGGGCTACTCAAACTACAGGTCACAGGAACAACGTCGGAGACAATCCACTGACCAGAGTAGCAACCGCAATAAGAACTACCATGGCCAGGGAGCGGACGAGATAATGACAGATATACTCTGCTGACCAAGACTCCAAAGGAGATATTTGCGACGGAAGGCGCGAACTTCCCAAGACCCCCACCAATGCGCACACCAGAAGATCGGCGCGTGGGGAGTGGATACCACGACTATCATGGACAAAAGAGCCATACCACCAATGAATGTGACCAATTGCGCCAGCTAATTGATAAACTAGTAAAAGAAGGCAGATTGGACCACTTGGTTAAAAACATCAAAGAAGGGAAAGATAAGCAAAAGACTGGAAACAAGAAAGAAACACCTAAGGATAAGGCTGATACCATATACATGATACAATCATGGCAGCGAATGACTAGGCAGAAGATCAGCCAAAAGTTCTCGCGTGGAAGCGAAATCTCTTTCCCCACCTTGACTGCGGACAACGCAGTGGTTGAACCGCTCACCATCGAAATTAACGCAGGGGGTCACGATATCCACTGCATGTATGTTGATGGAGGAGCCTCCGCAGATATAATGTATGAACACTGTTTCAAACGACTGCGACCTGAGATACGAAGTCAATTAAGCCTAGTTAGGACGTCGTTGACCGGTTTTACAGGCGAAAAAATATGGCCCATGGGGCAGATACGCCTACTAGTCAGTGTTGGCGACAAGGAACACTCCCCGACAGCCTGGATGACTTTTATGGTAATCAAATCCCCTTCGACATACAATGGCATTATCGGAAGACCAGGGATTTCAGCCATACGTGCAGTACCATCTACAGCGCATGGGATGCTAAAATTCCCAGTGGAATGAGGCATTGTTACTCTCTACAATACTACCGTACCGCCGGGAGAATGTAACACAATTACAAGTGAGACGTCACACATTCCAAAACAGCGCGCAACTAAAGTGCCAAACCTGAAGGTTGCGATTCATCCTGATTACCCAGAGCAAGAAGTATCGATCGGAGGATCGCTATCTGATAGCGGCAGAGCAGCCGTATGCGCACTCTTGCTAAAGAACCTGGATATCTTTGCGTGGGAACCAAAGCACATGACCGGTGTACCACGCTCGATTAAAGAACACCAGTTGAAAATCCGACAAGGATATCCCCCGGTACGACAGAAGACGCGCGGCCAGGCTCTAGACCGCGCAAAAGCAATTCTGGAAGAAGTACATAAACTTGTGAATGCAGGTATCATGAGAGAGGTCTACTACCACGACTGGCTTTCCAACCCAGTGATGGTGAAAAACAGTGATGGTAGTTGGTGGATGTGCGTGGACTTCACATATCTCAATAAGGCATGTCCACAAGACTGCTACCCGCTACCAGAGATAGACTGGAAAGTAGAATCTTTATGTGGATACCCACTTAAATGCTTCCTAGACGCATACAAAGGATACCACCAAATTCAGATGGCTAAAGAAGATGAAGAAAAAATGGCCTTCCATACAAGCCAAGGTGTATTTTGTTATACTAAGATGCCCTTTGGCTTGAAGAACGCAGGCGCCACCTACCAGCGATTGGTGGACAACGCATTCGAAAAACAGGTGGGCCGCAACCTAGAGGTTTATGTCGATGACCATGTCATAAAAAGCCATACGGAGGATGAATTGGTGCACGACATTGAGGAAACATTTAAAACACTGAAAAAGATTAACATGAAGCTGAATCCTAAGAAATGCACTTTTGGCGCTACAGAAGGCATGTTCCTTGGATATTTGATAGAGCCCGATGGCATCAAACCGTGTCCAGAAAAAACTGAGGCTGTCATCCAACTTCCTTCACCGCGCACGTTGAAGGAAGTCCAATCTCTCAATGGAAAACTGGCAGGTCTAAATAGATTCTTGTCCAAATCAGCAGACAAGTCACTCCCTCTCTTCAAAACACTCAAGAAGTGTATAAAAAAGGGAGATTTTCGCTGGACTACGGAGGCAGAAGAAGCCTTTATACAGCTTAAACAACAACTGGCAGCGCTCCCCATGCTAGTCGCACCCCGACCAGGGGAAGAATTAATTATGTACTTATCAGTGACTCATGGAGCAGTCAAGGCGGTGCTGCTGACGGATAGGAATTCAGTACAAACACCTGTGTATTTTGTAAGCAAAGCGCTCAAGAAAACGGAGATTAACTATAGAGCAATGGAGAAGTTGGTCTTAGCATTGGTATTCACCGCCAAAAGACTGCGCAGGTACTTCCAAGCTCATCCAATAGCGGTAATTACAGATCAACCTATCAAGCAAATCATCTCCAAACCTAACGCATCAGGACGACTACAGAAGTGGAGCGTGTTGCTAGGTGAGCATAACTTCTCCTACAGACCACGTACTACGGTAAAAGGGCAGATACTAGCAGACTTCATCATCAAAAAACCAGACACTGATGACACACCTTCACCAAGCAAGGAGGAACTACAAGATCCATGGATCTTGTTCACTGATGGATCTTCGTGCGTGGATGGGTCAGGAGCAGGCCTCATCCTCACAAGTCCGGAAGGAATGGAGTTCACTTACGCACTGCGTTTTGAATTCACATCAACAAAAAACGAGGCAGAGTACGAAGCCTTAATTGCCGGATTACGCATTGCATCTCGAATGGGTATACGTAACCTAGAATCAAATGTGGATTCCCGTTTGGTAGCCAACCATGTGTTAGGCGAGTACGTGGCTAAAGAGGAAAACATGATCCAATACCTCGACAAGACCAAATCCCTGATCCAGGGCTTTGACAAATTCACCATCAAACAAGTTCCTAGAGGGGAAAAGAGGAAGGCAGATGCGCTGAGCAAGATTGCATCCACAAGCTTTGCGCACCTGTCAAAACAGGTATTGGTCGATACTCTAAAGAGCAACTCCATCTCGGAGATGGAGATATCCATGGTAGTAGAGGAACAAGGTCCTACATGGATGACCCCAATCATTGAGTTTTTAAGCAAGGGCGTATTGCCCCAGGAACAGAAAGAAGCCCGACGAGTACAACGCACATCACAGAGGTTTGAACTTCAGAACAGTGTACTCTATCAGCGCTCATTTCTACAACCATGGCTTCGATGTGTAGGACCCCTTCAAGTAGATTACGTACTCCAAGAAATCCATGCCGGTTCATGTAGCATGCACTCAAAACCACGGTCCATTGTAGCGCACGCTTCACGGTCAGGATACCACTGGCCTACAATGCATAAGGATGCGCGAGACTTAATAAGAAAGTGTGGCGACTGCCAAGTTCACAGACCTGTTCTGCGCCAACCACAACAGGAGCTAACACCTATTACGTCGCCATGGCCATTCTACAAATGGAGTATCGACATCGCAGGTTCCTTCCCTGTTGCATCAGGAGGATTGAAATTCCTCATTGTAGCTATAGACTATTTCACCAAGTGCATTGAAGCAAAGGCAGTCGTAACAATCACAGGGAATCAGGTAAAACGGTTTGTTTGGGACAATATTGTATGCCGTTTCGGATTACATGGGGAAATCATCTCAGACAACGGAAAACAATTTTGTGACAACCCTTTCAAGGAATGGTGCGAAAAGTTAAATATTACACAGCACTTCGCGTCAGTTAAACACCCACAAACCAATGGCTTAGTCGAGCGTGCAAATCGAAGTCTGGGTGAAGGAATCAAGGCACGTCTAGACAAGCACAAAGGGAGGTGGGTGGAGGAACTATCGCATGTTTTGTGGGCGCACCGCACTTCAATCAAACTTAGCATGGGAGATACTCCCTTTTCTCTCGTCTATAGGACAGAAGCCGTCATACCAGCCGAGATTGGAATGCCAACTATCCCCACTGCTGAAGTCAATATGGCAACCAATGATGATGAACGGCGTATTGACTTAGACCTGTTGGAAGAAAGGCGCGAGCGCGCAGCTATTTGTGAGGCGAGAGCTAAGTCAAAAATGAAAGGATACTACGACGCTAAAGTGAGAAGCGTCTCATTTAGACCAGGCGACTTCGTTTATCACGCCAATGATGCGAGCCATGCCAAAGATACAGGTAAATTAGGACCGAAGTGGGAAGGACCTTATGAGGTCATTGAAGCACTAAAGACGGGCACCTACAAGCTGCGTGACATGGATGGCCGTGAGCTACCACGCACATGGAACATCTGCAATCTCAAACGATGCTATCTCTAGCAGCGGCTACGGCCCAGTGCACGAACACTCATGCACTTTAGTATAGTGCTCAATAAATATCCGTGTATTTATAGTGTGTTTACTTAAACAAATGTTCTTCTTTTCTTTTTACAAAAACTTGCAAGTATTAATAAAATGTTGTGGTTTCTAGCTAACTCCATGACACATTTTTAGTTTGTTATTTACGTATTATTCATATCTCAACATTGTTGTTATATCATCTTTTGCCTACATGGCGCACATGCACATAATAAACCCACGACGGTAAAAGGATGAGTAAACCTACTAAATAACTCGTTGAGTAAGAGGGTTGCAAACCCATCAACATTGGATCACGCATCCTTGTTAAACACCTTATTTTCAAGACGTTGGAATAAGTTCAATGCGCATTCCACGATGGATGCGCAACAACGCATACCATGCGCGTTTAACAAAACTAGGAATCAAGACTCTAGGCTCCTTATTATGATATTTACAGTACGCTGAATATCACACCATATACGATTATGTTAAAAATACTTAGACATTATAAGGATGATAGTTCACACATGATTATGAACTCCACATAGTAGTCGCGTTTATATAACAGTTTGCTCCTTAGACAATAAGGATGTTTCTTATATAAAGACAGATAACTAAGTACGAACTTTATAAGTTGCAACCACATCAACACGCATTCAACAAAAGGCATATTTCATTAAAACCCATGAGTTCCTACAAAATGATATTTACAACGAAGATATAACCTACAAACTCTTACAGCGCCTAAGAGATGAACCCTCCGCATGGCCTGCAGCGTTGCCAGCCTCCCCTAGCTTCTTCAACAAGTCAGAGTCTTGACGAGATACCGTGGCTACACTAACAGGTACCCCGTCAGATCTAGGAAGATGCGCCGCGCCAACACCACACAAAATAGCCTTTCCCTTAACACCTTTCTTCTGGGCAAGTCTCGTGGCGTGAGCTTCTAAGGATTCCTTTAAAGGGATTTCCTTCTCCAGTACGAAAGGATTCAAGATGTCGCGGGGGCGAGCAAAAATAGGCACCTGCAACTGGGACTCATCAGGCTTCAGATAATCGTCAGGCTGCGCCTCTGCATTCTCAGCACGATGGCGGGCCAAGGTGAGCCCCTCCATAATTACCCCTATGGGATAATCCTGGTCGCGCTCCAACTGCGCAATCAGCGGAAGCTCTAGCAGCTTCATCTCCGCCATTGCAGCGACCAGGTCCTCATAGGCGTGCTCATTGTAACCAGGTAACCTCTCAGCAGGAACTTTCAATAAACCACCCTCATGGAGCTCCTCTATTACTTCTGCCTTGCCACGTGCAAGCGCACACCGCACCACTGCCCCAAACTTATCTACAACCTCCCGAGACTCTAAAGTACTTAGGGCAGCAAGGCGCAGGCCATGATCAATGAGCCACATGCGTTCAGCAATAGATAACATGAGTTGGGGATACAACTCCTCGTCATACTCAATAATGAGTTTACTCAGTTTCATTTCCTGCTCCTCTAGTGCTCTTCGCACAGTTGCACCAAACTCCTCCAACCGAGAGAACAACTCGTTTTTCCCATTGTCCAAATACTTAAGTGCCCAGGAGCAATTAGCCTTATAACCTTCTGACGCGGTACGCTCCTGGCCCACTTGGATCATCAGCGACATTCTCTCCTCAGCTAGTTTTTAGGAATGACAGTTCTCTGCCTCTACCTCCGCCTGAGCACTAGCTAAAAGCGCCTTCAGCTGCAGAATTTCATCATCCTTCTGTGCGCTCCGGTGGCTTTCTCCAGAATACTTTGCCTTCAGCTGCGCAACCAACGTAGCTTGGTGAGCAGCAGCCAACACCAAATCTTCAACTAGCTGCTCCATTGGCACGTCCCTAGATGCCAATGGCTTAGCACCTTGGCTTTTTGGTTAAGAAGATTCGGCGTGCACAGGACTAGCCTGAGGGGGGGGGGGGGGCGACTCCCCTGAGTGTTCAAAGCTGCACGCAAAAAAGAGAATTAGCAATTGTTCCATTACATAACAGGGAATGCGATAAGAGAATTAGCAATTGTTCCATTACTGTGGAGGAGTGATATCAGGTGAAGGGGGGCGAGGCATCATCCGAGGACGACTCCACATCCAGAATGACAGGACATTTCTTCCTGGATGGGCTCGCGCCATCCCCACTCAGCGCTCTCCTACGTTTCAATCCATGGCTGGCCTCCACCTCTTCTTCCTCCATGTGTTCCGCTACAACCAGGTGTGACGGCTCCACTAACGGGGAAGGTACCCTGGGACTAGGTACGCTCTCACGAGGGGTCGCCTCTAGTGCGACGGAGGAACTACCTCTCGTCTCTCCCAGCTCCATTTCTTGGGTACGCCCCGAGGTCACTTCCAGAATGGGCTCCTCCCCCTCTTTCAATGGGCGCACCCCCACAGTAACTTGGCGCGGCTTCGCCATCTGTACAACTCCGAATAGATCCATCTCTGCGCAACAGAAGACAAACAACAAACAGGTTATGAAAAACACAAAGATTAAAAGAAATGCTCACATTACTAAAGCAAAGGAATGCGAAAGGACGAGCACCCACCCTGGCCATCCGCGTCCAAGAAGATTGGCACCTCATCAGGTCTACCAAAGTAATTCCGACTGATGCCCATATGCACCAAAAATTCCTCGGGGTAGGAATTGATGGGAATACGGTTGGTGTTTATCGTATCCGCATCCTCAGTGCTGTATGTTCCAGGGTGGGGGCGCTCATCCTTTGGCAGCGAACCCTGGGTATAGAAGTCAAAGTCCTAGGGAAATAGCGCCTTGTCAACCCAGAATAAGTTTTCCCTCCAGTTCCTAGGTGCGTCCAGTTTCTCCGTGTAACATTGCAGTCTACCGGCGAGCTTAGCAAACGAAACCCTCCCGTTTGACCACGTTGTGTGATAAAACGCGCGGAACAAGTAAATGGTGGGGTTAATCGCCAATAACCGGCAATTAACCTCGAAGTTTGTTATCTTTGCCGCACCTATGTTGTGCAGCTGGGATATGTGCAGACGATAGTAGTTTAATACGTCGCACAGGAATAAGGATAGGGGCGCACGCTGATTCGCAAATTCGAAGAAACGTGTGTATACCCCTACCTTCCTTTCAGGGAAATCCGCTATGGACGCTTGCGCAGTCGGAACCACCGGATGCAGTGCCATCGGAATATAATAATCTGAGGAGAACTCGAGAAGTTCATCCTCGGCCAGGTCAGAGGTAAAGTCATCCAATCCACGGACCATGGTACAGTTTTTAACGCGCACGCGTAGTTACCTTGGGAATATTAAGGGATTCTGGGTTGCAGTTTGAGTTCTTTAACAATGGTGGAAATGTTTTCTTTACTGTGATAAACACAGTAAATAGGAGGCGAGGGTTTATATAGATTTTTACATCCACGCGATGATAGACACGTGGATCCCACTATCTCTAAATGTGTGGATAGGATCTGTTGACATGACACATTTTCAGTCACTTTCCCACGATTTACGAGGTGTAAATTTGAAATATTTTGACTCAATTCAATGGGTATTCTTCAAGGCGGGATATTTTTTAGCTTCTCCGCTACGCTTTGAAGTATTTACGTGCTACAGTTATTAGTCTAGCATCCGCAGGTGGTCCCTGCGCATACTAGACTGGGGGGACATGATGACGTATAATCCGTATTTGGTTCATGAACCCGACCAATAATGCTACTAGCAATTGAGCCCAGTACGCATGGGCTAAACCAGTAACGGTTTGAGCCCACGAAGGCCCAAACCCAAAGTTATTAATGGTTTTGGATATCGGATATCTCTTATTTATGAGATAATTGCCCGACTTAGGCGGTATACGCCGAAGGTTGGGGAACACGAAACCAACAAGGACTTCGTGTATATATAAAGAGTATCCCTGCCCTCATTAAAGGTACGATCTAAAACCCTAACTCTCCATTAACCCTAAAACCGATTACTTACTCTCACGCCGGAGGATAATCGTGGGAGACAATCCCACAGTAAGCCTAACGGTGTTTTCTGTTCTCTTGTTGCGCAGGTCTCAAGCATTAAGAACCAATTGATACGGGAACTGGAGTCAAAACAAGGAACGCTCAACTTTTGTATCAACAAAGAGGGAGGGTTTTCTTTCTCTTTTCACCTTTAACTATGTGTATGTATGTGTTTAAGATAGTAATATCTAGTATTTAGTAAATATCTAACAAGAAATGTGTATGTGTACATCTAGCAAGATTTTTTTACAAAATTATGATGACTCATGGGGGGAAGGTCGGCAATGGCATAATGGGAAATAAGGTGATGAGTTTTTGTTAGTTAAATGTATTTTAGGTTAAGTATAATGTGTATTTGATACATAAAATTAATTATCAAGTGTAGCGTTAGCTAGAAATCGATTTTAACGGAACAAAATAAAATATATCGAAGTCATAAAAATTATAAAAATGCATTTCTCACAAGTATTGAGTGAATAAATAGTTATCGAGTTGAATTTACGAAAACCGTCGTAAATATATATATATATATATAACAATTTATATACAAAATAAATTCAAAACATCGGGTAAACTAATAATATAATTTTTATAGTCTTAAAATGAGTATAAAAATATATTAGGATAATTTTTGGAAGTGTCGGATCAAATATTCAAAATAAATGATCGTGCGATAGCGTTTATTTAATATATTAATATACGTTAATGAAATATGCAAACACATGCATGAACTAAAATGAAAATGATGTTACTGATCATATGTAGACTAACTCTAGTCTATATGTAGTATTCTCAATGATGTTCCATGAATACGCAGCTTAACCCTCAAGGTTACGCGTATTTGATACTCGTAAACCTAGTTTACGAAAAATGATGAATAGTGAATCATGAATAGTGATTTTTCTCCGGAAATGAATAGTGTTTCGTGAATAGTAAAATTTTGAAATAACTTCTCAAAGTCTCAAACCGACTTAAAAAATGATGAATAGTAAAATGATGAATAGTAACCGGTGAATAGTAATTTCCCGAGATGAATAGTGAAAATTTCAAAGTTTGATAAATGACCTGAAATTACGATTTGTCATAGTTGCTTCCATCATGTACTTCTTTTTCTTGTCTAATATAACCTGCACACTTATAAGAAAATGAAACGAAACCTCGCGTAAAATCGTCGGTATAAACTATATATATAAAAACAAAACAACACTAGAAAGCAAGTAAGATATAATGCTTGTGGAATGGATGTTTGCAGATTTTCTGGAAAATTAAGAATTGGAAGTTTCCAAAAATTACAAATTAGACAAAAAACGAAACTTTGAATCTGTTTATACATTGCCAGAAGCCATAGGGCTTTAGTCCCGATGCCGTCAGGTTGTTCTGACAAAAAGAGTCTGGTGCGTTTTTTGGAAAAATTACTTCATTAAAGACCAGGAAAAATTCCTTGCAAAATATCTATAATGACTCGATACAAGCATTTGACTCTAACAAACACACAAATATATACAATTTCAATTATTGTTAATCTCATGTTAATATAAGTTCTAAAAACACATGTGATCTTCCCTACACTTATCTTTTTGTAAAATACCTTTATATGCAATTAAGATGAGGTTAAAAATAAAATAAAGTATTTTCACAAAATAAACATGAGAATTAAGCAACAATGAAAAAGATATATAAACACACAAACAAAAAATGAAAAACAAACAAGCAAACAATTAAACATGGGTTGCCTCCCAAGAAGCACTTTTCTTTATTTATGAGTCTTGTAGCTAGACACGAAGTCATACCCTACGTGACTTCATTACCATCATCTCCTTCCTCATGACGATTTCGATTGGGTTTTCCATAGCATAGCTATGTCCAATTGTGCATCTCTCTACGAAATAATCATGCCCCCATTTGGTTCTATATTGTAGTCCTAGCATGACGCATTCTTTATAGAATCTGAATATCTTACTCATCACATAATCTAATCTTCTCCTTCTACCCTCCTCATTCCTAAACTAGATAGATAGCTTAAGTTCTTTCTCATTATTGGATAGTGACGAGAATTGCTGAATCTTAAATGGCATTGGTAGGCAATCTCATCGGTCTCGTCCTTGAGATAACTATCCTTAATGAAGGGTCATAAGTCATTCCGGAGCTATCTATGAATGGTTTTCCTAGAACTACATGGGACAAGCTAGGATCTATAGCCGTACAAATATCTTCCACAAACAGGCAATCCCTTAACTCGATCGAGGAAATTACATCTTATTCTAGGATTATCTGGATCTTGCCTACTTGGGATAGGTCTTTTCATCACCCAATTATAGTATGTGCTAGTCATGATGTTTATTGGGGACTTACGATCGATGTAGGCTTTTGCTACGAAGACGTGTCCTATGCAACATGGTATGTTGAGATTTCTAGGATTTCAAATGGTGATGTGTGGGGATCTCACAACATAAAAGGGATGAAGGTTGTGTACTAGGTGTGGGTGGTATAAAAGTTCCACTTCTGTAAGAAACTTGTTGAAGTATTCGTCACCTACCTCGTCCATTTCTTTAGTTGTTTCATCCTTAGAGTCTCACTAACCTCAAGCACTGTGTCATGGTTCATTTCATCATTATTACTATTTGGTCTTACTAGGATGATGGCATTGACAAAGTGAACGTATTTTGATGAAGACAGGTCCCTATTTTTATAGTCTAATTGTGAGTGAGCGAAGAACTTGCTTGGGTCCTTAATCTTTACAATGGGAGCTTTTTCGGGGCAATGAGTTGAGATGGCATTAACCTTCTCAGTTGCCTTCTTATCAACATGATTGTTAATGGCTTTTAGGAAGTTATCTATCTTCCTATCAATTTTGGCTTGTTGTTGATTAAAGTGATCCGAAAGCTTGGCTATTTGGGCTTCTTGAGATGTTGCGAAGTTTCGCATCATCCCGTTGACTAGGACCATGAGGGCTTGAATCGTATTGTTGGGGCCATGGGGAGTCATTAGAAGTGAATTCTTTGGTTTGAGTCCAATTATAGTCAGGTTTGCCTTTCATGCCTCTCAGGCTTCATTGAAAGTCCTAGGTCCGGGGGTCATTGGGAATCTTCCTCCCGGTCAGTTGGTGCGCTTAGATGCGTAGTCCACGAAAGCTTGTTTGGGGAGTCTCGTGCAATTACGAGTGTCATAGGGATCACTACATAACTCACACAAGGAAGAGACTTTTTTTCACTTGGCGTGAAGGTTTCGGAGCATCGTAGGAACTCATTAGGAATTTGACTTGATCTTCAAGTTCGAGCATCCTACGATTGGAAGGTTGTGAGTCGATTGAAGGAAAGGATATTGCCTTTACAGTTTTTGGTAACTCGCGGGGGTTATTCCAACATTGGTTGTCATAGAGGGCAAGGTCCTCTATAGTGCCCCACGATTCTTCCGCGGTTAATTCACTAAGCTTACCACAGGCCGCTTGGTCAATGGTTTGCCTTGTGAGGAGATTGACATGATCATAGAAGATTTGGACTTGGAGCCAAAGATCAATGCCATGACAAGGGACTTTGTGGTGTAAGTCCTTGAATCGAGTCCACGCTTCATAAAGGGTTTCGCCTTGACGTTGTTGGAACATCTAGATATCATCCCTAAGCTTAGTGGTTCTCTCCGGTAGGAAAAATTGGGCGAGAAAACGGGTGGTGAGATCATCCCAACTTGAGATGGATCATGCGGGAAGTCGCTCAATCCAATTACTAGCTTGGTCCCGTAAAGATAATTGGAAGAGACGCAATCACGTGGTCTCCCGGGTGGTAGCATCAAGGTCAATGAAGTCAATGATTTTAAGGAAATCCTTGAGATGCTGATTAGGATCTTCGAAATAAAGTCCATGGATTGCACATCTGTTTTGCACCAACTGGATGGTGCCGGATCACAATGCTGTAGTTTGAGCTTGATGTGGAAGCTCAATGGTGTTCCTATAGCCGTGATGTGGTGGTGGATTGTTGGGTGGATTATCGCCTACCATGACTGAAAGTGAGAAGGCTACGAACAATAACATAAAGAAAGGGGATTGACTAAAAGAAAGCTAAGAAAAAAGAAAAAAATCTCACTTGATAGGAATGAAGTGAGTAAACCTAATCGAAATATAAAACTAACTAGCTATTCTATTCTCGAGAAACGGCGCCAAAAACTTGATGTGCAGGTTCGTGGTCGAAAGACTTCCTTTTCTACGAGCAAGCTTTACAACCCTCTAGGCAGTGTACCTAATCGTTGCAGTGTAGTATGGGTAAGCCCAGGGGGTTGATTATTCTCTAGGGGAATAGAGATGCTACTAGAGATGTATGACGAGAAGGTGAGGTTGAGGGTGATTCTTTTTAGCTTTTTATATTTTTTAGGAAAACAAGTAAAATCTCAGGGTTTAGAAGTGGGGGGTGGTACCTCTACCAATTTTAACTACTTACTAATTTAAACTAAAAAAAACTAATTATACTAATGAAAAAAAATAAGCTATGGATTGTATGGTTTTGTTCTTATGATAATTAAAAACGTGTTTACTTAGATTTTCTTACTCCCTAGTTATATGTTATTGGTCGACTGAATTGTCACATCCTCATCTTAATTAGTGCATTGTATTCCGTGTTAGTCACAGGAGAGTGCCTAATTCCCTAGTTCTATGAATTGTAACTCTCCTCTAGACTATCCGGGATCGCCAAGTACCATAGTACCTCCGCCGAATACTCTATTATCCTAAAGCTACAACTCACGCAATAAACACGATGATGGCTCAAGTGCACTCTCAAGCTTTGTGCTATTTAGGACGTTCAAGCTCGCAACAGTTAAAGAAGAAGCCAGTTTACCTTACTCTAGCGTCTATCAATTAAAACAAGAGACAACCTAACAATAATCAATAACTAGGTTTCATAGATCTAAGCAAACACAATATAATTTAGCTATGCATGATAGATAAGCATGAACACAAGCAAAAAATTGAACATAGGATAAACATGGTGATATAATGGATAAACAAACTTATCTTTAAGCGTAAAGAAGTGTTTGGAACCCTAAAATACTGCCCAAGTCGGACTATGAACGATCTAGGGTTTGCTCTCCAAAATATTACACATCAAAATACAGAAAATTCGAAGTCTATATATAGATATACACTTGCGACGATGTCGCCTTTTGGTGGTGACGCCGTCTGGTCACCTTCATTAGGGTTTTGTTAGGGATAAGTCATCGTTGGGACGGCGTCAGTTGAGGAAGTGTGACGCCATCTGGCTTTAATAAGGACGTCATCTTGGAATGGGTCTTGGTCGTCTAGTGTAAAATAAAGGGCGACGCCCTCCTGAAATAAGGCGTGGCGTCATCATGTTGTAAAACCAAAAAGTAACCTGAGTCGTCGCTTGAGACTTTTTAGAAAACCTTGTGAGCGACGGCATTCCCCTATGGGTTGAGACGCCGTCAGGTGTGAAATAAAACCTTGAAATCTTGACTTTGTCGTTTTCTTTATGTTTTCGCTCCTTTTCATCCAAAAGTGCTTGATTCTAGCAATTTGCTTCCAAAAGATCTAAAATGTGAAAAGGAATGATTTTAAGCAGTAACGGATATAAAGTGTATTGATTTAGGGCTTAAATGACCCCCTAAAAACGTATGTTTTAAATCCTTATCAGTAGGTAGAAACGAATCAGACTCAATGATGTCTTAATAATCATTCTCAAAACAAACCTTAGTTGGCGTTCCCTTAAAGGCCAACTCCCTTGCAATCCGTAAATATAAAATACAAAAAATAGTGGCGATATCTCCACTAATACAAACTTTACATCGCTGGTTTATAATACGTACCAACGAATAATCTATTAGTTTGAAATATAAAAAATTGGTCAAGTTTAGATGAACTGATTATCTCACAATCTTTCCTTTTCTTCTTTCTTTCTCTCTTTTATTTCTTTTCTATTTTTTAGATATTTTTTTAAATAAAGAAATAACTAATGGTGTAATATTTCACCACTTCACCATCATAATAAATCTGGATGATTGTTTCAGATACTTTAAAACTTCAGATATAAAAATAATAGTGATAGTAGTAAACACACAAAAATAAAAAATAACTACTATCACATTCCCATTGCGACGTGCAATTCCCGACCTAACCAAAGATAAGAAACAAACACGAACATAGGAAATACACACTTTACAAAAGCAAACAAACACGGACTTTAATCTATTGGGTAGGCTAAGGTGTATAGGTGTACCAAAACAATTTTTATATTGGGGTAATAAACGAAAGGAATGGCTCTGAGGGTTTTTCTAGGGGAAACTTACTCTTAAAATGCGAGTAACAAATAGGTTTTATACGGGGGTTAACTAACCAATGTAGTTAGTTAATATCACATAAAATGTAAACGACATAGGTCATTTGGGTGTAATCCTAAAAATTTACCTAGTTAGACAAGTGACTCCAATTATATCAATAATACTCATTATGGTGGTCTCGAATAGTATACCAAGCCAAGTTCTAAAGTTTACTACAAGTCACCAGCACACTCATATTTTTGTGGAATTTAGGTAAAGTAGTAGAAATGAAATAGTCTTAATTCTCACAATATGGATATAAGGGTTATGTGTGCGGATTATGCCACTTATGATTTCACAAAAAACATGCTAATTTTTTTAAATATAAGCATATATTAGACATATTTTTGAAAAATTAAGGACAAATAGTGTTCTGATTCCCCCCCCCCCCAATTGAGATATACAATGTCCCCGTTGTATAAATATAAAATGAAATACATGAAATATAATGAATTAGAACAGAAAAACTCCCCTGGAATTTGCTCGATATGATCCTCCAATGTAATTTTGCGAGCAAATGAAAAGAGGGTGTCCATTAATACCATAAATCGTTCAAACCTATCAATAATGTAGAAACCATAGAAAAAGAAACTCGAGAACATCTTATTAATCATCGGTGAGAAAATGAAAATACGAAAAATTACAGGTAAAGTGTCGATACGTTGTATCCATTGAATATTGGATACGTCGTATCAATTGCATGTAGGAAATACAAAAGTGCACGTCAGGGGTTAATACATTGTATCCACAAACATCGAATATGCCATATTGACCAACTGATAGAAATACGAAAATAAAATATATTGAAAAGAAAATAAAAAAGACAAACGTAGGTTGCCTCCCACAAAGTGCTTGTTTTTGTTCGAGTCAAGAGTTTGACTCCACCCTTATTTACCGTGTAATAGGGTGTTTTTCCCCAACTTGAAATCAAGTGCGGGTGATAATAACAATAAAAACAGTAAGAGTGTAAAGTTGCTATAAAAAGAAGAAACAATAAGTGTGAAAAACTAGAAGGGGAGTTGAATAGTTTTACCATTTAAAATCTTTATTTGAAACTTTATTGTAAGATCAATTGATATTGATCAAAGATATGTTAGTGAAGAATAAATAATATGCAAGCAATATATAATAAGTAAGTAAGGAAAGAAACAATCAAACCACGACAAAGTTGTTTATAGTGGTTCTTTTTTTTTGCGTAAAAGGGATTTTTCACCCTGGTAAAATACTATTACACCAAAAAACATTGAAGTACAACGGAAGAGGGTGACTCCCTAAACTCAGTCCACAAAGGACACTTACAGAAAACCACTATATAAGAAGGACACACCATTCTTATAACTAATAAGATAACTTAAAATAAAGAAAATTAGCCCTACTCAGGTAAAAACACCTGAACCTTCACATTCTTCGTAGTACTTGCCAATAGTATCACACACCATGCCCGCAAAATGCCAAACCATGATTGTAATACCACACGTACTAGAGCAAATAGATCACCAAAAGCTACCACGTTCAGCCCAAAAATAGGAAGAAAACGTATGCATCAAGATGACCAGACAAGCTCACTCGAACTAAATGAGATGATCGACACCAAGCAGGATAATCACCCCAGCAATAAAAAAATATCATCAATACCACCTGGTCCAAGAAATTCAGAAGCATACAAAACACCACGTCGTATCATGTAATAATGTATTTATAGTAATAGCAAAGAAACAACATCACTGTAACCACTAAACACAACTTCCAAACCGAATCAGTTGTTGAGCTAACCATTGTTATCAACCGAACGTGCATGGGCAGCAACATGAAACGGATTAGTAACCAAAACCATGCCTTAACGACACAACATTAACAACATTCCATGATAACCAATTGACATGCCCATAACAGCCAAATCACTATACCATGGTTTAAGCATACATGAAATAAGGGTAAATACCAAACACCAGAATCCATATGGGAGAAACCATTACTAGCCTTGTCTTCATAAAAAGAGCAGCCAACAGATTTAACCCGATAATCATCTAAAATAGCACCATATAGACCTGAAATCAAACGCAATCCGGATTTACCACATAACAACCACGTAATCCAAAGCAAATAGAAACTGCCATAGACGCATACTAGGGTTATCAAAAACCCTCACGTCCAACATACCAACCAAGTCACTAACCGCAACAGCAATGTCATAGGAATAGAAATTAGTTGCAGCCAGGAGCTAGCATAAACAGAAAATAGGGTTATCAAACCCTAACATCCAAATCCACTAACACATAAGACCATCACTTTCTCAAACCTACATACAAACCAACAGAAAATTCTTCATGGAACTTACAAGCAACACTTGCAAAGAGATTGTAACAAAACCCTAGAGGGTTTCATTTATTTGTTAAAAGATAGCCACCCACCACCAAATCAATAACCAGATATAGCAATTATGAACCAGATCGTTCGTGCACATCAAACACAGGAAAAGGACAACATAAAACCAAGAAAAACAACCAATGAAACCCTAAAAAGGTAATGACGATTGCACAACTATGTTAATAGCAATGATTCTTAAAAGATATGAATATATAATTAACGATTAATAGCAAACCCTAAAAGATGTGCGTTAACCTAAAACCCTAATTACAACCCCCATAAAAAGGGATATGAATCAGAATTAAAGATTAAACCGACAATAAAGGATAGTAAGGGATTGACATAGATCGTATGAATCACCCCCGGCAAGCAACCTCTTCGAAAAAAATTCTTCCCAAGATATTCGATTGCATACCAGTGAAACAATCAAAGATCGTTTAGAGGTAGAGAGGCGATTATGGATGAGAGAATGACCTGATGACCATGGGAAAAGGTGGCTGCTAGAGATCGCCCTTAGAGAGAGAAAACTAGGGTTTTTTATTTACTTCTTGTTAAGTTGTTTATAGTGGTTCGGTCTACAAGGAATATTTTTTCTTGCCCTACTCCACTCCCCGAGTCTCCATATCTTCACTAATCAACAAGCTCCTTTAACCGGCGGAGAAAACCTTTACACGTCGCTTTACACAATATTTCCGACACAAAGCTAGATCTCGAGTTCTTTTACAAGGGTACAACCACTCCCACACACTATGTATTTTGAGGACTAAAATACTAACCACTCACACTCATAGGTTTAAGATGGTCTGGTACAACAATGATGTATGAACAATACTAGATCACACAACAACAAAACAAACAAGCCTTCCAACTATTTGTTAAAGCTTGATTATGCCTTGATCTTCTTTGCTACAAAATATGTTCACTAGAATGAAATGAAACTGAGTTAGATGTAATAGAATGAGATAATGTATGTGTTTTATGCTAATAAGGGATGAGAAAACAACTTGGGTGGGCTTGCTATTTATAGGCCAAATGAACAGCAGAGCCACGGACAAGACGTAACCAAAAAAAGGGTTCCGCCCTTGTTAATTTTTGGTTTCGTTGGTCTGACAGTAAAGATTACAAAAATCTTTCCAAGATCACCCCAATCTAACCAAGATCATGTAAGATATGTAGAGTACAAATCTAAACAAAGTATTCTATGAAATCTTCTAAAGTTTCCAATGTGATGCAAGTCATGATGTAATATGTTGTTTTCTATTTTTAGAATTAATATGTTAAAAGTAACAATCATCATCACAAGTATACAAGTAATTCCAACCAAGAAGTAATAACCAACAACCATATAAGAAATATTATTCATTTGTTAAAAATTTTATGACTTAGAAGTCATAAAATAGAACATAATGGAGATGTTGATACGTAAAAGAAATCCTAAAAAATTAGAAAAATAACTTGAAAAAAAATATATCCTAAAATAAAAAAATAACTTAGAAATTAAAAAGTCCTAAAGAAAAATCTAGAACCATCCTATTAAGGAGGTGGATGAGAAAGAGCGTTGATACGCTCAAGGATGTGATTGAGGATGAACCTCATCTCATCTTGTAACTCGTGGACCATGATTCGGGTCCGTTCCCTAAGATGGGTGGTGCGCTCATAATGTGAGCAACCATGTCTAGGTGGGAAAGTAGGATCATTACTCGGTGGTGGTGGATTGGTGGAAGTGTTGTTGGTGTTTGATTGAGTGATGAAGGAGGAAAGCAAAGCATTTTACATTTGTAAAGCCTCATTTAGCTGAGAATCCATCATATTGGAGAAGTTTTGGAAGTTTTCTAGTTGGGCTTGTATCTCCACTTGATATTGTGGGTGATCTTCCCACATTGATTCATCAATGCCATCGATATGAGGAGAAAAGGATGTAGGTGGTAGAGCATGGTATCCATACAATGGTCCATGAATGTCATTATGGATTGGGTGGAAGAGACGAGGTCTAGGTTTCAAAGGGGCATTTGGTTCAAATGATGGTCGTGGTGGTTCATGAGCGATTCGTTCAATGGTATAGAATGATGGAAGTGGAGGTGGATTTGCGGGCCTAGGAGGTAGGTCTTCTAGGTCTTCTAAGAGTGGGTTTGGAGATGTTGGTGGAGTTGAGAATAGTTCTAAAGGTACAAGCTTTGGATATTTTAGTGGTGATGGTGATTTGGATGTTTGGATTGGAGCCGGTGGTGGAGAGGTGACAATTGGTGTTTTAGTAGGTGGTGGAGTGGTGATGATAATGGGTGATTTTTGAGGTGGAGTTGGAGTGCTTAGAGTAAGAAAGTTTTCATCTCTTATTGGGGATGAAATGTTTAGAGGTGAAGATTCAGAGGAGGAGCTAAGGTTTATGAAGCAACAAGGTCTAACACTTATTCTTTCTGTTTTCTTACATGGTTTGTTTGATGGGGATGATGTGGATGACTTTGTCATTATTGCTTAAGCTTATTCTAAGAGAAGATGAAATAAATTGTTGAGGTGTGAGGATGATCATCTTTGAGGTTCTTAATTTATAGGATCATGATATTATTTGTGTTTGATTTGATGTTAAGCCATACAAGTGAAGTGGTTCCTAATGATTTGGAAGAGTTTTAATGCATGTCAAATCAACTAAGTCAATCCATACAAGAAGTGTTGAGTAAAATGACCAAGATATGCAATAAATGGGTCCTAATGATTGCAAAATCTTGAAGTTCAGATCATCCACGGATTTCAAGGAACCAAAATGTTGGTTCCTTCCTTTATATAAAAGGGTTCCTTGGGTAAATTTAGAGAATTTTTGAATTTTGGTGGGAAATGGATATCCTATATGTCTAAGTGAGTTAAACTAATCCTAATATGCATAAAAGGCAGTAAAAACTATCCTAGAAACAAATTTTGATAAATTAGAATGCCTGAATGAGCGAAATTCAGCAACATACCTGGGCATCCCACGACACCAAAATTTTACACAGACGGATCTCAATTTTTGGGTCTGTCTGGTCCGCCAGTGTAGAACGGCGGTACCAAAAATTAATACGGACGAAACCAAAAAATTGGGTCTATGAGATCCGTCCTGTGCAGAAATTTGGACAGTGGCGTTTTTTGACCCCCGGGGACTTTTCCGAATCCTGAAATTTTTCTTAAAACATATGGAGATAATATTGCTAGTTAAGAACAAGCAATAATGCACATATAAACATAAGGGAGCATGTATTTCCAACAAGGGCTATTGATTTTCACTAAAAAGTGAAAACGGGTAAAATTTGATAACATCCGTATGTTATCCCTCTGCATGAAAAAGTTAGTACACATCAATGTTTTAAGTTTTTTTTATCATCATAGAAAGCGAGAACACACAAATAATATCATACAACATTGTTTTTGTCCTTGTACCAAACACCCTCTTAAAACGTCAACTCATAAGCCTTGTGTGTCTAAACCAAAACTAGGAGAAATCCGGCCGCCCCTCCTCTTCTTTATTTCCGGCCAAAAAACATAACCTTAATGATGTCCTCTCTATCTTTGAACGATCTTTATTGTTCTTAGATATGCAATACATTATTTTGGGGTGTTTTTATTCATAGGAGGGGCGGTCCAAGATTATGTTTTATATATCATTAACAATTTTTACTTAATCTGATGGTGGTGGGTCGAAACCCTAATTGGTGCGTTAATATGATGTTCACTATTGGTCGATCTCTTCATAATTTATTAAGGATGCGATTTGATTTAGGGTTCCTCATGGTCGTTCTTTTTAGGGTTTCGCATGGTGGCTGCGCTTAGGGTTTCACTCTATTCTAGGGCATCCCTGTTATTCATTCAACGATATTCCTCTTGGGATGTTATCTAATGTGCAGTGGAGGCTGGGGTTTCGATTGCAGGTAACCCTCGTTAGGCTTTATAAGTTTTTTGTATGTTCCTATTCGGATTGATGGTTATGGTATGTGGGTTACGAGAGAGGTGAATGTTCATGGGTATTTGGGTTCTGATTTCAAGTCCCTAATTCGTTATGACCCTGTTGGTGCTGGGGTCATATCGATTGAAATTAGGGTTTTTTTATCCTGTGTGTGTTTGATGGTGGCATGTATTTGTGTTCGCGCTGGTCCTTGGGTTACGTTGCATTCATGCTGTTTGGTGGCCATTCGTGGTCGATATTTGTGGTGGTTTGCTTGTTAGGGGTGGTCGATATCCCTAGTTTGGTTGTTGTTCGTTCTTTACAGTGGATGTATTTAATTCAAACCAAGTTTATCTTGTAATTGGTATGGGGATCTGCTGTTGATCGTAATTGTTGGAAGTCAAGTTGTAGGTTTCCTTGTTCAACAACCCTTATCATCTTTCTGATCGTAATATGGTCCTGAATTCGTGGCTGGTACAAATTTTTTGGTCCATAATACGATGGTGTTTGGAAGTTGTGATGTACAAGGTAGGGTTTGTATTAATCCTATGTTCATCTATGGAAATATTTTGTGGCATTGGATTCATTTCGATCCATTCTTCCGAGTGGTTGTTGTTGATGATGCAAGGAATCTTTTCATGGTTGGTTCATGATTTGATGTACCATGTGTTTGGAATCACGGTTTAGGGTGTTTAATGCTGCTGTTGTCCATCGTAGTAGTGTTTTGCGCCAATTGATGATGGATAGAAGCTGCTACTGTGGAAGTGAGTAGGTTTTATACGTATTCGTTGGTTATTCTTATTGGTGTTATGTTTTGCATCTCTACATACACCTTTGGAGCGAGTTTTTGCTTGCTACTCTATCCATGGTTTTAGAGTCTCTCACCAACCGTTGTGAGAAATTTGTGAACTGTACTTCAATTTGATGACCATGATATTGTAAATTTGGACCTCGTATTGATGTGCGTAATCATGGTTTGGTCCATTATTGCTGGAAGTTTGGGCTGTTCAATATAAGTTAGGGTTTGTTTACAACCTATAGGTGGTCTATGGCACGTTCTTGTCGCATGTTCAATCTGATTCATCTTTGCAAGTGAATGTTAATGATAGAAAGAATTGTGCCATAGCATGGGGGTTCGTTTTAGTCATTTGGTGAGGATGGTTTTGTGGTTTTCTTACCATAGGCTACTTCGTGATATGGTTTGGACTTCTATGACAACATCTGAAGAATCAAGTATCTATACTTGAATAGCATTTTATTTTTTATATTTTGATAGTCGTTGTAGTTTTGGTTCAATTATTAGTTATAAGAGTGGTATGTCACTCATATATTGTGGTTATTGGTAGTTTCAGTTTGGTAAGTTATAAGAATGGTTTGACATTCTTATATGAGAGTCTGTAAGTGTCCTAAGGGACTGAGATGAGGGATGTCACTCTCATCCATTGTACTTCAATGCTTTTGGTGTAATGTATTTTACAGGGGTGAATTAACCCTTTTACCTAAAAAAAACCTCAACTCACTTATCCAACTTCTTATAAATCTTGGTCATTATCCTACCAAGGCACTTGAACACCCCCTTGGTTTGCTTGAACTCCTCCATTGGGTTCTCAATCTCTGTAAGTGAGGCGTAGTACTCATGAGGTTGAAGCCTTGAGTTGGGGAGACCGTCTTCAGAGCTATTTGATGAGGATGAAAGAGTTGGAGGTTGTGGCCTTTTTCCCTTTGTCGTAGTCTTGGATACTCTTTCATCACTCAAGGGCACAAATATGTGAGGGATGAGGGGATAGTCTAGTTTCAACCCTCTAGGACTTGGCGGAATGGGTGCATAAGCTCTAAAAAGACGGGTAAGGAGCATCCCGTATGGAAGAGCAACGGAGCCTTGAGTAGGAATATCTACCATCCTCCTAGCAATCTAGTTTGCCAAGTTGAATGGTTGATGAGTAGACAAGCTATAGAGCATGTAGCATAGGCAAGCATTGATGTGGTATCGGTTTCCTATGGTGCTAATGACATTGTCTCTAAGGATTTCCTCCCACTTTTTGAAGTGAGGCTTAATTAAGCTCATTAAGTTCCATACCGTATGGATTTCGGTTGACTTCCTTTCCCGCTTGAGTGACACGGGTTGGTGCTACTATATCAAAGAAGAGGTGCTCACGAATGATGTCCTTGTCGACCAAAGGAGTTTGGTAAGGAGAAGAACGGTCATGAATTGCATCAAGGATGGTGAGTGACCATTTATCCGAGTATAGACAAGTACCAACACAAGGAATTCCTAACACTTGAGCGAATTGGGTGAGGGAAATGGTGTAGTCATTTTGGTTGATTCTAAAGTTGAGAGCCATGAGACCATCCTCATTTGTTACAAAAATGACACTAGCATAGAATTCTAGGACAAACCTAGGGCAAATTGGCTTGTCGATGTCAAGGAGACAATCAAAGTTGATAGTAGCTAGTTCTTGACGGAGATTTGTTCCGTCGACAAAGGATGGATGAATTGTCCTACCCTCATGAAAATACCTTTTCTCTAGACTCTTAAAGATCTCAACTTGGTCTTTGGTGAGACCCTTAGTTTTGTGGTGTTGAGGGATGTATCCAAGGGTGTCTTTGTGATCGTAAAATTTTGCGGCTACCATGTTTGTTCCTAGGAGCAAGAAATTACAAGTTTTAGTAAAAACGAAAACTAAATTAGCATTTTTGTTCTAGTGTGTGCCTATATCCAAACAATGTGGAGTTGCGGTTATCTCGACTCATTTTATGCATAAAATAGTTTTTATTAGTAGTGTTTGGCAAAATGCAAAAGATAACCCAAACGCTCCTAATTTAATGTGGTTTCGTTTGAATATACCCGGGAATGCATATTAGTTACGGATTACCTTTAGTATTCAAGAGACATTATGCAAGTGATGAAAATAACATTTTTATTTGTATGAACAATGAGAATTTATTTTCCTATAAGTGAGAAAATTTTCAAAATTTTGACATGGGGTTTTTAGTTCAATTAGGATAATGCCTTATGATATGTAACTTCTAATTAGTAGGAAACATGATTAGTTATGTAATTAGACAATGTAGTTCATAATTTATGTAATTAGTTATGCAATTTAACAATATAGTTCATGTTTTGTGCAAGAATATGCATAATCCCCATGTTTTGGTTTTGTGCATAAATTAGAACCCTAGACTCAGAATTAAGAGAAGTAATGTAGTTAGGATACTTTCAATGATGTTTTTGGCTGTGATTAGTTAAGGAAGAGACCTTAATTATGAGTTAGGTGTGTTTGTGGCTTGTTTGGTAATGTGGGTTGTGAAGAAGAAGGTGCTTTGTATTTAAAAAATTTGCTACTGTGAAGACCACGGACCAGACGGACCCAAATTTAGGGTTCCGTACGTTTTGATTTTTGGTGTTGTGGAACATCAGCAAATTTTGCTAATTTGGTCATTCTAAGTTTCAAGCTATGTTTTTGATTATATGTTTTGTTCCATTAATCCTAAACCAAGTCTAAGAAGATTAAATAGTTCTCGTTTAAGGTGTTTAGTTAGGATGTCGGCAATGTTATCTTCGGAGGAGACTTTCTCGATTGAGATGTTTCCTGTTTGAACATTGTCGCCAAGGAATTGATGGTGAATTTCAATATGTTTCGTTCGGGCATGTTGGACGGGATTTTTGCTGAGATGAATAGCTCCTTTGTTATCACAAAGTATAGGGATGTCGTTGAGATGAATTCCGTAGTCCACGAGAGCTTGCTTCATCCAAAGAGCTTGTTGACATGCCTTTCCGGCGGAGACGTACTCGGCTTCAGTAGTTGAGATAGCGAGAGCCGTTTGTTTCTTTGCGAACCATGAGGTGAGACACTGTGCAACAAAAGTACAAATACTACTTGTACTCTTTCTATCGACATAGTCACCGGCATGGTCCGAGTCGGCATACACTAGGGTTTCTACACCCGTTCCTTTGGGATACCATAATCCTAAACATGTAGTTCCTTTAATGTATCTAAATATTCATTTCAAGGCTTCTAGGTGTGATGCTTTAGGATCTTCTTGAAAGCGAGCACATAGACAAACACTAAATATAATGTTGGGTCTATTAGCCGTGAGATAAATTATGTTAATACAAATATCGTCATTAAACGTTATTTATATTTTTGATCTTTGCCTAAGTTTTGTTAACGACAAAAGTAAATTTAATTTATAAAAGCTTAAAGCTTGTCAAGTTTATTAGATATTAAAACAAGCTTTCTCAAACAATATATTCATCATTCAAGCATTTACATTTATGATTAGTAACATCTTGATATGACTCTAATCATTATGTATGATAGTAGTTTGTAGAATGTGTTAGGTTCTTAAAACCAAACACTACTTAAGCATTTGCATATTTCTATTAATAGTAATACAACATTTGACATCATGTATTACATCATGGAGATCATTGGAAGATTCCATTAGATATTTTGTGAAGATTTGTACTCTTCATATCTTGCACAATCTTACTTAGATAGAGTTGACTTTAGGCAAGATTTGATATCTTGACTGTCAGACTGGCGGTACCAATTTGGTACACGGGCGGAACCCTTTTAAGGGGTCCGCGGTCCGTGGACGCTCCTGTCCAAATTGGCTATAAATAGCAATGCCAAGCCAAGTAGTTTCTCATCCCTTTCTAACATTCTCTCATACATATCTTCTCTCTAACCTTTCTAACTCAGTTTCATATCATATTAGTGATCTCTTTTGTAGCAAAGAAGATCAAGTCATATTCAAGCTTCAACGAGAAGTTGGAAGTCTTGTTTGTTTAGTGTTGTATGATCTAGTGTTGATCCATACTTCATTGTTGTATCAAACCATCATAATCTTGTGAGTGTGAGTGGTTAGTATTTTAGTCCTCAAAATACATTGTGTGTGGGAGTAGTTGTACCCTTGGAAAGAACTCGACATCTAGCTTAGTGTCGGAAATAGTGTAAGCGAAGTGTAAAGGTTTTCTCGGCCGGTGAAAGGAGCTTGTTGACTAGTGAAGTTAAACTCTCGAGTGTGAGACTCGAGGAGTGGAGTAGGGCAAGGAAAAAGAGTCCTTGTAGGCCGAACCACTATAAACAACTTGTTGTGGTTTGATCATTTCTTTCCTTACTTACTTGTTACATATTGCTTGCATATTTCATTAACATACTTAAGATCAATATCAATTGATCTTTCAATAAGTTTCAAAACAAAGTTTTTAATCGGTAAACTATTCAACCCCCCTTCTAGTTTTCTACAAATTAGGTTACCGCTCATTCCTTTATATTTAGTATTATCTACGGATTTACCTTCCTCATCCTTGGTGAGTTTTGTTTCCAAGGACATGGATGTTTTAGTTGGTTTTGAGTCTTCAAGACCAAATTTCTTAAGCATATCCTTAATGTATTTAGATTGGTTAAAGAATATGTCATCTTCTAGTTGTTTAATTTGAAGTCCTAAAAAGAAGTTTAAATCACCCATCATACTCATCTCAAACTCGTCGTGCATGATTTTAGAAAAATCATCACATAGCTCTTGACAAGTTGATCCAAATATGATGTCATCAACGTATATTTGAACTATGATAATGTGTAATTCCTTTTTCTTGGTAAAGAGAGTATTATCTACTAATCCCATGGTGTATTTGTGTTTAATTAGGAAAGTCTTAAGCCGATCGTACCAAGCCTTTGGTGCTTGCTTAAGTCTATATAATTCCTTTTTAAGTTTGAAAACATGATGAGGTTTTTCAAAGTCGGTGAATCCGGGAGGTTGTGCGACATATACTTCTTCGTTAATGAACCCATTTAGAAATGCGCTTTTAACATCCATTTGGAATAATTTAAAGTCATGAGCGCATGCATACGCAAGTAATATTCTAATAGACTCAAGCCTAGCTACCGGTGCATAAGTTTCGTCATAATCAATTCCTTCTTGTTGATTATAGCCTTGTGCTACATGCATAGCTTTGTTTCTAGACACTACAGCGTTTTCGTCCATTTTATTTCGAAAGACCTATTTCGTTCCAATTAAAGTTTGATTTTTAGATTTCGAAACTAATTTCCAAACATAATTTCTAACAAATTGGTTTAGCTCCTCTTGCATAGCAATTACCCAAGATTCGTCTTTTATTGCTTCGTTTATGTTTTTCGGTTCAACGGACGACACAAAACAAAGTAGTTACTTTGATTTTGGGCTTGTGATCTTAGTGTTCTTTGGTTTAATTGTCCTATGACCTTTTCTAAAGGGTGAATTTTGGATTCTTTTATATTTATAATTTCTTTATTTAATGGTTCATCTTCCTTGTCGTTATCATTAATTTCTTGACATTCAACAAGTTGACTTTCAACTAAGTCATCATCTACCGAAGGTGATGTCTTAGAGGGAGGTGGACTTTCGTCGAATTTTATGTTCAACGATTCCTCGACTCTCATTGTTTCTTTGTTTAAGACTATGTATGCTTTGCTAGTTTGTGAGTAACCAAGAAACACACCTTCATAAGACTTTGGGTTAAATTTGGTGAGATAGTCTTTGGTATTTAGAATGAAATATTTACATCCTAACACTCTAAATTATCCTAAAGTAGGCTTTATGCCTTTGTATATTTCATAAGGTGTTTTGTTCAAGAAAGGACGTATTAAGACTCTATTTAAAATGTATGTGGAAGTGTCAACGGCGTTACACCAAAACTTTTGAGGTATGTTTTGTTCACTAAGCATTGTTCTACTCATTTATTGAATAGTTCTATTCTTATGTTTTACAACACCATTAGATTGGGGTGTTCGAGGAGCCGAAAAGTTATGTGTTATACCATTTGTATCACAAAAGTTTTCAAATTTTGTTTCATTGTCAAACTCGGGACCATGATCCGTTCGGATCGACACAATGTTAACACCTAGTTGATTTTGAATTTTCTTACTAAGTATTTCAAATTTATCAAAGGCTTCGTTTTTAGTTTTCAAAAACATTATCCAAGTGAACCTTGAGTAATCATCTACTATGACCAAAGTATAGAGGTTGCCTCCATAACTTCTTATAGCGGATGGACCAAACAAGTCCATATGCAAAAGCTCTAGACACTTAGATGTGGAAACCATGTTTTTAGCCTTATGGCTACTATGAATTTTTTTTTCCAATTTTGCAAGAATCACAAAAGTGTTGGTCATATTTCAATTTAGGTAGGTTTCTAACTAACACTTTTGAGGATAGGTTTTGAATGAGTCTCATATTAGCGTGACCTAAGCGTCTATGCAAAAGAGTAGAGTTATCATCTAAGGTTGTTAGGCAAAGTTTGTCTTTATATGCACTATCTATTTTCATGACACATATGTTATTTTTCCTAACTCCTTTAGCTATGGTGGTACCATCTTTTAGTATTTTACTACCATTTTCTTCAAACAATACTTTATACTTTTTATCACATAGTTGGCTAATACTAAGTAGATTGAATCCTAATCTATCAACATGAGCAACATTTTAAATAGTTAAGGAGCTATGAGTGATCGTACCTTTGCCAATGATTTTGCTTTTGAGATTGCTACCAAAAGTAACATTACCTCCGTCATACTCTTGGTATGTTGAGAAGAGCCTTTTGTTTCCCATCATGTGTAAGGAGCATCCACTATCTTTTATCCATTCATCAGGTTCTAAGCCAACTTTCAAGCATAACTATGACACAAATAACTCAAGCGTTTGGTCCCCAATATCTCATAGGTCCGTTTGGGTTAAACATACCATTTACTTGGTTCATGTATGTAAATGATAGGTAAGAGTTCCATGGCATGTAATTAGGAGTTTGATATGGTCTAGGGTAGTTTTGATTCCAACCGGTATGTTGATAGTTGGGTTGTATGTTGTAGTTTCTTTTGGGAAAAGGGCGTTTGGCAAAAGGTGTTTTAGGCCGTTGTTGAGTAGTTTTAGATCTAAAGTCATTTTTAGCAAGTCCTACTCCTAATGTAATAGCAGGTTTTAGTTTAACAACATCCTTAGATTTCTTAGTTACCTTTACAAATTCACTACGGTCCGTTTTACAAACCTGCTGTCCTACTGCAGACACCACGGAACCATTTTTTCTAATCTTTCTGCCTTTTCTTTTAGCTCATAAACTTTGTTTTCTAAAAAGTCCTTTTTGGTTTTTAAAAACTTGTTTTTAGTTATGATTTTTAAGCTAAGCTTACACAATTGATTATATTATTTTTGCAAAGTGTCATCATCAATAGAAGAGTAAGATGAGTCAGAATGTACCTCGTTTGATTCATGTGCCATGAGAGCGATCTCATCCTTACTTGATTCTTCGTTATCCTCACTTTCAATCCAAGCACCGCTTACAAAAGATCGTTGAGTTTTGCTTTTGGGTGGCTTGGGGAAATCTCCTATTAGATGACTTGTATCACCGCATCTAAAACACTTCCTTTCACCTTTTCCCTTTTTGTCATCACGGTCTTTCTGGAATGACTTCTTTTCATCTCGGGGTTGGCTTACGAACTTTCCTCTTCTTCTAAAAACCTTTTTGTAATCTCTTACGGCTATGGCATACTCCTCATCTTCACTATCCGAGCAAGATTCTTAATCATCACTAGATTCCGTTTTTGTCTTTAGAGAAACGGATTTGACTTTTTCTCTTTTTCCTTTGATGATCTCCGAATCTTTCTCCATCACAATTTTGTGTACTTTGAAATTTCCAATTAGCTCGTCAAGTGACATTATTGAGAGATCTTTTGATTCCTCAATAGCTATCACTTTTGCTCTCCACTTCGGTATATCGTGTTAGCCTACTTGAGGGCCTCCAGTTCAGGAACAACCTTTGTAAGAATTAGAGATGTGTTTTCACACTATGCTGTTAACACCCTCGACATTCGAACTTGTAAGTGCTGGAAATCCCACTAAGGAGATCCCTTTCAAGAATCAAGTCCTGAAGATGTGGGTCATTACTTGACCATTCAATGTAATGACAACTGTCCCTCAACGGGATTAGGACGGCTGATTTGCCCGACCAAGGTGAATGGAATCAAGACATTCATCAGTAAAACAATCGTAGTGGTCAATTCTTTAAGAAAAGTACACAATGATCGATTGGTAATTTTTACTAACATATTCATGCAGGTACTGACGATTGTTCCTTGGAGGAAAGACCGCACCATTCTCCTGATGCTCATACCAACAACATCACACATGAATTTCTCTCATATTGAAAGGCAACAGAATGGTAAAGATGATTCTTCATCAAAGTTAAAGAATCTTCAAAGTTGAAAGACTCTAGAACTACTTCACATTTGAAATACAAAGTCAAAAGAAGTATGAGCATGATGGAGAAAGACGTGGAGAAACCTAACCAAAGAAGTTGACGAATGGCAGATAGCATCATATGATCACCACATCCACAAAGAACAATGAACAAAGAAAACAACGACGTCAAGCTGATAAAGTTAAAGAATTCAAAGCATTTCTACTCACAAGAAAGAAGAATGCTAAAAATACGTCAAGCAACCACACCTACCTAATGACCAACACTTAAGGGAGATTGTTGGGATCACTTGTAACTACTATTTCAAGTGTTGGTCATTAATATGTAATAGGTTGCTTAATTAAGGCTTATATGTTTGTAATTAGTGCAAGGCTTATGTAGTAAGCCCATAGGCCTATGCTTAGGCCCAAACAAACAAGGAAGGGACTATAAATGTTTCCCTAGCTCCCTTGCCTATAAATACCTTATAAACTCTCATTTGAGAGTGTTGGTTCTTTCTCATTTATACATAACGTTTCCTTATTATTTGTGTGTGAAAGTTCCATCCTTCTCTCCTCTCTCTCACGTTCTAATATACATCTAAACATACTTGTGTTCATATTATGGTGACCTAACAGTATTCCATAAGGGTTTGTTTGGCGTACGTCAGCTCAGGGCGAGCTTGGTTTGCGACATCCTATAACGAGTACGTTGGGTTTGGTTTCGACTCGAGTAATCCATGACTCATCTCCATCTCGATACGACTCATCATACCGGACACCACCTCCCAAAAAAACAGTGAGCATACGACACTTCGATTCTACTCGTTCGCATCCCATGATTTACGAATATCTTGCATTACATTGTTAATGTTATTACAAATGTAAGTCATGAAACAAATAATGAAAAGATAAAAAATAAACAAAACTTGAAAACCTATTTGTCTCACACATAAATTATAAATTGACATTTTGTATTACACATTATATTTCTAAATCCAAATTAATGAAATTACAAACCTCTAAATTCTATGTGCACACTAAATTCAAAGATTTGTACTAAAAACCCTAGTTTTCTCTCTCCCCTAGGGAAGATTTCCGGCCGCCCCTCCCCCCTCCCTTTTCGGTCAAAACTGCTCCCTATTTTCGTCTCTCTATTGTTCTTGTTGAATGATATGCAATCGGATTAGGGTAGTGGTTATTTTTTGGGGTGGGGCGTGCACTTTTATCTTTTCCTTATATTTAGAGATCGCCCTTTTTTTTCTGAATCCCTAATATACCGATCGATTTATATCTTTTTTAGGGTTCATCATGATATGTTGTGATCTAAACCATACATGTCTTAATCCAGTCGGTTTTCTTAACCGTTTTATTTGTTGGGTTAGATCTTTATGTTGTGCTTATGCAATTAATGCTATATCTTTCTCTGGTTGTGGGTCGACTATTGCACTCAAGGTCATATATTGTTATATGTCGATCTATTATTCGATTGACAGTTAGGGTTTCTTTTAACCTATGGTATGAATGGAAGTTATGGCTCTATATTTGAGTCGTTTTGTTGATATTGTGTGTTACGAGAGATGTATGTCAAGATCCATGGGGTTTCGATCTTGCTGTTGTATTTTGCTGTTCGTTAGGGGCTGTTTCCCTATGGAGGTTAGGGTTTGCTGTTCGTTAGGGGCTGCTTTGATGACCCTATTTTTATCTCTGACTCAGATCTGATCGAGATGTGTTAGGGTATGGTTTCGAATCATCATGAAGATTAGGCTGCTTTGGTCACCTATTCGTTTATCTCGTTCACTTTTACTATGGTAATGAGGGGTATACTTATGGATCTTCTTTGTATTGCTGATCTATCATGATGTATATGGAAGTTAGGGTTCATTCATCCCTATTCGATTAGGCCTCGTTTACATGCGTCTATACCATATTTTGTGCGGTGATTGTCAGACAATTTGGATTTGTATACGATTCATCTTTGGTGTTGGAAGTTAGGGTTTTCAACCCTATTCGTTGGTCCTTTTTTGCTCCGTATTCCAAAGTTTGTGCTGTTCCCATAGTTTGGTATTCTTGGGGCGAATATTATGGGTTAATGGACGTTAGGGTTTTCTTAAGCCCTATTCTATGTTATTTAGATCCATGCTTCTACGTGTTTCATTCCCATATGGTGGATATTATGCTCTTGCGTAATTACTAAAGTTTGCATTGGATTCGTGGATGTTTGGTACTTAGTGACGTGGTTATTTCTACCATGTTTCTCATACCAATGGATTTGCTCGGATGTCTTGGTTATAGCTTCTTCATGTGTTTCAAACTTCACTGTGGATGTCAGATGTGTTGCTAGATATCTGGATCGCATGGGTTTGATTGGAAGTACTATAATGACCATGGCTTAGCGTTTCATTTACATTCTTTTACATATTTGTCTAGTTATTGTATTGGTAAGTTATAGGAATGGCCTGTCATTCTTATATAGTAGTTTATGTACGTTTGCACATGTCGTGCTTTGTTTTGTCGCCCTGATCGGGCTGAGGGCATGAGATTCACCCATTTCATTTGTACTTCAACGTTTTTTGGTGTAATTGAATTTTACCGCGGTGAATTAACCCTTTTACCAAAAAACAACAAACCTCTAAATTCTATATTACTCAAAAATCGAATGGAAATTTTTATTATTCCAATTGCTAAAAAAACATAAACTAGTAAACAATTATTTACAAATATAAATTTAGATACTAAAACTTGATAAAAGTTATTATGAAGTTTTTGACATTAGTCACCACAAATATATAAAGTTATACCGGGTCATGCCAAAACTTTCTACAAATATGTCTATAGTAACATATCATGTTTTGACAATAACAACTAGAATGCTTATATTGTAACTAATATGGGATTATCTAAATACAAATGGTATCTAAATTAAGTTAATGCTTAAATGTCCTGTGAAAATAAATACATTTATTTTGACCAATATTAGTGACATGAAAATGTATACATATATGTACACTTAGTTAATTATATATCCTTAACTATGATATTCACAAAAACCGATAGCATTTAGTAATATATGTGATTTTTTTTGTACAACGTATTTTGGTTGTCATCAAACCGAAGACTCGTTCATCCTCGATATCCTCTATCATATACTTATATATGTGTTTGTTTTAAACTTAAAAGATACCACGCAAGCAACAACAACACAAACACTTTAAAAGTTTTAAAGTTATTTAAACTTCATCAAGTCCTAAACATAAGTCTATAAACTAAACTTGCCATACTAATCTTGGTCGTGTGTCGGTGCTCTCCGCTAATTCTACTTGACTACTGCTTTAGACTGCTGATTTGCTGAGGTGAGTTCTCGTAGCCCCTTTTTCATAATGTTTTCCTTAGAGGATAATGGTACTCAAATGATGTTTTAACTGTTTTTATGCAGTGCTAAATTGTTTACATGTTTTTGGACAATATGCGTGTTTGATTGAAATTGTTACTCCTTTGTGATGATAAATTGTTTTTCTTGCATGCGCAACTATTTAACTCCATTTGGAGCTGAAGCAAGTTGATAGTACTATCTGGGGTAGCTCCCCACTATTAGTAACATGTGTGTAACATCATTGGTAGGTTCAGTTGCTGCTAGCACTGTGCTTCATATTCGTATATCTTGCTCACTATTGTCATATTACTATGCACAACCTTGTGGTTTAACCCTTAAACCTACGAGCTCACCAAATTTATGTTGACGTTTTCGAGTATCCATTTTCAGGTGTTAAGAATGAAGTTGCATTAGAAGGTTGAGTATTGCCTGGCTTAGTAGACATAAGACGAGACTCTACCAGGCTGTGTTCCCGAGGAGTTATGAATTTGGAAATGTGTTGATCCTAGTTTAGCAAACGATCTAATGTAGAAACTGACTTAAACAAAGACTTATTAAGTATCACGCGAAATTTAATACTTAATCTTAAGAAGAAGAACAATGAACATTCAACACCTCAATTTTATTATTAATACGAATACTCTAACCAGTATTAGGGTTTTACAACCTTGAAGTGTATTGACCTTAGATATAAAACATACGTATATCTAATCTAACCTAGGACTCCTTTTATAGGCTAAGGAGTCCTTTACATAATACAATACGTAACCTACAAGAAAAATATCTTTTCCATATTTATCTAATACAAAATATTAAACCGACTATACAAGACTAGCAGTGGTTACATTACAATATCCGTGGTTACACAATACTACTAGCCACGGTTTGTCTTCAGCAGTGGATCCATTCTTCTATCCGTGGTTTCATCAACTCTGTCCGTGGTTCCAACACTTAGAATAATTCTTGATCAAAGGAACCAAAAACCCAACAATCCTCCCCTAAACTTGATACATTCAAATAGAATTCTCAAGTTTCCTTTAAACTCAAAACATCTGAATTGGAGGATGTAGCCAAACACTTACTAGATTTAAGAATTTTCTCATACTTCAGCAACAAATTGTAAGCTTGACCATCATAGGGCATCAACATCTTAATACCACCAGGCTTCACCATCTGAGCAATAACTCCTGGATACTTATTCAACTGAGGATAATCACTTTCTACAAGCATATGAATAACTTCTCCAGATACAGTTAAAATATGAACTCCACAAGTTTGATATAAAAACCATCTTGTAACATGACCATTGTAGAGTCCTTTCCATTCAGGTTCATCATGAGTTGGTTCAAACAAAATCTTCAAGTGATGATAAATAAGTCTCTCATGATAGTCATCTGGATGTACACTACCAAACTTACTCTTGTAAAGTTTCCAAAGATTCATTAAATCATCTCTATCCAGATAATGAAGCATTTGTGAAAATTTATAAAACTCATAAACTTCATTATTGAGTCTTTGAATTTTCCAACAACCTTCACTTCCATTAAGCTCAAATGCATAAGAGATAATTTGATGACTATCTTCAATCTCTTTCAATCTTTTAGAACCAGATGTCTCCTGAATCTCAGATTTTCTCTTTAGATTACATTTAATCCACTCTTCATCTTTTTCAGAACCCATAGGAGTAAAATTCTCATTATTAATCCTCATACACCTCAGATAAAGCTCATGGATTCTTTCAAATGAACATTTACTAAGATTGTCAAGAATATGTATGCCTGAATTCTTAATAATCTTCATCAGTACATTTCTCATCTCACGAATTGTAGGAGGTTTCTTCCTTATAACTTGTTTCTTTTCCTTACTAATCCTCCTAGCCCATTCACCCAAAATTCTAGCTCTTTCCTCATCATCTAACAATGCCCATTCTTGAGAAGTATACTCATCCTGTATTTGATTAGAAGCTTGCAGATAATTTTGTGATTCATACCATTTAGCTAACCATTTCTGAGAAGCCTCCTCCTCTTCTTTCTTTTCTTTTTCTGCAGCTGCTTTCTCTTCAGCTTGTAAGCCTCTTATATACTCTTCATCATAAGCAATCTGTTCTGCTACACTTTTAAACTTTAAGACAGGTGCTTCAATACCTTTAACCTTACCAATATCTGGTTGAGCCACCTTCTTCTTCAAAGACTCACCAATAACTAAACTTTTACCTTTGGGTTTGGTTGTAGTAGATTCAAGAGCAAAAACAGGTGCAATCATAGGTGTAGGATTAGATGAGGTTTTGCTTCGATTGATCAGTGTACTTGCAGCTTCTTTCTCAACTTCTTTTGATTTAGGTGGTGACACAGAGATGGTTGTAACAATTGTGGAAGTAGTTATAATAGCAGTGGGTACAATTACCATATATGAAACTGCAGCAGTGGTTCCAAGAGTACTAGCCGTGGTTGCAGACACACTATCAGTGGTTGTGTCCTGCACTACCTCATCTTCTTCCACAGTCTTCAAACTTTCAAGAACAGCTTCATTCCCATCTTTATCAGATACTACAAATTGTGTTGCTTGATCTCCACTATCCAAATCTTCTTCCATATACACATCTACAGCCTCCCCTAAATTCATGCCTTCACTCCTCCCCTGTTTGGGTACATTCTCCACATTCAGAGCTGGAGAGGAGTCCACCTTCTTTTTCATCTTTCTCATAGCCCTCAAAACAGCAACCCCAGGTCTTCTTACTTTCTCCAAAACAAACATCATATGCTTCAACCTTCTAATTTCTTTACCCTGAAACACAGCCAACTCTTGAAGACTTGAGATTGTATCATCCATTTTAGCACATTTAGCCATCAATTCATTAAAACGTTCAAGAATATCCTCCCCACTTCGACCTGTGTTAACTGGTCCGAGAGGTGATTCATTGGAAAAGTCATCATGTATAAACTTAGGATCCGTCAATTCAATGTCAGGTTCCAAACTATCCTCATCACTTCGAACTGTGTTAACTGCTCTGAGAGGTGAATCCTTGGATAAAGTAAACATAGCACCACACCGAGCCTGATCATCTATGCACCCTAAGTGAGCCAGTTGGCTAGGGTTTCCTCCACCTGTGTTAAGTTCCAAGGAACTCTCCACATTAGGAGTTGCCAAAGGTTGGGTCTTAATGATGTTTCCACTATCCTGGTCAGTATCTAAGCATGAATCAGTAGTGGAAGCCCTTCCAATCATGTCACCTCTACACCGTGTGACAGCCTCATGAACAACACCACTAAAACTAGCCTGAGGTAGCTTGGTGCCCTTCTTTCTCCTAGTCCATACAATTGGTTTAACAGTGGTTTGTGTTAATACAAATAAACCGTAAAAATGTTTATTAATATTTTGCGATCTCTTTGTGTTTTGTTGATAACAAATATAATGTTATCTTAAGTATAATTATAAGGATACATGTTAGTTTTGTAAAGCATTTACATATAGCCATTTAAATACAAAAATGTAGTAATTAAGCATTTGTTGTAATAGTTTATTAGGATGGGTAAAAACCATAACCCATAGACCATAACCCATGGATCTAAAGAAAACCCATGGACCAACCCATAACCCATGACCCATAACCAAAAAACCCATGGGCAAAGAGGAGCGTTCCACGGATCCCTAGGATTACACTACACGGATCCCAAGTGGAAGGGATCCGTGGGATCCGGGAAACAGTGAAGATTTTTGCCTATAAATAGAGAGCCATTTCTTCATTCTAACTTACCCATCTTCTTACTAAATCTCTCAAACACTCTCATTCTCTTCTAACATATAGATCACTTGATCTAGAGAGTTGTTCTTCTTTCTTTCTATTGTGATCCTCATATAGGTCCTTCTCTAAGGCGAGATCACGAGCATTCTACAAGTCATCCAAGCAAGGGGTCCTTGATTGATTTGTCACTCCGCAAGATTTATGTAGCGAAGATCTCGTACTTGATATTTCACATATTTTTTGTGTAATAGTCGTGTTGGTTTGGTCCACCGTGTTACGGACTCGGTATCTAGCTTTGTACCGGAAAAAGTGTAAGCAACGTTGTGAAGGCTTCTCCGCCAATTGAAGGAGTTTGTTGACATAGTTCTTGAACTCTCGAGTAGGTGACTCGGGGAGTGGAGTAGGGCAAGGAATGTGTCCTTGTAGCCGAACCACTATACATCGGTTGTGTCTTTTCTTTCCCTTCGCTTTACTTTATTTACTTGCTTTATCATTAGATCTATACTTTCTCTACATCCATAAGATCTCACATATTAACAAATCTAAAGTTTTTGAAACTAACGTAAAATCGGCAAAACTATTCAACCCCCGCTTCTAGTTTTCCACAATTGGCATCAAGAGCTAAGTTTATAAAAGTTTTTAAGTAAAATTGTATTTCAAAAACTTTTCGATCACTATGGGTTCTGAAATTTATAAGGAAGGCCAATCTATGCAACGACCACCACTACTTGAAACTAATGGTTTTATATATTGGAAAAATAGATTCGAAACATATGTGAAATCTAAAGATATTGATCTTTGGTACATTATTGTTGAAGGCGACTTTGAGGCTACCTCAAAAGAGGATAAAGGGAATTTAGTTAACATACCTCATGATAAACTAAATGATGAAATGAAGAAAAAGCTTTCTAAAAATAGTGAAGCAAAAATGGTTTTATATAATGCTTTACCGAAAAAGGAATTCGAAAGAATTTCTATGCTTAAAACCTCTAAAGAAATTTGGACTTCTTTAGTTGTAACTCATCAAGGCAACCAACAAGTTAAGAATAATAAATTGATTTATTTGTTCAACAATATGAACAATTTTCAATATCGGATGAGGAAACTATAGATCATTCTTTTGCTAACTTTAATACTATTATTACATCGTTACAAGCACTTGATGAATATTTTTCTAGCCGTAACCATGTTAGGAGATATCTAAGGGCACTTCTATCGAAGTGGAGATCCAAGGTGACGGCGATCAAAGAGTCAAAAGATTTGACAATCCTCACCCTCGATGAACTCATAGGCAACCTAAAAGTCTACGAGCTTGTCCTTGCCAAAGACTCCGAAGCCTCAAAGGTAAAAGAGAAACACAAATCTCTTCCCCTTAAAGCCAAAAAGGCTTCAAGCGATGAAGAGAACTCCTCTTCGAGTAGTGACGACGAGGACTACGCTATGGCGGTAAGGGACTTTAAAAAGTTCTTTAGAAGAAAGGGAAGATACGTCAAACAACCATATGACGATAAGAAAGGCTTTCGGAAAAGCAAAGAGGACGAGAAGCAAAGGATGATCGTACTTGCTTTAAGTGTGTGGACCCAAACCACTTTATTAGTAAGTGTCCCAAACGGGATGATCAAAAAGCGTTTGTGAGCGGCACGTGGGGAATGAGCGACGAGGAGGACGAAGAAATTTGTCTCATAGCAAATGACGAGGTATGTCACGAATACTATAGTAGTTCATCACTTGATGACGACTCTTTGCATAATGAATATGACAAACTATGCAACATTAGCTTAAAACTAATTAACAAAAATAAGCTTTTAAAGAGTCAAAACCAACGTTTAGATAAAGAAGTCATAGAATTAAAAGCAAAACTAAAACGTTTAGAAAAGGGTAAAATAGCAAGTGGTGAATGTGAACTTTGCGTTCAACTTCAAACACTAGTTGATCATCTAGATTCTAAAATTGCTAGAATGAGTATGAACACCTTAGATACAATACTAGATGGTGTTAAAACCGGTAACAACCTAAAAGGCTTAGGTATTCAACAACTTGATCCATCAACTAGTGAAAGTAAAGAAACAAAATTTGTTAAGGCGCTAGAAAAACCCAGCCACTATTGTGGCGGATCCCAGGGATCCCCTAAAAAGGGAACCGGCTAGTGTACAGACAGGGATCCGTGGATCTGCTGTAGCAAACAGTAGTAATAACGTAGCGTCTTCATCTAGAACTGATTTTGTTATCATTAATAGGAAGAAACCAACTCACGTCACCACTAGACAACCACCTCCAAAATATAATCCTACTTTTGCAAGAAACAAAGCTCCATCTTTTTCAAAACCTAATTCATTTAGGAGACCTAATAACGTTTATCCAAGAAGTAACCATCAAATGGGATGGAACCCAAATATGCAAAACGGTTTTCCTTTTCAAAACTTTGCTCCATGGAATGCATATTCATCTTATCCATACATGTCTAACATGAATGGAATGTTTAACACTAATGGACCCATGAACAAATGGGAACCAAACTTTTGAGTTTATTATTGTTTTAGGTGTGCTTAAAGGTCGATCTAGACCCCGATGAATGGGTCAAGGATAGCGGGTGCACGAGGCACATGACCGGAATAGGGATCTATTCTCCACATATGAATCCATAAATGGAGGTAATGTGGTGTTTGGAAATAGAAAAAGTAGAATCATCGGTAAAGGTACGATTTCTAACAAATCTCTAACCATTAACGATGTGTGTGACGTAGAAAACCTAAACTTTAATCTCTTAAGTATAGGACAAATATGTGATAAAAAGTGCAATGTACTTTTTACCGAAACCGGTAGTAAGATACTAAAAAATGGCATAACCATAGGAAGAGGAATTAGGAAACATGGAGTCTATGTCATTAAAATTAGTAATGAACCTGAAGAAAAACTTTGTCTTACCTCTATGGATGATACTTCGACCTTATGGCATCGAAGATTGGGTCATGCCAATATGCGACTTCTTCAATCGCTATCATCCAAAGATCTAGTAAGAGATCTACCTAAGTTAAAATATGAACATCACTTTTGTGATGCTTGTAATGTAGGAAAACAAGCTCATTCTAGTCATAAAGCTAAAAACATGGTGTCAACAACTAGGTGTCTAGAATTACTACATATGGATTTATTTGGTCCATCCGCTATCCAAAGTTATGGAGGCAACTACTACACTTTGGTCATAGTGGATGACTACTCTAGGTATACATGGACAAAATTTTTAAAGAACAAAACATAAACCTTTAATTATTTTCAAATATTAAGCAAAAAGATCCAAAGACAACTAGGAAGTCCTATAGTGTCCATTAGGACGGAACATGGTAGGGAATTCGATAATGAAGTGCAATTTGGAGCCTTTTGTGACGCTAATGGTATTACTCACAACTTCTCGGCTCCATGCACTCCACAATCGAATGGGGTAGTAGAAAGAAAGAATAGAACCCTACAAGAAATGAGTCGAACAATGCTTAATGAACAATCCATACCTCAAAAGTTTTGGTGTAATGCCGTTGATACTTCAACGTACATACTCAATCGAGTCTTAATAAGACCAATCTTAGGTAAAACTCCATATGAGTTACTCCGAGACAAAAAGCCTACGTTAAATCACCTTAGAGTCTTTGGAAGCAAATGTTTTATTCTTAACACTAAAGATTACCTTACAAAATTTGATCTTAAATCAACCGAAGGTATTTTTCTAGGTTATTCGCCAAATAGCAAAGCTTATTTCATATTAAACAAAGAAACAATGAAGGTAGAAGAGTCATTAAATATAAAATTTGATGAAAGTCCACCCAAACCCTCTCCACCTCTTGTCGATGACGAGATCATAGAAAGTGATGCTATAGTAATAAAGAAAAAGATAAATGAAGAAGAAGGACCTTTAAATAATGAAATCATAAACATTAAAGAGTCCAAAGATCACCCCGTAGATAAAGTCATAGGAAAGCTAAACGAACGAACATTAAGGTCTCAAGTTCAAAATCAAAGTAGCTTGTTTTGTTTCGTTTCAACCATAGAACCTAGGAATACACAAGAAGCCATAAAAGATGAGAGTTGGGTAATGGCTATGCAAGAAGAACTAAATCAATTCGTATCTAATGATGTTTGGATGCTTGTCCCTCCACCTAGTAATCAAACCATAATAGGAACCAAATGGGTTTACAAAAACAAATTAGATGCAAACGGAGTAGTGTTTAGGAACAAGGCTAGACTTGTTGCCAAAGGGTATAACCAACAAGAAGGAATAGACTTTGATGAGACCTATGCCCCCGTGGCTAGATTAGAGTCTATAAGAATGCTTCTTGCGTATGCTTGTGCTAATGATCTAAAGCTTTATCAAATGGATGTCAAAAGCGCTTTTCTAAATGGTTTCATTAATGAAGAAGTATACGTAGCTCAACCTCCGGGCTTCATCGATTCTGAAAAACCCAAACATGTATATAAATTAAAGAAAGCCCTTTACGGTCTTAAACAAGCTCCAAAAGCTTGGTATGATAGACTCAAGTCATTTTTAATTAAACACAACTATACCATGGGGTTAGTTGACAACACACTTTTAACTAAGAAAAGAGAGTCACATATAATCATAGTGCAAATATATGTAGATGATATTATATTCAGATCCACTTGTCAAGACATGTGTGATGATTTCTCTAAAATCATGCATGACGAGTTCGAGATGAGTATGATGGGAGAACTTAGTTTCTTTCTTGGTCTACAAATTAAACAAGTAGAAGATGGTATCTTCTTTAATCAATCTAAATACATAAAGGAGATGTTAAAGAAATTCGGTCTAGAAGAGTCGAAACCAATTAGGACACCAATGTCATCCGACACCAAACTCACAAAAGATGAAGACGGTGAATCCGTAGATAATACTAAATATCATGGCATGATAGGTAGTCTTCTCTACCTCACGGCAAGTAGGCCGGATATCATGTTTAGTGTTTGCTTATGTGCTAGGTTTCAAGAAGACCCTAAAATATCACACCTAGAAGCCGTAAAAAGGATATTTAGATACATTAAGGGTACAACACAATTAGGATTATGGTATCCTAAGGGCACGGGAGTAGAAACAATTGTATATGCAGATTCTGACCATGCAGGTGATTACGTTGATAGAAAAAGTACAAGTGGGGTATGTACTTTCATGGGATGTTGTTTAACATCTTGGTTTTCTAAGAAACAAACGGCATTAGCAATATCAACAACCGAAGCCGCGTACGTCTCCGCCGACAAAGCATGCCAACAAGCACTATGGATGAAACAAGCGTTAGTCGACTACGACATTCATCTAAGTGACATAGCCATCCTATGTGACAACAAAGGTGCCATCGACTTAAGCAAGAATCTGGTATTAAATTCTCGCACAAAGCATATAGAGATTCGACATCACTTCTTAAGAGACAATGTTCAAAAGGGGAACATCTCTATTGAGAAGGTAGCATCCGAAGACAACATAGCCGACGTCCTCACCAAACCGTTGAAGCGGGAACAATTCAACCTACTTCGTCTTGGTCTTGGTCTAATGGAACAAACGTCGTAACTTATTTGACTCTACAAGGTATGTAAACACTAGCCTTCTTCTTTCTGAGTCTAGGATCTCTATTTCACGCACAACTCACAAACAATACGGGAATTTTCAAAACCCAAGATAAGTTTTCGACTTATAGCTTTCTTATTTTTTTTTCAAACACATACACATTTTCAAAGAAAAACTCTTTTCAAAATGTTTTCTAAAAGAATGATACCTTCCCGTATCAATTTCACAAAAGCAATTTCTCACGTCTAGGACAAATCGCTTTTTCATTATTAATACAAAGTAAAAACCCGTTATCATTGCATCTCATGTCTTTTGAATGCTAAAGGGGACACAAAACTAATATGTGTTTTCGGGTACATTCATTTAAGCAACAATGAATTAGGAGCATTGATAACTCTCAATTGCGTACTTATGTACTAAATATGTGTTTTTGGGTTATCTCAATAGGATGCTTTTTCTACTTCTAGTTTATTTTTCTTTTTCCTTTTAGAGGTCGAGATAACCGCAACTCCAAATAGTTTGCATATAGGCACACAATAGGCAAAAATGTTTCCAAAAGGAAAATTTTGTGCTGCCTAAATCACCAGACCCACGGATCCCAGCCTTCATGCTGGACGGATCCCTCAAGGGAAGGATCCGTGGGATCCGTGAGACAGAAGCTATTTTTACCTTCTATTTTTCTCACTTTGGATGAAAAATCCACATTTGTTTTATTTTTTGGAGTATGCTCTTTCATGCTTGTGTTCTCATGATCACATGCCTTAAATTCATATCTAATCATTAGATTTTAATCCACATTTTGAGTCAAGCATTCATTACAATGCTTTGTTTTTCTATATATAGAACTCCCAAAATTCTTGCATAATCCATCTCATCCTCACAAACACAATACACGATGTCCTCCACAAACCCTTTAGATGAATCACCTAGTACAAACAATCATCTTCATGATACCCAAACCTTTGTACTACCACCATCCAAAATACCACAATCAAACTCTAGGATATCCGCACGGATTAGTATCTGATCTTGTTGCTTAGCAAAACCAACCTCAAATGGTTCTTCCTCAACTAACAACTCACCACAAGATGCTTCCTTTATAGCACCTCCCTCATCACCAACAAGTACACCAACTTCATCACCACATAAAGTCACTCTTTTGGAACTCCTTAAGACTCCAACAAGATCTAAACAACCTAAACAAAAAGAAATAGTCTTTTCAACACCCTCCACATCTCCAAATACTATTTTTCAAGATCTTGAAACATCACCACCATTAGCTCCCATCACATTACAAGAACGTCTAGGTTCTTTTCCACCACCATTTACAAACATTCCGGATGTTGATCCATATTTTCCTATTTTTCCACAACATCTTCCGCATAACTCAAATCAAAACAACCCGGAAAACTTCCGCACTCATTACCCACATCATTTACATTGTGAACATTGCCAATCCACTAGGGAAATCGCAATAGCAGTTAGGGAAGAAATGCGTTTCATACTCAACCTCATCCTTGATCGCATCAATACCATCACTCATCAAAACCTCCATCCATAACCTTATGCAAGCATGGAAGGAATCACTACTACTATTTTCTATTTTTAGTATTTTTTTCTTTTGAAGTCATTTTCAAGAACAAGTCTTGTTCTTATTGTTACATGCTTGTACGTGGCATAAATACCACTACAATTTGTTGTTTTATTACAAGGGCTTGTTTACATACCTTGGCTCCCAATCTTGATTCTCGTCAATCACAAGATTAAGCATGTTACTAACCTTTCTTTTTGTAGGATTTTTATTTTTCTTCTCTTGACGCCCCAAACAAGGGGGAGCTACCATCAAGGGGGAGTTAGCGTTTATTTCTTCCAAGGGTTAACTTTTTGTTTCGACAAAAAGGGGGAGAAGAAGTAAAACTTAGGGGCTTTCAAAAATTACATCTATTCTTAAGTTTTACTCATCATAACATTATGTTTTGTCATCAACAAAAAGGGGGAGATTGTTAATACAAATAAACCGTAAAAACGTTTATTAATATTTTGCGATATCTTTGTGTTTTGTTGATAACAAATATAATGTTATCTTAAGTATAATTATAAGGATACATGTTATTTTTGTAAAGCATTTACATATAGCCATTTAAATACAAAAATGTAGTAATTAAGCATTTGTTGTAATAGTTTATTAGGATGGGTAAAAACCATAACCCATGGAGCATAACCCATGGATCTTAACCCATACCCAAGTTGGCTAGATACAATGTATACTTAGATACATTGAATCTAAAGAAAACCCATGGACCAACCCATAACCCATGACTCATAACCCATGACCCATAACCAAAAAACCCATGGGCAAAGAGAAGCGTTCCACGGATCCCTAGGATTACACTAGACGGATCCCAAGTGGAAGGGATCCGTGGAATCCGGGGAACAGTGAAGATTTTTGCCTATAAATAGAGAGCCATTTCTTCATTCTAACTTACCCCTCTTCTTACTAAATCTCTCAAACACTCTCATTCTCTTCTAACATATAGATCACTTAATCTAGAGAGTTTTTCTTCTTTCTTTCTATTGTGATCCTCATATAGGTCCTTCTCTGAGGCGAGATCACGAGCATTCTACAAGTCATCCAAGCAAGGGGTCCTTGATTGATTTGTCACTTCGCAAGATTTCTGTAGCGAAGATCTTGTACTTGATATTTTACATATTTGTTGTGTAATAGTCATGTTGGTTTGGTCCACCGTGTTACGGACTCGGTATCTAGCTTTGTACCAGAAAAAGTGTAAGCAACGTTGTGAAGGCTTCTCCGCCAAGTGAAGGAATTTGTTGACATAGTGCTTGAACTCTCGAGTAGGTGACTCGGGGAGTGGAGTAGGGCAAGGAAGGTGTCCTTGTAGCCGAACCACTATACATCGGTTGTGTCTTTTCTTTCCCTTCGCTTTACTTTATTTACTTGCTTTATCATTAGATCTATACTTTCTCTACATCCATAAGATCTCACATATTAACGAATCTAAAGTTTTTGAAACTTACGTAAAAACGACAAAACTATTCAACCCCCCCTTTTAGTTTTCCACAGTTTGGGTTTGACTAGAAGTGGGTTGAGATTCACTAATAGTGGGAACAAGTGCACTATCAGTGGATTGAGGTGTACTAACAGTGGGTTTAGATACTATGTGTCGGTCCTCAAGACCCTCATCAAACTCAAGAATAACAGGCAAAGTAAGCATGTGGGGGAACTAAGGAACATCCCTTATTTAAACATTTGGCTTCTAATTCCTCATATGTGCAAAGACCTTAGGAAGCATATAATGCACTTCATACTCCCTAGTATGCTCAACAGGTTCCTCTATTTGACTTTCCACAATTAGTTGAACAAACCTAGGATATAAATAATATTTACCCTTCTTCCAAATGTTCTGAACAAACCCCTCATAAATCATCCTAGACCAATTAAACTTCCTCCCCTCAGAGAAACATATAATAGCTGTAACAATCTTGGAAGGAAAGTCATCAAATCTAGTGGTCTTATTACTCATACACATCAACAAAGTGTGTATCAAAAACTTCCATTGTAGGGAAAACATACTCTTAAAGAATTTTACCTTGTCACCTCTATGAGTATATCCTAACCTCTCTAAACCAACAAAAATCTCAGCATCTGAAAGATTAACAACACCATCAGCATCATCAAACTTCATAACCCTTCTAATGATCTCCTCATTAACCAAAATAGCATTCTCATCCACAACAGAACTAAACACTTCTACTCCATCGACCTCCTCAAGCTTAGCATTCCCCCAGAACTGATGTATATAGGCTTTAAGCATGGTGGGTGTGACAGTTAAGGCAAAGTGAATAGGACTGTGAATAAGGTTATGGGTTTGGGAGTACTGGTTTGGCATTGTGATTTGTGTGAATTAAGCAAAGGAAAGTGATTAGGGTTTATGAAGAGCGCCAATTGAAGTGGTTTGAAGATCAATTAAATGATCTATCCATGATTTGGGGAGAAATAATGTGGTTTCACCAAAGTTACCAAACGGCTCCCGAGGTATCCAAAAATCAGCAACATACTAGCAGTGGTATGACAGCCTCTATCCGTGGTTTGAAAAACACTAGCAGTGGATACTGAATGTCACTCCAACCAGTTGACCAAGAGATACACCAAGCAAATCTGTGTCAAAATTAGTGATATCACACAAAAATATGAAGGATTACACAATTTTTTTTAACACTAGCAGCTAAAAACATCACATGCTCCAATGTACAACAATCCTTCATACCTGCAAATCACAAACATAAACCAAACACAAAGAAGGGTAGTAATGTTAGCAGTGGTTAGCAAAACATAGAAGTGGTTCCATATACTTAGCAGTGGTTAGCCAATGTGCTAAAGGCTAAGTCAATATGGTCAACTTCCAGTATTAATTCATTGTCAAAGTCAAAATACCTCATTAACTCCTCAACCACTTAAAACCTTCTCCTCATTTACTCACTAATATCAATTGCTCTGCCTATAAAAGAATCCCTAGTCCCAAATAACACACACATCAATTTATCCAAAACCCTAATTCCTCAAAAATCACAATCAACAACAATCAGCATGTGGAATCAACCAGAGGTCATCGATCTAACATCCTCCTCCTCCTCCTCCTCATCATCATCATCATCAAGTGATGATTCTAACCCATGGCGTCTGTACCTTCCTCCACAAGAACCACAACCTAGAAAGTCCCCATTTCTTCCGTCATCTGAAGATGATAGTGTGGTTGATCCTAGTCAGTCATCTAGGGGTTCAGATGATTCTACTGAGCGCCTAGAGCCAACCTTTAATAGATTGGTGAGAGAGGAAGCAGAGAGAGAACAACCTTCACCATCTCAACCCCAACCAAGGCCACGTGCCAGAAATCCACCACTCCCAAAGAACAGAGAGGTGGTGATTGGTCTTCCTGCTCCAGGAGCTGGTTCTTCACCTCATGGAAAGAAGGGAAAGGGCAAGGGTGCAGAGGTGAAGGGAAAGGTAAAAGGGAAGATGGAGTAGTTTCTTTATGGTGGAACGAGTAGATGGAACAACTGAAGATTTTTCATATCACAAAAGCAGCCATCCTCGTTTTCATCAATCCATCTTTCATTTTGCGTCTGTAGCTTCTTCTTAGTGCATAATATGTATTACTCCTAGCTTTTGTAATAGATGATAGGAATGATCTTTTATGTCATTTGAAGTTAATTGTCTGTTGTACATTGTGTCTTCACTTAATGAACAACTTCTTAATGTACTTCTTCTGCATCAGTGATTAACTTCCATTTGTCTGCAAAATGGTTAGTGGAAACACAAAGCAACACACAATGGTTTGAACATAACTATCAGTGGTTAGAAACAAAAATAGCAATACTAAGATTACATAATAATAGTCCAATACTTATACAAACTTTTACAAAACAAGTTGAGATTTAGAGATTAATCATTCCAATACTAACAACAAGGTACTGAAATCTCCCCACATCAAAAGCTTTAGTGAGAAGATCAGCAACATTGAAATCAGTATGGATTTTTACCATTTGAATCAACCTTTTCTCATTACAATCTCTAATAAAATGATGCCTTATCTCAATATGTTTAGTTCTAGAATGTAAAACAGGATTTTTAATGATGCAAATTGTACTGTTATTATCAATGTGAATCTTAGTATGCATAAAGTTGTACCCAAAATCCAGCAATTGATTCTGAATCTAAAGAACTTGACCACAACAACTAGCAGCAGCCACATATTCAGCTTCAGTTGTTGAATTTGCCACAATAGTTTGCTTTTTACACTGCCATGAAATTAGTCTGCTTCCCAAAAACTGACATCCTCCAGTTGTAGATTTCCTATCCAAACTAGCACCAGCATAATCACTATCTGTATAGGCCACCAAATCAAAAGGGGAATCCTTAGAATACCAAAGGCCCAGTTTAGGATGACCTTTAAGGTATCTAAAGATTCTTTTAACAGCATTCATGTGTGAGGTATTGGGTGTAACTTGAAATCTTGCACACACACATACTGAAAACATAATATCTAGCCTAGATGCAGTGAGATACATCAAAGATCTAATCATGGACCTGTACTACTTCAAATCAACTGTGGGACTTCCATCATCTGGTAGCAGTGGTTTCTGAGTCTCCATAGGTGTACTAGCACTCTTTACATCCTGAAACCCAAACTTCTTCAAAACATCTGCTACATACTTGTCTTGACTAATAAAGATACCATCAGTCCTCTGTTGAACCTGTAGCCCCAAAAAGAAAGTGAGTTCTCCCATAGAACTCATTTGAAACTTATCATGCATAAGTTTCTCAAATTTTGTGCATAGCTCCTTATTAGTTGAGCAAAAGATGATGTCATCTACATAAACCTGAACCAATAGAATATCATCTTTGTGCTTCCTAATGAACAAATTTTTATCAATCAACCCTCTTTTAAATCCATTGTCCATCAAATAAGTAGACATGCACTCATACCATGCCCTAGGAGCTTGATGCAACCCATACATAGCCTTCCTCACCCTGTAAACCTTGTCAGGATGATCAGGATCTTCAAAACCAGGAGGTTGACAAACATAAACCTCCTCATCAATTATGCCATATAAAAATGCACTTTTAACATCCATCTAATACACAACAAAATTCTTGAATGAAGCATAAGCTAAAAATAATCTAATAGCCTCAATTCTTGCAACTGGAGCAAATACTTTATCATAATCCAAACCTTCAGTTTGTGTGTATCCTTGAGCAACCAACCTGGATTTGTTTCTTACCACAATTCCTCTTTCATCTCTCTTATTTCTGAATACCCATTTTGTCCCAATTGCCATCTTACCATTAGGAAGATCAACCAATGTCCAAACCTCTTGTAGTTTGAACTGAAAAAGCTCCTCTTGCATTGATTCCTCCCATCCTTCTTTTGATAAAGCTTCTTCCACTCTTTTGGGCTCTTTTTGAGACAAAAAACAAGCAAACAAGCAATTTTGCAGATCTTTATGACTATTTCTTTTGTGAAGTGATCTTGCAAAAAAACCTTGCTCAGGAAGGGTTTCAGTGTTCTTAACCTTGCTTCTTGTTTGAACTGGAGTATTCAAATTCCCAAGTATTTGTTCCTTGGGATGAATCTTGTGAATCCTTGTGGTAGTGATTGGACTTTTAGGAATGACTGTTTCCAAGTTAGTAAGATCAACATTGAAGTAATCATCCATGTATTCATCATCAGTAGGAGTATCAATTTCTATCAAAGCAGGCATGGTAGGATCATATGGATACTCCTCTTCACCAAATAATGGCTTTGCAGTTGGTCCAAAGAAAGTACTATCACCAGTACTTACAGCCGGGGTTTCACGTGAACTGGCAGTGGTAGAAGTTGGCTTAGCAGTGCTTTTATTATTACTATCCGTGCTTTTGTTTGGCTTAGCAGTGCTTTCAGAATGCCTTTTCTTTTTTTCAATTTCTTCTACCGACACTGAGTCATCTTTCAACGACTCATCCTCATCTTGATGATGATCGACTTTGCTTCCCGTATTCAATGCAGCATCATCAGTGGGACCTTGCTTATCAATGATGGATGGGACAGAACCAGCTTTCCACTTTTCAACCAAATAGAACTCCTTTGGAGAATCAGCTTCCTTAGAAGTTGTTTCTGCATCAGAATCCTTTTGTGTACCTATATTAACATTAGTGGAAGTTCCTATAATGATAGGCTCATAATTCATAGATTTGGTTAGCATATCAATGTTAAACAGCTAGTCTGGTCCCTTGGTCTCAACACTAGGAGTCTTTTCACTAAATTGAACATGTAGGTTCTCTTCAACAATTCTAGTCCTCCTATTGTACACTCTAAAGGCTTTAATATTAGTAGAATAGCCCAAAAAGTATCCATCATCAGCTTTTTCTTGAAACTTGCCTAGGTAGTATATGGTATTCAAGATAGTAACAGGATACCCAAAAGGTTTTAGGAATGCAATCATTGGCTTCCTATCATGTAACAGCTCATAGGGGGTCTTGTTATGAGGCTTCACTACCTTACTTCTATTCTGCACATAACATGCAGTGCCTACAGCTTCAGCCCAAAAGGTAGTTGGTAACTTGGATTCTGACAACATTGTCCTAGCAGCCTCAATTAGTGTCCTATTTTTCCTTTCAGCTACACCATTCTGTTGTGGTGTTCTAGCAACACTAAACTGTCTTTCTATACCCTTAACTACACAGAACTGATTCATCACTTCATTCTTAAACTCAGTTCCATTATCACATCTGATTACCTTAACCTTATGATTTACTAGATTTTCTATCTTAGTAATGAAACTTTTGAGAATCTCACTACTCTCACTCTTAGCAGCCAAAAAGTATACCCAAGAAAATCTACTATAATCATCAGTGATAACTAGGCGATACTGCTTATGGTTCAAACTTTTAACAAAGGTAGGTCCAAATAAGTCCATATGAAGCATAAACAGTGGTTGTGTGATGGTGTTAACAGTTTTGGTCTTACAAGAAGCTCTATGTTGTTTTCCTTTTTGACAAGCCACACACAGTTCCTTACACTCAAAAACCTTAGAAGGTAACCCTCTCACTAAGTTGCCTTTTACCAGTTTATTGATTGTTTTGAAATTTAGGTGACCTAGCCTTCTATGCCATAACTTTGACTCATCGACTGATGCCTTAGCAAACAAACAGGTTAAGGACCTATTAGGAATTACATCTTTAAGATCAAAACAATATATGTTTTCCTTCCTAGGTACCCTAAGCTGTATATACTTCTCATCAGGCATCTTAAAATCAGGTGACAGCACCACACACTCAGTTTCGCCAAAAAGTACCCAGTTTTTCTTATCACACATTTGAGAAACACTGAACAAATTATACTTAAGTCCCTGTACCAGATAGACCTTTTCAAAGTCTAAATTCCCTGTTCTGATTGTGCCTCTGCCAAGTATCTTTCCTCCCTTTGGATCATTACCAAATGCCACATATCCTCCATCAAAAGCTTCAAAATCCTCCAGGTTGCTCCCATCCCAAGTCATGTGCCTAGAGCAACCACTATCAAATACTCCTTTATCTTTTAGCTCATCTTGTAGATTGCCCTGCACATGAAAGTAAACAAATTGGTTCCTTTTGTGGACCCAAGCCAATACTGACTTGGGTCTGCCCTGTGCATCAACATAATCAAATTTATTTAGGTCCATTGATGCACAGTTGACATGATGTAAAACCTTGGTCTTAGGCTTCCATTTCCAACTAGCTGAGGCCTTAACAGCATAAAAATGATTTCCAACCACTGTGTCAGTTATCACCTTTGGAATTTTTAAAACTTCTTTTGTATCAATGGTGATATTTTGCTTAGCAGTGCTTTGATTTTGCTTAGCCGTGTTTACATTTGGCTTAGCAGTGGTTGGAACCCATTTGGGTGCAGCAGTGACTATTGATTTAGTATTCCCATTCCTCATTAAAACTACTCTAGGAATCATGTTTTTTTTAGGATGAGGGTTTGTTTTCTTTGAAAAGTTTTGGTGATTTACCCTCCTCCATTGATTCCAAACTTGTGGTTGGTTTTTAAAACAGTTTCTCTGTAGGTGCTCAAAACTACCACATTTATAACAAGCCTTCTTGACACATTGAAACTCATCTCCTAATCTGTTAGAAATTAGGCCATTAAAGTTTCTCTGGTTTCCCCTAGGTATGTATCTTTTCATCTGTTCCCTAGGTACTTCCTGGTACTCTACTACTTTCTTAGCAATTTGAGCTCTAAATCTAGGCACAAGGTTGGCTTGTTCAGAATCAACTTTCTTAACTTTTTCTATCTTTTCAGGCTTAGTTGATTCAGATCTATCGTCCTCAGAATCTGATTCCCAATCTTCAATTGTGGGAGCATCAGATGACATATCATTACCTATCTTAGGTGATTCAATCTTGTTAGTCTCACCTACAGGTTTATTGAAACTAAATTCACTGCTAAATAAGAGCTCTTTTGTAGGTGGTGCATGTTTCATCAGAGATGGTGGTGGCATATCATTGTAACCAAGACCAGTACCATCCTTGAATAATTTTTGACCTATAGGCTTATTTACTAGATCAGAAGCATACTGTGTTTTAGCAACCCTAACAACATGTTTTTCTTTTTCTTTTAGGGCTTCTACTTTTACACTCTCTGCCTTTTCTAGTTTCTCTTTAAGCATCTTAATCTCTCTATCCTTAAGATCAATTTCACCACCTAGTATATTAATTTTACCAACATACTCAAACTCACATTTAATACAGTAATTAAGCTTTTCTTCAACACTTTCTAGACCAACTCTATAACCTAAGTTATCTAGAGACAGTCTTTCTACTTCTTTCCTTAAACTCTCAGTGATAGCTTTTTGAGATTCTAAGTTATCTTGACATGATTTAAAAGAACAAGTAGAAGTGTTAGAATCACTAGATACCTCAGAATCTGAACCAGAAGATGAAGCATAGGCCATAAGAGCAAAGTTATGCTCTTTTGAAGCTTCACTAGCAAGAAAAGCTGCATTGGGACCTTCTTCAATTTGATCACTCCAGTCATAGTCTCCTATACCATCTTGAGCAACTAATGCTAAAGAAGTAGCAGGCTCTTCAGTGGTCTTCTTGATACCTTCAGTCCTCTTAGGAGCTCGACATTCCCTAGCAAAGTGACCCTTCTTCTTGCAGTTAAAGCACTCCATCTTGCTTTTGTCAAATCCAGCTCTCCTTTGACCATCATACTTAACCTGTCTTCCAGTCCTCCTCAGAAACTTCCTTGCTTGGAGAGTCAACATAGCCATATGCCATTGAAGATTTATCTCTTCAAGATCATCAGGATCAATTTGATCTAAATCTTGATTCAAGACAGTAACACTGGTAGTTAAATCAGCCAGAAAAGCATAAATTGCACCATCACTGACATTATCACTAACAGTGGTATTGTTTGCAATAGCAGTGGTTATTCCATAGGCATCAGTGGATACATCTTATGAACTTTTGTGATTAGTGGAAACGAAAGCAATGTTTTGATTAGTAGAAGATGCACCAGCAACGTTGTTCTCAGACTCATAAACCTTCAAGTTGTTGTAGAGATTGTCTTGAGTCATCTTATCAAAGTCCTCCTTATTTCTCCACACAATTGTATGAACAGCCCATTCAGGTGATAAACTTCTAATGAACTTCAAATTTATATCTTCTTGAATAACATTGTAGTCCACCGACTTCAATTGGCTGATAAGTTTTTGAAGTCTATTATAAGTGCCATCAAGTTTTTCTCCACTAAGAGCAGTGAAGTTTTCAAGCTGATGCTTGAGCATATTCTTCCTTGATTTCTTTGTAGCTTCATTACCAGCAAACCTTGTTTCAAGAGCATCCAATAATTCTTTAGCAGACTCATATCTTTCAAAGTCCAAGGCATACTCGTTAGGTATTCCCATAGAGAGAATACTGTGAGCTTTAATCTCCAATTTCCTTTTAGCCTTGTCGACTTCACTAACAATAGCTATCTCTTTACCATCATCACCCTTCTCAGGAAGAGTATCACCTTTTTCAACAACATCCTAGATGGCATAATTAATCATATGAATGTATTGCCTCATTCGCATTCTCCAGATTTGATACTCACCATGCTTGAGCATGGGCACCTTAGATGAAGTTACCATGTGAGTTTTGTCAGACATCTTAGCTTTCTTGAATAGAACTTAATCAAAACGTCTTCTTGGTTACAGTTTCTAGATCACAAGCTCTGATACCACTTGTTGATCCCAGTTGAGCAAACGATCTAATGTAGAAACTGACTTAAACAAAGACTTATTAAGTATCACGCGGAATTTAATACTTAATCTTAAGAAGAAGAACAATGAACATTCAACACCTGAATATTATTATTAATATGAATACTCTAACCAGTATTAGGGTTTTACAACCTTGAAGTGTGTTAGGTCACTAGGTTTACAACACAAGCACAATAGAAATAGATAGAGAGAAAGATCGGATGAACAAGACACAAACCAAACACTATGCGTATGAATACTAAGAACGGTTATGCGTAGCATATGTGAAAGAGAAATGAATTGAACAACCAACCCTCAAGTGAGGGTTATTACAAGGTATTTATAGGAAGGGGAGCTAGGGCAACACTCCTACTCCCTTCCTTTCCTTAATGGACTTGGGCCTAAGCTCATGGGCCTTCTACATAAGCTTAAGCTAATAACATTCATAAAGGCCATAATTAAGCTAACTATTACATATGAATCACTAACACTTCATATAGGTTTAGGAGTGATTCCAACAATCTCCCCCTAAGTGTTGGTGATAAATGAATGTAAACTGTGAAGGTACTGATGTAATAGTAGCTTTGACGTCTTCTGACATTGTTCTTTCTTGTGAGAAGAATTGCCTTGATTTGAACAATCTCCCCAGTGTAGAGAAATTGTCTTCTTTGAACCGTTCTGCTTTGACGTCATAATTATCTTTGTTCTTTGTTCATTGTGATGAAAGTGATAGTATGTTGTAGTCTGCATCAAGTCTGCCTCAGGTCTGCTTCGTTGCTCCAGTGTCTCCACGTCATTCTTCAACATACTCACACGCTTTTTGCCGTTGGATTTCAGTACTGATGAAGTTCTTTAAGTCTTTAACTTTGTAGATTCTTTGGTTTGACGAAGAATCATTCTGACTTATGTGTTGCTTTAAGATAGAACTTCTATTAGTGATGATGTTGGCATGAGCATGTGAAGAATCTGCACGATCATTCCGCTCTAGAGCTTCCATAAGAAGAAAACATGAAAACGGTTAGTAATAAGCGGATTCCGGCACTTACAAGTTTGAACTTCGAGAGTGTTAACAGCATAGTGTGAAAACACAACTCTAATTCTCACAAAGGCCGGTCCTGAACTGGAGTCCCACAAGTGAGATAACGCGATGTACCGAAGTACACCTACAGTTCAGATGAGTCGCTGAGGTACACCGAAGCATCACCTCACGACTGTAGACCGTTTGAGACACACTAAGCGTAATCCGCGAGGAGTTACCGAAGTGACCTGCTGTCAGGGCTGTTTGATGTTGACCCTGGCAGGAGTTTCCATTCAATCACTGAGGATCACAGTTGTGAACCTCTCATAAATGTTCTAGATAGATTGCTAAGATCTGTGAAGGACTCGATAACGTACCACTGACGTTCTTATAGTTGAACGAAAAGTGATGAAATGTCAAGTGTTCCTAAGAGATCTTTTGATGAATCTCGTGGCTCTAGACTCAATAGTGCGTTTTGGTTTTCCTGAGCGGAGACTAGGGAGAGGGTCTCCTTCTTTAATACCAGCTATCTCTAAGAGAAAGCCGATAGATTATGTAGGGTTCCCTGTGAGAATGAAACACGCTTCTTTTGAGAGAAACTTGAGTGGCTAAGAAGGTTTAGTGCATGCGTCACTAGGTCCATGACGAATTTTAATCTTCAATACCGGTGTCATCAAGTGACAACCAGTAGCATATGAATTGAACTCGGTGTCTGCCCTAAGTTGAATAATCTGGAGGGCTATTTCTTTTCACCCTTTTCTTTGCATTTCTTTTTAACTCTTCAACTCCTTCTTTCTCCGATTCTCATTTTCTCCTTTTTTTTATAATCATACCTAAGGACTTCTAAATTCTAACTATTTGTGGTGTCCTTGGGTAGATCCCTCCGGCTCTGGCGGATCATAGGACGGTTATTCCTAACCTTAATCACCTTATAACTCCATTGCCATAAAACCATTTTTCATGAAAATCTCTCGAAGTGTTTGTGAATGAAAAACATGTTTGAACATTTCAAGAGTTTTAGATTTTCAGAAATACTCTCCCTCCACATGTGCTTAAGAGTTTTAACAGAAATCTGCACAGTGAGGAAAGAGCTCGCACTTTTGAATTGATCGACTCAAGATAGACAATTCCCCGAGGGACACGGTTACGTTGCATAGTTAAAGAGATACATTGTCAGCTTTTAGGTGACACCTAGCTCTAATAACTACCTTGAAGGTGTGGACAAACCTCGAAAGGTTGTCAAACCCGTCAAAGTTCATGTCTATCAAGAGCTTCTCGAATAGGTACAATTTACTTGGATAAGTCTTTGGAAGACAAATCTTTTCAATGTAAGACTGTTCAGATCCCGTCAATTCATAGGTTGAAGTCTTTTCACACGATGATTCAATAGCAATATTACAACATATTTCTTATCACATAATTTTCTCCCCCTCAAAAATGGCATATAAATGTTATTTTTGAAGAAATGTTGAGAATAAATATGACCATTTTAAGTTTTATGGGAAGATGACCACAGTGAACAATTTGTGAACAAACTTTATTAGTCAAATACTCCCCCTCAACAAGTGATATAAACGGTTGAGGTTTTGAAAATCATAAGGGGGAAGTACTTGTTCTTTTGAGCAAAACCTTTAAAAAATGAAAGGTTTGATAGGTTTTACTCAAAAGTAAGAAGCTTTCGCTCCTTTTATAAGGCTTGTGGCACTGAAGCGTACCACAGGGTCCTTTCTTGACAAGAACGGGTTGTACACTGATATGTGTGCGCAAGCCATTGTCATAATTAAATCACACATCCAAATTATATGAAATATAAGCAGTTCAAGGGGTACCAGGAAGTCCATCAATCTTCCAGGAATGCGAACAGGGCGTTGATAGCCGGCGAGAGCAATCCTGGGACGACCACCTACAAAGCTCTCCAGAGTTCTGAACTTGTCCTGATAACGCTACACGCGTCGTTCGGGGTCAAAGGAACTTCCTTTTCGATTTAAGTCTAAAGGTGTCGTTAGGCTGAAGTGTATATCGATTTAAGTCTAAAGGTGAGGGATGATTATTTTTGTATTTTTATATTTTATGAAATTGAAAGGTACGAATCTCGGGGTTTGGATTTGGGGAGGGTGGAATTAGTTGCTAGTCAACTATCCCAAAAGGTACTAACTAAATTAGGGGTCTACCAGTAACGTGAAGCGTATCTACTTATGATGTATTACTCCTTGCTAGCTATCCAATTCTACCTACTGAATTGTCACGTCCTGTTGATGGTTGAATTGTCACGTCCTTATTCCTAGTTGCGTTGTGTGTCTAAGGTTGTAGGGTATGCGTTTCTCCCTAACTCTTTGAACTTACCAAAGGGTCTCGTCTACAAAACCCACTAGGGATGATAAACTCTTACTCTAAGGCACTCTTTGGATAATTTAGCCTACAACTACTCAGGTAATCATATTCTAAGGTTCACAAAGATGAATCAAGCATTAAGTACACAACGAATGACCTATCGCATTACTAGATCATTAACAATTAAGATAAGAGACAACCAATCAAACAAGAGACAGTAGGATGCAAGAATTATAAACTAAACCAATTAGACTCATTGAAATTGTCACACCCTAATGATGAAGATAGACACAAGCATCACTAAGAAATCAATAAGATCTAATTAATTATATACAAGTTTCATACAATCATAAGCAAACACAAGGTGAATTAGCCAAGCATAATTAATGAAGAGCAATCAACAATTATTATAATTGAAGACATACCATAGGATTGGATTAACAAACAAACCATTACACGATGTTTATAGAGTGTTTGAAACCCTTTAAGTTGCTGGAAAAACACCTACCTAAACCCTAGAATCGGACTTAGGGTTTAGGGCTTACAAAAAGTGAAGTTATAATGTTATATTTATAAGCAGATTTTCTGTCGGCAAAGAGCGACGGCATCACACCTAAAGAGTGACGGCGTCACGACCATTTTTTCACCAAATTGTAGATTTTCTCGTTCCGGTCGCGTGGGCTTTTGAACCACTTAAATCCGAGTTCGTATGCAAAAGTTATGGCCAAAACAGTATCAGCTACTTCGCGTGCATCTTATAGCTTGTGACGGCGTCACCTTATGCCTGTGACGCCGTCCCCTTCAATCTTTTAAAACCTGAAGCCGTCACTTGTAAATAAGCAATTTGGCTACTGAGCCGTCACAAAAGTGCTCCGACGGTGTCGCAATTAACACCTGACGCCGTCGCCTTCTGTTTTCTGCAGCTTTGAGTGTCTCGATTCTGACTTTGGCCATTTTCTTCATATATTCGCGCCTTTTCGTCCAAATAAGTGTCATTCCAGCATTTTGCCTTCAAGAGACCTAAAAAGTGAAAAGGAACGATATTAAGCAATAACGGATACAAAAGTGATCAAATAAGGACTTAAACGACCCCTCAAAATGGTACCTTTTAAAACCTTATCAGGTCCCTTCGATAAAACCTTTCATCAATCATGGTGATGATCCTCTTCACATCCCTTCTGTCTTGAGAATTCCATCGCTTTGGACACCCAATGCCTTCATGTATCGCCTTCAACCGATAAGCCAATCCGTCCCTAACCTTCTTCAATGTGTGATCCCCAAACTTGTGAAGATCTCTACACGCCATCAAGCAATTTCGTTGAAGTTCACTGCGATAAACGATGCCGAATGGTTTGCTGACGAGTGTGTATTGTGGAAGCTAGTTGATGTCGGGAAGTTCAAGTTGAGGTTTGGTGAAGTTGACACGGGTCTGATACGACTCAACAGCTAGTTGTAGATCTTCTACACGTTCTTTGATTACTATGCTTCTGATGAATATAAGCAAGGACTTGATGAATTCACGTTGTACTTCAGTCGAGAATTGTCTCATGCGTCCATGTACTTTTGCAAGATACATGTCTTCAATGTCGTTGAGAGACAAATTCTCAAAGTCCACTTCATAGAAGGCATAATCCCTTTCGTCTTGTCGTTTGACCACGATATTCCTTAGGAAAGTGTAGTCCCATTTAGACGAAAGATAAACATGTATAATGACAACGATCCCTTTAGTACTATATACTGCATCTTGAGACTTTCGAACCTGGCAGCTCTTGTAGTAGATTCGTCTGCGTTCAGGCCAATGATGAATCCTGTACAATGCATCGACGTCATACTATTCCACCCTGTTAGAAAACAAGTGAGTAGCCTTTTCTTCGATGGCTATGCAGTTTGAGTATATGGCTGCCGGGAACGGAATCGTAAGTGATGTAGCATATTTCCTTAAACCATCACCTTCGTGTAGAAGAAATTCCAAGTCGTTGTTGACGAAGTAGCAAAATGGAATCTTAGGCTGATTTGGTTGGCCAATTGTTGGTAGCGGTTTAGACCAATCGGTGTAGTAAGGAGCATTATCTCTTCTAGTAAAGTCGATGTTTGCTTCAGGGTTGAGCCAATCAATGTTGTTGGACATGGCTCGAGCAATGTTTTCAAGGTGATACTCAACCTCGATGGCACTTTCGGAGTTGTCTTTTAGCAGTTGAAAAGCTTCATTCTTGATTCGTTTCAACTCTGATTTCGTCATCTTCTTTACACGGAATTTATCTTGCAGTATCTTTGCATGCTCCAATGTACTACCGTCTTCCAGATCTTGACCTTCAGGTGGGTAGGTAGTAGAATTAACAAGTGTAGAAAACCAGTCGTATTCATCAGTATCATCTTCATCTAGCCATGATACGACGTCAGCCTTAGGCGCCTTCTTCTTATTTTTCTTAGGCCTGGATGAGGATTCTGGTTTCTTAACTTTGTCGGGAGAGGTGGGTTGTTGTTGGGGCTCATGGAATTCCTCATCGTCACCACTCGTATACTCAAAGTGATCACCGGTTTTCTGAGTCCGGGGTAGTAACTCAGAAGAATCCTGAGGTTTTTCAGTAGAAGAGCGAGGAGGAGACCTTTGTTGTGCTGGAGTCCGTTGGGGTGGAGGTTGCATAGAAGATGATTCACCAGACTTCTTCGGGCGTTTAGGCTCGTCATTCTTATCCTGATCCTTATCTTCATCGTCGCGTGGACGCTTAGGCCTTTCAGCGTCTTCTCTGCATGCTGATTGTAGTTGGTATTCCAGCAATGCTTCAAACAATTTACCTTCGTAGGAGGCAAGTGTTGCAGATCGTTTCGACATTTGAGCTACCAGCCGGTTAACCAATTAAGCATCTGAGAAGATTATGGGATCAACTGGATTGATGTTCACATGCATTGGAGTTGATTTCATAGTCTGTTTGGCCAGGTGTAAGAGATTCAGATAGAGTTGTTTGGTGAACAGCTCCTTAGTAACTCCAGGAACGATGTCAAGAAGGTACTTGTGAGTGTATCCTTTGATCATCTCGTCCATTTTCCCTTGAAGATCATCTTTCATGAGCTTCTGGACATACTCCCTTTCAACTTTCATCTCGTCATTCTCGTCATGAAGGTACTGTACCTGATCAGCAAGAAAATTCAGATTCTTGTAAAGCACGTCTTTCTTTCTGACCTGTTTGACAACTTTAATGATTCGTGTCTTAGCTTGAGAAATCCAAGAGGCAGTTGGCTTCTTCACTGATCTGGATGTGTATCTGGTTGTTCTTTTTGATGGTGGTGGTGAGGAGTGAGAAGATGAATCCGATGATGATGAGATGTGAGGAGACTCCGGGTCCTTTGGTGGCTTAGAAGTTTTCTCCTTGGAACGGACGGGACTGTCTAGAAGAAGACAATCATAATCGTCCGTTTCATCAATCTTTGTATCATCAGCAGTTGTTTTCTTAGTCTTTTCCGTTGCTGGTTCCTCAAATTCATAATCAATAGAATCTTCCACGCGCTTTTGTTGTTGCTCAAGAGTGGTGGCACCAGTTCCCTTATCGGGTTGATTAACCGCATCAGGAATTGGTGTGGATTGAACATCACCACTTGACCCTCCGGGGCCACCCATTTGATCCTTTGCAAACTCTTTCGCAACGTGTTGGAGTCTAACGAATTTGAACTTCCTCCTGTAATCAGTTTCCAGTGGCTCTTCTTCTGAGCTTTCCTCTTCGTGGTCAATCACTGGAATCTTCCCTTTGCCGTGTTCAGCTATAGGACTGGGAGGTTTGACTGCTGAAGGATTAGTATCGGTTGCAGTTTCAGAGTAGAAGATCTCTTCGTCTGATTGTGTATCTTCAGAGCTTTCGTCCACTAGCTTTCTTGGCGATTCAGGCTTTGGCACGGGAATGGGAACAGCTTCCTTAGAAGGAACAATCCTTTTTCTTAGAGGATTCCTCTTGGGGAACTTCCTCTGACTCTCAGTGCTTGCAGCACTCCCTGCACTCCCTCTTCTGGTTTTGCTTGTGGGTGTACCAGAAGATTTATCATCGAGAAAACCAACTTTGTTCTTTTTCACAGCTACCAAATATCTTTTATAAGAGTAGAGCTATTTGAGTTCATCTGAGAGAAGGAGATCTGGCAACACAGCACCTTGTTTCTTCGTTGTTGATTCCCTGAATCTGACAGTTAGTGTAGGTTCAGACAACATGTCGTGATTATAGGGGTCATTGAGTCTCTTGGGGATATCAGAATTGAGTCCAAGAGCTCTTTGGATCAACAGTTTTGTGTATCTGATATAAGGAATCTTTGAGCCAAGCTTTTTGAGGAATGTCATCATGTCATCCCATATCAGAGCTTCAACTTCGATGTGTTTCATGTTGATCAGAGCCCAAAAGATTTGCAGTTCCACGAGCTTGGGATGCTCATAGCCGCTGTCACGACCGGAAACGGATTCTGTGATGATGATATAAAGGGTTCTCCAAGGCTGAGGAATGTTCTTAAGATCCACGTGAGAATGCTTATTAATAACCCCTGAAGCTTCGTCATACCCAATATCAATCAAAAATTGCAGAACATTCTCTTCAGTAGGTGCAGCAGAGTATTCGGTTGGTATGATGTCAGGAATGAGGAGAACGGCTCTTAAATCTGCAGGAGTGATGGTGATTTGCTTGTGATTGAGTGTCACCGTCACAGCATTCTGTCCTTTGATCTTTTGCATTGTAGTCCAAAACTGTTGAATGTAGATCTCAGGAACAGTAGCAGAGTGGGAGAGCATGTTCTGATAAGGATGGTTCTTCAGAATATCAACAGCAATGAGACAAGAAGATTCTGAACAGGTGAGGGTTTCAAAGTCAACACGAAGGTTGTTCTTTCCAATCTTCATTGGATAGCCATGAGGGAAAATATCAGCAATGGTGAGTACATTTGGTGCATCCACATTCATTTGAGCGTCCATGTCGTGATCTGAAATACATTTAGCCAAAAGAACCAACATATCAAAAGACATTATGTTAGTCAACAGATGGTTTTATTGTCTAATAATTTGAATGAGATATTTCAATGATTGTTACGAGTCCAAAATCACTTGTTTGTTCAATAGTCCAATGACGTCGTGATAAGTTTTGAGAGTTAGTTAACTTTAGGTTTTAAAGTTTATGTTATCTCATATTTTTCACAACATATTACACATTTAAGCTTATTAGTGACATTATTGGTTTCGTGACGTTATGATTTATTTATTTACAAGTTCGCACGCGTAACAATTCATAATGAAGGTTTGATCAAGGCTTAGGCGTAGAAATGGTAGCTTATGCGTAAACAGGAGTTATACGCGTAAAGGCGCAAGCTTATGCGTAGGACCCTGACTTACGTGTAAGAAATATTACACGTAGGAAAAGGGGACCTTATGCGTAGAGCTTAGGCGTAAGCGCATATAAAACCCTACGCGTAAGGCTTACTCGTAAGAGTAGACCTTATGCGTAGAGGTCACTGTTTACGCATATCCTGCACAGGATACGCGTAGTCCCTTATGTAGAACCTTACGCGTAAACGCTACGCGTAAGATTTCTCTTACGCATAACATGCTACGCGTAAGGTGATCCTTATGCGTAGATGTCTAACAACCTTGATTCTGATTTTTACGTGTAGCAAACCTGAAATAAAATCATCATAGCATCAATTTTAACACATACATTCATTCTATAACAGATCATGACATGTATACTTATCAAACAGTTTACGCGTAGAAGACCTTATGCGTAGAACTTAAACCCTAGTTTCAAGAATTACGCCTAAGAAATCTAGCCATGGAAATTGCACCAAAGTTTTTCTGGGAGGTGTTAGATGCATAGTAAGTTTTCCTATCCAAGTTTTAACATCAAATATGCCATGGATCAAAAATACCCAAACCGTATGAATATAAACCCTAAATTCCAATTAATGAATCATTAGAGTTTCTGGGTAGTTTATGGGTTTAGTTACGATTAATTCAACTTGAAAACAACCTCATACAACAATCTTTATCACCAAACACATTCACAAATGAAAACACCCAAACCCACGCATAAACCCTAATTTCCAAAATCCATCAATTCATGTATCTGGATGCATTTTGAGGATAAAAATGATATCATTGATGTTATAGAAACGTTTTGACACTATCTTTTTAACCATAAACACACAATCTTGATCATGTGTTCATACGCATATGCGTAGAACACAAAATCAATCATATACAAAAATTTGACCGTTGGATTCGTATAAAAATCAAAACCAATGTTTGTAAACACGTTAAGATTATGAAACAACTTACAAATTGATGATCCAAAACACGGATTTGAAGAACGATTTTAGTGCGTAGGATATGTTTGGTGAAGATAATAAATGTGAAAGGTTAGAGTTAGGTGGAAGTTTTATTAAAAAAGAGTTTGAGCTTTTGGCAATTTTAGTCCCTCCACCTTTTCCATTTTCATCCAAAACCTTTTAACATCCATTTTGGTTACCAAACAAAGAATATTTAGAAATAACTTTGACGACACTCCCCCTCGACTTAAGAAATAATGAAAGTTTATAAATTATAGTCCGAGGAGTGTCAGAAACCATAAATGTGACCACCATTATTAAAGAATCAACCGGGATAAAGTAACATGCAAGTACAGTGATATTTTGAAACAGTTAAGAATTTATTTTCTCCCCCTCAACACTTGATCGAAAAAAATACTGAATTTTGAAAGATTTGAGTGTTGATGGAAGAAATGTACTTGCTATGTTTGAAGAAATATAGATAGGAGAATATTTTTGTTGTTTTATTTGATTTTCTATTTTTGTAGGTTTTTGAAAAATTATTTACAAAAGAGATTTTGGTGTTTGACTGGTTTTTAAGAATGTTTTAAGAGTTCATCCAATTCCTCTTGAGTCAAACACCGCATACCAATCCGGTGGACCAACTCATTAAACCTAGCGGGAGGCAAGGCTTTGGTGAGAAGATCTGCCAATTGGTATTCTGTACCCACGAAGTATAATTCAACTGTACCCTGTTCCACATGATCCTTGATGAAATGATAGCGAAGATCGATGTGCTTAGATTTCGAGTGCTGAACTGAGTTGCACGAGATTGCAATGGCACTCCGATTGTCGCAGTACATCGGGATTCTGTCAAATACGTAACCATAGTATTTGAGTTGTGTTCTCATCCAGATGACTTGAGCACAACATGCCGACATGGCGACATATTCTGCTTCGGTTGATGACAGCGATGTACAATCCTGCTTCTTCGATTGCCAGGACACCAGTTTATCACCAAGAAATTGTAGTGCTCCTGAAGTACTTTTCTGTGAATCTAAACATCCAGCGTGATCAGTATCTGATAAAGCGATTAGTTCAAAACCAGAATCCTTCGGATACCAGATCCCCAAGTTAATGGTTCCTTTGATGTATCGGAGGATTCTTTTAGCCTCAGACAGGTGGGTTTCAGTTGGTCTTGACTGATAACGGGAGCAGAGATAACCAGCAAAGACAATTTCAGGTCTGCTAGCTGTTAGATACATGAGAGACCCAATAATACTTTGGTATTTTGTCGGGTCGACTAATTTCCCATGTAAATCAGCGTCTAGCTTCTTGGTATGAGTCATTGGTGTGGCATAAGTGTCACAGGTTTTCATTCCAAATTTGTTTAACAATTCAAGGGCATATTTGGACTGACTCAAGAAAATACCACAGGGTGATTGGTGAACTTGCAGTCCTAGAAAGAATGTAAGTTCACCCATCATGGACATTTCAAAATTTTTCTTCATTAGTTTTGCAAAAGCGATTGAGTACTTTTTATGTGTAGACCCAAAAATGATGTCATCCACGTAAATTTGAACAATTAAGATATGTGCCCCGTGATATTGTATAAAAAGAGTAGGGTCGACCGAACCTTTGGTGAAATTATTAGCAATGAGGAAAGATGATAACTTATCGTACCATGCCCGAGGAGCTTGTTTGAGACCATACAGAGCTTTGTTCAGTTTGTAGACATGGTTCGGGAACTCAGGATCAACGAATCCTTCTAAGTGGCTGACATAAACCGTTTCTTTCACTTGTCCATTTAGAAACGCAGTTTTGACATCCATCTGAAAGATCGTCATATTCATATGAGCAGCAATCGCGAGAAATATCCGAACAGCCTCAAGACGAGCAACCGGAGCAAATGATTCTTCAAAATCAATACCCTCCTCCTGACTATACCCCTTAGCTACCAGACGTGACTTGTTTCTGATTACGTTCCCTTCAGCATTCAATTTGTTCTTCCAAATCCATTTAAGACCAATGGCGTAGACCCCTGTTGGTCTTTCAACCAGTTCCCATACTTCAAGACGTTTGAATTGGTTGAGTTCTTCCTGAATGGATTCAATCCAGTTGTCTTTTGTCATTGCGTCTTTAATGTTTTTAGGCTCAGATTGGCAGACAGTGAGAGCATAAATGAAATGTTCACCATCTGTGTGAAGACGTTGTCTTGTAACGACTAGTTGATTCGGGTTGCCAATAATATTTTCCAGAGGATGGTCTTTTGTCCATCGATGTGTAGAGGGTTGATGTTGGTATACATTGTGCAGATTCTGAGGATTCAAATGGTTTGTTAATGATTCCGCGACATCAGGTGCATCAGTTTCATTAGCAAACGGGTTAAAGAACGCATTTGGATCAAAATCTGCAGGTGGGGGTACTTCATTAAGAACATCATCAGCTGGTTCATCATTGTTGGAAGCGGTTTGTTCAACTATTGTGTTGGAGTCAACTAGTGGTGCTTCTTCAACCGTAGTTGTTGTAGCAGGTGTATCAGGTATAAGAGTAGTATCAGGTTGAGCAGCGGAAACATCGGAATACACCTGGAGCACGTTCATCAATATCGTCACTGAACAGAGGAGCAAAGAGTCGTTCCATTTGTTGACGAGTAAGCTGAGGGCTTTGTTTAGCTGATGATGGGGTTTGAGGGAAGTTTAAGCGGTTGTGACCGGGTTCCAAGTTGTTATACTCAGAAGCCATCTCCGTAAGTTCATCAAAATTAGCATGAATCGTTTCCATAACCTGCTTTGTACGACGATTCCAGATCCGGTAACCTTTAGAATTATCACAATATCCAATAAAGACTCCAATGTCAGCTTTGGCTTTGAGCTTTCCAAAGTCATCACTACAAGAAAAGTGGCTTTTTAGGACCCCCATAAGCGTCATAAAATGGTACTTTTTAGGACCTTTCATTTAATAGGACCAAGGATGAAAGCGTTTCATGTAAGGCGGTTGTAATAGGTCCAAAGCGTCCTAACCCTTATGAAACCAATTTTATGGTCGTATTATATGTCTATGAACAACACAAATAGCGTCCTAATAAAACCATATTAGGACACTTTTACAATGTTTTAACATGTGATTACCTACTTTTAATCTTTTGAGACACATAAAAACGTCCTTAAAAGTATTGTTAGGACGCTTATGATGTAACATCATAGCTATTTTAGCAACCAAGAAAAGGGTACTAATAACTCAAATAAGATTATGATACCAATTTTATGGTCGCATTTTAGGTCTATAAACAACACAAATAACGTCCTAATAAAAACATATTAGGACACTTTTACAATGTTGTAAAACGTTGTTACCTAATTTTAATCTTTTGATACACATACAAGCGTACTTAAAAGATAATTGTTAGGACGCTTATCATATAACATTATAGCTATTTTAGCACCAAGAAAAGGGTTCTAATATCTCAAGGAAGATTATGAAACCAATTTTTTGGTCGTATAAAATGTCTGTTAACAACCTAAATAACGTCCTAATAACAACATATTAGGACACTTTTACAATGTTAAGTTAATTGTTAGGACGGTTAATAAGTTTAATAGGACAATTTCAAAGTCCGGACAAGTCATATGATAGGACGCTATTTTCACCATGCACACTCTATTATTACGATATGAATAAAACATCAACTAAATATTAAATGAATAAAACGAAATTGTATTTCAAATTACCAATTGTCATAACAAAATCACTAAACATAAATAAGGTAGACAGAATCAAACATAAAGTCTGTTAACATTAAACAATACATTAACGCAACAAGAAGCTTAGTCCGTGGTCATCATGCATCATCTCTCTCAATCCTCACGGACCACCTACAAATAAACACCCATGTATAAGCATTAAGCTCCATGTTAGTAAAATTATTGGTATCACAAGATTAACAAAGACATACCGAGATAAAGGGACAAGGCCATGCTATGGTTGCACCAACACAGTCTTCAATTATAGAGCCCGGTTTTCTATTAAAGAACATGGCTCTATGTGAACAAAAAAAAAATAAAAAAAAATCCAGCCATGAAATCTAACGAGTAATAGGTACCCGCCGCGTTGCGGCGGGGGCATTTGCTAGAAGTGTAAAATCTGCACGCAAAATAATTAAAAGACGCAATGTATGGGAATTCTGTAAATACCATAAGACATTTATTTGAGATGAGGTTCTATCAAGGTCGGCCTTTTCCAGTAGTCATGATACTTCAAACTAACATATCCAAGACACAAAACTAAAACTGTTGGTTCTATTATAGATATATGTACTAAAGATAATAATAGAAATGAAAAGAGTACAGCTTTCTCATTGTGAATAACCTGGCTATTCATGCTTCCATAACCCAGCAGACCAACCCGCCCATCTATAAGTATATGGTTCAAGTTGCCATACCTATACTTCATCCAATGTCAATGAATCTACCATATTCGCGGGTCCCAATAATTTCTTGTATGTAAACCGCTAGCTTTCAAAAGCCCCATGGTACTATGGGCGACCAGCTAGAAGCAGGCTGCAAGGTTTGTCAGCGTTCAACATTAGCTTAACTGTATAGTGTGTGCTTCAAGCCTTCAATAGATGATACTTTGTATTTGCTCTTTTTATGTGCTTACCAAATAATAATAAAACTAAAATATCTTTTATTAGCAATAAAAAAGAGGCATGTTATCAAACATGCACCATTAAACAATTATTGTCCAAGTTTTAAAAAAAGGCCAAGCATCAATGAGAATGAAAAAAAAATGTACACAACATGTTTTGAAGGAAATTATGACATGGGAATGAGTTGATTACTTAAGGTAACGACAACAACATCAGTGCATCCACAAAGTTACACATTGCCTTTTTTTTGGTAGAACATACCTTATATGCTATGATGTTTTTGACCGGGAGCATTCGACTACCATTGTGAGCCGAGAGGAACATCGCCACTGAAATTGAACATCTTGTACCTGAGTTGCTCCTTCGGTGAGCGTAAAGGTGGGTTCCGTAAACCTTTACCAGTACTGAAACATACGATAAAGATCATTCAGCACAATGATTAGAAATCGAACTCAACAGGTCTAGAACCTGTGCAAGGTGTTTTTTTTCCTTTTCAACTACATATATATTTGGAATCAGTGGGTTGACCGGGTTTAATTTTTTACTTGTGGGTTGACCCGGTTTAATTTTTTACTTGTGGGTTGACCCGGTTCAACTACATATATTTGCAAGGTGTTTTTTTTTTTTTTTTTTTTTTTCCTTTTCAACTACATACATATTAACAAAGAATCAGTGGGTTGACCCGGTTTAATTTTTTACTTGTGCTCACTAACTTGACCTAGAACCTGTGCAAGATTATATTTGGAACCTCAACTATGCACTTAACTTGTTGGGAGCGTCGAGAAACCGTACAATATCAGCATGATTAAAGCTATATATTCATAGATATTATAGAGCAATTATACGGAGTTCATTAATTTTTTATGCTACTTGTAGGGGTGTTTTGGTAAGCTCATGCATAAAACCATATGCACATTTGGATAGTCTTAATATCAAGGATTATGCTTATTAGCTAATTTATCCACAGAAAATTTGCATGTCTTTCGAGATGAGCTTAGGCAAACACCTACGCACCTAAACTATACTTAACCAAACACCCTCCTACTACGGTGATTAATGATATCAGTTAAAAAAATATAGTTTCAAACTTAGATCTATATTTGAATTGAGTAATATGCGCAAATTAATACCGAAATGTAGAACTGGAATTCCCTACCACCAGCTTCAATGGCAACAACGATAGCTTGGTTTGAGACAGCCTTTATTAGTTGTTAAAGGGAGCATCTTCATAGCCATCAATACTAACAGCCTTTGCATTTTTTTTCTGTTTAAAGCAAATATAAATCATGAGTACATAAGAATCAGTGAATCAACTATAAATCATGAGTAACTCCCTACAATTAGTAAAAACTTGATCAGACAACATGATTTGTTAATTAGACTTTATAGGGTAACTGGGATTTCGTTTTAAAGTTTATAGATGTAGAGATATAATAAGAAACCGATACATATCACCACCATGTAAAATAAGGTGATTAAACTTCGTTCAAAGACGAATTACCAGTAGTTGATTTCCGGACTGCTAATCGAGTTTTGTAAATTCATACTGTGTGATCAATCGTGATGTGCTGCTTCTTTTTCTAGTGCTTTTATTTCTTGATGTAGCAACTCGAAGAAAGAAAAGGTTGTTGATCATGACCTGTAAGTAAATAAAAACACAACATGTTAGCTCTTTCAATACTTATAGCAATGCAATTTCTTATTTTAAGCTCAAAGTTGAAGATGAACCTTATACATTTTTCAATCGAGAAGATGTTCCAACCCCATTTGAATCACATCAGCCTCAAACAATATGGGTGTCTAAAACTGGTATATACACTAAAAGTTGTACGCATCGATAACTAACCTTTCAATACTGAAACCTGAGTTTTTGCATATGAAACTGGGTCCCAATCGACTTAAAAACTCCGGCTTCTTCTCTAGTCTTTACATGCCTTCTTAACGGGACCAAGTTAAATCAAAATATGCCATTATCCCGCAGCCGACCAAAACCTGTAATTCCAAAAACCTACAAAATTAAACACAAACACACCAAAATAAATTGTTAAGGCAAGATCAAAATCAAATTTCTCCCCCACAATCATAACAAATAAACAAATTATATAATTACTACCATTGCGAAAAATGAAATCTCAAAATTTTCAACACAAATCATAATCAGTAAGTACAGTGACCAAGATTTCATCTTTTTCACAAATCATCAAAAACCCATTTAAATATGAAAATGTATTCGAAAACACAAATCATCAAAAACCCATTTAATTAGATATGATTGTAAACAAAGCAAATTTGGTCATAATCTTCTCATTTGTTAATCAAGACTTACCTATACAGAGCTTATAACCAAATAGAGACTTACTTACCTAACAAATGACAAGTTTATAACCAAATATCACAGAAGATTATAACCAAATAGCAAATTTGGATATAAACTAATGAGAAGATTATAACCAAATAGCACAACCAAAAGTCCAAAACACCCATTTATCCCATACAGAGCTTAAAAAACGATTTATTTCAACAAATTTCATTCCAAAATCAAGACTTACTTACCTAACAATACAAAAAAAATATAAACAAACACAACTTATTCTAGAATCAATATTAACAACATTAATGAGATATATTAAAAAGGTTAATCGAACAACAACATCAATTGTAGAAGTTTGGTACCTCCTAAATTGATTAGTCTGTTGTTGTCTTGGTTGCGTGATGAAGGTAGCTTGTGATGGCAGTGGTGTGCGACGGTGGTGGTGGTGGTGATAAGCTGCACAGAAGGTTATAGGGTCTGGGGTTGTGAAAGTGAAGAGGGGGAAAAGTTAGGGTTTTGTGAAGGTAATGAAAAGTGGGGAGGGAAATAAAGCGCCCAAAAGTTTTGAAGTATTTCGTTTAATTTTGAAACTCAAAAGGGGGAAAATTGAAAAGTAATCTCAAATTTTTTGGAGAGAACATATTCTGAAGATGATGTGAGATCTGAGAAAAAGGATAAAGGATGGTGGTTGAGGGGCATTTTGATTTTGGGGAAAAATTTAGGCAGGCTTGTGAAAAGTTGAGTGTGAAATTATATTTTGGGCAAAAATAAGGGCGGGACGTGTAAAATATTACATACAAATTTAACACACGAAATATCTTAATCTTTGTTTATATTAGGGGCGGAAATGAGCCGAGCCGCTCGTGAAAAGCTCAGGATCATATCAGTAAAAAGCTTGAATGAGCCGAGCTTAAACAAGCGCGAGCTCGAGCCTAAGTTGCAGCTCATCTAACAATCGGGCTCGAGCCTGAGTTTTACATACAAAATTTGATTGGACTTCCGAGCCTAAATGACACTATGATATTTTACATATTAAACGTATATAAAATGTTAGGTTATATTTGAATTTTAATTTGTGTAAGATAACACATTTTTACAAATAAATCGAGCTTTTTGAGTCAAGCTCAAGCCGAGTTCAAACTTTCTCGATCTCGGATAACATGATCGGGAGGTCCCTGGATACTTGCTTCTTAGTGTATGTGACAAACGGTATACACCTACCAATGCACGACCGGTGATAATGGCTAATTCACATGGGTCATGGGTCATGTGCATTAGGTTATCACTAGTCACATTCATTAATGGGTATTTGACATCATATGGGTCATATGCATTGGGTTCTAGTTGCTTAGAGTGTCATGTTACGACACATCCATGACTACTGACAATGGGTAATGGGTCATGTGCATTGGGTTATAGTGGCTCTATTGTCATGTTATCGACCAATACATGACTGGTGATCGACAGTGGGTAATTAACATGGGTCATAGGTCATGTGCATTGGGTTTTGTAAACTAAGACAAATATTATACAACATTTTTATACGTTTTCATCCGTTTGTAACGTTTTTCGTCCCTTTTGACCGTTTTCAATCGATTTTGACCGATTTCGCTTGATTTCGACCGATTTTGACAATTTTCGACGGACTTAGACCGTTTTAGACCGACTACGACCGTGTTCGACCGATTTCTACCTTTCTATGTACTCGAAATGCTTGTGATCAAACTTATCACTCTTATTCTTCAACTAAACTTCAATTTACCTTTGTCAATGTATTATGCAAGCATAAAAACCCAAATTATATAGATAAACCATTCAATTAGACCAACCATCAAATGTTTGGTTCATGTTTTATGTCATTTAAAAAGTGTCATGTAAGCAAATAACGACTTAAGTCAGATTAATTTTTATATTTTCACATATTTTTGGATAGCTACGTAACATAAATATCGTGTTTTTAAAAATCCAGTTATGTTGATATAATCTTTATAAGTTCAGTGAACCTATTAGGGCTGATCATCGGGCGAAAACCGGACCGGACCGAGAAAAACCGGACAGGACTGAGAACCGAATCCGGCAAAAAACCTAGACCGAGACCGAGACTGAATGTGGTCGGTCCGGTCCGGTCCAACAAGGTTAAATTTTCAGTTTGTGGTCCGGACCGGACCGGACCGAGACCGAATTTGCCAAAAATGGTAGACCGAGACCGGACCGAGGGTCATTCGGTCCGGTCGGTTTTGTCGGTCGGTCCGGTCCATCCGGCCCGTTTGCTCACCCCTAGAACCTATAATGTCAAGTTTTATAAGTTTAGCATCTCAATAAATAAATTAAAAGCTGGTTACCTTAAATGTAATTTTTTTTAAAAAAGTTAATAACATATTTTTATATTAACATTTTTCTTTATAATTATCAAAATTACGGGAATTGAGCGCTATCTAAAAATTCCAAACTCCTTCTTTGGCGGTCATCTGTTATAATCTAAAATAATTGCCGCACATCTTTTAGATATCCCCAAATTCTCTGAAATATTTGCGTCCAATCGGCATTACTAACCCCCAAGTTGAGTTTTACTTGTTACTAGATTCACAAATGTAAATCGGATTCTTTTACTTTTTTCTAAAGGTATTTTACGTGATTTTTTGGATTAGGGTTGGTATATGGTGTTACCGCTATAATTATGTTTTTCGACAGGGTTTTGGAATTGATAGCATAAAGTTCGTGATACACAATTCATTAAAGGAACATTGACGGTACGTGCAATGAAGTGTTTGGATGCGTGTCTACAGTGATTAATATATATGGCTGGCAGTCGTGGTTACCGGTTTCGAGAATTTGTTAAAAGTAATTTGGATCATGGTTCTATATCTTTTGATATGTTAGTGTCAACATATTGAGATTAGGAAGCATGTTAATATTTATTGTCAACAAATAAGCGTACTATAAAGGTTAATGTTAAAAGACACAGTTGTCAAGGGTCCTGTTAATTTTTGTTCAAATAAAACTTTTGCAATTAAGTGTTCTATAAAACTGAATAAGCGTTATAAAAAGCGGATGTTTTACGACTCTAAAAAGATGTGCCATATTGTGGTGTATCATAAACAAACCATTATGAATAAGCGTTATATAAAGGTTAACGTTATAAGATGCTATTGTCAAGGGTCCTATTCACTTTTCTTATAAAAAAAACGTTTGTGAATAAGTGTTCCATAAAACAGATGTTTTATGACTCAAATATCAAGTGTCTTATGATGGTGTATCAATCTATGGGACCCAAGTGTCAACTGTCATATTAAGTTATGTTTTAATAATACGTTTGCGAATAAGCGTTTTAAATAATTAATGTTTTATGACTTATATATCAAGTGTCCTATTATGGTGTATTGTAATAAAACCATAATTAATATGCATCCTTTAAGGGTCCTATTAAGTTTTGTTATAATAAAACTTTTGCAAATAATCGTTTTAAAAAAATGATGTTATAAAACCATTGTACATAAGCGTCCTATAAAGGTTAACGTTATAATACCCACGTGTCAAAGGTCCTATTAAATTTTGCTATAATAAAACTTTTTGTGAATAAGCGTTTTAACTAACTGATGTCTTATGACTCAAAACTCAAGTGTCCTATTATGGTTTATTATAATACAACCATAATGAATAAACGTCTTATAAAGGTAATTTATTAGGATCCATATTTTAAGTGTCATATTAAGTTATATGATAATAGGACCCCAAATCATCGACCATCCTATTATATACCTTTTTAGGACATCGCCTAAGTAGCAAATATTTAAAAAGGACCCTAAACGCTCATATGTCCTATTAAACAGTTTTTTAGGACTCCATTATCATACCGTCCCACACAAAGGGTCCTAAAAAGCCACTTTTGTTGTAGTGCATCACGATCATTATTCGGATAGCAAAGAGATCCAAATACATGAAAGTGTTTAAGATTCGGTTTTCTGTTGTGGACAAGCTCGAAAGGTGTTTTGTTGTGGCGTTTTGTAATCATAGAACGGTTTTGAGTATAGCATGAAGTAGATACAACTTCTGCCCACAAGTAATCTGGGAGTTTAGCATTGATTAACATTGTTTTTGCAGCTTCCACTAACGTTCGGTTTCGTCTTTCAACAACTCCGTTTTGTTCTGGTGTACATGCAATAGATGTCTGATGCTAAATTCCCTTTTTCTCATAAAATTCACGAAGAGTTTGGTTAAGAAAATTCAGTTCCTTTGTCTGTTCTGATTTGTCTGACGGTGTTTCGGAGCTGAACCTATATTTTCGTGAGAAAGGTGATGATCATCTTTGGAGCCTGGTCTTTGCTTCGAAGAAAGTAGACCCAAGTCCAGCGTGAATAGTCATCAACAATTACTAAAATGTAGCGTTTTCCATTGATCGTTTGCACGCGCATCGGGCCACACAAATCCATGTGAAGGAGATGAAGCACATGCTGAGAGTTGTGTTCCACCTTTGAAGGAAAATGAGCACGAGTGCTTTTCCCTTGTTCACAGGCTGAGCAAAGGTGATCTTTAGAATACTGAAATCGTAGGAGACCTTCAACTAGTTTATGTCGAGCAAGATTGGTTATAGTTTGAAAGTTTAAATGTGATAGACGACGGTGCCATAGCCAGGATTTTGTTGATGTTGCCTTTGAAAGTAAGCAGATGGGAGATGAAGCAACCATGTTTTGCATAGAGATAGTGTAAAGACTTGAATTACGCGAGCCAGACATAAGGTCGTTTCCTTGTAGATCACGAATGAAACAAGATTTCTCCCTGAAAGCAACCTCCAAATCTCCATCACAGAACTGACCTACTGAAAACAGATTTTGACCGAGGCCTTCCACATAATAAACCCTGCTAATTTCGATGTTGCCATTGATGTAATCTCCGTAGCCCATGATAGCTGCGAAGTGATCATTCCCGAATCTGACAGTGCCAATGAACTTTGCAATAAAGTTTGATAACAGTTTAAGGTTGCCTGTCATATGTCGAGAACATCCGCTATCAACAATCCAGAGAATGATCTGTATCACCTGCATTACACACAGACGACACAGATGGAATAGAAGTAGATGTGGAACCCGAAATGTTAGAGGGTTCCGGAGCAGTTATAGTAGACATACACACATCAATAACTTTAGGCATGCATTTGAATCCTAGTGTGTTATATATCCATTTCGGCCATCTATAACTAGTATTTGCTTTAGTCTTAGTGAATGCACTAGGTGGTACTACATTCTTTGGAGGTGAAACTGGAGCTACAGGGACAACAATGCGTTTCCTAGAATCTAAAGAGGGCGGTTTACCAAGCACAGACTTAGAAAGATTAGTGGGCCTAGAGGTATTCCGATTCTTAGGATTCTGTAAACGAGAGATGATAGCTTTAGCAACACATTTGTCATGACAATCAGAATTCATACTTTTACGACAAATAACACAAGGTGCATCAGACTGAATATCAAAAGTACTTAAAGGTTTAGCATTCGTTACATCACTATTTCTATTACATTTGCCAGACGCAATATCTATAATGGAAGCAACGTGAGTCTTATTCATAGTCCTAGGGTGTTATTCTACTTTAGCATTCCTTATTGATCTTTTCTTAGGTCGCAACTTCCTATTCTTCGATGTAGTGCTCCTAGGCTGTGAAGTGCGGACGTTTGGAAAAGAGGCAACTATTCCTGTTTCAGTAGAAGGAAGCACGTTAGCAACTTGTGTTTTGGCAGTAGGCATTCTGGGTTCACGTTTACTAAGTGTTACAGGTGCTATTCTCTTAATGATGGTTGGCGAAAGTTGTTCATACTTTCCTAACATTTCTCTTAACATAAAGATAGTGTGAATCAAATCTTGATTTTCAGAATGAATATTACCAGCAAAATTCATTACTTCTCTAGTGTGTGCAAGATAATGATCAAGTTCGTTTGATGCTTCATGACGAGTCTTATTGAGTAAATCAAATAAGACACCATATTCCTGTTTAACTTTTACAAGTTCTTGTTCATATTTTGAGATTTGACTTTTCAAAGACACGTTTTGATCATCCAGTTGCTCAAATTTTGGATTAAAATTGTTTGATTGCAACTGGTGGATTTTGTTTTGCAAAGAAAGTTCACGATTTTGACAATCTTTTTGACACCATTGAAGACGACGTTTTGCATTTGAAAGCTCGTTTAAGAGACGTTCGTTTTCAACTTTTAAAGACTCGATCTGAAGCACATTATCAGTATTCTCAACAGTTACAACATTATCAACATTATCAGCAGAGATATAATCAGATGCATGTGGCAAAGAATTGAATAACACAACATTATGGATATCAGCACAGATAACATCTTTCAAGAGTCGATCAACATCTTTTCTCAACATTTTCTTTTTACGTTTAGTATTAGAAATAGATGTTTCTGTTTTCTCGAAAACGACCTTCATCAATCCAAGTTCCTTATGAAAGTCCTGTTCCCAAGACAATGCACAATGTTTCAAATTTTTAACATTTGGTAAAAGATTTTTCTGAAAATGTCTCTTTGTTCTCGCGCCAGAGGTGATTGAAAGTGTTGAAATTTGATTTCAGAATGATATTCTATCTCATGTTGTAAAAGTTTGAGGTCAGCCATGAAAAGGTCAAAATATCTAAGAATTTTGCGATTTTCAGGTTTTGAATTTACTTCACTGATGGAAGGTAAAGGACCATAAATTTGTGCATAATCTGGTTGGGGATTAACATTAGAAGACTCAGACGTTTTTATGATAATCCTTGGTGTGTTAGAAGAATCCGTTGGTGTGACGAAAGTGACCGGTTTTGAATAGTTAAAAAGTTTGTTGTAAACAACAGTTTCTAATTTTGATCGACTCTCGTCTTCTGCATCTAATTCCTCTTGACGATGATATTCAACAACACTCATAGCAGAATTATCAATTTTATATTCTGCACTAGAAACTTCAGGATTTGGTTTGAATGCTTTGGTTGAAAGCTTAGGTTTGTAATCAGCAAGATTCGGTCCATATCCATTTGGATTGGGTTTTAAAGTAAACTTTTGAATAGCTGTGACTGACTCACCATGTTTGTAAACAACATTTTTAAACTCTTTAAGTTTGTTTTGCAAGCCGATAATTTCTTCAAGATGATCATCTATTCGTTTCGTTGAATGCTTTTTGTATGCAGAGAACTGTTTTTGACAAGTTAACAACTCAGCCTTAGCTATTTGATTTTCCAAGGTGAGAGCGTTAATTTGCTTTTTATGTTCATGTTTCAGTTGTTCTATTTCAGACAACAAAGCATTCTTCGAAGCGGCTAGATCACGCATCTGTCGCTCTAAATATTTTTCGTTTTGATGAGATTTAGCAAAAGCGGCTTCAAAACCTTTTTCACGTATTTCTTGAGTTTTGAAAAAATTGAGTTGCATTTCTAAACATTCAAAATCCTTGGTTAACAGTGCATTTTTACTTTTTAAGTCCTGATTTACTGCACGACATTCTTCCACCATGGATTGTTGGTTTTTAAGCAACAAATAAACATCTGGACGAGGCAAAAATTCGGTGTGTTCTACGTGAGTCACAACATGATCATTATTTAGATCCTCAAGTATAACCACGGAGTCAATTTGATTATCAAGGGAAACCATAAGGTCATCTTGATCGTCAAATGTAACTACGGGGTCTAGTTGAAAATTGTCGGAATGAGATGTGGACGACTCATTTTGAACATTCTGAGCCTTGCCGGATTCAGATGTTAGCTGAGATATTAGATCAGAGATAAATATGGTTTGTTCGGGTACCTGAGACAAGCCATCAGTGTCATACATTGGGCCTGTGTCACTCATGTGTAACTCATGCATATTAGCCATCAACATAACAGCTGCATTGGCCTGCAAGTCCTCCATATCATCATCTGATTCTGCATCTGCCATAAAACTCTGTTCTTTGTCGGTGAGAGTTCCACCAGCTTCATCCTTTAGAGCCAAAAGAAGAGCCTCTTTGTGATAAGCATTGCCCCTGGTCCTCGGCTTTGGGCATGCATTAGCCAGGTGTCCCTTCTCATTGCATTTGTAGCATCGAAGACCATTCAACCCATGCTGAGCATTTCCCTGTTCCACCACTTGAGCTCTGTTGTTATTCCTACCCACGGCATTAAACCCTTGACCACCGCCCATCTGACGACCATAACCACGATTCTGAACTTCAACTCGTCCATTGTTCACAACAGCCTGATTCCTTGTGTTTGATGAGGAACGAATGCGATTGTTGGATTTGTTTGTATAACGGCCAAAAACATTAGTAATCATAACAAATCCTTGTTGCAATGCTTCGAATGGATCAGATTCCTCATTAGCTTGACTATAAAGTGCTTGATCATTGTTGTTGTTGTAAGGAACCAATTGAGTTTGTTGAGATTGTTGTGATTGATCATGTGGTGTGATAGTGGCAGTTGGTTGAGTTGCTGATTGAGGAGGATAACTGTTTTGAGCATACAAGGCAAGTTGTTGATTTTCCGGATGTGAAGATGAAGCAATTTGAGCACGGAGAATCCTTTCCTTATCAACTTCCTTTTGATGAGGCTTCAAGTAATCGTACAACAATCCGTATGTAGAATGATGCATGTTCTTCGCTTGACGGAGAAAAATGACACACTTCTCCCATTCAGGACCAAGACTACTCAGGAACTTAGTATTAACTGCAATTCCTGGCATGATGATGTTGTGTTTATCCAAATCATTTATGATGTCTGAGAATCGATGATGATAAGACTCTAGTGTCTCTCCAGGTTCAATCATGAAGTGTTCATAAGCCAAGTAAATTTTGGATTCCATATCCTCCTGATTGAGTGCATATCCTTCCATAAGAATATGAATATATTCCCACATTGCCTTTGCATTCTTTTGAGCATCAACACTTCGAAGAATTGGGTTTGGTAATCCTAAAAGGATATATTGCATTGCAAGCTCATCAGCTTCATAGTGTAGAAGTTCTGTTGCGTTCAGGTCTGCAACAGTAGCAATGTTTGATTGTTCATCTCTTGGTGGATTAGCATTTGGATCTCCGGGTACAATGACAGTAGGCATCTGAAATGGACCTTCCAAGATAACCTTCTTTAAGAACTTTCCATGTGGCTTCTTCATATCACAAAACCTAAAGAACCTAATTACCCATTGATCGTAGTTTCCTGGAGTGAGCATTGGAGGTCTATCAAGTGATCCAGCCTCATGAATTGATTGTTGGCTGCTTAAAGCTTCACACATCTTTGCAAACCAAGTGGGTTCCTTCATAGTGTTCCTTGATGGATGTTGATTGAAATCGTTTGTGTAGGGTTGAACTTGAAGACTTCGTGGTGGTTGACCCATTTGAGGTTGTGGAATTGCTGCAAGTTGTGGAGTATGTTGTTGATTAAATTGTTGTTGATAAATTGCTTGTTGTTGATTCCATTGTTGATGTTGTGGACTTAGTTGTTGTCGTTGAGTATAAGTGTAAGAGAAATAGTTAGAGTATGGTGGTTGTGACATGTTGAAAAACTTGTGTTGTTAAATGGATCTTTGTAGTCGAATGAACCTTTTTGATGAAGTATCCTTAGGCGTAGAAATCACAATAAAGCCAAGTAGCACTTATGCGTAAAAACACCAAAGTTACGCGTAACAGCAAGAGTTACGCGTAGATTTAGCTTACGCGTAAGGAAGGTGAAAACACTAAAGTTATGCGTAGAACAAGAAGTTAGGCGTAGAAAACTTAGGCGTAGGATGACCTTATGCGTAAGACAAAGCTTAGGCGTAAGATAAATCTTATGCGTAGAAGTTTCTACGCGTAAGCTTATGCTTATACGTAATTTTATGGTTTTTGCCCAAGTGATCTTTTACACTATCACTGTGCAAAAGATATCCCAAGTCGACGTATTTTCAGGCTTATCCAAGCAAGAAAACACGGAGTAAACCACGAAACTGAAGATCAAACCAAGTTACGCGTAGTTTTAGGGTTTTGCTACGCGTAGACTTACTCATAAAAATGATTGTTGCCCAAAGATGTTTCTAAACCAGATTTTTGTGATGAAATAGCTTCAATATCACCAAGATAACACAAGAGTGTGAAACTTGATGATCCAAAGTGTCTAAAACAGTTATGCGTAGGAAAGTTGTCATGTAAAAAACCAAGTTCAAAAAAGATGATCCACATGTAAAGGTTGAAACTTTTTGAAAAAAAAAGTTATTTTAACACCTTAAAACGTTGAAAGTACAAGAATATTGGATTAAAAAGTGTAAAAAATGTGTTTTTAAGCGAACCAAAGTATCACCGTATTCTTTACGCGTAGGACCAAAACCCACTTCAAAAAACAATACGTTCACCCAACTAGTAGGCGATTGATACCACTGTTAGGTCACTAGGTTTACAACAGAAGCACAATAGAAAGAGATAGAGATAAAGATCGGATGAACAAGACACAAACCAAACACTATGCGTATGAATACTAAGAACGGTTATGCGTAGCATATGTGAAAGAGAAATGAATTGAACAACCAACCCTCAAGTGAGGGTTATTACAAGGTATTTATAGGAAGGGGAGCTAGGGCAACACTCCTACTCCCTTCCTTTCCTTAATGTACTTGGGCCTAAGCTCATGGGCCTTCTACATAAGCTTAAGCTAATAACAAACATAAAGGCCACAATTAAGCTAACTATTACATATGAATCACTAACACTTGATATAGGTTTAGGAGTGATTCCAACAAAGTGTATCGACCTTAGATATAAAACATACGTATATCTAATCTAACCTAGGACCTCCTTTTATAGGCTAAGGAGTCCTTTACATAATACAATACGTAACCTACAAGATAAATATCTTTTCCGTATTTATCTAATACAAAATATTAAACCGACTATACAAGACTAGCAGTGGTTACATTACAATATCCGTGGTTACACAATACTACTAGCCGCGGTTTGTCTTCAATAGTGGATCCATTATTCTATCTGTGGTTTCATCAACTCTGTCTGTGGTTCCAACACTTAGAATAATCTTGATCCAAGGAACCAAAAACCCAACAAAATGCCCCATTAAGACTTGATTATTGTGAACTTATGTAGTAAGACGTAAATTCACCGTGTTATGGGAGCATTGTAACTTTTACTCGTGTTGTGGTAAATGCATTTAGTATTTCTTTATTTAGACACCTTGTGTTCTTGGTTATGAAGTCATACCCTATAAATTCCATTCCGGTACACCATTTTTGGGGAGTTACAGATTGGCATCAGAGCCTTGGTTATAGATAATTAGGTGGTTTAACCTAGACTATAACCTAGGAACCTTCATATAGTTTACATAGTAGGACCTACGTGTGTGGTTATGTGCTTATTTTCCTTATACGTATTAGTGCCTAGTATTAGACATACCCTTCCTGAATTAAGTCAATTTATTTTCAAACCGCTTAAGTTTCTTAAACAACTTGCACCTTAATTTCAAGACTGTTCTTGTTTGATTGGGTTGCAAAATTTAGGTGGGTGCAAGTTGTTAAGTAACTTAATTGATTTGAGGAATTGACTCAAGGATGGAATATAGGCTAGATGGTGTGAAGTGATGATGATAAGAAAATGTGGCATGATGCTATTCTAAAAATGCCTGGCCAACGTTTTTATAATAACATGATGCGACATAGACTTATCAAATTTATGGATCGTCAGCTTAGGACTGCGACATAGAACTAGGACGTGACTAAACGTAGAATTAGGACACAACTACTAATCGTCTCTACATAAACCCCCTCCTACCTAACGTTCACCAAATGTCCTTCCTTGCAGAAACCATGCCCCCAAGAAGATCGACTCAAGTTAACCGAGGTGGTACAGCCCGTAGGGTGGAAGGACTGGGGGACGTGGGGAAGGAAGTGGTAATCGCGACAATGGGAACGACAACAAAAATGGCAAAAACCCTGACTTCTCCAAGATCATCGCTTCAGGGATTGCTACCCACTATCGTCACCCAAGTTGGAAATCATATCAGTAACCTAGGGAATAGCAGAAGCGGGAATGACCATGAAGAAAACGCCGCTGGAAGTGACCATAACAATGATGGCAACCGCAACAACAGTGCCAAAGGATGCTTATACAAGGATTTTTCAGCATGCAAACCGGTGGACTTTGATGGCAACATAAGTGCGTTAGCTTGTACTCGATGGGTCAAAAAGATGGAGTCGGTGATTGACATAAGTGACTGTGCGACCCACCAAAAGGTAAAATATGTCACGTGTTTGTTGGTTGGGAAGGCATTGACTTGGTGGAACACGGAAAGCTAGGCCAGAGGCAGGGAAGCTGCCATAACTTGGGATGACTTTAAGGCCTTGCTGAAAGAGGAATATTGTCCGAACAATGAGATGCAGAAGTTAGAAAATGAGTTCTGGAACCACGCTATGGTGGGAGCTGGTCATGCCATTTACACGGGTCAGTTCCATGAACTAGCCAAATTGGTTCCTTATCTAGTCACTCTTGAATCCAAGAGAATTGATAGATACATCTATGGGTTGGTCCTCGAGATTCGTCGAATGGTGAAAGTGACTGAGCCCCCTACTCTCCAGAGTGCGATGTTGAAATCTGCAGCCTTAACATAAGAAATGGTCAGGAATGGGACTTTGTCCAACATTGGTGATAAAAGGAAAGAGGTGAGTGTACCAAGCAAGCAAGTTGATAACAAGAAGGGAAAAGGATTTATAGCAACAAACTCGGGTAGGAAGGGATATGCAGGACCTCACCTACATTGTGTCAAATGTGGCTACCATCATCCAAAGACCACACCTTGTCGTGTGTGTTTTAGGTGCAATCGCCCTGGTCATATTTTGAAGGATTGTCGAGTAGTGGCCATGCCGGTGACTCCAATCAATGTCATTTACCCAAGGACTTATTATGAGTGTGGGAGCCCGGATCATTTATGAAACATGTGTCCTAAGCTGAATAGGGTACAGGGGCAAGTGCAGAGTAACCCGAATCAAACTTTAGTGACCAATGGAATAAACTCAAACTGTGGAGACAATGGCTACCCGGCTCGTGGTTGAGTATTCGTGATGAACGCTGAAGAAGGACGACAGGACCCGAACGCCGTGATGGGTATGTCCTTCTTAAACGATCATTAAGCTACCATACTGTTTGATTCTCGCATCGATTATAGATTTGTTTCTACTGAATTCATCCTTTTGTTAAGGGTGAAACCTCGTGTCCGATACCTTAGCTATGGAATGGATGTACTATATGACCAAAGAATAGAAACCAATAAGATGGCTTAAATTTCCATCATCTGGTAGCAAGACTCTTGGGTGCTGAGATGCCATTCGCTCGTTTTTTAGCAATCCCAAACTTTTGTCAAATTTTTTTAAAAAAAAATCGCTTTTTAGCAACTTTTAACTTAATTTTCATGTCAGTTCTTGTATGTTGAGATGTGAAAATCAAGTTTAAAGTTGCTACTTAGCTTAAAATTTCTGAAAAACTTTGGCTAAAAAATGGACGAGGCATTTCATAAAACCTAATCACTTGTTAGTTACTATTGAATTTCCCATTTAATTGCGCCTAGTAGAACGAGCAAAAACCCAAAGATACCCCGCGTGCTTAAGACTTCCCTGAAGGGATTCGTAAAAACCTAACACGATTTACCCCTCCTTGAAGAATTGAGCTTCACGTAGACTTAATTCTTGAAGAAGCACCAATTACCTAATGCGCGATACTTCTTAAAGAAATATTCACAATCCGAATATCCTCAGATAAGTGTGCACAAGATCGACAACCCTTTAACCGCATTCAGAGCTATATACGAGCACTTCTAGTTTAAGTGTTAAGTCCTTTGGTTTGATCAATACTTTCATATTATTCAAGGATATCCAATAAAGAGTGATGCATAAGAAGAGCGCCCGTATCAATTACATCGGATCGTGACAGACGATGCACACCACAATTTTTGGCAGGCCCTATAGGATGCATTGGGAACACAATTAGGTTTGAGTACGACTTAACATTTCTAGGCAGATGATAAGAGTAGGTATGTTATCCAACTTTTGGAGATGTACTTAGGGCGTGCACTATAGATTTTGGAGGAAACATGAATACACATTCCCTTTAGTTGAATCTCCTCAACCTACTCCAATCTAAGCTTTGGATACTTATTTTGAACCTGGTCTAAACTTCTCTCTCTACACATGGTGAAAAACGACGACCCTAAAACCCCACCTTCATATGATTCCCTTTAATTGATTCCAAACCTTTTAAATTTATTACTTAGGTTATTAATTTAATTGGTTATTCCAATCGTGGGTCGGTGATAGTTAATTTACTAGATTCGTTTTTTATGTTCTTTTTAGATTGGGGTATATTACATGCATGACCGACGTTTAATCAATATTATATTCAATCATCCTATTAGTAAGATTTACGTTTGCATGCTATCCTAGTCTATTTATCATTTATCTGGTGATTAACATGATTGGAGGCTGATTTACTTGCGCGTATTTGAAAAACCCTAACGACCAGAAGGTTTTGTTGGGGTTTATTTGCTTTTGCTGTTCGTTCATGCTGGTTGTTACATTCTTATTTTCGAATGGTGGTTTATTTGTTTTGAATTGTGTACGTGGGTTACGGAGAGATGGACGAAGGGTTTTTTAATACGGGTGCTAGTGTTAAGAAGGGTATCGAAGGGCAGAAATCAGGCTCATTGTTACAAAATTTAGCGTCGAAGGTGAAGAACATTGATGGGAAAATGCTAGGAAAAGATGGCAAGCCAATGAAAGTGCATCGTCGTGTGAAATTTGCAGGGGTTACTACTGCAGCTACTGATGGGGCTGTTGGTGATGGTTCTACGAATACATCAGCAGCTAATAACGCGACTACTTCTAGTATGGGTGTGGTTGATGATGTGGGGTCTTATTGTACGAGGGAACCTGTGGGTGATGCTTGTATCCCCATTGAACCAGCAAACAAACCAGGAGCTACTCATGATAGTGCTGCTGTTCATGCTTCTAAAATAGCATCAGATCATAAACCAACTGATGTTAACGTGCTGGGTGATGAGAGGAATGCTTGTACGAATGATGGCTCGACTGAACCAGTAGTTATTATGGGTAATGATGTTGTTCACAAAGAGGAAAATAAGATTAACGAGGTGCATAAAGGGGGGGCTGATCCTACAGTGGGTGAGTCTCAAACTAATTGTCATTCATTTGCTACTGTCCTAAATGCTACTCGTATACGTCCGACGGTGAATTTCAGGTCTTTGGTTAATGAGGACCGTGTTGAGTCCCATGATACGGTACTTCCTAGGGCTGTTATGGACAAAGTTTTATGTCGATATGAGCATACATTGGTTGGTTACTTCCTTGGTACGACGATTGCTTTCTCGAATGTTCAAAGTTATGTTAAAAATACGTGGGGAAAATACGGTTTGCAAAAGGTTATGAAAAACGGTGATGGTGTGTATATTTTTAAGTTTGCTACCAAGGAGGGTGTGGATAGTGTTTCGGAACGAGGTCTGTGGATTATTCGTAACTCACCTATTATTCTCAACAAATGGACTTATACTTTACTCCTGAATAGGAACAAGGTAACCAAGGTACTGGTTTGGATTAAATTGCATAAAGTTCTATTGATTGCTTACTCAGAAGATGGTTTGAGCTTGATTGCTATGCAAATAGGGAAACCTATTATGTTGGATTCCTTTACTAGTTCTATGTGTGTTGAGTTATGGGGCCGTATTAATTTTGCTCGCGCCTTAGTTGAACTAAGCGCAAATTCTGAATTAAAAAGTACTGTTACTATGGCTATTCCGAATGAAGATGGTAATGGTTTTACGACAGCGATTATTGATGTTGAATATGAATGGAAGCCTCCACATTGTGGTGTTTGCAAATATTTTGGGCATACTCTTTTTGATTGCCCAAATCGTGTTAAGGAGACTGTTCGTAATAACGTTAATGTGGCATCTAAGGAATCTAGTCCGGTGGATGATCATGATGAGGGATTTACAGAGGTTAGGAATCGTAAGTACAAAGGGAAGAATGTGGCTTCTTCGTCTCAATCTCGTCCTATTGGAGGTGTTAGGCTTAATAAGCCTAAACCAAATTTTTGGAGACCGAAACAGATTGATCCTATGGTTCAATCTACTAGTAAGAACTCGAAGGCTTCTAATTCGTTTAATGTTTTGGCCTCTTTGGTGGGGGAGGATGTGGATGGGGTTCAATCGAAGGAGAAAGGATCACAAGATCAGCTTGTGAGTGGTTTGTCAGAGAAGGTTCAGGTCGAGGCCTCCAAGCCTAATACTTCTTCTTCTCCATATACAACTTATCCTAAGGTGGGTAACCCAATCTCTAAAGTGGGTAATGTGGAAGTTTCTTACAGTGATGATGATGAAGTGTGTTAGGTCACTAGTTTTACAAACACAAGTTATAAGAGAAGAGATAGAGAGGAGAGGCGGATGAACA
>BPTQ01000006.1:206997088-207030861 GCA_019973895.1 Chrysanthemum seticuspe | reverse complement strand
ATGAAGTGAAATTCCCCAGATTTGTTACTTAAACTTGTACTAATCCTTGTGAAGAAAAAATGGTGTACCCAATGTACAAAACCTCTTGACATTCTCAACTGAGTGAGACACCGAAGTGATAGTTACGTTGTGTGTTAAACGAGAAAGAATCACAACAGTAATTAAATAGCCAAGTCTTTATCACTCTCAATAAACGCCCAAACAAGTCATCTTCGCGGAAGGGTAGAAAGAAAGAAGGTGAAATAAGTAAACACGCCCGGAAAACGTCACTTCAAATTCAAATAGGAAATGCCGTCCAAACGACCCCGTAGTTAACATTGATCAATTTTCAGTTCGAGCCGTAACATAGTATCATTTGTGGAAATGTATTCACCAAATTATCAAACCATAAAGCAACAAATCACATCATTTCATCAATTCTCATCTAGAATCATCGTCAAATCTCATCGTTAAATCTCATATTAAAAATATAACTCTCAGCCCATCATAAACTCAAATTCACGAGCATGAAACAATATCCAACGAGGGTCCGGACAACAATATTTAGCCAATATCACAAATTAGCACATAAAAGCTACCATTTTCAATTTGGCACGAAATGACCGGGTCCATAAAAATAAGATTAAGCCCAATATCCACATTTCTTGAGCCCGTTCCATTCGATTAAACCCGTGAGACCCAATCCGAAATCCATTGATCCCAATCCAATATTCTCACTGCTCAGTTAATCCAAGACTTATATAATCACAAAATGCATAAGGAAGCCCATGATAATTGCAAGACCAAGTATCCCTTAATAAATTCCAAGCCGGTCCAAATGAGACAAGATACACGAACACAATATCACCGATTCTTATCACATATGTACCCATATTTTTTAATTCATGTAACCATCTCAAGTAATCACACATAAGCGTTCAATATCATAAACGTTCAAATGAGATATCTAAGGCCCATGAAGACTTAGTCAAGCCCATTTCCAATTCAAGTTCAGTAAAAAGACAAATGTCGGCCCATGAACAGATTACACCATACCCTAAAACTCACGAGTATAAAATACCTCTAATAAATATCACTACCCTAATATTTCTCAATCAATATCACGCCCCCATTCTAATCTTTCTCACACATCAAACCTAATAATCCTCATCATATGTGCAGACAAAGAAACATCTCCCAACCCTAATCAAACTCAAAGAGAACGCAGACAATATTAATGCCAAATCTCCATCTCAACCAAAAGAAATCTCACGCCACCCTTTCAATAATCAACAACTCTTAACACCTAGAACTCATATGCTCCCAAGAACAACAATTAACGTTGATGTACAATATGACCTCACCACAGGGATGGCTCGAGCGTCATTAACGTGGCCACATAGATGGTTTTGGTGCTCATTGAGTGGGCTACGAGATCATAACTTCAAGATGGGTAATAACTTTGTGAGTAATGTTTTGATTGTTTGTTATTCCCTTGTTTGACCGAATAAGAATATGAATGAAACCTTTTATAGGTTTTGTACATCTTCATTTTTTCGGATATTATCACAAAAACAATGATCGATGATGGATTAACATGTGATAAGATCTTTAATAAATGAGTATTAATAGATATTCACATGAAAAATCTGAGATTTTTTTCACAACACAGCTTTACCTTGAATTCGAACCAAATATATGACTCGAGTATCATATAAGATCTATGATGTTAACACTTTCTTGTGAAGGACTCTTGAAGTCAGATTTAAGATATTACCACAAGGAAAGTAGACTGAGATCTTTGACTTAATTAATTTTTGTTTGAATCTTGGTCAATGAAGCTGTGAATATGTTATTATTTGTCATTTCTAAAGAGTCTTGTTGAATGATGAGAGTAGATGATGATGTTGTAATACTTGTCGAGATGAGTCTTGTTGAATGATGTTGTATTTAGTTTATTTGTTGTGTCATGGTCAAATATTCTTTGTCATCTTCTTAATCAATTCAGTATTGAAAGGCAAGTCGCACGACCTTGTACCAACTCGCTTCTTACCCAACTTGCATCCTTTTAACGAGTTGACAACTCGCTTGATGGTCATTGAATTTGGACATAATGACAGCAACTCGCTTGCTCTACAAAACATTTTATCAACTCGCATTCAATAATGCAAGCAAGCAACTCGCATTCAAAAATGCGAGTTAAAGATTGACACAACTCGCTTATGTTACAGTTTAGGCAACACGCATCTGTAACAACTCGCTCAAAAGCGAGTTGAGTGTAACTCGCATCATACCTTAATCAACTCGCATTTCAGCCATTGAAACTGGACATTATAACAACTCGCAACCAAGAATACAATGAGTCAGGACAGTCAATACTGTCAACTCGCTTTGAACAAACAGTCAACTCGCTCACCTTTTGCAACATTGAATCTGGACCAGATTTGGACAACTCTCAACATAGAAAACAAAGTATGACAACTCGCATCTAAGAACATATTAGCAGCAAACCAGACTTAATTAAAAGCTCATAAACCCCAACATCATCCAACTGTTATTAGATAGAATCAACATAAAACCAGTTTTCAAAAAGACATCAAACCATGTAGGAACCATTTAAAAACAGCTTTTAACACCATAAGCACAAGCATAACTTTTAACTTGTAGAAAAACTGTTTTGACCATGTAATAAAACCAACAAGAGATTGAAACATCTTTTTAACAACAGATTTAATAGGAACATCACCCATCATCAAATACACATCAAAACATCACCAAACTGAATCGATCATGAACAAACCGTATACACAAAACCATTCGAATAAACAAAACAACACAACCTGTCTCTGATGCCAATTGTAGGATCGTAAATATTATGTTATTTGATGATTCGGGTGGTCTAGGATTATGATTAAACAAGAAAGCCATTTTAGATAGATGAAGAGAGTTGAGAGGAGGTTCTTTAAAGAGAGTTGCTTAAACAAATGTAAGGTTAGATTCAAAGAAGCCACACCCCTTCCATGGATGGAAGGGGTATTTATACTTACAAATTACACGACCTCCTATCGGCCTGTGGATCAGGTATACAGTGGGTAAAGACCCGTCCTTCCTCCACGGTCTTACACTACGCTAAACTAGGCTTATAACTGACTAATAAAACAGTAAATAACGTAACTAACGATATGTCTACGAGCTAACTTATGCTAGATAATATTTGGGGTGACCGACTCTTTAATATGGAATTTTCTAATTCCTAACACCGTTGTAGAAACAATCCTACTTGTGTTAAGGTTTGTCCTTGACTTTTGTTAATAATCATTGCAAAACACAATGCAACTGGGAATTGTCTACGATTAAATTTAAACGGCATCTTATTATCAGAACAACCAAAATCGACTCATTCATAAGTAATGGGTCAAACTGTGGCATCTCTAGCTTACTCATAAAAGAGGGAAGGAGACTTTGCCTGTGTAAACTTTAACAGCATTGGGCATTGGCCGTTTTTTGGTGGCACGGAAGATTTGGGTTCGCCTTGCTAAGTAAAGCCCTGGATCAACTACGATTGGCCGGATTCTTTGATCCCTAAACAAAGAAAAGTCAAGATCAGTCTGGGAGGTTGTATAAAAAATAATTATAAAACCATGGAGATGACTGAAATATCCTCACTCTTTCTATCCAAGCTCACTGGTATGATCGATGAAATTGGCATCTCTGTTAATGGAGGAGAATGCATAAGTAAAACTAATGATTTAAGAAACTGAAGTCAGAACATATTTTGCAAGTTCTTTGAACCCTGGTTGTGTTCCTGTTTTTCACTAAGAAGTTAGCCCAACCAAAAGTTCCTCTAAAGAATGCTAGCAAGGTCACCCCAACTCATACACCAAGCAGAGTGTGCTTGTTTCTTATTGGGCATTGCATGTGCATATCATGAAAATTAATAGTACTCACATTAATGATTCATATACTAAAATTTGCGCTTGTAATTGTACTTGCTGATTGTCAGTAAAAGACTGCTGAAATTGAGCGGTTAGATTATTCAAATCAGGCAGATTTGATGTAGATATAGAAGGAGCGCCAGCAGACTTTGAGCTACTGCTCTTAACACTCTCCTTAGTCTCTTTGATACGAATAACAGGTCCAGCTGGTGACTTGTCTACTGCTCCTGCACGTCTCCTGGGAGTTAACGCAAAACGCATATCAATCATAACACTACAATTTGGCACTAAAACGTATCACATAAGCTTGGATTTAGTTCATGTGAAGTAATAGTAGTGAGTACCTTCGATTTTGGTAAAGTACTTTCAGTAGACAATCAAAATGAACAAGGTTACATTCACCCTTACCACGTTTTGTTCTTTTTAAAAATATTTTTTTTATTACTAATAATCAGTTGTTAGATATTAGTACATAAAATTAAAACGCTAATAGTAAAATAACAATCCAAGTATTTAACTAAATCAATTTAGATATCTGCAATAAAAGTAGACTTGCGAATAAACTTCTAACCTATTCGACCCACTTCATTCTAGCTTGAAAAATTATATGACCCAATTGGGTTAAAAATTCACCTAAACAAATTATGTTGTGATGCTTTATGGGCTTGGGTTTCATTATCTAAGGGGGGGGGTGTTTCGTTTTATAACTAAATTAATAGAAACATGCAATGTAGGCTATTTATAAATCTGCTAGCTACTACTTAACTGATATATGGACACAAATAGACAGAACCCAAATCTTGAGAGTACTACTTAACTGATATATGTACAAATTTTGGTAATGTACTTTCAGTATACAATCAAAATGAACAAGGTTACATTCACCCATACCACGTTTTGTACTTTTTAAAAAGAATTTTTTTATTACTAATAATCAGTTGTTAGATATTAGTACATAAAACTAAAACGCTAATAGTAAACTAACAATCCAAGTATTTAACTAAATCAATTTAGATATCTACAATAAAATTAGACTTGCGAATTAACTTCTAACCTATTCGACCCACTTCATTCTAGCTTGAAAAATTATATGACCCAATTGGGTTAAAAATTCACCCAAACAGACTCATACACATATCAACGGGCCAAGAATTTGCATATATTTTAAAGTTACAAACAGCAGAAAACCGCTCAAAGTGTATTTTTTAAAGCCTAGATTGTTCATACATTTCAATTATGTTTGTAATATGATAAGCACCACTAGGATCAATTAAGATCGATAATAGTGTTTTACAAGAACTTGGTCAATCAATAATTAAGAAGAGATCAACGAAAGCTCAATGTATTATCAATGGAGGATAGTTTGATATGAATTTGTTACAAAATGATAACAAAGAGATTACAGAGAGAATTTAAGAGAGAAACTGAATTATCAAAAGCTTAGAAATGAGATACAAGTGTTGGGTATTTAAAAGCATTTGGAAGGAAAGATGGTTGGAGTGTGTTGGTTGTTAACAGCTTTACACGTGCCAGGCACATGTGGGTTGACCTTCTGTTGACTTAACTTTGGCACCTATCAATCCATCCCGCTTGAAATGATGCTTGTCCTCAAGCATCTAAGCATTCAAATTAAACAATAACCATCAGGTGAACTTAAGGCTCAAGTGCAGGGTTGAACTTCAGGTTCTGTGCACGTTCCATGTTGGACTTTCAGATTCAAGCTGAACTTAAGCTCTTACACCCTTTATATATATTATTAGAACCACCACAAAAGTCGCAAAATAATCAGACCCCACTGTTATTTCTAAAGTTTCATTGAGCTTGAAACCATTCTCAAATGAGTTATATCCATCAGCTTTCCTTAACTTCACAGATACTTCTAAAGATTTCAAATGAGAAGAGAGTTGGTTAGCTTCAAAGGAGATTATGGCACGTGCACCTCACGTGTGTAATAACACTTTCCACTGCTAGTACAAAGTTCCCACTGCTAATGTTAAACTTCCCACTGCTAGTGTTAAACTTCCCACTGCTAGTGATAACTAAACACTGCTAGTACCAATCAATTCCTATCAATATCCTCCCTTCTGTGTTAAACTTCCCACTGCTAGTGATAACTAAACACTGCTAGTACCAATCAATTCCTATCAATATCCTCCCTTCTTCAAAACATTCTTGACCTCAAGAATGGAAATCAAAAGTTAGATACTTAACATTTGTAAAATTATCGACGACATCTCATTGCAACCAACTTCTTCTACTTTTAAATCTTTAATCCCTTCCCACTCAGAAAACATGAATCATTAAGCATTAGACTCTAGCTCTTCACAACCCTTAACAGCAGCCAAAGCTCCATAACATGACTCTTTTCCATTTCTTCTTCCTATTAGGCCAGTTCCAAATGTAAAATTTCCACTTTCTAAACTTAACTTTGCATCTCATACCCTCCACTTTCTTTCTTGTAGGCCACTTCCATATGTCAAACTCCAAATAACCAAAATCATCTTCATTCTTTTCAGCAGCTTCTTTATCACTTATCTTTATTTTAACCGTTTCTGTATCTTCTTCCTGCTTATACCACTGATCATCACAAGTGAATGACTTATCAGAAGGACTATGAACATCAGATACATAAGTAGCCACATACAAACTTTTACACCCATTTGCCCAACCTTCAAAACACTTCTGATCACAGTATGTTCCCAACACCAGGTCACGTAAAATAAGATCATTATCCTCTTTACTCATATTTTGATCTACGCCATACGCATCTTTGTTTTCTACCAAGCTGCTACATTTACCTTTTAAAACTTCCTTCCCTTTTGTATATGGTAAACAATTCTTCACTAAATTTTCTGGACATTCTTCCCTGCTATTGCTGGAAGCAACTCCAGTAGTCACTGAGTTCACCCCATTTGGTTCAATTCCCTGATCTTTCCCATCCTCTTCGCAATTCACCACTCCATTGACATTCACTCTTCTTGACTCATGCACTTCGAATTCATTACTTTTCCCAACCTCATCAAGAACTTTAACACCCATTACATAATTTTCAAGACGAGGAACACCCATTTGCACTTCTTGAAACGTTTTTCTCTCAACTTCATCATCTTCATTACATGTTTCACCAAGATCCTTCAACCCAAATGTGTCAATGTCCACACCACCCGATTCTATTTCGTTATCTTTATCATTACACAAGTCACCACCACCAGTTAAGCCACTTGTTATATCAATTAATCTATTTACCCCTTGTAATTCCATTTCCACAATTTTGCAATCTCCTTCCTCAAGATCATCAAGAGCAATCAACCCATTGCAAATTCTTTCTGTTTCTTTTGACTCTTTTGACTTCATAGGAAATAACAATGATTGATCAAAACTTCTTTTCAAAAAATTCTCTTGTAACTCAGCCAAACCATATGCATCATGAAGTGTATTGGGTTTGAAAAGACTAACCACTTTTTCAATTGCTGGTTGTAACCCAAAAATGAAGAGATCGATAAGATCCGTTCATCCAACCGTTTATTGCTAAACCAAGAATTAAACGCATTGTAATACTCGAGCACTGCGCATTCTTTGTTGAGAAGTTTATTCACAAACAATTCATCAAACACTTCTTGAACATCATTGCGAGTGTTTTGTCTCGTCAGATAATCTACTTGTAATTGGATCGCTAAAGTAGTTGTCGACATCTTGATTGAGACCCAAAACTGAGTCACTGTATCAAAATTTAACCAACTAAACAAAACTGAACGGTGGTGAAAATGGTGGTTTATGGTGGTTATGACAGAATTTTGAATGAATCTTGAATAACAGAATTTGGCGGAAAGCTGAACAAAATCTTGAATTATGAATCTTGAATCTGTTGCAATGAGACTTCACCAGGAAAAGTCTCTGATACCAATTGATAAGCACCACTAGGATCAATTAAGATCGATAATAGTGTTTTATAAGAACTTGGTCAATCAAGAATTAAGAAGAGATCAACGAAAGCTCAATGTATTATCAATGGAGGATAGTTTGATATGAATTTGTTACAAAATGATAACAAAGAGATTACAGAGAGAATTTAAGAGAGAAACTGAATTATCAAAAGCTTAGAAATGAGATACAAGTGTTGGGTATTTAAAAGCATTTAGAAGGAAAGATGGTTGGAGTGTGTTGGTTGTTAACAGCTTTACACGTGCCAGGCACATGTGGGTTGACCTTCTGTTGACTTAACTTTGGCACCTATCATAATAATGTATTGTTTGTAAATGCCAGAAAAGTAGATAAAAAAGTGACAGTGGCGTTAAATTGTTGCTGCAACTGTCATTGAAAGTTTTCCTGATTCACGTAATTTCATAAGTTGCTAAGTTTACATTCACGTAACTGCAGTAGCTTCTTTTGTGTGTTTTATTTCCACCCCTTTAATAGTGATCTCATTGATCACTTAAGTCGTGTCTTTTACGAAAGACGATAGTGAAGAAACACAAGTTCTAATAGCATAGCTGTCAAAATTCTACTGAGATGTATTTCTTGCGTATCTTTAACATATATGTAAATTGCTATAACTTAGAAGCACACGATCGGTCCTCAGCCCAATGCATGTTAATAATCTGGATATATTTGTGAAAGGAAAGGTGGTTCACCTTTTTGAAAGATAACAAATGGACATGTATTAAACATTCCCAAATAGCCCTTCTAGAAGTTCATTTATCAAAATTGACTGATAAAAGGGCATCTGAATATACTGCATTTCGACAATTGGTGTGGTTGGCTCAGAACTATCAAATGCACAGGTAGTTATATGTACTTCAGCTTTAACAATCATTTATTTTTCATTCTTTTGATTTTATTCTATAGTCAAACCAATAATATTAGAAGAATTAACTTTTTATGTGACTATATAGTTTGTACGATGCTATTTTAAAGGGCGTGATTCAACCAAGTTCTGAATCTACCTTAGGGATCCAACGAATTTTATCACATAATGGGGTTTAGTTAAGGATTGGGGTATGCTAAATAAAAACCCTAAAAATCCATGGTTAAGAGACGAACTCATTTTACCTAACCGATCTATCTACTTTGTAGTAATGGTAATTAGTAATTACTGATAGTTACCAATTAGCACTGCCAATTATCACAGGTTGTTAGTATTGATGGCTAGGAAGATTTTCCCTTCAACGACGAATAACAATAATCCTTTGGATAGAGACTATTCAAATGTACATAAGCTTTTAGGCATGAGCTTACCAAAACACCGTGCAAGTAGCATAAAAAAATAGTGAACTCCGTATAATTGGTAATACTAATTGCAAATCATATACAACTATTTCAACATTGTTTATACGTTAAAGAGTTCCAAAACGAAATTAACAAGGCTGCAACAGAAGCTAGATTTGAATCGTTAGTAGAGTTGCAAGATGAGTGGCTTAATGTTTTGACGACACTTTATTATACAAGCGGTATGGTTTGATGTCAAAATGTTTCCCATCTTCGACTTTAATAAAGTAGTTGAATTCTATTCAAGAATAGGGAATTATATATGTCTTTTGCTTTTGGGGTTGGATCTCAAGATTAGTACGTGTTGAGAGTTAAATTTGAATGAACGGAAATTAGTTTAGAAAAAGGTGAGGTTTATGCAATGATGATTAGGTTGCGTTTAGTTGAGGGAAAATACCATTGTTTTCCACAAAATGTTTTGTGAAAAACAAGGAAAACAGAGATCGCGTTCAAATCAACGTTTTCCAACAAAATATTTTGCAAAACACAAATCCCCTATTTCCTAACTTAACAAGGAAAATTACAAAACAAATTTTAGTTGTTTTCCTTGTTTTCCTTTGTAACCCTCAACCCTCACCCCCTTTTTTCAAAACAGAAAATAGAAACATCAACTAAACGCGTTTTCTATATTTTCAAGTGTTTTGTGGAGATTAATTCTCCTTCCAATTTTTTACAAAACTAGAGATAGAAAATAAAAGAATTTGTTCTCCAACTAAACGCACCCTTAATAATTGTATTTTTCATTAGACAAATATTATTGACACATAATACGACCTATCACTTTATTTTCACAATTACATAAAAATGCTCAAAAAAACATTTATAATCTGTGTCTTGCGCCATGCTTACTGTTCAACTCAATTTTGTTTTTGTTTATAAATTTTGATGGTTGTTTTGATTTTCATCAGCCTTAAAAATCTGAATCCCCGGATCGAGTTATTTTCAATTTTTGTAAGCATCTCAGCTGATGTTGAAGAGGCTCATCTATGTGGAGACATTTCATTAGTAGATTTTAATGGGTTAGAATATGGCTGGTTGAAGTCGATAACAAAGATTTGGGCCATGTTTCGTATTTTGCCCATGATTGGTCTAATCCCTTAGCAATACACAATAATTCCTATATATACTTAGGCAACCCGAGCTCGCGTTATGCACTTTCTTTAGCTTCTACTATTGAGATTCACACGGAGCTCATAGTTACTTCTGAGAAGAATGGGGAGCTTAAAGGTGCATGTTTTGAACTCTCTTGTGGGAAGCAGGAATTCAAGAAGTCTGACTTTTGGCAAAACGAGGATAAAAGAACTGAATGTGGCACTATGGCTTTTGAATCCGAAAGTAGGTTTATACAGATCCATTACATATTGTTGAAGGATGTCATGGATGCCACAATGGAGATAAGTTTTGAGTCACCCAATTCAAGATGTTTAAAAGTTCATGGACACATCTCTGCATACTATGGCAGAGGTGTTTTGGATGAATGTAAAGAGGCCCAAAAAGTGTATCACCATGCCCTTATCTTCAAAACCGATGGTATGTTGGTGTTGCCCGGTATAAAACTTGATTTACGTAAATCTGTTCTTGAAGTACCGGCCGACGGCGACCTGATTCTTGAAGCTTCTTTTAAAGATAGTAAATCCGGAGAAACCATCGTGGAAGCAAAGGTCACATATTCTGTGGTAACCAACAAAGGTTCCAAAAAGAGGAAGATGCCTGTGTTGGTCAAAGGTAAGATTCTTGGCAGTTTCAATCTTAAGCTGGAATGGATCAAAGGGCCAGGTATCTTCAGTTAAGGTATAATAAATTGTACCCTCCTTAAATTGAACCTCACGGATACTAATTACATTATGGTAAGTCACACTTTACGTATAAGACCATGAACACAAGCTTCGTTCATTTTCTCTCTAACGTGCAAGAAAGTTGGCTGGAAGTAGTGTATTCAAATGTGCACTTTATTTAGAAAGGGTACACAAGTGTTACTGTATTTGTAATGTGTAGAAAGTAGATTCATATTTTTCAGTCTGCTTATGTGGTCACTGAAAAAACTTGTTGCAGCATCATCCTTCTTCTCTACTTGCTTCCACTGACATGACTGCAAGCTGTTCTGCAGCTATTTACCTTGCCTTTGATGCCTTCCTCTATATCTGTTGGACAAAGTATTACTTTTGCTCGAGCTTTCTGCAAGTAGTCATGCTGATAATCTCGTAGCTGAATAATATCTGCTCAAGAAATTGTATCAAATTAATTTTGGGTCTGCATGATTGTAGTTGATGATTTTGGTAGATGATGCTGGAGGAGAATGGCCCGTGATTGGGCATGCACCTTGGAACGGCTGCAACCTTGCTGATTTTGTCATGCCATTCTTTTTGTTCATTGTGGGCATGGCCATTGCACTTACTTTAAAGGTGTACTGATAAATCTTTTTATCACATATTAACTAATACATGTTCGTTCCCTCTATTGTGTACATATATTTGCATATTGCAGAGAATACCAGATAGACGCATTGCCACAAGAAAAGTGATACTTAGAACCCTCAAGCTCATATTTTGGGGTCTTCTTATGCAAGGTCAGTTCTTGATTTCATATGGATGTATGTATGTGAAATAAACATGTTCACCTTATTGACGAACAACTTTGTTTAAGTATGAATGTTTCATATGGAGTACTGTGTTATCCTTATTTTTTACTCCGTAATAAACATATAAAGTTTTCTTACTTTTTTCAATATTCATGTATCGTCACTAGGTGGTTACTCACATGCTCCTAACAAACTATCCTATGCTGTTGATATGAAACATATTAGGTGGTTTAGTATTCTTCAGGTAATCATGATGCAATCTTTCCTAAACGGCTAAACATATCACAGTGGATAATTAATAACCTTCTTTCTCTAATGTAGGTTGATTTGTTGAATGGTTTGTTTTTCTAGAGAATCGCTCTTGCATATTTCGTTGTTGGAATGTTGGAAATTGCAAAACAAGGTGCACAAGCTAAGGACCTACCACTTGGACGTTTCTCTAAATACAAGTTGTATGTTTGGCACTGGTATTTGTTGTTCCACTTTGTCTCTTTGTGCTTGATATAGCTTAGAGGTGGCAAATTGACCCATTTACTCAATTTGGATCTCATTTGATCTCTACACGTAGAATCAGTAAAATATAAATTTGTAGCAAAAAAAATGGGTTGAAGAGATTGGAAATTGTCCAATATGCAAATTTAATTCATACAATATATCCTCCTGAATCATTATATTCAAAAAGTTGTATTACTATCTGAAATTATTACTTCTTTCATATTTAGCACAATATTTTATGAATTTATTTGGACAACAAATTTTTTCTTCCAACAAGGCCAGAGCTAAAAATCTACCCGTTTTGACCCATTACCTAACCCGTCCATTTTGCTCGCTCTAATCTTGCTGATACGTCTCATTTTGACCACAATGTTAGAATGTAATATTTTCAGGTTGTTAGGAGCTTGTGTGCTCGTGGTTTACTTGGCAGTTATTTATGGAACTTTTGTACTCATTTTAGTTGAGAGTTGAGATAAATGGTTGACGTTGATGATGAAAACAACGAAAGAACATAAACCAAACCATTAAAGTCGTGATATAATGTCTTTTTTATAACCATCATGTTTGTCTACCTTGCGAGCCCTCAACTTTTAGGGTGTGTTTGTTTCATTAAAATGTTTTGGGTCTGAATCTGATTACCACATTTTACTGGTAAGATGTGGCTATAAAGTCTGAATCTGAATGAAAAAATTTTGTTTGTTTTTCTATAATTGTCTTAATGATTTTAATTGTCTTTTTAAGTATATATAAACAATATCAATATGATGAACAAGGAGCTTGTGTAAACATGAAAGAAAACATTTTTATCATAAAATTTAACACAATAATAAACCATTAAATAAATTATCTCTATACATGTCCTAAATTTAACATAATAAAAAGCTATTACACGAATTCTCATAGAATAAAACATAAGTTTGACGTTTTATTTGCTCCCTATTTTCTTTAAAAAAAACATATTCTTTTTCAAAACCATCCATATAAACTCATCTCTCAAGATCTCATGATACTTCAACCACCATTATTTACCTAAAAATTTCTCACTACAGTAATATAGTACACTTATTAATTCTAAATACAATGTAATATCAAATGATAAAACAACACTAGCATGAGTATATTCGGGCCCAAACATGTCTTACACTTTCCATTACTTGGCCCACACAATAAATAACGCAAGCAATACTAAAACCTAAGTATATATCACACAAGTTAGTTGCCCTAAAACAACGTCTCCCTTTTCTTTTTTTCTCTCTTAAAAACACAGCCACCAATATTTTGTTCTCTTCTTTTGAGTGGTGTTTGTTTTCTTGTGTGCTTCTCAAATCCGAAGTTTAAAAACAATGTACACCCCTAGCATTTGTAACCCACGATTTATTATAAACTACATACCCTTTTTATCTTTGATGGCTCGGCTAAGATCTTTTTAAAAGGTCTCGGGTAGGGTTTAATCTTGATGATTCTTGTTTTTATTCTTGTTCAACTTTGTAAATTATAACCACATACCCAACGACACAAAACCAAGAATCGTGTTTTAAGAATAGGTTCTTGACTTCTTGTAATGGTTTTGTTGTCATGGTTAATGTGATAGAGTATTTTTATTTCTTCTAAAGCAAATATCTATGATGGGCTAGTACAAATCTTTAAAGATTTTGTGAACAATACTTTAAAAAGATCTGAGATCTTTGTTTTGTTGTTCATGCTATATAATTTTTTTTTTCTTTGTTTTATCTTTTGAAACACAAACAAAATTTGGTCTCAAACTTGAGAGATGGCTGAAGGTTTTATAGGAGTAAGAGCCGGTAAGACATGATCTCCAACTCTTACTCGGCAAGATATATTCATCTGACCGCATCTGATTGACAAATGAAAAAACAAACAACCATATTGTCTGACAGCGTCTGACTGAGTAAGAGTCAGAGGCGGTTCAGACGTTTTTGTAAAAAACAAACACAGCCTTACTCTAATGTCACTTTTTTATCTTATGTTTGGACACTAATGCAATCATGTTGTTTTACACGCACAACCAAAAGCACCAAATATACCAACTCATATTGTGACTGATCCTAGGAGAACAAAAAAAGCACCAAATAAGCTTCCATATTGTCATATTTCGTTAATATATATATAACTCTATGTTAACATAAGCAAAACTCAACTAAATTACACTTGAAATTAAACAAGCAAGAAATCACAAGTCGTGCATGCCCTTGGGATATTTATATATATAAATATATATATATATATATATATATATATATATATATATATATATATATATATATATATAGAGAGAGAGAGAGAGAGAGAGAGTGAGTATCAGGTGCGGATTTTTTTAATTCGTGCGGATGTGCGGATTGATCTGTACCGCCCATTTCAGATCTGATATTGACTTTTTGTAAAAAAGTCAAGATCTGCGCTTACATTCACGGTACCAATTGACCATGTAAACGATTTTTTTGATTTTTTTCCTTTTGAGCGATCCTTACTATTGCTATCTTCTTTCATTTTTTTATTTTTTCAGATTTTTATGAGCACTTTTTGTTTTTTTGATTATGAGTCCTACCGTGATATTAACGATATTATGAGTTCTACTGTGATATTAACAATTTTACTTAATATCGCTGTCTTTTTTATTACGATATTAACAAAAGTTACGGTGATATTAAAAAAATTAACTTTGATATTAAGAAAACATGTAAAAAGTAACTGTGATATTAACAATTTTACTTAAAAAGTTACTTTGATATTAGAAAAAAACTTAATATCACTGCTAGTTTACATACTACTGCTAGCCTTAGTGAAACTACTGCTAGCCTTAGTGAAACTACTGCTAGCCTTACTTAGTAGTGATATTAAGAAAGTTTGATAATTACGGTGATATTAACAAAATTCATAATATCATTATACCTTTTAACGATGAAAATGATTTTTTTTTCTGAATTTGTTTTCAGCGATTCTTAATAAATTGTTGTCCTGTTTCTTTTTTTAATTTTTTCAGATTTTTTTGAATTATTATTTTTGAATGTTACTGTGATATTATCCGCACCATCCCTACTTAAAGATAAAAATATTTTTTTTTTCAAAAAAAGTTCTCGAAAAATTTCCAAAAAATTTCACAATATCGGGTATGATGGTGCATGAAAAAGTTGTGAAAAACTTTTTTCTAAAAGTGGGTATTTTTTCAAAAAATAATTATGAAAAAATACGTTTGCTCATTAAATCGTTTTTTTGTGCATCAAAAATTAGTTTTTGCACCCAACTTCTTTTGACTTTTTTCATCAAAAATTAATTTCACAACGTTTTCATGCACCATCATACCCGATCTTGAAAAAAAAAATCTTTTTATCTTTTTACGGATATTTGTCTTTTTATTTGATCTTTATCCTATATATATATATATATATATATATATATATATATATATATATATATATATATATATATATATATATATATATATATATATATATATATATAGCTTGGATCATTTAAAAAGTTGATCTCAAGAGAAAAATGAGAAAAGTAATCCCAACCATTGGATCACCCCCTCTTCCCCTCCTTTTTTTCACACCAAACTACAGAGACCTAATTGTATTTTCCTTCATTCTTTAAAGAGGTTTTGTAAATTCGCACCCTACCCCCCCACCCCCCGGAAAAAAAAAAAAAAAAAAAAAAAAAAAAAAAAAAAAAATTCCCGCCAATTTTTTTTTCAGGGGGCATAATTTTTTTTGGGCCAAAAATTTCCCGCCAAATTTTTATAACTGTGATGCACCTTTTTATTTTGGTGCATCACAGTTATAAAAATTAGTTTTAACTATGATGCACCAAATTTTATAACCGAGATGCACCCAACTATTGTTACCTAATATGCTCTAATAACATTGCAATAACTTAGTATACTATGCTCTTTAAGGGGCATTAGTTGTACAACCAGAGACGGAGCTATCGTAGCCATGGTAGCGTCGCATGCTTTGTCATTGGGATAACGCAAGTGCATATTAACAATCGTGAATTGATGAAAAGTAAGTTAACCATGTGATTAATAAAATGACTCTGAAACATGTTAGGATAATTGATTTCATTGTATATTAAAAATGTAATTAATAAAATAAGCATGTTGAATTAGTTAAAAATCTCTCTTTTTTATACAAAAAGGTTGAGGGTTCTAATTCAAAGTTTTCTGTAATAAGTTAATCATATGCGATTTGATGCACCTTTTTATATTGTTGAATCACAGTTAAAAAAAGTAGTTATAACTATGACGCATCATTTTTTATAACCGAGATGCACCCAACGATCGTTACCTAATATGCTCTTATAACATTGCAATAACTTAGTGTTAGCCTTAATAGTTTTTATTAGAAGTGATGGTCATTCACATTTAGGAACTTTGTAACGTGTGTTAGATATCGTGATAGAATAGTCAACGGGCTCGTGGATTGGGTTAAGCTAAATGGGTACTAGTTATGATACGCTTGCCATTTATCCAATCCAACCCAAGTCCATCCACGGCCCATGCCAAGCCCATTAGGGCATCTACTACGTGTACTATATAAACCCCTCAAAGTCTCATTTGAGGGGTGTGCTTGAGTGTGTTTTGTGTGTGTTTTTCCTTGAAGCAATATAACATCTTATTGTTTAATCTTTCTTCTCTCTACCTCTCTACACATACACGAATTCATATTCAAGTCACCAAGTTCTATTCTTTATCTTTCTTATTCATACGCATAACGTATTTATGTTTGGTTTGTGTTGGGTTTGCTTATTATAGTGATAAGGTATATGTGATAAAGGGGTATAACAATTGGTATCAATCGCCTAACAATGGTTTAGGAGTGTTTGTGTTTGTTTTGAAGCTTGGTATTGTACGCGTAAAGGCTCACGTTTTTCATAGTTGTCAAGCTTAAAGCTTTAATTTTTGCACTTAAAAATTCAAGATTCTTGTGGTTTAAGGTTTATTTGGTGCTAAAGTTTCAGTTTTTTGCAAAAAGTTTGAAGCTTTACGTGTTTTTCTTCATTTTTGAACTCGTTTTTGGTTCATTGGTCATTTATACTCGTAACTTTTCTAGCAACTTTGGGTGAAAAAGGTCACCATTTTTGGGTTATTCGAGTGTTTTTAAGGATATCTGTGCAAGCGAAATCATTTGAATCGTTGGAAATTTCTTACGAGTAGAAGTCAAAAAGTCAAAACCCTAGTTTTCTACTCGTAACTTTTCTAAGCACTTTGGGTGAAAAAGGTTAACATTTTTGTGTTATTTGAGTGTTTTTAAGGCTATCTGTGCAAGCGAAATTGTTTGAATCTTTGGAAATTTTTTACGAGTAGGTCAAAACCCTAGTTCTACTCGTAAGAAAGTCAACTACTCATAAGGTTCTACTCATAACTTTTTGGTGAAGAATCTTCGAGCTATAACGGTTACTCAGTGCTTCCCTCACTTGGATAAGTGTGTGGAACACTTCGACTTGTGGATATCCCTTACGCTGTGACAGTGTAAAGGATTTTTGGTTCTTAACCATAGTTTACGCATAAGCTAAAAGCTTACGAGTAACTCTACGCATAACTTCACAATTACGCGTAAGGTTTACGAGTAACTTTTTGACTACGCATAAGCTTAAGGTTACGCGTAAGATACTTTCTACGCATAATTTCCTACGCCTAAGGATTCCTACGCCTAAGCATCCTATGCATAAGATCCTACGCATAAGATCCTACGCCTAAGCCATCCTACTCGTAACTTCGTAGTCTACTCGTAACTTCCTCTTCCTATGCCTAAGCTTTTAAAAAAAAATAATAATAAAAAAAATGGTGACCTTTTTCACCCAAAGTTGCTAGAAAACTTGAGTAAAATTTAATTTTTCGAGGAGACTAAACGTTCAATTTTTACGCGAGATTCAAATTTTGGTATAACTTGGAAATTTTTGGTCAAAAATTCAAATTTTTGGGCCTAATATCAAATTTTTTCGGTAAAATTTGGCGTCAAAATTGTCATAACTCAAATTTTTCATACACCCTTAGAATTGATTTTTATAGTGAATTTCAAATTTTGGGCGAAAATTTTTTAAGAACAAAGTTTACGAGTACGACATTCGGATAAACCTCAACCGACCATAACTTATCAAACACAACTCCTTTATCGTTGAATCGATCCTACATCAACTTTATCAGATCATACCTTCATCAATGGCAACTCAACAAGACATTCATGCAGCCGGTGCCGAAAACCGACCTCCTATGTTGGCAAAAGGTGGTTATCTTCAATGGACAAGTCGTATGCTTCGCTACATCAAGACCAAACCTAATGGGAAACTCATGATTAAATCCATTCAGGATGGACCCTTCCAGCCTCGACAAGTTCATGTACCTGGAAATCCTGATGCAACACCTCCCATCCCACCATCCTCTCATCTTCAAACTGAATCAGAATACACTGAAGAGGATCAGAAACAAGTCGATGCAGATGACATGGCAATTCATATTATCCAACTGGGTTTACCAATAAACATCTTTGCTGCGGTAGACAGTTGTGAAACTGCTTTTGATATGTGGGAACGTGTTAGACGGCTATGTTTTGGAACAGAAATTGGTAAACAAGACATGGAGAACAAGCTGCTAACTGAATGGGAAAAGTTTACATCTACACCAGGAGAATCCATTGAATCCTACTATGGAAGGTTTTGTACTTTGATGAATGAGCTTATCAGAAACAAGTTGGCACCCAGAACAATCGTTCAAAACATCAAGTTCCTGAATAATCTTCCAGAAGAATGGGGACGATATGTAACTATTGTCAACCAAACAAAAGACTTACATCAGGTAAACTTTGATCAACTCAACGATTTTCTGAAACAAAACCAAGCTGAAGTGAATGAAGTCAGGAAAGAAAGATTGGCAAAGAATCATGATCCATTGGCACTTATTGCAAAGACTCAACCTTCAGTTAATACACAACAACAAGCTTCATCATCTTCCACCAACAACAACTTGCAGCAATACATTCCACAACCTCAACAACAATTCTTTCCACAAGAACAACAAGTCATTCAACAACCGTATCCACAATACCAGGAACAAGGAATCACTGATCCTGAAGCTGAAGTAGAAGCGACCTTGCAACAGGTATTTTCTTTATTGGATAAAGCATTTAGCAGTCGCATGGGTAATCAGGCGGTTCCGTATCAGGGTAATCAGTTGGGTCAGAATGTTGGAAATCAGATGGGACAGAATGTTGGGAATAGAGCAGTGGGTAATCAGAATGGCAATGTTGCAGCTCCAGTCGTTGGGAATTATGGAGATGGACATCAAGGGGGTCAGATTGTGAATCAGAATATGGGATATCAAAATGGGAATAACTGTTTTATGACTTCTGTTCAGAATGCTACCTCCGAACCTCAAAGACAAGATTCAGGATCTAGTGTCATACCAATGACAAAGCTTGAAAAGATCCAGTACATGTTGATGTTAGCAGAAAAAGAAGAGTTGGGAATTGAGTTGACTGCCGAGGAAATAAAATTCAGGTACCCAAAATGGGAAGATAAAGCAAACGATACTGCAACCTCCAGTCACACAATCAATCAACAGGCCACAACATCAAACGGTACTTATGACACAACTCCTGTCTACGACACAGATTCACTCAATGAGGTACCACATTCGTTTACTCATGAGAAGCCACATTCTGTGTCTCCCGAACCTTATTATGACACATATGTGGGAGAGCAAGTTAATAGCAATGTTAACTCTGAAACTCCATATATGGATCCTAATGGAGGTCAAGTGATACAGAATGGTGCTAATGATGAGGAAACTCGTGCTTATTTTGAATCATTAATCAATCAATGTGGCATTGAAGTTGAGAAAGTAAGAACGGTCAATCGCGAGGTTAAGGCCGCGAATAAAAAATTGACCGCTGAGCTTGAGAGTTACAAGGGGAACGACAAAGCTTATGAATTTCATACAAACAAACTTTCAGAATTAGAAATTGGTTATCGAGATTCTGTTTTAAGGGAAAAACAATTGCAACTCAAGTACGATACACTTGATGTGAATCTGAATTTGAAAATAAAATCTTTAAACAAGGAAATTTCTGATCTAAACAACCAACTTTCTAAACAAAAAGCACTGTTTTCTGATCTTGAAAAAGAGAAGAAACAGTTGATTGCTGATTTTTCAAAACGAGAAGATTCTCTTCTTGATGAAATTCTGGATAAAAATGAAACTATCAAAAAATTGGATAATTTGCTTCTTACAACGGGTCATTCCGCTAAAACAAACAAGATACTTTCTAATCAAGCAAATCCGATCTTTCACACTTCACATAAAATGGCTCTTGGTAACAACCCTTCTTCGTTTCTCAAGAAAGCTCAGAAATCTCAGAATGTGTTGAACAATGGAAAACCATTGCATGAACCCATAATTGTTCGTGATTCTCTTGAAACGTTGGAACTATCTGAGGAGAGTAGATCTAAAATGAAACAAAAACATCCGGAAATCAAACCAATTGATTATAACAAATGGAACCAAATTAATGTTCTTCCTTTTGTTTCTCAAAAAGGACAATCAAAGTTTTCCACCACACAAAGTGTTTCATACAAACAGTCAACACCAGTTTCAAAATCAGTTTCAAAACCAGTTGTTGTCTCCAAATCTCTTTCGAACATTGAACAAATGTCTTCAAACAATCCTTTTAACACAAGTGATGCGAGAAGTATTTTGGAAAATGTGAAAACTAGAATTGCGGATCTTCAAGAGACAGTGAAAACTAAAACCAATATTACAACAAATATCTGGTTTAATAGTTCTGATAATGAACAGAAAAAGTTTTTTGAAACTCAAATTGCCCCTCAGCTGAATAACATCAGTGCAAGGGTAATTCATTTTGAACAAGCGTTTTTGAAAGAAACAACTGACTTTGTCAAGGACCATAAATCCCTGGTAAAGCAAGCTAATGAAAGTGTTGAACACATCAAATTTTTGGAAAATCTAAATGATTCTCTCTTCGAAGATGTTCTGACAACTGATATTATGTCCATCATTTTGCAAACATATTCTGTTGAAGATCATGAAAGACTCCAGGATGAGACCTCCGAAATTGTTTCAAAATATGAAAAAGCTCTTGAAAAACTTGAAAAAGAAAATGTCTCATATTTTAAACAACTTGATCGAAAAACTGAGGAATGCAAGTATGACAAATTATCGTATGAGCGTGCCTACAATGACATGAAAGCTAAAAATGATCTCTTGAGGGCTCAGCTGGAAATTCAAAAAGGAAAGGTAGTGGAAACTGTGATTACAAAACCATTGACTGCGGAGAAAGCAAATGTTCCCAAACCGGTTTCCAAACCAAAAATGTCTGTTTCTATGCCTCCTCCAAAAGTCAATGAGAAAAATGATTTGTCAAAAACAGTCACTCCACAGTCCCTGCCTATTAAAAAGAGAATTATCAAAAGTTTTGAAAAAGGAAAAGCAATTGCTGAAACACCAAAAGTGATTACACCTGGCATTTCTAGGAATAGTACACGGAATGTGACCAAAAATCCAGTTAAAGAATCTGTTGGTTCTAACAACATGGTCAACAATCACTATCTAGAAGAAGCTAGGAAAAAGGCACAGACTCGAAAAGACGGAATTCTAGGTGCAACATCTAGGGTGATGAATTCTACAGGATTTCAAGGCACTGCTAGTAGTAGTAAACCATTACCTAGGAACACTCTTCAAAAGACTAGGGATTGGCTTGCATCTAAGAGTAGTTGCGCAAACGAAAATGCTATGCCCGTAGAAAACAACACTAGGAATTCTAAGTCTTTTTCGAACAAGAATCAATTTCCAAAAGACTGTAGTGACAAAGTTAAAGCTGCTGTTTTAAACAAGAATATTGAATTTGTCTGTACTACATGTAAAAAATGTATCTTTTCAGCTAATCATGATGCATGTGCCTTACAATATCTCAAGAAAGATAATTCTCGTGCCAAGGCACAATCCACTAAGACACCAAACCGAAACAAACCCGTTGACAAATGTCAAACAAAAAGAAACCTAATAGGTGGATCTCTTCAGGACGTAGTTTTTCCAAAAATGAGTCTTCCGCTGCATCTGATAAGAAAACAAATCCTCGATCTTACCTTAGGTGGATACCCACGGGCAAAGTTTTCAACAAAATAGGTCTTAGATGGATTCCCACAGGAAAGATTTTTGATACTTGCACCAACACAGATAATAGTGAAACTCATCATGTTAAGGAAGTCAAAACCACTACAACCGTTGATAGTGATCACCCTCACCGTGAGGAAACATGTACTTCTAACACTGTTATTTGTGAAAATTCTTTTTCTGTGGATGCAGGTACTTGTAAAAGTGTTGAAGATTCATATACCCCGTGTGGTAAAGAAGAACTTTATGCCAATTTCGCATGTGGAAATCCTTTTCTAGTTCCACTCTTAACTCCACTTTTACTTGGCCAAACTTAATCTTCTTTCTTCAAATCTTCTTTGTAAATAATTTTTTGAAAAACAAAATACAAAATTTGAAAAACCAACAAAAACAAAATATAAAAATATAAAACTTTCAAAAAATACAAAAACAATATAAAATCAAAAATCCAAAAATATTCTTCTACGACATGTCTCTTGTATAATCGATATTCTGTACATTTCTAGAAATGTCATTCAACAATGATACGGGCATGTACAGATGCTTGAGCGAGAGTTCTTTAAATTGTTTTCTAAAACATGTCGTTTCTCAAAATTTCTTCAATAATGGCTTTCGTATACTTCAGTACGAAACCCGGACTTCAAATTAATGGCTTCTGAACACATCAGTTCAGGACCCGCGCTTCAAAGAAAGGAAAGTGCTTATCAAAATCAAAGGTTTTAAATATTCTTTCAAGCGCTATTCCTAAAAACATAATGGTTTGTAAGTATTTCAGCTTGCAACCCGATCTTCAAAGAAAGGAAAGTGCTACGCAATATCGATTTTCATAAATATCGAGCACTTATCCTAAAACAAATGAAGATAATTTTTCTCTAAATATCTTCAAAAGATTTTTAAAATCTTCATCTTGCGTACCATTGATACGAAATTTTTCAAAAAAGAAAAAAGGATTTTCAAAATCTCTCACATTTGGTACCAAGATAACTCCCTCTAAACCCTTAATTGATTCTAAAATTTCTGTATGAAAAATATGCTTTCGTTAAGGGGGAGTATAAATCTAAAATTGTTCCAAAATTCATGCTAAATCAGTTTCTCTCCAAATGCTTTTCGAAAAACATATCTTTTAATCATTTTGTTTCAAAAACATCATAGATATGCTATTTTTGAGGGGGAGAAACGTGATTAAAATGTGATCAAAATGTTTAATGATCGGTGTTTGAATCTCAAATGAGCTCGACTCAGTTGAAACCAATGAATTGACGAAGAAAAATGTACCATCTCGAGAAACTTTCTATGACTTGACCAGGACGGGTAATAATTTCAAGCTAGTTCTCTAGTGATGTAAACGTGTCTCGAATCGGTCTTGTTCATTTAAAGTCGATCAATTCAAAAGTGTGAACTCTACCCTCTATGTGCAGATTTCTGTCAAAACTTATGAGCACATGTGAAGGGGGAGTGTTTCTGAAAATACAAAACTCACGGAGTGTTCCAAACATGTTTTCTATCATAAACACTCTGAGAGATTTTCAAAGAAAATGGTTTTATGGCAACAATAGGACAGGCATGGAGTTATAAGGTGACTAAGGATAGGAAATTCGTCCTATGATCCGCCAGAGCCGGAGGGATCTACCCAAGGACATCACAAATAGTTTGTATTAGAAGTCCTTAGGAATGATTGAAAAAAGGAGTAATGTGAGAAAGGAGAAAGAAGGGGTTGAAGAATTAAAAAGAAATGTAAAAGAAAGGGTGAAAAGAAATAGCCCTCCATAATCAACCTTAGGGCAGAAACCGGGTTCAATACATATGCTACTAGTTGTCACTAGATGACACTGGTATTGAAGACAAAGACGTCATGGACCCAGTGACGCACTGCACTAAACCTTCTAGCCACTCAATTCCTCTCAAAAAGGATTTGTTTCATTCTCACTGGGAACCCTACATAATCTATCGACTTTCTCTTAGAGATCGTTGGTATTGAAGAAGGAGACCCTCTCCCTAGTCTCTGCTCAGGAAAACCAAAATGAACTAATTGAGTCTAGAGCCACGAGATTCATCAAAAGATCTCATAGGAACACTTGACATGACATCGCTTGTTGTTCATCAATAAGGACACAAGTGATATATTATAGAGTCCTACGCAGATCTTAGCAATCTGCCAGAACATTTATGAGAAGTTTCACAATCCGTGATCTTCAGTGATTGAATGGAAATTCCTGCCAGGGTCAACATCAAACAGCCCTGACAGCAGGTCACTTCGGTAATTCTCCGTGGATTACGCTTAGTGTGTCTCAAACGGTCTACAGTCGTGGGGTGATGCTTCGGTGTACCTCATCGACTCATCTGAACTGTAGATGTACTTCGGTATATCGTGTTATCTCACTTGTGGGACTCCAGTTCAGGAACGGCCTCTGTGAGAATTAGAGACGTGTTTTCACACTATGCTGTTAACACCCTCGAAATTCAAACTTGTAAGTGCCGGAATCCGCTTATTACTAACTTGTTTTATGTTTTCTTCTTATGGAAGCTCCGGAGCGGATGGATCGTGCAGACTCGACACATGCTCATACCAACAACACATGAAAGTTCTCATCAAAATCAAAGGCAACTCAAAGTTAAAGATGATTCTTCGTCAATGTCAAAGAATCTACAAAGTGTAAAGACTCGAGAACTTCATCATTGGAAACTCAAAGTCAAATAGAAGTGTGAGCATGGTGGGGAAAGACGTGGAGATACCTAACCAACGAAGTTGACAACGGCAGACAACCACATTATCTGATCACAAAGCATGAAGGAACTAAGAATCAAGACTATTCTATATCTACACGCAAAGTTCAAGCTCAAAGAAAGTAAAGACCTATTCAAGTGGAGCATCTTTTGAATGACCACCCCTTAGGGGGAGATTGTTAGCCTTAAAAGTTTTTATTAGAAGTGATGGTCATTCACATTTAGGAACTTTGTAACGTGTGTTAGATATCGTGATAGAATAGTCAACGGGCTCGTGGATTGGGTTAAGCTAAATGGGTACTAGTTATGATAAGCTTGCCATTTATCCAATCCAACCCAAGTCCATCCACGGCCCATGCCAAGCCCATTAGGGCATCTATTACGTGTACTATATAAACCCCTCAAAGTCTCATTTGAGGGGTGTGCTTGAGTGTGTTTTGTGTGTGTTTTTCATATGAATATTGTTTTCATCTTCTACTCTTTGTCTCTCTAAAATACACATATCTTCATTCAAGTCACCACATCTTTTTTTCATCTTTCTAGTTATTTTGTGTGAAATGGATTGATAAAAAGGGTCCTAACACTTAGTGTACTATATACTCTATAAGGGGCATTAGTTGTACAACCAGGGACGGATGGTAGCCATGGTAGTGCCGCATCTCTTTGTTATAACATGCTTTGTAATTGGGATAACGCCAGTGCATATTAACCATCATGAATTGATGAAAAGTAAAACAAAATAACTCTGAAACATGTTAGGATAATTGATTTCATTGTATATTAACCATGTGATTAATAAAATAAACATGTTGAATCATTTGAAAAATCTCTCTTTTATACACAAAGGTTGAAGGTTATAATTCAAAACTTTTTCTGGAATAAGTTAATAACATATTCGATCTGATGCACCTTTTTATTTTGGTGAATAATAGTTAAAAAAGTAGTTATAACTATGGTGCACCAATTTTTATAACTGAGATGCACAAAAAAAAAGTGCATCACAGTTATAAATTTTTAGCGGGAAAAAAAAAAAAAAAAATTGCCCAAAAAAAATTTTTTTTTTGGCGGGAATTTTTTATTTTTATTTTTTGGCGGGGGGAGGGGAGGGGGTGGGGGTGGTTTTCAAAACTTACCCATGAAGTTTGAGATGTTTCAAATTAGACCCTATAACTTTTTTCTCACTTTTATCTCTAATTACACTTTTTCTCTAGAACCGCACTATATATATATATATATATATATATATATATATTATATATATATCTATATATATATATCTATATTATATATAACAGGAGGCATTTGTCATTAATGCCACCTCAATGCCCAGTAATTGTTTTTCATGCCACATAAGCTTTTGTTGTCAACCTAAGCACTAATTTTTTAATTTAATTAGATTTTATATAAATTTCGGATTTTTAATAATTTTTTTTTTTCTAAATTTCGGATTTTTAATAATTATTTTTAATAAATTTCGGATTTTTTTAGTTTATTAAAATTTTGTTTTTTTTATTCTTCAAAAAATCATGCATGCAGCTGGATTCGAACCTGGGTCTGTTAGTCTACAAACAAACATGATTACCACTAGACCAACACATTTTTTGATTATAACTTGGAAAACCAAATTTATAAATCGCTACAACCAATCATTGACTATTTTGATTAGTTTGAAAAGGAATGTATTTATCTACAAAAATTATAATCCAAAACCAAAACCATTATTAAAAAAAACATACGTATATTTTTTTTTCACAAAGAAAAACCCTAATCAGAAAATCTCTCTCCAAGAAGAAAACTCCATCACTAGGGTTTTAATGATTTTTAATGTGTTTTTGTGCATGTTTTGCTGTTCTTGGAGGTTTGATAATGTATCTAAACCCTAATTTCATCTTTTCCTCAATCATCTTCGCTAATGATCGTGACTTTTAATTCTGTAGTTGATTTGGAATTTTTTTTAAGCTATGGTTTGTGTGTTTCTTCATCACAGGTTTGTAACCATGAACACTTGACATGCCTGTTTTGATACAAGTACTTGCTAATTTCATCTTTACTTAAATTTATGGAACAATTGCATCTAATATGGAGGATATTTAGGTTAGTTATTGTTTTTTTTGTCAGCATCTGATTTGATATTTGTTATTCATATTATGTTTGCATATGACTGTTTTTCCTATTTTCTTTCAGTTAGGATATCAAAGGCAACAACTTATAACTCATATACGATTTACCAGCTTTATATGTGTCACAATTCTCAATTTCCGGTCATTTCTCAAACTCCATATTCATCATATTAGCTCATGCATAGTTTTGCATTTCACATTAAATGGATAATTTCTTATTAAATAAACGTTATCGCGTAATTAATTATTTTGAACATTTGATACGATACTTCCAAAAAAATTAATCACAATATATTTTTATACTCATATTAAGTTTATAAAAATATTATTATTAGTTTACCCAGTGTTTTGAACTTATTTTGTATATAAATTGTTAAGTTTATATAATTACGACGGTTTTTGTAAATTCAACCCGATAAATATTTATTCACTCAAATCTTTCGAGAAATGTATTTTTATAATTTTTATGGCCTCAATATATTTTATCTTGACCCGTGAAAATTTATTTTTAACTAACGCTACCCTAAATGCTTAAATAAATACATAAGTTACTAATATTTCTTAACAAATTACACTTCTATTTATACCCACAATTAATTAAGTACATCAAATCACATATGGTCTTCTTTTTCTTTTGATGATGTCGACCAAACAAAATGAGTCACACAAATTCACGAAATATCTCATGTTATTATAATGTATTATACATAAACACTACACATACAAACATAATTTCCCAAGTGCAACACCATTTTCTCTCTTTCTCTTCTCAACCAAACCGGCAACAACAAGGGTGCAAGAGGAATTCATCAAAAACTTTTCTAGTCAAGTTTTATTCACTCTAGTTACACTCTTTGTATAGGTATTGAAATAAAAACCTAGGGTGATTAGGAAAACCCTTTGTTCTCATAAACCTCATCAAGTATTCTTGTAAGCATCTCATGTCCATTTTTCATCTTTCATATTCAGTTCATCATATTTGAGCAAAAACATGCAAGTCATATGATGTTGTACCACTTTTTCATTGATTTTTAAGAGTTATGAATATATAAGTCATCCTATAATTACCCCTTGTTATATATTATTTTTGGTGATGTCTAGGAACCCATGACACCCTAAGAAGGTGTATGGTAAGATTAGAATAGCTTCGGAGTTGTTTTGAATGGGTTAGAATAGGTTTGGCGCGAGAAAAACTCATTTCGACAAGTTTGCAAAAGGGTCTGTCCTTATTTTGAAAATCTGGAAAATCCGACAGTGGGTATAATATTTTGGGCTAAATAGTTAGAAAATACACTTTAAAACGAAAACGTGGCCGCTTGAACGGATTAAAACGGAGCTATAACGAATAAGTTATGAATTTTTCAAGTTGGCGACGAAAACTATAATTTTCTGGAAATTTCAGCATGAAAATGTCACCCTTTACGAGTCAAAAATGAAACTTAGGTGTTATAAATTATGTCGAATTGTCAAAAATATATTAGTATACTTTGATACGAATCTAAGGACATATAAAACGTAGAAAACGGATTTGTAACGATTAAATTATACACGTTTTTACAAAGTTGCCGTAACTTTATTATACAAGAAAAACTATATTAATTCTAATAGGCAAGTGTTACGGCAAAACAAGTCACCGTGTTGGAGGTCGTTTTTAACATTGATATAATACTTTTTATAACGGGATGTCTTCTAGTAAAAGTAAGTTCGCCTAGCCTATTTTCCAAAATGTCCAACCGTTTGTCAAGCGGAGTTATAACGAATAAAATATAGTCACTCAAACTTTGCCGGAAACCACCCTTAAACTATATTTTTGGACTAAAGTACCATACTTAATCTATATTTTTCTTTGTGATCGAGACCTCTAGGATGGAAACTTAAATACTAAAACATTGAGATAATGATACAAGCTTTCCAAAACTGTTGAGTTCGTTTCCTAACACTCGGTGAGCACCATTTTGCGACTATTATAGGAGATTGTTTCAACGTAACTACTTGTAGAGTATTTTTAATACGACGGGATGTCATAAACATATTTTGACGATAAACATTATTTCCAAAACGTACAAGTGGTATGAATATCATATGAAGTTTGCATTCACGACAACATATCATAACTCAAGTCATAACATTCATTTTAGGTCGCGGATAGTTTCCGAGCCTCATTTTCGTGCACTTCATTTTGTTAGCATATCAATCATACCAGGTGAGTTCATACCCCGCTTTGACTCGTTTAAATTCTTATAAACTATTTGGGGCGAGATACATGCTTATTTATCAAAAACATATAAACTCTTTTGCCAAACAACATTACTTATACTTTAGACTTGGTGCGTGTAGTGACTAGACTTAAACAAACATCCCATCATTTATATGTTGGAAGGCCATTTATTTGGATACAGCCCAACGTGAGTCGTTGGAGGAACATCCCATCATTTATATGTTGGAAGGCCATTTTTATGGATACAGCCCAACGTGAGTCGTTGGAGGAACATCCCAACACGAGTTGTTGGAAGACCCTTGTGGTGACATTTATATTTTTAACTACCTTAATGCGCATATTCATGATTGTCATTCTATTTTAGGCAATGGGTTGTGAACACACAGGTTGCAGGTTTTGTATGGGCGGAACTTGGAACTGAGTGGATTTACAATGCCTTTGCTGTGTGAACATTTCTCAAAGTATTTCAGATCATTTTATCACAAACTTCTTATACTCTTTGGACATTATGTGTGGTTTATTGCGATATGTGCCTTAATGTGCTAAACTTGTTTTCAATTATGCCTCAACATACATACATTAGCAACTGGTTAACTCCTGCGGGAGCCGGCGGAGAGGTATTGATAGTACTATCGGGCTGACGCCCCCACCCTTGGGTCCTTGATGACGTGACCTAGGGTGAATATAATCTGTTATTGAATGAAACATAACAAACAATTTAGACTTGTCGAGAGGTTCAGTTGGCTGTGATTCTTTGCATTAAGTACATGTATATATCGTATGCACCTATGTCCTACTTACAAACAAGATTGACAATTCCATATTTTGGCAATGGGTTGTAAACACACAGGTTGCAAGTTTTGTATGGGCGGAACTTGGAACTGAGTGGATTTACAATGCCTTTGCTGCATAAACAATTTTCGAAAGGCTTTACATTTCATCACAAACTTATGAACTCACCAACCTTTGTGTTGACACTTTTTAGCATGTTTATCTCAGGTCGTAAGGCGATAGCATTTCATGGAGCTTTTGGGTCACATGGCATACATTGGAGTCTTATGCTTTTCACAATTACCATTCGACATGTTTTGTAAACCTTTATGTATTATCAAACTTTGGGATCTCATGTTTTGTAAACTTTAACTTATGTAATCGAATGGTAAACTTTTTAAAACGTCTCATTATAGAGGTCGTTTTCTTTATCCATACTTTGTGCTATGACGTTATACCCCAATGACACTATCGTTCCGCTGTGATATTTTGGGGGTGTGACAGATTGGTATCAGAGACTTGGTTATAGAGAACTAGGTTGCATTTTAGTTCCTAGACTATAACCGCTTTCACGTCGATCCTTTCTTTTCCTATCGCCTTACACACTTTTCGTGCGCATATGTTTTCTTAAATATTTCTTCTAGAACCACCTCATTGGATAACGTGGTTTCCTTGTACCGATAGGGGAGTCCCAAAATCTAGTCAAGTCATTAAAAATATGGAGCTCAGTAATGATCACTTATCTAACTTGATCTCGTGACAGTTCTTGTTTGATGAGACACGAGATCGAGCTAAATAAGTGTTACTATAAAGCTGTATAGATTTGATGATTTTGCCCGAGGATGGGAGTTCTCTTGAGGATACTTTGGGAACTGCTGGCGACCAAACCTCATAGTGACTTTAGCACCTAAAGGAATTTCCTATACACCAAGTGCGACTCTCCCTAGATACCTACCCTAAATTTCTCCTCCACCGTTTAGAATCGGATGATAGAATAGCTACCTATTTCAGTAACATCAATCGCCGAGACATGTATGCTTGGTGGTATGTACACGTGTGAAATGAGGCAGTTATAATTATGGTGGCCAACATAATTATAAATGCGTCACAACCCACGTGGACATATGCGACCACGCATACGTAGATCGGTGTGGGCACACCTTAGGAACCAATTTGTGGCGTGGTATTATGTTTGAGGACGTTAAGTATAGACATTGGGAATTCAACGGTTCTTTCCCTTGCAGAGATCATGGCACCAAAGAGGGTAACACGCAATACTGGCCGAGGTGGTGCGGCACAAAGGGGTGGAAGGACAGGTGAGCGTGGAGGTAGAGAAGGCGGTAGCGACATGGGTAACAATGACAACAACACGCGGAAACCCTGATTTTGCCGCCATCATCGCTCAACAACTTCAAATCTTGCTTCCTACTATTGTCACACAAGTTGGAAACCATATGAACAACTCGGGAAACCACGAGAACGGGAATGGCGACACCAACAATGTAGTTAGCAGTGGCAACAACACCAACAACAACAACAACAACACCAACAATAACAACAACAACAACAGAACTGGATGCACATATAAGGAATTTTCAGTATGCAAACCCGTGGAGTTTGATGGTATATGAGGTGCTTTGGCGTATACTCGATGGCTAGAGAAGATAGAGTCAGTGATTGACATCAGCAATTGTGCCACACATCAGAGGGTGAAGTATGCAGCTTGCTTGCTATCAGGGAAGGCATTGACATGGTGGAACACACAGCTACAGGCTAGGGGCAGAGAAGCAGCTATAGGTATGACATGGGACGAATTTAAGGCGTTATTGCAAGAAGAGTACTGCCCGGACAATGAAATGCAGAAACTGGAACATGAACTTTATCATCACTCTATGATAGGAGCTGGTCACGCAGCCTACACAGATCGATTCCATGAATTAGCCAGACTAGTTCCTCATATGGTTACCCCTGAATCCAAGAGAATCGCGAGGTACATATATGGTCTTGTGCCTGAAATCCGTGGAACTGTGAAAACGACTGAGCCGTCTACAATACAAAGTGCAATACTGAGGGCAGGAACCCTGACAGACGAGATGGTTAGAAATGGTACTTTGAAGAGCAGTGACAAGAGGAAGGAAGCGAGTGGGTCGAATAAGCAGATGGACGTGGTAGCAGACAACAAAAGGGCAAGAGTTTTTGTGGCAACTGGTACCGAACAAAGAAAGTATGCGGGTACACATCCCAAGTGTGCTAAATGTGCTTATCATCATCCGAAGACCAAGCCCTGCCGCTTGTGTACAAATTGCAATCGATACGGCCATTTTAAGGAGCAGTGTAAAACACAGGCAGCACCGGCTAACGTGGGCAACATGAGGAATAATCAAAGGACTTGCTTTGAATTTAACAACCCGAACCACTTCCGGAATAATTGTCCTAAGTTGAATGGAACGCAGAGGCAACCACAAGGTAACCAACACCTAGCTTTAGCAATTGACGGAAACAACCCGAACCCTGTACTCAATATCAGTCCACCCCGAGATCGAGCATTCTATATAGGGACCGAGGCAGCCCGCAATGCATAACTGGTACGTTTTCCCTAGAGCATTAAGTGATCCACCGTATTATTCAGATTCAGGGAGTCTCATTAGATAAGAAACCTAGACGCGTAAGTTTTGGCATAAGCACTTTAACCATACACCCTGATTTCGCGAAACCTAAGGGTAGACCTTTAAGTATCATCGATTGAATCACGAGGACGTGATTCCTCTGACATGGGAAGAATGTCACAATTCTCAATTTCCGGTCATTTCTCAAATGTAACAATTCGCATTTTCGGGTCACTATTCACTTTTACTATTCATTTTTACTATTCATCATATTTTGGGTCATTATTTAAACTCAAACTTTTTCCCGAAAATTACTATTCACAAATTACTATTCACGAGTTACTATTCACCGTAATTTTTATTATTTACTGATTTCGCCTAAATTGAACAAGTAAATACTTTTACACAATTTTCATGCATAAACAATGTACTCTGTACTCATAATATATAAAAATCTATAAAAACTTTTATAGATCTATAAATATTTATCATTGATCTAAAAATATATAATACTCATGTCTCATGTAACAAATACGTACTTTTAACACATTTTCATAAATGAACAAGTTAAATCCGCTTTAGTCATTTATTATTTTTAATGCCACTTATCATTGAGCACTTATCATTAAACACTTATCATTAAAAGCCCTTTTTCAAACTCAAATTTATTACTGGGTTTTATACTACTTATCATTTTTACTTATCATTTTCACTTATCACTGGGCTTTTACGCTTAACAATGTAAACTCTTTACTGGCCTTTAACTCTTAACACTGTAAGAAGGGTACAGTCTCCTTAGTGCAGGAGCACTAAGTTAGCTACTATGAATTTCCAGATGGGAATCCAAAGCGCTTTAGTCCCACATACCAATTTCACGAATACGGTTTTGAATGCGCAGATCCAAAGAATAGATTACTCTGAGGGACTTAGACTTA
>BPTQ01000006.1:206976734-206996732 GCA_019973895.1 Chrysanthemum seticuspe | reverse complement strand
ACGTGCGACAATACTCTATGCTGTCGGAGAGGTATTGATAGTACTATAAGTCGGGTAGCCCCCGCCCTTGTGTACCCGATTCATGACCTTGGGATTAATATAGTACTATTTGGGATGCCCCCGCCCATGTGTGCGGATTCTTGGCCATGGGTGAATATAATCCGGTGTATTGTGCAAACTATATTTTGGCAGTGGGTTGTGAACACACAGGTTGCAAGTTCTTTATGGCGGAACTTGGAACTGAGTGGATTTACAATGCCTTTGCTGTGTGAACATTCTTTAAAGGCTTTACATGTTAAACAAACTCTATGAACTCACCAACCATTGTGTTGACACTTTAGCATGTTTATCTCAGGTCAATAAGACGATAGCTGTTGCATGGAACTTAGAGTCGCACGACATGTTTTGAAGACTTTATACATTCGTATTTACCATTCGAAACATTTTGTAAACATTTTTGTATTATACTTTGGGACCTCATTGTTTGTAACTCTGATTTCATTAATCGAATGGTAACTTTTCAAAACGTCTCATTTAGAGGTCGTTTTCTATAACTTGTACTTTGTATTATGAAGTAGCACCCCAATGACACAGTCTTCCGCTGCGGTATTTTGGGGGTGTTACAGATTGGTATCAGAGCCTTGGTTATAGAGAACTAGGTTGCATTTAAGAGCCTAGACTATAACTCCTTTATACGTTAAGACTCTCCATTGTAATTGCCTTACACACACTTCGTGCGCATATGCTTCTTGTTAGTTGTTTGTTTAGATCCACGTTGTTGGATGATATGACTTTAGTAATAATAAGGAAACCACATAATTTAATCGAGTCATTAAAAATATGGAGCTCAGTAATAACTAATTATTTAACTTGATCTTGTGACAGTTCTTGTTTGATGAGACATGAGATTTGAGTTAAATAATATTATTACTTAGCTTTAGAAATTTGATGACTTGGTTATCTTATTATCTGTCTCAGAAAGCGAATTTTGTGTCGGGAAATCTTAAGTAGGATGATTTATAATCTCCTTATTTGAATGGATTGGGACGCCTCTTTATTCAAATAAAGAAGTTATAAACCACCGAACCATATGTTTATAACCCATTAATTACATAAATTTGGACGCTTCTTTATGTAAGTAATGAATTATAAATAAGTGGGCTTATTTGCATCCGATACGATTCCCTAACCACATTATGGGTGTATTACAACGTAACCCATACACTATTCCTATTGAATAAGAGAGAACCCCATTGTTATAGAGACCACACTTTTCTTAGACACGCTATAAGTAGTTAACATCAACAGAACTTCGGGACGAAGTTCCCTTAAGGGGTAGAGACTGTAACAATTCGCATTTTCGGGTCACTATTCACTTTTACTATTCATCATATTTTGGGTCATTATTTAAACTCAAACTTTTTCCCGAAAATTACTATTCACAAATTACTATTCACGAGTTACTATTCACCGTAATTTTTATTATTTACTGATTTCGCTTAAATTGAACAAGTAAATACTTTTACACAATTTTCATGCATAAACAATGTACTCTGTACTCATAATATATAAAAATCTAGTTACTATTTATAAATATCTAGATATTTTCAAAAATATCTAAACACTATTCATCAAAATATCTAAACACTATTCATCAAAATATCTAAACACTATTCATCAAAATATCTAGATATTTTCAGATATTTTCCCTATAAATAGAAAGAAAACTAGTTCATTTTATTTCACAGAAAAACACACACATTTCCCCCCTCCTCCTTGATGTCGCCACCCTCCATACACACTCCATACTTGATTTTCAGGCTCCGAGTTATACACATAAGTTGAAGGCATTAGTATTCTCCACGTAAAAATTAAGTTTATTTTGTATTTCTGCGGTTGGATTAAGAGCTACACAATGGTGGGTTGGAGCTGTGGGTCCCAGGAAATTCTCAAAACTTTTGCAAGAATAGATCGGACAATATTAAAGATGGGTTTTTGTTTTTGAAGCTATTGGGATAGTTATGGGGTAGATATGAGGTGATTTAGAGGTTTTTATAGTTTAGGAAATGGACTTTTGAATTTAGATGCGGAAGCGCTGCCCAATTTTCTAGTATCATTCATCAGTTATTATCAGGTGAGTTCTTAGCCCCGTTTTTAATACTTGTTTTACAAACTCTTTGGGGGAGATACATGCTCAAATACTTGCTTTTACTTTTATAAGTACTCTAAACTTTTACTAATTATTGTGAGTCATAGCCCTTACTCTTTTAATACTTGTTTTACAAACTCTTTGGGGGATATACATGCTCAACTATTTTTTTTACTTTTACAAATACTGAAAACATTATACTTGATTGCATTATACATGATTGCATTATACTTGATCACATTATACTTTGTTGCATTATACTTGATTACTTTATACTTGATTTCGTTTTACATGCTTGGAAATACTTGCCTAAATACATGAATTGTATTTACAAACGTGCGACAATACTCTATGCTGTCGGAGAGGTATTGATAGTACTATAAGTCGGGTAGCCCCCGCCCTTGTGTACCCGATTCATGACCTTGGGATTAATATAGTACTATTTGGGATGCCCCCGCCCATGTGTGCGGATTCTTGGCCATGGGTGAATATAATCCGGTGTATTGTGCAAACTATATTTTGGCAGTGGGTTGTGAACACACAGGTTGCAAGTTCTTTATGGCGGAACTTGGAACTGAGTGGATTTACAATGCCTTTGCTGTGTGAACATTCTTTAAAGGCTTTACATGTTAAACAAACTCTATGAACTCACCAACCATTGTGTTGACACTTTAGCATGTTTATCTCAGGTCAATAAGACGATAGCTGTTGCATGGAACTTAGAGTCGCACGACATGTTTTGAAGACTTTATACATTCGTATTTACCATTCGAAACATTTTGTAAACATTTTTGTATTATACTTTGGGACCTCATTGTTTGTAACTCTGATTTCATTAATCGAATGGTAACTTTTCAAAACGTCTCATTTAGAGGTCGTTTTCTATAACTTGTACTTTGTATTATGAAGTAGCACCCCAATGACACAGTCTTCCGCTGCGGTATTTTGCGGGTGTTACATCAAACTCCATATTCATCATATTAGCTCATGCATAGTTTTGCATTTCACATTAAACGCATAATTTCTTATTAAATAAACGTTATCGCGTAATTAATTATTTTGAACATTTGATACGATACTTCCAAAAAAATTAATCACAATATATTTTTATACTCATATTAAGTTTATAAAAATATTATTATTAGTTTACCCAGTGTTTTGAACTTATTTTGCATATAAATTGTTAAGTTTATATAATTACGACGGTTTTTGTAAATTCAACCCGATAAATATTTATTCACTCAAATCTTTCAAGAAATGTATTTTTATAATTTTTATGGCCTCAATATATTTTATCTTGACCCGTGAAAATTTATTTTTAACTAACGCTACCCTAAATGCTTAAATAAATACATAAGTTACTAATATTTCTTAACAAATTACACTTCTATTTATACCCACAATTAATTAACTACATCAAATCACATATGGTCTTCTTTTTCTTTTGATGATGTCGACCAAACAAAATGAGTCACACAAATTCACTAAATATCTCATGTTATTATAATGTATTATACATAAACACTACACATACAAACACAATTTCTCAAGTGCAACACCATTTTCTCTCTTTCTCTTCTCAACAAAACCGGCAACAACAAGGGTGCAAGAGGAATTCATCAAAAACTTTTCTAGTCAAGTTTTATTCACTCTAGTTACACTCTTTGTATAGGTTTTGAAATAAAAACCTAGGGTGATTAGGAAAACCCTTTGTTCTCATAAACCTCATCATGTATTCTTGTAAGCATCTCATGTCCATTTTTCATCTTTCATATTCATTTCATATTCATTTCATCATATTTGAGCAAAAACATGCAAGTCATATGATGTTGTACCACTTTTTCATTGATTTTTAAGAGTTATGAATATATATAAGTCATCCTATAATTACTCCTTGTTATATATTATTTTTGGTGATGTCTAGGAACCCATGACACCCTAAGAAGGTGTATGGTAGGATTAGAATAGCTTCGAAGTTGTTTTGAATGGGTTAGAATAGGTTTGGCGCGAGAAAAACTCATTTCGACAAGTTTGTAAAATGGGTCTGTCCATATTTTGAAAATCTGGAAAATCCGACAGTGGGTATAATATTTTGGGCTAGATATTTAGAAAATACACTTTAAAACGAAAATGTGGCCGCTTGAACGGATTAAAACGGAGCTATAACGAAGAAGTTATGAATTTTTCAAGTTGGCGACGAAAACTATAATTTTCTGGAAATTTCCGCATGAAAATGTCACCCTTTACGAGTCAAAAATGAAACTTAGGTGTTATAAATTATGTCGACTTGTCAAAAATATATTAGTATACTTTGATACGAATCTAAGGATGTAGAAAACGTAGAAAACGGACTTGTAACGAGTAAATTACACGCGATAAACCAAGTTGCCGTAACTTTATTCTATTAGCAAAATTAATATATTTTCTATTAAAAACATACTACGGCAACTAAAGGACCATGTTGAGGGTCGTTTTTGACATGGATGTAGTACTTTTTATAACGAGATGTCTTCTAGTATAAGTGAGTTCGCCTAGCCTATTTTCCAAAATGTCCAACCGTTTGTCAAGCGGAGTCGTAACGAATAAAATATAGTCACTCAAACTTTGCCGGAAACCACCCTTAAACTATACTTTTGGACTAAAGTACCATACTTAACCAATATTTTTTATTTGTGATCGAGACCTTTAGGATGGAAACTTAAATACTAAAACTTTGAGATAATGATACAAGCTTTCCAAAACTGATGGGTTCGTTTCCTAACACTCGATGTGCACCATTTTGCGACTATCATAGGAGATTGTTTCAACGTAACTACTTGTAGAGTATTTTTAGTACGACGGGATGTCATAAACATATTTTGACGATAAACATTATTTCCAAAACGTACAAGTGGTATGGATATCATATGGATTTGCATGCACGACATTGTATCACGCATTCACGAAAACATATCATAACTCAAGTCATGACATTCATTTTAGGTCGCGGATAGTTTCCGAGCCTCATTGTAGTGCACTTCATTTTGTTAGCATATCAATCATACCAGGTGAGTTCATACCCCGCTTTTACTTGTTTAAATTCTTACAAACTCTTTGGGGGAGATACATGCTTAAATACTTGTTTTACTCTTGCGAATACTCAAACCATTTATACAATTGTGTTACACTATACTTCTTATACTCTTTGGACATTATGTGTGGTTTATTGCGATATGTGCCTTAATGTGCTAAACTTGTTTTCCATTATGCCTCAACATACATACATTAGCAACTGGTTAACTCCTGCGGGAGCCGGCGGAGAGGTATTGATAGTACTATCGGGCTGACGCCCCCACCCTTGGGTCCTTGATGACGTGACCTAGGGTGAATATAATCTGTTATTCAATGAAACATAACAAACAATTTAGACTTGTCGAGAGGTTCAGTTGGCTGTGATTCTTTGCATTAAGTACATGTATATATCGTATGCACCTATGTCCTACTTACAAACAAGATTGACAATTCCATATTTTGGCAATGGGTTGTAAACACACAGGTTGCAAGTTTTGTATGGGCGGAACTTGGAACTGAGTGGATTTACAATGCCTTTGCTGCATAAACAATTTTCGAAAGGCTTTACATTTCATCACAAACTTATGAACTCACCAACCTTTGTGTTGACACTTTTTAGCATGTTTATCTCAGGTCGTAAGGCGATAGCATTTCATGGAGCTTTTGGGTCACATGGCATACATTGGAGTCTTATGCTTTTCACAATTACCATTCGACATGTTTTGTAAACCTTTATGTATTATCAAACTTTGGGATCTCATGTTTTGTAAACTTTAACTTATGTAATCGAATGGTAAACTTTTTAAAACGTCTCATTATAGAGGTCGTTTTCTTTATCCATACTTTGTGCTATGACGTTATACCCCAATGACACTATCGTTCCGCTGCGATATTTTGGGGGTGTGACAGATTGGTATCAGAGACTTGGTTATAGAGAACTAGGTTGCATTTTAGTTCCTAGACTATAACCGCTTTCACGTCGATCCTTTCTTTTCCTATCGCCTTACACACTTTTCGTGCGCATATGTTTTCTTAAATATTTCTTCTAGAACCACCTCATTGGATAACGTGGTTTCCTTGTACCGATAGGGGAGTCCCAAAATCTAGTCAAGTCATTAAAAATATGGAGCTCAGTAATGAGCACTTATCTAACTTGATCTCGTGACAGTTCTAGTTTGATGAGACACGAGATCGAGCTAAATAAGTGTTACTATAAAGCTGTATAGATTTGATGATTTTGCCCGAGGATGGGAGTTCTCTTGAGGATACTTTGGGAACTGCTGGCGACCAAACCTCATAGTGACTTTAGCACCTAAAGGAATTTCCTATACACCAAGTGCGACTCTCCCTAGATACCTACACTAAATTTCTCCTCCACCGTTTAGAATCGGATGATAGAGTGGCTACCTATTTCAGTAACATCAATCGCCGAGACATGTATGCTTGGTGGTATGTACACGTGTGAAATGAGGCAGTTATAATTATGGTGGCCAACATAATTATAAATGCGTCACAACCCACGTGGACATATGCGACCACGCATACGTAGATCGGTGTGGGCACACCTTAGGAACCAATTTGTGGCGTGGTATTATGTTTGAGGACGTTAAGTATAGACATTGGGAATTCAACGGTTCTTTCCCTTGCAGAGATCATGGCACCAAAGAGGGTAACACGCAGTACTGGCCGAGGTGGTGCGGCACAAAGGGGTGGAAGGACAAGTGAGCGTGGAGGTAGAGAAGGCGGTAGCGACATGGGTAACAATGACAACAACACTGGCGGAAACCCTGATTTTGCCGCCATCATCGCTCAACAACTTCAAATCTTGCTTCCCACTATTGTCACACAAGTTGGAAACCATATGAACAACTCAGGAAACCACGGGAACGGGAATGGCGACACCAACAATGTAGTTGGCAGTGGCAACAATACCAACAACAACAACAACAACACCAACAATAACAACAACAACAACAGAACTGGATGCACATATAAGGAATTTTCAGTATGCAAACCCGTGGAGTTTGATGGTATAGGAGGTGCTTTGGCGTATACTCGATGGCTAGAGAAGACAGAGTCAGTGATTGACATCAGCAATTGTGCCACACATCAGAGGGTGAAGTATGCAGCTTGCTTGCTATCAGGGAAGGCATTGACATGGTGGAACACACAGGTACAGGCTACAGGCAGAGAAGCAGCTATAGGTATGACATGGGACGAATTTAAGGCGTTATTGCAAGAAGAGTACTGCCCGAACAATGAAATGCAGAAACTGGAACATGAACTTTATCATCACTCTATGATAGGAGCTGGTCACGCAGCCTACACAGATCGATTCCATGAATTAGCCAGACTAGTTCCTCATATGGTTACCCCTGAATCCAAGAGAATCGCGAGGTACATATATGGTCTTGTGCCTGAAATCCGTGGAACTGTGAAAACGACTGAGCCGTCTACAATACAAAGTGCAATACTGAGGGCAGGAACCCTGACAGACGAGATGGTTAGAAATGGTACTTTGAAGAGCAGTGACAAGAGGAAGGAAGCGAGTGGGTCGAATAAGCAGATGGACGTGGTAGCAGACAACAAAAGGGCAAGAGTTTTTGTGGCAACTGGTACCGAACAAAGAGAGTATGCGGGTACACATCCCAAATGTGCTAAATGTGCTTATCATCATTCGAAGACCAAGCCCTGCCGCTTGTGTACAAATTGCAATCGATACGGCCATTTTAAGGAGTAGTGTAAAACACAGGTAGCACCGGCTAACGTGGGCAACATGAGGAATAATCAAAGGACTTGCTTTGAATGTAACAGCCCGAACCACTTCCCGAATAATTGTCCTAAGTTGAATGGAACGCAGAGGCAACCACAAGGTAACCAACACCTAGCTTTAGCAATTGACGGAAACAACCCGAACCATGTACTCAATATCAGTCCACCCCGAGATCGAGCATTCTATATAGGGACCGAGGCAGCCCGCAATGCATAACTGGTACGTTTTCCCTAGACCATTAAGTGATCCACCGTATTATTCAGATTCAGGGAGTCTCATTAGATAAGAAACCTAGACGCATAAGTTTTGGCATAAGCACTTTAACCATACACCCTGATTTCGCGAAACCTAAGGGTAGACCTTTAAGTATCGTCGATTGAATCACGAGGACGTGATTCCTCTGACATGGGAAGAATGTCACAATTCTCAATTTCCAGTCATTTCTCAAACTCCATATTCATCATATTAGCTCATGCATAGTTTTGCATTTCACATTAAACGCATAATTTCTTATTAAATAAACGTTATCGCGTAATTAATTATTTTGAACATTTGATACGATACTTCCAAAAAAATTAATCACAATATATTTTTATACTCATATTAAGTTTATAAAAATATTATTATTAGTTTACCCAGTGTTTTGAACTTATTTTGTATATAAATTGTTAAGTTTATATAATTACGACGGTTTTTGTAAATTCAACCCGATAAATATTTATTCACTCAAATCTTTCAAGAAATGTATTTTTATAATTTTTATGGCCTCAATATATTTTATCTTGACCCGTGAAAATTTATTTTTAACTAATGCTACCCTAAATGCTTAAATAAATACATAAGTTACTAATATTTCTTAACAAATTACACTTCTATTTATACCCACAATTAATTAACTACATCAAATCACATATGGTCTTCTTTTTCTTTTGATGATGTCGACCAAACAAAATGAGTCACACAAATTCACTAAATATCTCATGTTATTATAATGTATTATACATAAACACTACACATACAAACATAATTTCTCAAGTGCAACACCATTTTCTCTCTTTCTCTTCTCAACAAAACCGGCAACAACAAGGGTGCAAGAGGAATTCATCAAAAACTTTTCTAGTCAAGTTTTATTCACTCTAGTTACACTCTTTGTATAGGTTTTGAAATAAAAACCTAGGGTGATTAGGAAAACCCTTTGTTCTCATAAACCTCATCAAGTATTCTTGTATGCATCTCATGTCCATTTTTCATCTTTCATATTCATTTCATATTCATTTCATCATATTTGAGCAAAAACATGCAAGTCATATGATGTTGTACCACTTTTTCATTGATTTTTAAGAGTTATGAATATATAAGTCATCCTATAATTACTCCTTGTTATATATTATTTTTGGTGATGTCTAGGAATCCATGACACCCTAAGAAGGTGTATGGTAGGATTAGAATAGCTTCGGAGTTGTTTTGAATGGGTTAGAATAGGTTTGGCGCGAGAAAAACTCATTTCGACAAGTTTGTAAAATGGGTCTGTCCATATTTTGAAAATCTGGAAAATCCGACAGTGGGTATAATATTTTGGGCTATATATTTAGAAAATACACTTTAAAACGAAAACGTGGCCGCTTGAACGGATTAAAACGGAGCTATAACGAAGAAGTTATGAATTTTTCAAGTTGGCGACGAAAACTATAATTTTCTAGAAATTTCAGCATGAAAATGTCACCCTTTATGAGTCAAAAATGAAACTTAGGTGTTATAAATTATGTCGACTTGTCAAAAATATATTAGTATACTTTGATACGAATTTAAGGATGTAGAAAACGTAGAAAACGGACTTGTAACGAGTAAATTACACGCGATAAACCAAGTTGCCGTAACTTTATTCTATTAGCAAAATTAATATATTTTCTATTAAAAACATACTACGGCAACTAAAGGACCATGTTGAGGGTCGTTTTTGACATGGATGTAGTACTTTTTATAACGAGATGTCTCTAGTATAAGTGAGTTCGCCTAGCCTATTTTCCAAAATGTCCAACCGTTTGTCAAGCGGAGTCGTAACGAATAAAATATAGTCACTCAAACTTTGCCGGAAACCACCCTTAAACTATACTTTTGGACTAAAGTACCATACTTAACCAATATTTTTTCTTTGTGATCGAGACCTTTAGGATGGAAACTTAAATACTAAAACTTTGAGATAATGATACAAGCTTTCCAAAACTGATGGGTTCGTTTCCTAACACTCGATGTGCACCATTTTGCGACTATCATAGGAGATTGTTTCAACGTAACTACTTGTAGAGTATTTTTAGTACGACGGGATGTCATAAACATATTTTGACGATAAACATTATTTCCAAAACGTACAAGTGGTATGGATATCATATGGATTTGCATGCACGACATTGTATCACGCATTCACGACAACATATCATAACTCAAGTCATGACATTCATTTTAGGTCGCGGATAGTTTCCGAGCCTCATTGTAGTGCACTTCATTTTGTTAGCATATCAATCATACCAGGTGAGTTCATACCCCGCTTTTACTTGTTTAAATTCTTACAAACTCTTTGGGGGAGATACATGCTTAAATACTTGTTTTACTCTTGCGAATACTCAAACCATTTATACAATTGTGTTACACTATACTTCTTATACTCTTTGGACATTATGTGTGGTTTATTGCGATATGTGCCTTAATGTGCTAAACTTGTTTTCAATTATGCCTCAACATACATACATTAGCAACTGGTTAACTCCTGCGGGAGCCGGCTGAGAGGTATTGATAGTACTATCGGGCTGACGCCCCCACCCTTGGGTCTTTGATGACGTGACCTAGGGTGAATATAATCTGTTATTCAATGAAACATAACAAACAATTTAGACTTGTCGAGAGGTTCAGTTGGCTGTGATTCTTTGCATTAAGTACATGTATATATCGTATGCACCTATGTCCTACTTACAAACAAGATTGACAATTCCATATTTTGGCAATGGGTTGTAAACACACAGGTTGCAAGTTTTGTATGGGCGGAACTTGGAACTGAGTGGATTTACAATGCCTTTGCTGCATAAACAATTTTCGAAAGGCTTTACATTTCATCACAAACTTATGAACTCACCAACCTTTGTGTTGACACTTTTTAGCATGTTTATCTCAGGTCGTAAGGCGATAGCATTTCATGGAGCTTTTGGGTCACATGGCATACATTGGAGTCTTATGCTTTTCACAATTACCATTCGACATGTTTTGTAAACCTTTATGTATTATCAAACTTTGGGATCTCATGTTTTGTAAACTTTAACTTATGTAATCGAATGGTAAACTTTTTAAAACGTCTCATTATATAGGTCGTTTTCTTTATCCATACTTTGTGCTATGACGTTATACCCCAATGACACTATCGTTCCGCTGCGATATTTTGGGGGTGTGACAATATGTTTGCTCACAAAGCTCTGATAGCCCTTCAGAAGGTATTTTTTGACAAACAATTTATTCCTTTGTTTATAAAGTTCATGTTCATGATATATTGCACATATGTTTTTAATGAATGACAGTGAAAGAACTAGGAAGTTATACCATACAGCAAAAGAAAAGTTTTAAAAGCTCACCACCACGTATTGTGAAGAAAAGCTCTGATAACCCTTCAGAAGGTATATTTTTGACAAACAATTAATTCCTCTGTTTATAAAATTCATGTTCATGGTATATAGCATATACGTTTTTTAATGAATGACAATGAAGAAACTAGGAAAGAATACCATACAACAAAAGAAAAGTTTTAAAAACCCTCCACCATGTATTATGTTGTTAGATAGCTTAACATGCATTGTTTATTAATTTAAAAAGTTTACACCTGTATGTTTTTGAATCTGCAACAGTTAAGCCTCGACAAAAGATAACTACTGTAATGGAAACATCCATGTTTGAATGTGACACACCAGGTAGAAGCTCCGGAATCCATGTTTTGAATGTTGGAAACCAGCCAGAAGGTAGTATGTTGTTTAACGTTTTATATATACATTATACATTGTACTTAGACTATGTTGATTAATTCATAACATCTAATCCACCACCAAAGAGAAGTTTTGGAAAGCAATCAACATCTTTTGAAGCACATTCAACTCATGAAAGCTCTGAGATTGATACTTTTAACTTTGAATCCCTCTCATCAGGTAGTATGTTCATAAAAAATTCTATAAGTTTAGGAAGAATGGTGAAGCTATAAGGGAAACGGAAGATGATACTAAAGGATCAAGCATACTTGAATTTTATGAACCTTGCTCACAACACATCAATGATATTGGAATTAGTGGAAATTCTTTTTCATTCGCTGTGACTTCATATGTGGAAACACTACTTTTGCTTGATCGTTCGGATTCCATCATTCGTGTGGCACGCTGATATTGATGGTAAGGTGTCGTGATGAAAGTTCAGTTATTAAATTAGGATAGCTTAATTAAAATACTTATGATGAATCTCGCATTTTGTTATCCTTTTTCTATTTCAAAACATGTAAGTTATTCTAATTGGCTTCAACCATCTGATCCTCCTTTGCAAACGGTGTTCGCCTCACACAACTACTAGACCAGTCTGTTGTCTCCCACCCCTTTTGGTTTCTAGGCCAGAAATTAAAGCTGTACATCGTCCTCAAGAATCAAGAAAGAATTTGATTTTTATCATTATTACCTCACTTTATGAAAGTCAGAAACAGAACCAAAGAGGTGTCTTTATGCGGGTAAAATGAGTAATTTGCATTTTTATTAAGGCGATTTCATTGACAAGAGATATATTTAGCATCTTATATGTGTTAGGAATTATAAATTCCAGGTATTAAAGAGTCGGTCACCTCAAGTATATGTAATCATTAGAAAGCTCGTAGTCGTAGTTATTTTAAGTTAAGTAGTATTTAGTTTAGGAACACCGTGGAGGACGGACGGGTCTTTACCCACTGTATGCCTGATCCACAGCCCGATGTGTGGCGTTTTATTGTAAGACTATAAATACTCTCTACCTTCCAAGGTAGAGAGTTGGAGCTCATTTCACTTTCTCTCACTAAGTTCCCTAAACCTCTAACTTTATCTCTCTAAAACACTCTTGTACGCCTACTTGTATTAATGGTTTGATGTGTATGTGAAATCCAATATTTTACAATTGGTATCAAGAGCCATGGTTAGATCATCTCTTACATATCTTTGGATTTCTAGTGGTTTTTAGGTGGTTTTTGAGTTTGAAAAAGTTTAGTGGTTTTTGCATCATTTGGGTGATTTCTAGTGTTAAAGTTTGAATTTTGATAGTACTTTTGTGTTTAGAATCATCACAAGTATTTAGGTTTTGATTTTGAAGGCTTGAATCATCGTGGTTGGGTTGTTTTTGGATTGAAAAGTGGTGTTTTTGAGATTTTCTTGCTAGCGACTTGAGCCACGGATTGTTATTCTTGGTAGCGACTTGCTTTGTACGTTGGTAGCGAGTTTCAGTTTAAGTGGTAGCGACTTGGTCCTAGCGACTTGTCTTTTGAGACAAGCCGACAAATAGTACAAGTTAGTGGATTCTCTACTACGGCTAGCGACTTAGTGAGGTTAGCGACTTGCTTCAGAAAGTGTTAGCGAGTTGCAGTGCAAATTGTTAGCGACTTAGTATTCTTAGCGACTTGGACCTTAGCGAATTGCTGTTTAGCGACTTAACTGTGTAGCGACTTGGTGCTTAGCGATTTGGTGATTTAGCGACTTGCTCTTTAGCGACTTGACTGTGTAGTGACTTGGTGCTTAGCGATTTGGTGATTTAGCGAGTTGCTACTTAGCGACTTGGTGCTTAGCGACTTGGTTCAAGGGTTATAGAGACTTGGTTGATTTTTACGAAGAAGAGGTTTGACCAAAGTTGACTTTTTACGTCAAAACTTCAAACGGCCATAACTTTTGATCCGTAACTCCGTTTTCAGCGAAATACCTGTCAAAACGACCGGAACAGCCTGAATATTGTGATGTTTCACCACAATGTCGTGAAACGAATTTTTCGAGGCCCAAATCCTCTCCGAAAGGAAGTTATTGAGCTTTTAAGTTTTTAGACCTAAATTTCTCCATAAAATTGTGCAACAACCAACCCAAATCACAACCAAACAACATCTCTGCTTATCCCACAAACAATCATAAGACCTAACACACAATTGTCTATCATTGTGTCGATCCATCAGTAATCTTAACACATTTCATTGGTCATTGCTTAACGGTTTGGTCTTGATTTTAGTAAAATCCCGCGAAAGATTCTATTTCTCGGTTTAAATCATAGACTTGTAAAATCCCGTGCATTCTACCACATCATGTCTTACTCTACTGACCCAGTGATTTCAGAAGTGCTTAAATTATATGATGCTGTGGACAATAATGTTAATGAATGCTACACTGAACGATTAAAGATGTTTGAATTAAACAATGAGGATGTGAGATCTTCATGTTCTGAGTAATATGAGAATGAATTGCACCTGCTACAGAATGCCATGCAAATGGAATGCAGCATTGAGCCCTATCATCTACTTCATCTGCACCTCATACAGCTGTTATCCATAGCTGGGGATCGAACATGTAGTGCTCTTTTCCGCCAGGACTTACCTACATTGACAAGAAGCTTGTTGTTGAACTTAGAGCATTTAAAGCTGCAACTTACCAATGAAGAGGTTCAAAAGGATGGTTCCAGTGCAGCTCTTCAAGTAATCTACAAACAATTTCAGCCATTCATCAGTGGGGAATATTCAGCAGATTACGATCAACACTTGACTGGAATTTCCTTCAAAAAACACACTGGAATGGAAATTCAGGAATTCATTGAGACATTTATCCAACTCATGGATAATATGAAAAAGTTCATTGAAGAATCTGCACAAAAGAATGAAGACGTGAATGAGTGTCAGGTGCAGTTGAAAGATTGTTGTGATAAGTTGGGTAATGTATCTGTTGAAGAATCGGGTGTTGCTGAATGCAGAATGTCAATGACAACAAAAAATGATGAGTCGGATAATGCAAAAATGGAATCGTCGTGCTCAAATTCACAAGAGAGAGAGGTGCACCAGACACAACATGTGCAAGTTAATGCAAAGGAACGCTCCATGGAAGCTTCGGATGTACCCAAGATAGAGATGCACCCGTCACAGCCTGTGCATGTCAATGCTGAGGTAAGTTGCATGGAAGTTTCTGCTGTACCTAGTTGTGCATCTTCTACTCAAAATGATGATTATGAACTGCATGAGTACGCTGCATTTGTGCCTGATGATTCCCTTACCACTGAGCTTAACATATATAAGGATCAAGTTGCTATTTATGAACAGCGTGCTAAGTTTGAGTTGACCACCCGTGAGCAGGAAATGGATGTCCAAATACGTACAATCATTAGAAAAAGTAATTTTAGAGAAGAAGTATTAAAACAAGAGTTAAACTCCTTACAAGAAAAGCTTTCTAAAACTGCTAAGCAAAAACACGAACTTCAAGAAAATGTTAAAATGCTTAAGCAAGAATTCAAGGCTAAGGAATCAAAACTTTTGAATGATTTTTCCAATCTAAAAACTTTGAAAAACAAGCTTGAAAATAAGTTGTACGTACAAGGGAATACCATTCAGACTGCTCACATGATTACTAAGCATAGAGTCTTAAGCGATAAGCATAGCATTCCCCTTGTTGAGGAACCAAATCCAGAGGTAATTAAAAAGGCTAGAAATGCTCATAAGGTGCTTTATGATGGTAATGAAATCCTTAAGCCTAGGCAGAAACCTAGTTGCGTTGAGTGCACTGAGGAAGATAAGAAATCTGATGAAGTCACTTGGGAGAAAATGAATAAGAAGTTAGAAGATCCTGAGTATAAAAAGAATAACATAACGATCAAACCCCATAATTACAATAAAGAAAATTGGATCTCCTTGAACAAGTTTAAGCCTCAGACTCTATTAACCCCTGAACAAGTGTTCTGGAAAAAGGATATGGAAATGCAAAAAGCTGAAAATCTTGTTGAAAAGAATCCCCCTTGTAGGAAACTGCCTAAAGCAACTGTGTATCCTCCTAATACACCAATGCACTTAGTTCCTAGATCTATTGCCACTAAAAGCAAGACCTTAATCAGTCAATATGTTATCTTTCAACTATTTGTTGATTTTGAGAAAACTTGTAAGAAAAGGATCACACCCACTGGTATAACTGAAGGGGAAAGGGGTTTTGAGCAAACTAAAGAATGCTATTTAACTGAGGTCATGCCTTTCTTTAAACAACTAAAAGATCAATTTGAGAGTCTTAATAAAGGGACGCATTCTGATATTAAAGAAATGGAAAAGGAATTTGATGCAATGATTGTTGAGGTTAGTGACTATGAGAGAGAATTAAAATATAGTGAGATTGAAAGGAAGAACTTGCATACACTGAATGAGAATCGGATTTCTGAATGTATTGCTCAAGATGTGTTTTTCACTGCTACAAATTGTTCCATTAATGCTTCTCAATTTCATGAATTATCTGTTGCTCTGAAAGTCTCCCATGATCGTGTCATTGAGCTTGAAACAACAAATTCAAAATTGCATGAGAAAATAGAACAGGATGATCATGATAACTTGGTCAAACATTAATCTAAATTAGAAGTTGAACATCTTGCTTTGCAATTAAAACATCAACATCTCAAAGAAAATGTTAAAACCTCAAATATCAAGACATCCTCTGATGCTCCTGAGTTTGATGCAGTTTTTGAAATTAGCAAACGTGATGAACAAATTCGAGCTCATTATAACATGATCAAAAGATTGAAAGCCCAAATTTTACAACTGAAAGGTGAAAAGAAGGATGTGACTGGTTCCCATATGCATCCACCTTTAGATTCTCAGAATTTCCAACTTCAAAACATAATTGATAACTTGCAAAAGGAAAATGATTGTTTTAAAGCTGAAATTTCAAAGGTTAATGATCAAAACAAAGAGTTATGTGATTCATTTAAAGTTAATCATGATAAACAAATTGAAAAGATAACTTCTTTACTTAACGATATTGAGAATCTGAAGCGTGAGGTGAAAGAAAAGTTGCCAATCCCCAATTGCAAATACTCTGTTCCTAAGGTTTCTGCTTGTGATAAATATGCTATCGATATGTTATATATTCCCCCGCCCATTAGGAATAATGAACTTGCACATAAAGCATATCTCTCATACCTTAAGGAAAGTTTGAAGAGTCTCCGTGAGATTGTTGAAGATGAAAGATTAGAAAAACCTTTTGATAGTACTATAGCCTATGCCTGCATGGATGCCAAACGATCTCAGGAACTCTTAGAGTATGTAATTGTCACAAGTCCGAAATCTAGCAATAGGCGAGATAGAATAGTTGTGCCTTGTTCTATGCCTAAGGCCAAGCATGTGACCCTTGATATGCCTTGTTCCATGTCTAAATTCAAGCAAGCAACCTGTGATGTGCCTCCTAGAATTTCAGATCCCAGCACTTCTAGACCAGGAATGCAGAAAGTAGTGAAGCCATGTAATGTTCCCATCGTTACTTCTACAGATGTTAAGATTGACACTAAAGTTTGCGGGTCAAAACCTAGAAGCAATGCAAAGAAGGATAGGATTACGCAAACTAAAAGTGATCATGATAAGGAAGTGAAAGAACACTATAGGGACAAGAAGTTTGATTTGAACAAAAAGAATCGTGTTAGTTCTAGTATTAGCTCTAAGCTTACTAAAATTAATTCGAGGCCTTATGCTGTCTGCAAAACATTTAAAAAATGTTTAATTTCTGGTAATCATGATAAATGTGATGTGTTATTTCTGAGGTCTAAGATTCATAACCCTGTTAAGAAAGCTTGGAGAGCGAAACAGATTAAGCAATCCTGGAAACCTACAGGGAATGTGTTTACAAATGTAGGATTTCAGTGGAAGCCCACAGGTCGAATATTAACGCATGGCAAACCTTACCCCTTAGCTAGATCCACTATGCCTAGAATAGTGCCTGTTAAGGTTTGGAAGCCAACTGGTAGAATAATCCCATTAAGCACAAAATGTCATTTGACTAAGTCTGATGCTTCTACTAGTTCAGCTCCTAGGGATAATGCCATTGCATCTAGGGTTTCTGCTGATTCAAAGATTGCTTGTGCTAACCAAAAGGAACCCATCAGCACGTGGGGATCCAATGTTTCCAATTCTCTATCTTCGTCTGTTGTCCAAAGTAGGTCGTACAAATCGTCCCTTGGTATTTGGATTCGGGCGGCTCTAAACATATGACAGGGCTCTTAACAATGACGTCTGTTCAAATCAGTTCAGGCCTCGTACTTCATCATTATGGCGTCTGCAGATAACACTTCAGGCCCCGTTCCTCATAGAAAAGAAAGGTGTACGCTTCAGTGCGCTTTATCTTCAGAAGAAGAGAAATCTTCATGTTTATGTCCATTCTCATCGAGATTCTTCATCAACAAGCTTCATGTTTCTCCCATGCTCATTCAGTCATCAAGTGGATCTACGTTCATTGGTGTATATTCTTATTCACTTGGTTAAATCAAAAATGGCAACTTCGGATGCAATTTTTGAGGGGGAGAAGAGTGAATTTACTACATGTTGATGGATGTTGATGGCAACTTCATGTTTCTCTCCTCCAACGCCTAATGTTTCACTCACTAAGGATAAATGGGATTTATTGTTTGGGATTCATTATTTCAAGATATGTTTGATGAGTATTTCCAACCGCTAGCGAATGTTGATCATCTAAGAAGTACAACTCAGACTACTCAAGAAACCCAATCTCCAGTTATTCCTCAAGGCGTTGATAATGACTATCATAATATTGCAGTTGCACTCATGAATAATGATCCGCTCTTTGGTATTCCTTTACCAAATCTTCACGAATTATTGTTCATGAATAATGATCCGCTCTTTGGTATTCCTTTGCCAAATCTTCACGGATTATTATTCCTCTCATTGTGCACGCTATAAATCAACCACATGAACATTAAGGAAATTGACCACCTCATCCGCTCGAAGACATTATTGGTGAATCTTCCATATCAGTCTCTACATGTATACCTTTAGGAAGAATGCATTGATGATTGAGGAATCATTTGCTTCGGTTCATTCAGTGGGTCAATGTACATCCGGTTGTATGTTTATTCACGTGTTGGGCATCTGACACAAGTTGATTATTTCAGATTTAATCATCTATCACTTATTTGAGATTGAAGTTGAATTTCTCTAAGGCGTGTTCTTATTTGATAAACTTGCTCGGGCTTAAGAATTTGAGTTGAAGACTTGGTTTATCTAGTTACCAGCAGTCGGGATGTATTGAAGACCTGGTTAACTATCACTTTAAGGAGTTATGTTGTTTTACTCCGTGTCACACGCAGATGTCGTTGTGGATAATCGCAAGAGGTGTTAATGTCTCATACTTTGGTTGAGTATCGAGCACTTAGAAATTTGCTTGGTGCATAAATTCTCAACACCGTTCTTCCATCATTAAGTGCAAGCTTGAGATACATGTGTGGGGAATTCGTCTTTTGTTTCAAGTTTGGTATATCAAGTTTTCTTCTTTAGTGGTTACTTCAAGTTGTCTTCATTTGGGTTGATAAAGATAGTCAGAGAGAGTTTCTGTTGCAGTTGATTCTCACAGGATTCAGTTGAGCTAATTGTTTGTTCTTCTCTATTTCAAGAATATTGGGTATGTATGGGTTATAAGAACTTTATCTCTTCTTGTTTGTTAATCGAGTTGACTTAGGACACTCTTAGTTGACGTTGTCTTTGAGAGAGACTGATAGAAATAGTTGGGTTTACTTCTGTTGAACTTCATTGGTGATTTCTTCTTTTGAACTATATGGTTTGAACTTTGTTTTCTGCTTAAGGGGTGTGTACATAGAGTTCGAACGTGAATTACTACCTTCTTGCCACAACTCTTAAATACGTGGTTCGTTTAAAGATTCACGAGCTATGAGTTGGTTTCATACTCTGTAATTGTGGAGAACGCTAATAGGTGTTGCTGTAGACGCACACTGTGCCTCATTTTGTTGTATTGAGGAATTTCAC
>BPTQ01000006.1:206875283-206976724 GCA_019973895.1 Chrysanthemum seticuspe | reverse complement strand
CAGAAAGGATCACTGGTTCAACTTGTTACTTCGGTGTTTTCATGTTTCTTTGGGTTATTGAGCTTCATTCAATGAGACTGTTATCCTTCACATTCTACTTCTTGGGGGAAATTGTCTTAATTCGAAGATTGTCGGTTATGGGGGAAGCTACCAAAGATTCTCATTTAGAAGGCTCATGTTCAGACAATTTTCTTAGAAGCCTCGAATGCTTTGGTGGTTAAAGTTTAAGAGATGTTGATTTCTTTCTTCTACAACGTGCTGAACGATATCCTTATCTCGGTACTCATTTCATCATCCTCTTAAACTAATTTATCTCTTGTAAATAGTTATTCGAAAAGCAAAATACAAAATTATAAAACCTTCAAAAAGCAAATAGAAAAATATAAAGCTTTCAAAAATCCATAAAAATTGAAAAATCTTGAAAAATTCCAAAAATATTGTCTTTTTGTCATGTTTTTCTCAATTCGATAATATCTATGGTCTTTGTGATGTCATTCAAAGAATGACACGGAACTTTAGATGTTGTTCGAATGTTTAAAAAAAAAAAAAAAAAAAAAATTTCAAAAAATCAAAAAATATTTTTGGGAGAAAAAGAAAAAAATGGCTTACAGTTATTTCAGACTGTAACCCGCGCTTCAAAAATGGTTTATTGTCATTTCAGGCAGTAACCCGTTTTTCAAAGAAAGAAAAGAGCCATACTTTATCATGTTTTCAAAATTCCGTGCTCTGATTCTATAAACCTTTATCTGATGAAAACTAACTATGTTGAAAAATAACTCGGACTCTATTTTTGATAATCATCGGGACTTATTTGTCAAAATATCAATCTCTCAATCAACAACCTATGTCATTGATTGAGGGGGAGAATGATTTCAATTAAATTAAAAATTTATTTGGCATTAAATTGTTTTCAAAAGATATTCATGCATGTTTTACCAATGGAGTTTAAAGTCTTTAAATCCGATCCTTATCAGTTAAAACGCTTTCATAATCAAGTCACAATTCCCCTTAAAAGCTTTCAAAATCAATTTAAATCAATAAGAGATCACAAATCTCAAATGATTTGATAATTGTGATCGGGGGAGAATGTGTGATTTAAACTGGTTTTAAACTGATAATTCGGTAAATGGTTTTATAAGGATGTACATGCTATCCTTCCCACATGTGACAAACGATTTCAAATTTTCCATACACATGTTGAGGGGGAGCATCTATCTTAAACCTATGATTTAAAATGTGATCACTTATCTCAATGTGCAGGTTCCCTCTAGTATGTGCAAAACTCTTTTCAAATCTAGAAGCACATATTGAGGGGGAGCAAAATCACGAAAATCTCATCCTTCCCCAAAATGTTTTATCTACTTGATTCGTTTTGGGAAATGATGTTGATATCTTTTAGAAAATGGTAATCAAAGAAATTAATTCTTCCTCTTGCCTCCGTGTATAAAACGATTTCAAACATTTGATGCACATGTTGAGGGGGAGCACTTGTTCTAAAAATATCAACAACAATTCAGGTACAAAATATTTTGATAATATATCACAAGTATCTGGATTGATTTTCAAATGGTTTTTCAATTGGTTCCAATGGCAGATGAACAATACCAAATAGACCGACCAACGTTACTTTATGTACGGTGATATAAGGATGATAAGGTTAGGTATGTGTTCCCATGATCCGCCAGAACCGAAAGGATCTACCCAGGGACTATCCACTAGTTAGTGTAGAGTTCTTAGGTATGATGATAAAAGGAGAAAAATGAGATATGGGAAGAGTGCGGACTGAGACTGAGCTAGTACTGGAATAAACCCAACAAGGTTCTAGCTATGAAGTCTCGGTAAGCACTGAAGGGGTTGAAGAATTAAAAAGAATTGAATGAGAAAAGGGTGAAAACAAATAGCCCTCCATTTATTCAACCTTAGGGCAGAAACCGGGTTCAATTCATATGCTACTGATGGTAACATCGGTATTGAAGACAAGACGTCATGGACCCAGTGACGCACTGCACTTCAACTTTCCAAACCACTCAAGTTCCTCTTAAAAGGGCTTGTTTCATTCTCACGGGGAACCGACATTATCTATCGCCTTTCTCTTAGAGATTGTTGATATTGAAGAAGGAGACCCTCTCCCTAGTCTCCGGCACAGGATCCAAATATGCACATATTGAGTCTAGATGTCACACCCCCAAAATATCGCAGCGGAACGATAGTGTCATTGGGGTATGACGTCATAGCACCAAGTATGGATAAAGAAAACGACCTCTATAATGAGACGTTTTAAAGAGTTTACCATTCGATTAAAATAAGTTAAGGTTTACAACACATGAGATTCCAAAGTTTGATAATACATAAAGGTTTACAAAACATATCGAATGGTAATTGTTAAAAGCACAAGCCTCCAATGTATGCCATGTGACCCAAAAGCTCCATGAAATGCTATCGCCTTATGACCTAAGATAAATATGCTAAAAAGTGTCAACACAAAGGTTGGTGAGTTCATAAGTTTGTGATAAAATGATCTGAAATACTTTGAGAAATGTTCACACAGCAAAGGCATTGTAAATCCACTCAGTTCCAAGTTCCGCCCATACAAAACTTGCAACCTGTGTGTTCACAACCCATTGCCTAAAATATAATGACAATCATGAATATGCGCATTAAGGTAGTTAAAAATATAAATGTCACCACAAGGGTCTTCCAACAACTCGTGTTGGGATGTTCCTCCAACGACTCACGTTGGGCTGTATCCATAAAAATGGCCTTCCAACATATAAATGATGGGATGTTCCTCCAACGACTCACGTTGGGCTGTATCCAAATAAATGGCCTTCCAACATATAAATGATGGGATGTTTGTTTAAGTCTAGTCACTACACGCACCAAGTCTAAAGTATAAGTAATGTTGTTTGGCAAAAGAGTTTATATGTTTTTGATAAATAAGCATGTATCTCGCCCCAAATAGTTTATAAGAATTTAAACGAGTCAAAGCGGGGTATGAACTCACCTGGTATGATTGATATGCTAACAAAATGAAGTGCACGAAAATGAGGCTCGGAAACTATCCGCGACCTAAAATGAATGTTATGACTTGAGTTATGATATGTTGTCGTGAATGCAAACTTCATATGATATTCATACCACTTGTACGTTTTGGAAATAATGTTTATCGTCAAAATATGTTTATGAAATCCCGTCGTATTAAAAATACTCTACAAGTAGTTACGTTGAAACAATCTCCTATAATAGTCGCAAAATGGTGCTCACCGAGTGTTAGGAAACGAACTCAACAGTTTTGGAAAGCTTGTATCATTATCTCAATGTTTTAGTATTTAAGTTTCCATCCTAGAGGTCTCGATCACAAAGAAAAATATAGATTAAGTATGGTACTTTAGTCCAAAAATATAGTTTAAGGGTGGTTTCCGGCAAAGTTTGAGTGACTATATTTTATTAGTTATAACTCCGCTTGACAAACGGTTGGACATTTTGGAAAATAGGCTAGGCGAACTTACTTTTACTAGAAGACATCTCGTTATAAAAAGTATTATATCAATGTTAAAAACGACCTCCAACACGGTGACTTGTTTTGCCGTAACACTTGCCTATTAGAATTAATATAGTTTTTCTTGTATAATAAAGTTACGGCAACTTTGTAAAAACGTGTATAATTTAATCGTTACAAATCCGTTTTCTACGTTTTATATGTCCTTAGATTCGTATCAAAGTATACTAATATATTTTTGACAAGTCGACATAATTTATAACACCTAAGTTTCATTTTTTACTCGTAAAGGGTGACATTTTCATGCTGAAATTTCCAGAAAATTATAGTTTTCGTCGCCAACTAGAAAAATTCATAACTTCTTCGTTATAGCTCCGTTTTAATCCGTTCAAGCGGCCACGTTTTCGTTTTAAAGTATATTTTCTAAATATTTAGCCCAAAATATTATACCCACTGTCGGATTTTCCAGATTTTCAAAATAAGGACAGACCCTTTTGCAAACTTGTCGAAATGAGTTTTTCTCGCGCCAAACCTATTCTAACCCATTCAAAACAACTCCGAAGCTATTCTAATCTTACCATACACCTTCTTAGGGTGTCATGGGTAATTATATATAACAAGGGGTAATTATAGGATGACTTATATATTCATAACTCTTAAAAATCAATGAAAAAGTGGTACAACATCATATGACTTGCATGTTTTTGCTCATATATGAGGAAATGAATATGAAATGAATATGAAAGATGAAAAATGGACATGAGATGCTTACTAGAATACTTGATGAGGTTTATGAGAACAAAAGAGTTAATCCTAATCACCCAAGGTTTTTATTTCAAAACCTTAATCAAGAGAGTAACTAGAGTAATAAAAACTTGATTAGAAAATTTTGATGATCCTCCTTCTTGGTCCCCTTGGATGGCCGGTTATGGTGTTGAGAGAGAAGAGAATTGGTTTTGATTTTTACTTTGCAAAATGAATGAGTGAAATGAGTTTGGATAATATAAGTATAATACATACACTTGTGAAGATATTTTAGCAAGTTTAATGAGTCATCCCCCTCTTTGGTCGACATTCAAAGAAAGAAAAAGACCAAGTAGTATTTTGTGGTAATTAAATGTATAAGTATAATCAAATATAAGTTAATTGAAGTTAAGTGTTGAATTGTATACACATTTGAGTATTTAGAGTAGCGTTAGATAAAAATAAATTTTAACGGGTCAAGATAAAATATATTAAGGTCATAAAAATTATAAAATACATTTCTTGAAAGATTTGAGTGAATAAATATTTATCGGGTTGAATTTAAGAAAAACGTCGTAATTTATATAAACATAACAATTTATATACGAAATAAATTTAAAACATTGGGTAAACTCATAATATTATTTTTATAGACTTAATATGAGTATAAAAATATATTGTGATAAATTTTGGAAGTATCGGATCAATTGTTCAAAATAATTATTTACGCGATAGCGTTTATTTAATAAGTAATTATGCGTTTAACGTGAAATGCAAAACCATGCATGAACTAATATGATGAATATCGAGTTTGAGAAATGACCAGAAATTGAGAATTGTGACATTCTTCCCATGTCAGAGGAATCACGTCCTCGTGATTCAATCGATGATACATAAAGGTCTACCCTTAGGTTTCGCGAAATCAAGGTGTATGGACAAAGTGCTTATGCCAAAACTTACACGTCTAGGTTTCTTATCTAATGAGACTCACTGAATCTGAATAATGCGGTGGATCACTTAATGGTCTAGGGAAAACGTACCAGTTATGCATTGCGGGCTGCCTCGGTTCCTAAATAAAATGCTCGAGGTCGGGGTGGACTGATATTGAGTACAGGGTTTGGGTTATTTCCTTCAATTGCCACAGCTAGATTAGCTTGCATCGGTGGCTTATTCAACTGAGGACAATTATTTCGGAAGTGATTCGGGCTGTTACATTCAAAGCAAGTCCTTTGGTTATTCCTCATGTTGCCCACGTTTACCGTTGTTATTGGTCTTGCACGCTCTCTACACTGGCTTGAAAAATGGCTTGACTGATTGCAAATTGTACATAAGCGGCAAGGCTTGGACTTCGGGTGATGATAAGCACATTTGGCACATTTGGGATGTGTACCCGCATACTCTCTTTGTTCAGTACCAGTTGCCACAAAAACTATTGCTCTCTTGTTGTCTGCTACCACATCCATCTGTCTACTCGATCCACTCGATTCTTTCCTCTTGTCACTGCTCTTCAAAGTCCCATTTCTGACCATCTCATCTGTTAGGGTTCCTGCTCTCAATATTGCACTTTGTATTGTAGACGGCTCAGTAGTTTTCACAGTTCCACGGATTTCGGGGACAAGACCATATATGTACCTCGAGATTCTCTTGGACTCAGGGGTAACTAGATGCGGAACTAGTCTGGCTAACTCATGAAATCGGTCTGTGTAGGCTGCGTGACCAGCCCCTATCATGGAGTGGTGATAAAATTCATCTTCCAGTTTATGCATTTCCATGTCCGGGCAGTACTCCTCTTTCAATAACGCCTTAAATTCGTCCCATGTCATACCTGTAGCTGCTTCTCTGCCCCTAGCCTGTAGCTGTGTGTTCCACCATGTCAATGCCTTCCCTGATAGCAAGCAAGCAGCATACTTTACCCTCTGATGTGTGGCACAATTGCTGATGTCGATCACTGACTCTGTCTTCTCTACCCATCGAGTATACGCCAAGGCACCTCCTATACCATCAAACTCCACTGGTTTGCATGCCGAAAATTCCTTATATGTGCATCCAATTCTGTTGTTGTTGTTGTTATTGGTGGTGTTGTTATTACTGCCAACTACATTGTTGGCGTCGCCATTCCCGTTCCCGCGGTTTCCCGAGTTATTCATATGGTTTCCAACTTGTGTGACAATAGTGGGAAGCAAGATTTGAAGTTGTTGAGCGATGATGGCGGCAAAGTCAGGGTTTCCGCCAGTGTTGTTGTCATTGTTACCCATGTCGTTACCGCCTTCTCTTCCTCCACGCTCACCTGTCCTTCCACCCCTTTGCGCCGCACCGCCTCGGCCAGTGCTGCGTGTTACCCTCTTTGGTGCCATGATCTCTGCAAGGAAAGAACCGTTGAATGCCCAATGTCGTCTATACTTAACGTCCTCAAACATAATAACACGCCACAAATTGGTTCCTAAGGTGTGCCCACACCGATCTACGTATGCGTGGTCGCATATGTCCACGTAGGTTGTGACGCATTTATAATTATGTTGGCCACCATAATTATAATTGCCTCATTTCACACGTGTACATACCACCAAGCATACATGTATCGGCGATTGGTGTTACTGAAATAAGTAGCCATTCTATCATCCGATTCTAAACAGTGGAGGAGGAATTTAGGGTAGGTATCTATGGAGAGTCGCACTTGGTGTATAGGAAATTCCTTTAGGTGCTAAAGTCACTATGAGGTTTGGTCGCCAGCAGTTCCCAAAATATCCTTAAGAGAACTCCCATCCTCGGGCAAAATCATTAAATCTATACAGCTTTATAGTAACACTTATTTAGCTCGATCTCATGTCTCATCAAACAAGAACTGTCACGAGCTCAAGTTAGATAAGTGCTCATTACTGAGCTCCATATTTTTAATGACTTGACTAGATTTTGGGACTCCCCTATCGGTACAAGGAAACTACGTTATCTAATGAGGTGGTTCTAGAAGAAATATCTAAGAAAACATATGCGCACAAAAAGTGTGTAAGGCGATAGGAAACGAAAGGATCGTCGTGAAAGCGGTTATAGTCAAGGAACTAAAATGCAACCTAGTTCTCTATAACCAAGGCTCTGATACCAATCTGTCACACCCCCAAAATATCGCAGCGGAACGATAGTGTCATTGGGGTATGACGTCATAGCACAAAGTATGGATAAAGAAAACGACCTCTATAATGAGACGTTTTAAACAGTTTACCATTCGATTAAAATAAGTTAAGGTTTACAACACATGAGATTCCAAAGTTTGATAATACATAAAGGTTTACAAAACATATCGAATGGTAATTGTTATAAGCACAAGACTCCAATGTATGCCATGTGACCCAAAAGCTCCATGAAATGCTATCGCCTTATGACCTGAGATAAATATGCTAAAAAGTTTCAACACAAAGGTTGGTGAGTTCATAAGTTTGTGATAAAATGATCTGAAATACTTTGAGAAATGTTCACACAGCAAAGGCATTGTAAATCCACTCAGTTCCAAGTTCCGCCCATACAAAACTTGCAACCTGTGTGTTCACAACCCATTGCCTAAAATAGAATGACAATCATGAATATGCGCATTAAGGTAGTTAAAAATATAAATGTCACCACAAGGGTCTTCCAACAACTCGTGTTGGGATGTTCCTCCAACGACTCACGTTGGGCTGTATCCATAAAAATGGCCTTCCAACATATGAATGATGGGATGTTCCTCCAACGACTCACGTTGGGCTGTATCCAAATAAATGGCCTTCCAACATATAAATGATGGGATGTTTGTTTAAGTCTAGTCACTACACGCACCAAGTCTAAAGTATAAGTAATGTTGTTTGGCAAAAGAGTTTATATGTTCTTGATAAGTAAGCATGTATCTCGCCACAAATAGTTTATAAGAATTTAAACGAGTCAAAGCGGGGTATGAACTCACCTGGTATGATTGATATGCTAACAAAATGAAGTGCACGAAAATGAGGCTCGGAAACTATCCGCGACCTAAAATGAATGTTATGACTTGAGTTATGATATGTTGTCGTGAATGCAAACTTCATATGATATTCATACCACTTGTACGTTTTAGAAATAATGTTTATCGTCAAAATATGTTTATGAAATCCCGTCGTATTAAAAATACTCTACAAGTAGTTACGTTGAAACAATCTCCTATAATAGTCGCAAAATGGTGCTCACCGAGTGTTAGGAAACGAACTCAACAGTTTTGGAAAGCTTGTATCATTATCTCAATGTTTTAGTATTTAAGTTTCCATCCTAGAGGTCTCGATCACAAAGAAAAATATAGATTAAGTATGGTACTTTAGTCCAAAAATATAGTTTAAGGGTGGTTTCCGGCAAACTTTGAGTGACTGTATTTTATTCGTTATAACTCCGCTTGACAAACGGTTGGACATTTTGGAAAATAGGCTAGGCGAACTTACTTTTACTAGAAGACATCCCGTTATAAAAAGTATTATATCAATGTTAAAAACGACTTCCAACATGGTGACTTGTTTTGCCGTAACACTTGCCTATTAGAATTAATATAGTTTTTCTTGTATAATAAAGTTACGACAACTTTGTAAAAACGTGTATAATTTAATCGTTACAAATCCGTTTTCTACGTTTTATATGTCCTTAGATTCGTATCAAAGTATACTAATATATTTTTGACAAGTCGACATAATTTATAACACCTAAGTTTCATTTTTGACTCGTAAAGGGTGACATTTTCATTCTGAAATTTCCAGAAAATTATAGTTTTCGTCGCCAATTTGAAAAATTCATAACTTCTTCGTTATTGCTCCGTTTTAATCCGTTCAAGCGGCCACGTTTTCGTTTTAAAGTGTATTTTCTAAATATTTAGCCCAAAATATTATACCCACTGTCAGATTTTCCAGATTTTCAAAATAAGGACAGACCCTTTTGCAAACTTGTCCAAATGAGTTTTTCTCGCGCCAAACCTATTCTAACCCATTCAAAACAACTCCGAAGCTATTCTAATCTTACCATACACCTTCTTAGGGTGTCATGGGTTCCTAGACATCACCAAAAATAATATATAACAAGGGGTAATTATAGGATGACTTATATATTCATAACTCTTAAAAATCAATGAAAAAGTGGTACAACATCATATGACTTGCATGTTTTTGCTCAAATATGATGAAATGAATATGAAATGAATATGAAAGATGAAAAATGGACATGAGATGCTTACTAGAATACTTGATGAGGTTTATGAGAACAAAAGGGTTAATCCTAATCACCCAAGGTTTTTATTTCAAAACCTTAATCAAGAGAGTAACTAGAGTAATAAAAACTTGATTAGAAAATTTTGATGATCCTCCTTCTTGGTCCCCTTGGATGGCCGGTTATGGTGTTGAGAGAGAAGAGAATTGGTTTTGATTTTTACTTTGCAAAATGAATGAGTGAAATGAGTTTGGATAATATAAGTATAATACATTGAGAAGATATTTTAGCAAGTTTAATGAGTCATCCCCCCCTTTGGTCGACATTCAAAGAAAGAAAAAGACCAAGTAGTATTTTGTGGTAATTAAATGTATAAGTATAATCAAATGTAAGTTAATTGAAGTTAAGTGTTGAATTGTATACACATTTGAGTATTTAGAGTAGCGTTAGATAAAAATAAAATTTAACGGGTCAAGATAAAATATATTAAGGTCATAAAAATTATAAAATACATTTCTTGAAAGATTTGAGTGAATAAATATTTATCGGGTTGAATTTAAGAAAAACGTCGTAATTTATATAAACATAACAATTTATATACGAAATAAATTTAAAACATTGGGTAAACTCATAATATTATTTTTATAGACTTAATATGAGTATAAAAATATATTGTGATAAATTTTGGAAGTATCGGATCAATTGTTCAAAATAATTATTTACGCGATAGCGTTTATTTAATAAGTAATTATGCGTTTAACGTGAAATGCAAAACCATGCATGAACTAATATGATGAATATTGAGTTTGAGAAATGACCGGAAATTGAGAATTGTGACACTAGAGAAACGAGATCATCAATAAATCTCATTAGGACACTTTCAATGAAGACTCTCTGTTTCACACAATGTGGAAAGAGAGATTATATCTTGAGTCCTACGCATTATCCTTGTGGTATTGCCAGAACATCTGAGTGATGTGTATACATATTCACAATGAAGATGGAAAGCCTTCTGGAGCCAACATCAAACAAGCTCCTGGTAGGTGGCATGTGAGATTTATTATATAGATCAACCATGTGACAACTGAACAGAAACAATGGGGCGATTCAATCTCTTGATTCAATCCTGGTTCAAGTTATGGATTGACGGATACCTTTGAAAAACCGGTCTTTGTGCTTAAAATCTTTTCTTTAGCAAATCGACCGTGTACGGACATTTCAAATCAAAAGGTGTTTTATGATTGATAATTGATGTTCACTAAAACCTTCGTTGTATTGCAAAAACAATTTCTATTGAGCAATACACGATTGTTTTTCAAATCTCTTTTCATCAATCAGTGAATTTCTATTCGCTGGTTCACTCACTCCGTGTTGTCTTCTTTGAGATGTTCCGGTTTGAGAACAGTTAGAGCAGCTGCGAAACCCTGTCAAGGAAATTCTTCGGAATTATACCTGATCACAGGAAGTACTTGTACTGATCAACGGGGAACCGTGGGCCGTGTACCTCAATTCAACGAAAGTGATCAAAGACACTTTCGTGCGATTTATTGGTAACTGTTGTATGCAGGTACACCCGACGTTTGTAGCTGATCAGAATGAAGCGGTCAATCCATAGCCGCATGCTCACTTAACACATTCATCTCAAAAGAAATCATGATTAGTGCATCAATGACTCTGATATTTTCACTCCATGCTTCTACTACGCTGCTGCCAATATCATGAATCAACTAAAGCTTCCACTACTCTGATGAGAAGATTTCATGATCCAGAATGTGAGCATGTCGGTCCGAATGTCACAACATCACATAATACCAACACCACAATGGATATCTCAGAGATTTTAAGTAGCTGATGATCTCAAAAGCTGGCTCAAATTTATTATCACGTGGATCAGTAAAAGACCTCCACCTAGAGTAACCAAACATGCAATGAGAAGAATCTATGACTACGAGCTTCGGAGCAAAGTACTACATCAAGAATGCAAGAACAATTGTTAATGACATATCTATTTGTATTCAATGTAATTTTAGTATATGTTTGAGGTGACCTCCCTTAGGGGGAGATTGTTAGGAATTAGAAATTCCAGGTATTAAAGAGTCGGTCACCTCAAGTATATGTAATCGTTAGAAAGCTCGTAGTCGTAGTTATTTTAAGTTAAGTAGTATTTAGTTTAGGAACACCGTGGAGGATGGACGGGTCTTTACCCACTGTATGCCTGATCCACAGCCCGATGTGTGGCGTTTTATTGTAAGACTATAAATACTCTCTACCTTCCAAGGTAGAGAGTTGGAGCTCATAATAATATCTTTCACTTTCTCTTACTAAGTTCCCTAAACCTCTAACTTTCTCTCTCTAAAACACACTTATACGCCTACTTCTATTAATGGTTTGATGTGTATGTGAAATCCAATATTTTACAATATGACTGGAATTTAATAATACTTTTTGTTACTGAATTTCAGAAAGAAAGATAACCAGAGAGGTGTAGGCGGGTCAAACGGAGAAACCATTTTAAGTGTCCTTTTTTTTAACACTATTGACCTTTAACCAGTATGACCGGTAAATGCTTATGCGTTTCTTATTAAGTACGAGATGAGGTGCAACGTGTATTAGAGAGGCTCTTTGGAAATTTACCATGGTTGTATCTCCATCTCATTTTCAGACTTGTCATTTGCACATATTGTTTTCCTTTCATACTATCTTCACGGCATGCTTAAGCATAGCATGCCATTCAAAAAAAAATATTTGACCATAGAATATGTGTCTTGAGTGTTTAGAATGTGACTCATCTGTTTACCTGGTATATGTAACAGTTTTGCATTTCTTCTTTCTAGGTATCCTGATGCACTTGAATCATGTGGTGCGACATCATTGTAGCTTTGTTTTCAGACTCAGATGCATTGTACATATTTTACTGGAAATAGGATAGAGTCTGAGCACAACAGTACTATCTGATTAGTACTATTTGATGTTAATTCGAATAGGATCGTATCACATGGATCCTTGTCTTCACTAAGGATAGTGATTGTCCCTCGTGATGGTTATTTTTCTGTTGATGATCATGAAGATTGGTCTCAGACTGACTTTGATACCAAAGTTATATTTGCAAGAGATGACAAAAGGCCGTTATGGTTATTGCTGAAATAAGCAGAATAGCATAACAACTTTAAATATTTTTTAAATGCTTATCTTATATTTGAAAGGGCAGTTTAGAGGGTATGGTACGTATATTATGGGTTTGTGCTTTTGCACCAGCCTTCCATGGCAGGGACTGTAAGCATGAACCAAGAAGCAAAAGTATGACAATATAAGAGTGTGCCATAGGACGTTTTCCCTATATACAAACTGAAGATCAACAAGTCTTGCAAGTTTCTATGGATATTCGATGCTATTTTCTCAAAGCAACCACCTTCAGCACCAACCGATCAGTTTTCACCAGAGTTATGTTTGTTTCTCTCTTCCTGGTAATTTAAAGTTACAAAATTTCGTGTTATAAGGTTTATACTTTTGCCGAAAGTTATCTAAATCTTCTTACAGTACGTAGTTCTTTATGTTAATTATATTATGCGCAAATGAGATATAAGGTTGTGTGAACATCATGGCTGTTATTTTTGGTTTCGGGTGTTTTTCATCTTCTATAATCAGTATATAGTTGCGCCTTATTATCAATTTGCCCCTTTATGATTCTTTTGTTCTTTATGGTTTTTACCTAATTGGCTGGATTTCCTTGAAATATTTAAAATCATTATTTCTCTTCATTATTTTAGTGTTGGGAAGTAGTAGGAATGATCATCTTTATTTGGTTGCATACTATAACTGTTTGCAGGTTACCATTTTCTGTAACTCATTTGCCTCACTCTAATAGTGGACTACCATTCCAGCTTCATTCATTAGACTTCCTCTTGGATCAATAGTAGTCAACTATATTTATGTTTTCCATTCAGTTGAGGTTCTTATGGAATTTAGCTATTTTCCATTCACTTGATTAAAAGTACTTTTTAGATTTCTTTTTTCAACCATGCTCACTGAGTTTAGATTATTAGGTCAGTTTTCAAAAGTTGTATTTTCCATTCACTTGAGGTTCGTATAAAATTTAGGTGCTGTAAAACCTTACATGGTCCAACGTTTGCAAATTACATTAGCTAAACAAAAAAAGGATTCCAAACTTTTCAAACGATAGTCTTATACTATCTTATCCACCATGTTTCTTCGATTATCTGTTGTAATTGTCTGGCACTTACCGATGCATACCTTTAATTCTTATTATCTTTTCTATCAACAACCTAAATGCTTATTATCTTTTGTACCGACACTCGCTCTAAAACTGAAATATTATAGCGCGCGCAGGTGAGATTAACTAAAAAAATATGGTGTATGCATGTTTTTTACGAACCTTTTTAGATGCTTATGTTTTCATACCACCTTTGCATTTGTTTGATATGCCAACTTCTATTTTGGGTCGTTCAAATCATTATTTTATAACGATTATGTTCCTGATCGCCGTTGTTTATAAAATGGTTTCAGTTGCTGTTTTTTGCAATTTTTTTGACCGTGAAATTCGTGGCTCTATCATTGTTTTGAAACATGATAACCTCTGTAAACGATGACACTAAAAGTCTTAAACCATCTTCTCCTGACAACCAAATAACGACCAATCCTGGTATTGCGGGTTCTACCGTAACTTCCAAAAGACAATCCCTGGCTAGACGAAGGTTGCTAAACAATCTTTCCAACTCGCGCTTGCCGGTTTGTGATACTCATGTTACTGCTTCCGGTGCACAAAATAATTGTGATCAAGGTTTGTTATCTTTTTGTGTTACATGTACTGATGTTCACAGCTTTTATAATACATCTGCATTTTAATGCGTGTGTTCTTTTATGTTGTTACTTAGACACGCGATCCTCTCCGGATATCCATGCCTCCTCAGAATTTCTAAGTCGCCGTCTTTCAAAACGTGTTTTGGATCTTCGATGCTCTAGCGATTTTACCATCTCTGCTGGAGCTCATCATTTTGTAGCTGATGCCATTGCTGATTTCACTTCTCATCCAATATGTACGTGCCTATTTCCTATCTATGTTTGTCTCCTGCATATTCAAATTCTTTAGTAGGTTTTTATTATATGTTATCACACCATCTTGCTTTTCGCAGCAACAGATACACAAACCTCAGATATCCCTGTTTTTATACATACACCCTCGAATCTGGAAACATGAAAATTTTGACTTTGTGTGTAGTTTAAAGAAAAAATTTGAATTAAAAAATGCAGGATATACCCATATATAGGGGGATGATCACAGATGCCCTTAAGGTGTTACATCAATGGGAACCATGAATACTTCTTTTATGAAAATTGATACAAGTATCCATCAAGATTCACATCTAAGGGAAATGCATAGTTAGTGTGATTATTGAATACGAAAATGCTTCCTCATATTGTGATTTCTCTTTTCTTATTTTTTGTTAATGGTAATAAATCAGTCTATCTGCATAACACACACTAACACACACACAAAAATTGTGTACTGAATGCACAAATTGTGTACTGAATGCAATTTCTTCTACATGTGCAGGAGCTATAGGGACTACTTTTACTGTCGTCAATGAGTGTGCTTTCACTTTTTGGCCCGGAATCTCAGGCATGCCTGGTTTCAACATCACTGGGTTTGAGCTCATGCAGAATAGTTCACGGTGTTTCCAAGTTACAAATAGCTGGGACGGTGTTATATGGGGAAGAATTAATTGCACCTTCAACCAGTTTGGTCAGGGTTCGTGCGTCATAGGTGATTGCGGCTCCAATGAAATGGAGTGCTTTGGAAGAAAAAGTACATCATTCGTTACAAACATATATTTCAGTTTAGATGAAGTCACAAGAAATACCTCATACAGTTTAAGCTATCATGCCAACTGGGAGTTTTCATATGGGGACTACAATGAGTTTTGGATGACTGTCAAGGCTACTGGTGGATCAGGTGATTGCCAAATTATTGGTTGTCTTCAAGGGTGGTGCTTGAAACCTATTACAACAGATAGTTGGTGCCAGGGGGCTTATTACACCATCACATTTTGCCCCCTCCCAGATACATTATCAATAATCAAATTAGGTAGCGAACGTAACTCCACCAAGTACCTTATGTCCTATGATGGTGATTTCACATTAGGCTTATTTGGTGCAAATAATAGTTATTTGGGAATTTGGTACACCTATGATGATCAGTCCACGGAAGTATGGGTAGCCAATCCAAACACACCAATTACATCCACCTCAGGTGCACCAGCGGAAACTGGGATATAAAGACAAAAATACCCCAGCAATGCAAACTTTCAAAATGAAGTTATCCCCGTACTTTATGGAATGGATCAACTTGAAGGACATATATCTCAACTTTTACAAGAGGAAAGTGAGTACACATCAATATATTTTGTATGTTCACTTTCTTTTGTATATTTCATCTTTAGAAAACGAAGAGGGACAGTTTGGCTTTTGACCACAAATGTATTACTTTTAAGTAGTAGATTTGTTTAGTTTTTCTTAAATTGGAACAGGGGCAGGGTGCTCTCCTACCTCTTTGCTTCTTTTAACCCTATAAGTTTATTACTTACGTTGATCCTTACACTTGTATTCCTAACTTCCGACACGTAAATGTTCCCTAGAGTTTAATTTTATCATTTGTATGTTAGATGCAGCGCGCATGATGTAACAGGTATATGATTTGGGACTATGAAATCCTACATTTTTCAAGTTTAAGCATATAAGTTTTCCTGATAATAAGTTTTTAAAACTGATTTCAGGATCCTCATACCAGCTTTTGTGATAATAGGTACTTTACACATTTAATATTGTAGGTGACGTGTTGATTGTTTAAGTGGGATGGCCAACACGCTATTAGAAGGTACGGAGTATATAATTTCATGAACGGTACAATGAGTTTATGATCAAGTTAGTACTTGCTTTCCAATTTTATTGAAATCTTATAATTGATACCTGATAATTGACAAGTATAGTTCATTACATTGAGGTGGTGCATGATTTTGATCTACAAAAGCTATGTGTTCGGTTCGTCATTGATAGAGTTGGTTTGTTTGGATCCGATGGACCTACATATTGTGTAGCATTTGACATCACTTACATGGTATTCCTGCCAACACATGGTGGTCATGGCTCCTTCAGATGAAGCCGAACTTGAAAACATGGTAGCTACTACTGCACCCATTGATGACAGACCTTCCCGAGAGTCAATGGTTTTGGTGTACCTCTTCATCCCAACACTAAAAAGGTAGAAACTAACAAAATTTAAGTTCCTTTTGGCAAAAAAAGGTTCTAATAATATTTTGTAACATATTCATTATCGATGAATATTGAATTGGTTCACCAAGTGTTTGAAATTTTCAACAAAAGAAAAAATACTACTGCAACATAAATGTCATTTGTACTCAAAATTTACTTCAAGTCTATAGAAAACTCTGTATATATTTGGCTCTCAAACATTATCACAAGTTGGGTACAAAGACCGGACAATTTCATGTTGGTCTTTCAAGAGTTAAAACGAAAAAAGGTTTTAAGATTCTTTGTTGTGACAAAGACGATTAATACACAAACTTCGCAACAAATGTCGTGTACAAAGAAATTTTATTTTGTATATGAATAAAATGATCATCCATTTTTTTATTTCGCTATGACGATTATATATATATATATATATATATATATATATATATATATATATATATATATATATATATATATATATATATATATATATATATATATATATATATATATATATATTTATATATGTAGAGTCCGGTTCTAGAGAAAAGTGTAATTAGAGAGAAAAGTGAGAAAAAAAGTTACAGGGTTAGATTTTGCAAACGTCTCAAACTTCAAGGTAAATTTTAAAAAGTCATAAACTAATAGGGATAATCATCAATCAACCCATCATTTTCATATCACAAAAACAACGAACAAAATAACACACACTAGATCAAATACATACCACCAAAAATACACACTAATCAAAATCAAAAACCCAGATTCACGAAAACACATAAAAAAGTCGATCAGAAACACAATAAAACCGATTAAATAGATAAAAAAAAAATACTCGTTATCTAGTGGAATCGCAGCTCAAATCACTATGTTATTCGGTTATCCAGTTTTACGCAGTTATTCAGGTTATTCAGTTATTAGGGTCATTTTAAGATTTTTTCTTCTTCTTATTATTGTGAATTTGTTGTAAATTTAGGGCATATGTAATGATTTTGTAGATAAAAAGATAAATAGTTGGGAGCCACTGATTATATAGAATATTTTTGAATTATTTGACAATTTAGGACATAAATATGTAAGCTTGTGATAATTTAGATTTTTTTTGAATTATTTGACAATATAGGGCATCAATGTCTAAACATATGATAATTTAGAATATCTTTGAATTATTTAATGTTTTAGGGCATCGTGTAAACAAATCATAATTTAATTATTGTTGAATCATATGTTTATGATTAGAGCATCTCAAAAAATGTTAGTGCTTCAAGTGTGAATGATTAAAGGATCATGTGATAAATTACGACATCTATAGAGTATCATTAGAGCACTTCTTTGTTTGATTAGCGCATAAGTGTTTCATAAAATAGCATATGTTTGTATGTTTAGTGCATCAAAAATATGTTTAGTGCATCCTTGAACTTATGAGAGCATCAGCGAGTATGGATAGGGCATCAATGATTATGATTAGTGCATTGTTAAACATCTTAAGCCATCAGTGTATCAACTTAGTGCATCCATTTGTAACTTTAGTGCATCGTTGGTCATAGTAGGGCATCCATTTGTATGTTTATTGCATTGTTGAATCTACTAGGGCATCTTTTTTATGTTTAGTGCATCGATAAAAACGGTAGGGCATCAAGTTGATACGTTACAAGCTTAGAAGGTGTTTAGATTAGCTTTTTTTGTTGTGTTACAAGCTTATTTAAACTTGGAAAAACTATGAGCTCAAGTTGATAAGTTCATAAGGTACTTTAAATTGCCCTTATTCCTAGTTGGGTTAGACGTTAGAAATCAGTGACTTACCAGGAAAAAAGTTCTCCTATACTTGGGCGCATCATGGAATTTATAACCACATTCTTTTAGGAAGCATAGTGTTAAGACTTAGGATTATTGGCATAAGGAAATCCAGGTTGGATATCTCGTTTAAGTCAGTCATGCTGGATATGTTGTTTATGATGGAAAGTGATTTTTTTTATTCTTATGCTTGAAATGAATGAAGTGATTAGATTTTGGTTCCATGCAAATTAAATTTCACGTGATTGTTTTACGTTGAAGCAGAAAATGGATTCCTCAAACTACTTAGATCTTACTGCATCTGAATTATACATTAGTGCATCTATACTTAGATCTACTGCATCTATATTATACATTACTGCATCTATATTATACATTATTGCATCTATTTTCAAATGTCTTACTGCATCTGTATTATACATTGCTGGTATACTTCATTTATCAGGTATGTATGTACATGTTTCTCTGTTGTTTATGCAGCGAACATAAATTTACCTAAGATTGAAGTAGCTAGATTATTTCACATCAGTTTCATCATATCTAATACTATAAGCAATAACTTAAATAGGATTTGTGTCTTATCAGTTTGCTTCTTTTCACAAGAAAAACACCACCTAAAGGGGTGCAAATGCCAATCACTTCTATCCTCGGTTCATATGTTTTCTCCTCTTCTTTATGCTTAAGATCTCAGTAGGTTCAACAAATTCTTCATTTTTATTTATATGTTCAATATTCCCCACTACATTTTCATTATATGCTTCATTTTTATGCTAGTGTTCATCTTGGATAGTACCAAATTACTAGGTTTGTCATGTGGAAAATTCAATAACTTATTTACATGCTAATATGCTAAAATCTACATAAAAGTTCTTTTTTAAGCTGATTATTAACCTGATGTATGTTTCTTGCTTTCAGTCACAGAAACCTGGAGATGAGCTACTCCATCTACACCGTTACCACCACCACCGTTGCCACCATCTTCCACCGTGCAACCACCGCGTCAATATTCACTCCACCACCATCACACCGCCGTAAACATATTAAGGCATCAGTGGAATTGCCGGCTTATTCAAATAACACAGATTCACTCAAACGAATCTTGTTATTCAGGTTATATGTAAATTTCATTTAGCTCATTTTTAGCTTTTCTTTATTATTTTATCCATACGACATAAAAAAAATTCACTAAAATTTCTATGTTATTTTGTGCATTATAGGGTAAATTATATCATAATTAATATTATTGTGAATTTGTGTAAAGTTAGGGCATCTGTTATGATTTTGGAAGTTGAACATAAATAGTTGGTATTCACTGATTAGTTAGAATATATTTGAAATATTTGACATTGTAGGGCATCAATGTGTAAATAATTCATAATTTGTATTTTTGTTGAATCATATGACATATTAAGGTATCATTTAATAAGATTAGTGCATCATTAGACATATTAATGCATGAGTGTGTATGTTTACTGCATATGTTTGTATTTTTAGTGCATCGTTAGTTATAATAGGACATTCGTTTTTATTTTTAGTGCATCACTGGGCAAATTAGTGAATCAGGGAGTATGATTAGTGCATCGTTGGACAAATTAAGGCATCAGCGTATATGTTTAGTGCTTCCTTTTCTGACTTTAGGTATTAGTAAAAAAAATCATAAACATGTTTGGCAGATTGGTTTTGCGAGTGGTGTTACTTTAGTTGCAATATTGGGCATTTCATTTGGTTCTATAGCCACATTTGTATAAATAGTTTTATACAAAGAAATGTGATCCACCACTTCATCAAAAGTGGACGTACTGATAGTTCACAGTTCACTAAAGGTGAACATATGCAATGCATTTGACTTTTGTGGATCTTTTAAATTAGGGGAAATAATTATTCTAGCATGCTAATATTCTTTTTAATTGTTAGGATCACTGCTTGCTGATAAATGCTTACCCGAAGGTGGCAATGGAACAACCTTTTTACATTCACGTATTCAGTATTATTAATTTGAAAATAGAAGTTGGTGCTCTACAGTTCCGACACAAGATGATGTAGGAAATACTCTCGTGATAATGTCAGCAACTCCCAGTTATCTAGGGCAAAGTTTGAGACTGGAATACCAGTTTACTTCAGCAAATTAGAGACCCGTTTGCTTCCAACTATACTTCTTATCGGCCACCCTAATGTTGGCAAGTCTGCAATATTTATCGGTAAGCTATTTTTATATATGTGTTCTTCATACTTCAATTTTGCCATAACCCTTATATATTAATAGTAAAAAGGAAGATGAATGGTGTGGGTGGGTTGGGTAACAGGTCAAAACGGATAGAGTCAAAAAGGTAATTATTGGGTATGGGTCGAAAAGGTATATATACACGTAAGGCATCTATGAGTATGATTAGTGCATCGAAAAAGTAGATATTAGTGCATCCATTTACGGCATAATGAAATTATTTAAGGCATATGTTTGTTTGATTGTTTGATTATTTGATTGTTTGATTAGTGTTTAAGGGTATCGTGCAAAAAAATATCATATGTTTTAAGTGTGTATTCGGGCATCAGTGTGTTTGTTTGTTTGTTTAAGTCATCTGTATTAAGAATGTATTAGGGCATCAGCTTGTTTGATTGAGGCATATGTTATAAGAATGTATTAGGGCATTAGTTTAAGACTCTATTGGGTCATCAAGGAATAATGAAAAGAGTGTTTTTTGTGTGTTTGATTAATGCTTAAGGGTATCGTGAAAAGAGCATATGTTTGATAAGTATAGAGCATAGTCGAAATAATTGAAGGTATGTGTTTGGTTAATTGTTTTATCAGTGCATCAGGGTTATATGAAAGGGCATATTTTTGTTTAATAATAACACAATGAAATGATTTAAGGAATATGTTATTAGAATTATTTGATTATTGTATGTGAAATAAAACATTAGTGCATCATGGTATAATAAATAAAGCATTTGTTTGTAACATAAAGAGCATATTGAAATAATTTAAGGCACCTGTTTGGTTAATTTTTTGATTAGTGCATCAGGGTATCATGAAATACCATCATTTGTCATTGTACCTTGTTGAACGCTGATTTCTTTAATTATTGCATATTTTCCTACATTTTTTAGTTGTAGTGACCACAACATTTCAGAGTCTTGTATATTTGTTGCTCATTAATGACTGCAATGTGCATCTTTCAGGATTTAATTGGACAATACAACGTTGATCTCTTATGAGCTGCAATTGTAGGAGCATATTGTACAGCAGCCGACACTACTGGAATGGATAAATTTTCATTTAATTTGCCTCAAGATTTTGGGCTGGACTACAATACTGGATTGGATTTCTTGGATTATGATCAGGGGAACAATTCTTACCTGAGATAACAGGTCATCCTCCACCATCTGTGTTTTTGGGACCAAATGTGCTCTTTGGGATTGTCCAAGGCCTGCTCAAGGCGGCTGATGTCCTGATTATTATAGAAACTACCACATCACCATGGATACTCTAGGTTAGCCTACTGTCTTCTCTCTTTTCATTTGCTCCTTTTTATTTCGTGATATTTAAAACTATTTAAGTCCAATTTTTCTTCTATAAACACTTGGTGTACTATATTATTACAAAAGGTATAATATTTCAATGATATTTCAAGGAGTTGGATTTGATGCTTTGGAATTGAATATTAATTACTTGTATATTGATCTTACTAGTTGAGGTGTTGTCATTTATGTGAAAATGATCCGTCCACTTGCTTCCGAGATCAAGGATGAGTTCAAGAAGTTTGGCAAGATCAGGCCACATAGTGTTGCAATCAGAACCAGAAAGGTTGGTTCATTTAACATCTTGCATAACAAGTATTTTGAGCCTTAATAGACACCGATCATGAGTTCCTGTATGGATCCAGGATATCAGTGTGTGTTAAGAATTTGTCGAGTATGAAGACATGAGTGGTGTTAACAACATGATCAAGGTGTGACTTGGTATTTTACAATTTTAATTGAAACAATGTTGTCGTGTAAATTTAATGACTTTGCTTTGCGAATTGCAATTTTTCATGCATGTATCTGCTGTTGAGATTGCTGGAAAACAGGTGTTCATTGAAGTTGAACACAATGGGCTTGCTTCAGGAAGGAATAATGTATGTGACTCCAGAACAAGCTAATCAAGTTCGAGTTGCTCTAGACAATTGCTACTTTTTTGGATACCGTGTTTGTTGTTGTGACCGCAGTGTTTGGAATGAACTTAGAAGACGACGGTTTTATGAGCCAAATAGATTGAATTGGGTCATTTTTATTAGAGCAACATTATGTGGTATCACGAATATCTGTTTCTTGATTTATTTCAAACCTTGTATTATGTGCTCATACTTCAGATACATGAACTTCTGTAATTTGTTTTACTTTTAAGTATTATTAATAAATGAATTGCTTGAATGCTACATATTATACGAAAGAAGTGAGTAAAAAACAAAGAAATTTAATAAATAAAAAAACTGCTTTAATGATACATATTATACGAAAGAAGTGAGTAAAAAACAAAGAAATTAGTGAACTAATAAAAATATAAGAAGAAACCATGTTTACCCCTTGAAAAATAAAGAAATTTTCAAAACGGCCCCTATAGTTAGGAGGGAAAAAAAGGAAGGGAAGAGGGGGTGATCTAACGGTTGAGATCACTTCCATCACTTTTCTCTTGAGATCAACTTTTTAAATGATCCAATATATATATATATATATATATATATATATATATATATATATATATATATATATATATATATATATATATATATATATATATATATATATATATATATACATACATACATATTGAGTTGTCAAAATACTTGTTTTTGAAATAGTTATAAATATTTTACATAGTTTATAGAAATTGTAAGTTTTCTAAACATTTTCCAAATTTTACAAGTTTAACCCTTAAATTTCCAAAATTTACATTTATACCCTTCGTAAAATATTTTGCAAAACTTACCCTCGACTTATTAATTATCCCATTTTTCCCTAAAATTTCCTAACTTATAGTTTCAATCCCTTAGGTAAAAATAATTTTCATCTTTAATCTAAAATAATAAAATTTACACTTTTTACCCTCGAAAGCTTATATCGTTTGCAAATCTAGACCTAACTCTTTATTTTCCCTAATAACACAAATTTTCTGGATTTTACGCATTCCACCCCCATGCACGTACCTATTTAAGTTTCTTGCCCTATAGTTTCGCATATTGGCGGTTTATACCCCTTAGGGTGACTCGCTTTACAAACTTAGTCCAAATCACTATTTTTTTTACAAATCGAACCCCTTTTCATTTCTTTAACTCCTTTAACTTAATTCTAGCTTATCTAATAGCTCATTTATTAGCTTAGTCGCAAAAGTGTCTTGTGGTTTCGCTTATTGGGCTAACGAGCCCATTTATGGTCCGTTTGGTTTTTAAGCTAAAACATGACACACACGCTTATTAACACGCTTGGAAACTTTTCTACATGACTTAATAAGAGTTTGTTAACTAGCTCACACTTGATCCATTTCATTTAAGTGAAAATAGGAGTTTCAACGAGTTTAAGAAACCTTTATTTAGTCGCGCATATGCTTTAACGAGACATAACATGATAATTACTTAAGTAAACGGATTGTTTAGCTAAGCATTCCACACAAGTCATATGACCTTAGAACCTAAGATATTCGCATGCCATAAAAACATATGCATTGGTCAAGCAACACTTGCAACGTGTGATATATATATATATATATATATATATATATATATATATATATATATATATATATATATATATATATACATATATATATATATACATATATACATATATATATATATATATATATATATATATATATATATATATATATATATATATATATACATATATATATACATATATATATATATACTAGCCGAGTACCCGCGCCTAGCGGCAGCGGTGTCTTGATTCGATCAATTTTCGTTGGGGAATAACTTTAATTCAATTAACAATATTTGTAGTGTTAGGTTATTATTTTCTTAGCTAGCATTGTTTTAAGTTGCAATGTTTTTTTCTAAAAACCATTTTTTGAATAACGTATTTCTTAGTAAAACCAATATGACAAAGTCAAGCATATATGGGGATTAATTTGCACAGTCAAGATTTTGATTTGGACACTCTATTTTATGCATAACATAGTTGTACAGGTTTTACAGTATGCATTGTATACTTGTATATTGAGTGTCTCAATCAAAATAAAAAGTATGCAAATCACCTCCGATATGATAGGGTTTATGTTGGTATCTTCATTTTATGTCTTTTTTCCTTGTACATTTATGAGTAAGCACGTTTTATAAAATCCCTCTTGATTTTGGTGTCATTATTGTAATCAAGGACACAAGCATGTATATCATATCTAGGGGTGTCAATCGGGTTATTGAGTCGGGTTTGGGGCTTATCGGGTCGGGTCTATCGAGTTTTGGAAAAATAAAAGGTAACCCACAACCCGACCCTATAAAGAATTGGGTTAGTCTGGTTCGGGTCTATCGGGTGCGAGTTATCGGTTTGGGTCTATCGGATTATCGGATTACTTGTTAAAGAAAAAAAAATACCAATTACCAAAAAATCCTAATGATGTCGACCGGAATGTTGGACTTTGTAGCAAATTTATCATAATGCTATGATTTATTTCTGTTATAGAAGAATATATGGTGTACATACCAACTTCATTTGTTCATATATACGATCTATCTTGCTATCCCATTTTGTGCTTCATGTTTATTAAAATAAAGTGCAATTAGTAATGAGAAGTGTTTTATGCTAGAAAAAAAATGTTGCATGTTAATAAAGAATGAGCAACATGCTTAGGAAGAAAAAAAAAACACTTGCTATTGGGCTTTTGTTCAAAAATTAAAAATTCATTAAAATGTCATTATGCCTTAGCGGGTTTATCGGGTTGACCAGATAATCTGATAAAACCCTAAATAGACCCTATTAGGCTATGAGGTATATCGGGTTGACCCGATAAACCCGATAAGCTAAGTTGAACCCGAATTAACTTGACCTTATACAATCTTATCAAGTTTGAGTCGGGTCAAGTCAACCCATTTTACACCCCTAATCATGTCTACAAAGCTCCATAGTTATATCAAAAGATAGAGATTGTTAATAAGTTTTGTTTTAGTGTAAAATATTTTTAAATGTTACTCCAAAAAGTGGTAGGGAAAACTTTTCAAGTCCATCGATCTTTCTGGATTGTTTAAACTCTAGTTTAGATTCAATATAGTACAAAATGATTTTTTTTTAAAAGATTCCATGTTATGTGCCAATTGCCTTTTTTTTTCTTAGACGCTTTTTTCTTTTGTCTTTATTACGTCAATAAAACTTTCATTTTTTGTTTCAAAAATTGCTTTTGTACTTTTGTCTCGATAAAATTGCTTTTGTACTTTTGTCTCGATAAAATTGCTTTTGTACTTTTGTCTCAATAACCATGGATTTTAGGAGCGTCCCATCACATCTATTTTTGTTTTCAAAATTCAATTTGGCGCCCAAACAATGTCCCATCTCTTCTACTTGTTTTGGAGCTCGAGGTAGAAAATCAGTCCGAGTATAACACAATGTCCCATCTCTTCAAACACAATGCTAAAAAAGTACCAAAACCTTCTTGAATAATGGTTCACGAGCTACTTATTCCGGCACACTCCGACATACATTTAGGCGTCATTGGCCTCAATTTCAAGTCTAAAAAATCACTTATACATATCAATAACATATCATAGAGTCTACTAACACAAGTATAATTGTGTTGAAGGCATAAGTAAAATAATAACACAAGCACGAAAATAAATCATGTGTATACTTTGGAGTTGAACTTTTTCTCTTAACTACCCATGATACTCTTTTTGTTAACAAATACCAAGATAAATATTTTGATTCACTTATTTCACTCCTTCAAATCCAAGCAAAAAATCTAAAATAATAAAAAGGTGTTGTGTGTTGAAACATATACTTGTCAATTTATATTAGACAACTTCAAATTGAGAATCATGTTAAGAGAATTGTTTTTCTTTTCCGGATCACCTAAAATACTTAGTCAAATAAACATATTCTAATGTTAGATCTGTCAAAAATAGCCACAAATAAAAATAATAGTTATACATCCCCAATAGATTCCGGTACACCGATGGCGACGTCTGCAGATTCCGGGACAGCAAAGGCGGCAAATAAGGGCGGCTGCAGGAGTATTTGCTAGGTAACTAACAAAACATATTATAACGACCCAGATATTAATTACAAAACCTCAAAACATTCAAAAACATATAGATATATATAAAAGAACTTTACCAAACTCCAAAACACCTAAAGTATCCGGCGACAGCGGCAAGAAGAGATTCTGGCGGCGGCACAAGTAGAGTTCCATAGCTGAACAAAATAAAAAGAACCAGATATAATAACAATTCAGATCTAAATGAAAATACCTTCAAAACATGCGAATACATATAGATCTATTAAAAAAAAAAAAAAACTATAATGGTTGTGCGCGGTTGGTGGTAGGCTGGTAGTTCGTCGTCTGCTGGGTCGTATGAAGGTGGTGCTTGGTCGGTGGTCGGCGGTCGGCTAGATGTAGGTGATGTGTATGGGAGATTTGTGTGAAGATGAGATGGGAAGAAAGTAAATATAGAGCAGTTGTGTGTGTTTTCTTTAAAGAGAGCATAAATGGTTTTGTTTGTGTGGACTATGTAGCTGTGCTTTGGATGTGCATTTTAGGTTTGTAACTTTTTTGAGGTTTGGATGTTGGTTTGGGTGTGTATAAATTTAGGTTTGGATTTTGGTATGGATGGCTGAATCTTAAAATGAAGGGTTGGGTTTTGGTTGAGGATATTGGTGTATTATAAGGGAGTATAGATATACATAGGATCAAATAAGAAGATTACTTAAAATAAGAAGGAATAAGAAAAACTATAACCGCAAATCCGAGATGCATTGACTTAAATTATATGCATCCCTATAATCTTAGATGCATTATAACGCACCATAGTGTGTTTTCTAGCTTTTAATCAGATGCATATACGTATATTAGATGCATTTCATGATTTCTCTTGTTTTTTGTTCTTCTACACGTGCCGAAATCATGAAAATCAATTTGCACCACCTATACATAAATTTAAGTTTCGAAACTCAAGATGTTGCATCTATATTGTTAATACAAATAAGCCGTAAAAACGTTTATTTATATTTTACGATCTTCTAATGTTTTGTCGATAACAAACGTAAAATCATATTAATGAAACAAATAAAATACGTAAATGGTTTGAAATAATAGTTTCTAACATATTCACATTTTCACATAAAACACTAAAACAAGTATAAGTGATTTTATGATTTAGTAATACATATGTACAACAACTAGTGTTTACATATTTGGATAAAATATACACATAACTAGTATGTAGTATAGTGGGTAATATAAATGGGTAGAAACTTAAGTATCACAACCCATTGGGCAAATACATTGAGTGTAGTTGGGTACAACCCAAAGCCCATAACCCATGGATCTTGACCCATAACCCATTGCATGACATCATGCTTATATCACATATGGATAATACCCATAACCCATGGATCAACCCATACCCAAGTGACTAAGTGCATTGCACTCAAAGATACACTGTATCTAGCCAAAGATCCATGGTTCAACCCATGACCCATAACCAAAATACCCATGGGCAAAGAGGAGCGTTCCACGGATCCCTGGCTTTGTGCTAGCCGGATCCCAAGTGGAAGGGATCCGTGGGATCCGGGGAACAGTAGGATTTTTCCTCTATAAATAGTGAGTCATTTCTTCATTATTTCTCACCCCTTTCTAACACACTTTCTCCCCTGAGTTAAATCTCACTAACCTTAGATCTAAGAGATCTATGTTTGTAGTTTTGTTTTTATGTGATGTTTTAGGTTCCTCTTAAAGGCAAGATCACCACCTTTGAAGTCGAGCAAGCTCAAGTCCATGAGTTGCCATGCTTCCTCATCATCAAGGCTACTGAAGTCCCCTTGTTGATGATTCCTTTCTTTCTTCAAAGAAGTGTAGTATTGAAGACATTAGTGAAAGATGTCTCAAGTGTCAAGACGAAGATATTAGTGAAGGATATCTATCGTCTATAGCATAAGCACTTGTGGTAGGTGCTTAGAAGTCAAGACAAAGAAGCATTAGTGAAAGGTGCTTGGAAGTCAAGACAAAGAAGCATTAGTGAAAGGTGCTTAGAAGTGAAGACACAAGACATTAGTGAAAGGTGTCTTGTAGATCTAGTCAAAGGCATTAGTGAAAGGTGCCTTAGATGTACATTCAATATGGTGTGTTTCGATGTACAAGATAGACTAGTATTAGATCCAAGGATATTGATGTCCTTGATGATGTTGTAAAGGAGTAGATCTCCTTTGGGATTAGTCGTTGGTGTAGTGTGGTAGTAGTTCCTCCATTGCAATGGAACTAGGTGCTTAGCCTAGTACCTAATAAAGGGTAGGCGACGTTGTGAAGGTGTAGTTCACCTTGGAGTGAAAGAACTAGGTACTTAGCCTAGTACCTTATAAAGGGTAGGCGACGTTGTGTAGGTGTGGTTCACCTTGGAGTGAAAGAACCCGGTGGTTAGCCTAGCACCGGAAAAAGGGTAGGCGACGTTGTGAAGGCTTCTCCGCCATAAGGAGATTGGTGTAGTGATTAAGAACTCTCGAGTAGGTGACTCGGGGAGTGGAGTAGGGCAAGGAAGGTGTCCTTGTAGCCGAACCACTATAAATACTTGTGTTGTGGTTTTGTGCTTCTTACTCTTATCTTTTCATTACTTACCTTTATATGCTTGTTTATCAACATCCAACACACACATCCAAATAGATTGACATAAGTCGATCTAAATAGTTCAAACGGAAGTTTTAATTGGCAAAACTATTCAACCCCCCCTTCTAGTTTTCCACAATTGGCATCGGAGCTTCGTTACCAAGTTTGTTGAAGTATACTGTACTTTAAAAACTTAATACGATCTATGGTTAATTGAATACTACAAAGAAGGCTTTTCATAAAAACAAATACCATGTCTTTTGAAACTATATCTTTGGATGTTGATTTGATAACAACATTTTTCTTATTTATTTTTTCGTTTAATTGCACTAATCTTCTTTGTCATGTTGATTAGTCAAAGCTCATACCTACCAAGCTTTAGGAGTCGCTTGGTAACAAGAATACTATCCTTAAGAAGGTATCTTAATCGCAAAGGAGCGGGAATCGTCTAAGTGACATTTGTTGTGTCATTTGTAAAGACATTCCTAAGTGCGCTAGAGGTATGATTTTCTTTTTATTTTGCTTGAATAATTAAGTATGCCTATTTAGGTATTTATATGATTATCTTTTGTGCTTATACATGTTTTACATGAAGCTTCATTAGGAAGCCTTTTTTTTTCTTTTTCACATACGTGTTTTATTTCTCGTTTAAAGTCGTGGTATATAAAACTTATGTTTTGTTTCTTTTAAATCCAATAATAAAACAAAACACGAATTTCAAAAATTCCTCCTTCCCTATAAATAACCCCACCGTCGACCACTCTACCAAACCCTCACTTTTTCAAATCCTCCCATTTCAAAAATTTCCTCTTATTCAAAAACTTCATCTTCCTCCTCATTCCATCTCAACCGAAACCAAGAAGATCCGTCATCAACATGGTTTACATCGCACTCGTGCTCATCGCCCTAACACTCATCGCACTTGTGTTCCCTATGATGAAGTTCACATACGGAGACATTTACTTTGTGTTGTTAATCTATATTGGGGTCATATACCCAATCCTTTGTATCATCCTTAGTATTGAAATGCAATATTATTAATAATCTAGTTTATCTAGGTTATTATTATCATAATGTGTGTGTCACTTATTTTGATATATATGTTTTATATTCTCTCGTGATACATTAGAAGTCATGTATGCATGCTAAAAGAAAATGTAGGATAAAACATATTTCGTGTTATAAAAACTGTAAAACCTATGCTTTTATCAAATCTGTTTATGTTACTACAGATCCACAGATCCCGGAAGATATACTAGCCAGATCCCTTTTGTAAAAGAACCGTGGGATCCGTACTACTGGAAAACAGTTTTCATGCAAGATTAAAAACCACTTCTCTTCTAAAAGAAGTATTCCACTTGAACGTCAAAACCATAAGTGAGTTAAGTGTCATTGTTGTTAAAAACCATTGTTAATAAAAATCTAATAAAAATGTTAGATAATCATAGGTTGATCACAAACATCATTTTCTATTAACTCATCTTTTCTATAGGTGTCACTATGACGCATGAATATGAGTTTGATTTTTCACTCACTAGCGTCTACACTACGAACATCTCTCTCGAACCCAACACACCTGGCAATCATGTCCGTGGGTTCAATAATCTCGAAAACCGTCAGTTCCACGAAGGACGTATTGTAGACACTTCTCTACAATTCGAAGAAGGTATCAATACCTCCTTCCGAGCCATAGGACTGGAATGTCTTCTTGAAATCAATGAGAAGATATGTCCATGGTTCATAATGGAATTCTTCCATCAAGTCGAACTCGTTCGTAACGAGGATCGCTCTCTATCTCTTTGGTTTTATATCAAAAACCAAAAGTTCACTCTAACCCTTGGGCATTTTGCTCACATCCTCCAGAAATCCGAATCATGGACAATGTGCCTTCACCGAAGATTGGTCTCTTGATTCTCTCTTCAACTTTCATGAAGAAAATAGTCCATATTGTTCACACATACCCTCTCCGAAAGATTTAAATCGCATAGTACGCAAACCTCGACCATATTACTCCGATCCAAACTTTATCTTTACAAGGGATATCCGAGAAGAGTACAAGCCTCTTGCACTCATCCTACGTGAAAATTTTTGGAGTCTTAGGGGAAATCGAGAAATTCTTCCCGCTTGTTGTGCTCACATGTTGTACTGTTTGCTAACACAAGAACCATACAATCTCGCCTACTTCTTCGCAAGGCGAATTGCAAATCTTCAAGGCTCCAAGAATAAACTCATCCCTTATGGAATGTTCTTGACACGCCTCTATCATAATGTTATGCACTTCCATCCTCAATTTCAAAGTCCGTTGTACGTACTTGTGAACAAGATGATGGAACCGCTAAATATATCTCTCATGAAGACTTTCTTCATTCTTGATTCCACCAACACTCATCAATCACATAATGATCCATCTAGCGAAAACACTCAAGGAACTTAGTAGTATTTAAATAGGATCAATCCTTTTCTATTCGTGCTTTATCAATGTAATCCTATTTCCTTCATGAAATAAAACATCTTACATTTGATATCTAAGTATTAGAACCCCTTTTTACTAATCTTGGAATATAATGCATTGTCAAGATCATTGCATACCTTTAGTAAAGGCTTTGTCTAGCAGATGGACGGATCCCAAACATTGTACTAGACGGATCCCTATCTTTAGGGAACCATGGGATCCGGCAAACAGAAAATGCAATTGCAAGCATTATATTTTAACCATATCCTTAGAATACTTCACACTAAGCTAAACATAGTGTCTTAAGGTAAATTAAGTCCTTATCAAGATAGGTTGATCTTTTACATAACTCACCTAGATCACACTCTAAGAAGCTTGTAGATCTACCGTTTCATTTTTAATCCATTACTCTTCCGCTCTTAAACCCACACTTCATTTTCTACTTGATCCCTCACATCTAGTCTTAGAAATCTTTCGATTATGACAAAATTGATCATAAATCATCCTCACCTCAAAATTGATCAAAGTTGATCAAAATCTAGTTTTCCCATCTCAAAGCTTCTAGGATATTTTACAAAACACTATCCTAAGACACAACCTGATCTCTAGGATCATTTAGCTTCAATTGATATTCTAAAACTTTAGTGTCATCCTTACTCATCCATTGGTACTCTTGAAAGTTCCAAATCCTTCCATAAATAACAATCATTAGCTACATCATTCATTACCTTCAAGTACTCAAGCACCCCTTCATTTAAAACACTTAGGAGGACTAAAACACTCAAGATGATATAGGTCTTAGGTCTTAGAAACATCATTTCCACTCTTTCATAACTGCTGAAAGCCGGATCCCTAGGATTAGCCTAGACGAATCCCTCTGAGGAAGGAACCGTGGGATCCGGATGACAGTTTATGTCAAATCTTGCTAAAACAATCATTTCAACTTGTCTTCCTAACTCAAACACTCCATCTCATCTTAAATGAATTCCTAGATCAGTAAAACCTCTAAAGTTGACTCTTGTGCATGTTAATCATCACATTCCAATGAATCCTAGTGGCTTAAGTCTTAAATGCACTTGCCAAATCTCTTGGCTTATAAACCACTTTGTTAGGACCTCCATAGTCATCACTCTCATCCTAACTTTCAGCACTTTAGAAATCTTTGCAAACCTCTTGAAATCATCTCATCATGAGGAAAACCCCAAGTAGTAACTTATCCACCAAAGAACCACCCAAGAAAAAGGCGCGTGTTATACACGAAATCTCTTCAACCGAATCATCTCCGGTCAAGCCAACAAATGATAGGATCCTTCATCATCCAATCAAACCAATTCCTAAAAGGATAGTGCCCACAAAACTACCAATGCCAAACACCACCATACCTCCTAGGCCTAACAATATTATCTCCACTAAACAATCACCATTGGTTCCTAGAGCTATTTCATTTACATCACCACTATCATCACCACACCTCTAAAATTTAGAGGACTTGCCTCCTAGGCCGTCTCATCCGCTTCCGCCGACAACATTCTCCTCATTAGGAGGAATAATGGTTCAAAATCAAGGTGTTGAGTTAACACTTGCTCCGGCTTCCTTTCCGCCATTCCCATCATATAATCCCATTTGGATTATGAGAAATCATCAAAGTTAACCACCCGACCATATGGAAGTTGACACCTCTCTACCACCACCATCATTCTTGGTTGAGTCATTCTCAAATGTACCTCCACCAATCCCTCCATCGTTTGAAGCTCCACAAGCCGGTTCACTTGATCCCTCGCATCAAGCCATTTCATTTCTTCCACCACCACTACCTAGCCATGACAAAGATTGCTATCATTGTCAACATGTTGAAAGTTTGATACATGAAGTACGAGAAGACCTATGTTTCATGTTCTATCATCTCCTCGAACGTTTCGACGAGATCAAACCTAAACAAAACTTGAGCTAGAAGATTTTAGTGGTGTCCTAGCATCAAGCGATAGTTGGTTTAGAAATTCCTAGTCATGTATTTTATTATTTTCTTAGTTTTTAGAGTCATGTATATCATAACTCTAGTTTTATTGAATGAAATTACATGCTGCTTGTTATTTTGTTGAGCATATGATTACTTTGTATTCATATCTCATTTTTGTGATAACATTACTTGTTATATCACCTTTGCTGAAATTAATCAGCTAATACGGATCCCTCAGAATTGCCTAGACGGATCCCTACTAGGAGGGAACTGCGGGATCCGTGAGATAGAAAGCTATTTTTCTACTAACTTGGACCACATTTGCAGGAAATTGTGAATTATACTTGCTTTCTAACCTTTGTTTTGTAGTTATTCAATTTACACATGAAGACTTTGACATCCTAAAGCTAGGGGGAGCTTTATGTCAAAGCAATACATTGCAAATTACTTACAATACTAGGTTTACATTTCATGACATCCCCTTGCAATATTGCAATCATCAAGGGGGAGTACATTCGTCACTTAGACGAAATCTTTTGCAAACTTACTTGCAAACAAACTAGATTAGTATCACTTTATTGACGCCCTTACATAGGGATGGACTCGTCAAGGGGGAGTAAAGACGAGATCCGTTCCCGTTACTTGCTCTCTATTCCTTTTTATTTTTATTTCTTTCACATGTTTTTCTTAAAAACAATGTGTTGCTTTCCTTCAAACACTTTTTGTTTCGACAAAAAGGGGGAGAAGAAAGTAAAAAATACAAATTCAAACTTTTACGAATTTTAGCTTTTCCTTAAAACAATTTTATGTTTTGTCATCAACAAAAAGGGGGAGATTATTAATACAAATAAGCCGTAAAAACGTTTATTTATATTTTACGATCTTCTAATGTTTTGTCGATAACAAACGTAAAATCATATTAATGAAACAAATAAAATACGTAAATGGTTTGAACTAATAGTTTCTAACATATTCACATTTTCACATAAAACACTAAAACAAGTATAAGTGATTTTATGATTTAGTAATACATATGTACAACAACTAGTGTTTACATATTTGGATAAAATATACACATAACTAGTATGTAGTATAGTGGGTAATATAAATGGGTAGAAACTTAAGTATCACAACCCATTGGGCAAATACATTGAGTGTAGTTGGGTACAACCCAAAGCCCATAACCCATGGATCTTGACCCATAACCCATTGCATGACATCATGCTTATATCACATATGGATAATACCCATAACCCATGGATCAACCCATACCCAAGTGACTAAGTGCATTGCACTCAAAGATACATTGTATCTAGCCAAAGATCCATGGTTCAACCCATGACCCATAACCAAAATACCCATGGGCAAAGAGGAGCATTCCACGGATCCCTGGCTTTGTGCTAGCCGAATCCCATGTGGAAGGGATCCGTGGGATCCGGGGAACAGTAGGATTTTCCTCTATAAATAGTGAGTCATTTCTTCATTATTTCTCACCCCTTTCTAACACACTTTCTCCCCTGAGTTAAATCTCACTAACCTTAGATCTAAGAGATCTATGTTTGTAGTTTTGTTTTTATGTGATGTTTTAGGTTCCTCTTAAAGGCAAGATCACCACCTTTGAAGTCGAGCAAGCTCAAGTCCATGAGTTGCTATGCTTCCTCATCATCAAGGCTACTGAAGTCCTCTTGTTGATGATTCCTTTCTTTCTTCAAAGAAGTGTAGTGTTGAAGACATTAGTGAAAGATGTCTCAAGTGTCAAGACGAAGATATTAGTGAAGGATATCAATCATCTATAGTATAAGCACTTGTGGTAGGTGCTTAGAAGTCAAGACAAAGATGCATTAGTGAAAGGTGCTTAGAAGTCAAGACAAAGAAGCATTAGTGAAAGGTGCTTAGAAGTGAAGACACAAGACATTAGTGAAAGGTGTCTTGTAGATCTAGTCAAAGGCATTAGTGAAAGGTGCCTTAGATGTACATTCGATATGCTGTGTTTCGATGTACAAGATAGACTAGTATTAGATCCAAGGATATTGATGTCCTTGATGATGTTGTAAAGGAGTAGATCTCCTTTGGGATTAGTCGTTGGTGTAGTGTGGTAGTAGTTCCTCCATTGCAATGGAACTAGGTGCTTAGCCTAGTACCTAATAAAGGGTAAGCGACGTTATGAAGGTGTAGTTCACCTTGGAGTGAAAGAACTAGGTACTTAGCCTAGTACCTTATAAAGGGTAGGCGACGTTGTGTAGGTGTGGTTCACCTTGGAGTGAAAGAACCCGGTGGTTAGCCTAGCACCGGAAAAAGGGTAGGCGACGTTGTGAAGGCTTCTCCGCCATAAGAAGATTGGTGTAGTGATTACGAACTCTCGAGTAGGTGACTCGGGGAGTGGAGTAGGGCAAGGAAGGTGTCCTTGTAGCCGAACCACTATAAATACTCGTGTTGTGGTTTTGTGCTTCTTACTCTTATCTTTTCATTACTTACCTTTATATGCTTGTTTATCAACATCCAACACACACATCCAAATAGATTGACATAAGTTGATCTAAATAGTTTAAACAGAAGTTTTAATTGGCAAAACTATTCAACCCCCCCTTCTAGTTTTCCACAATGAATAGAAATGCATCTAATGCAAGTCGTTGCATCTCAAATGCGTGGTTTTGGTCACTTCTCACCACTTCTTATTTTAATTTACTTCTCACTGGATCCCTACTCTCTCTCTCTTTATATATATATATATATATATATATATATATATATATATATATATATATATATATATATATATATATATATATATATATATATATATATATGATAAGGTTTTAAAAGGTACCTTTTTGAGGGGTCGTTTAAGCCCTTATTTGATCACTTTTGTATCCGTTATTGCTTAATATCGTTCCTTTTCACTTTTTAGGTCTCTTGAAGGCAAAATGCTGGAATGGCACTTATTTGGACGAAAAGGCGCGATTATACGAAGAAAATGGCCAAAGTCAGAATCGAGACACTCAAAGCTGCTGAAAACATAAGGTGAAGGCGTCAGGTGTTAAATTGCAACGCCGTCGGAGGATTTTTGTGACGGGACAGAAGCCAAAACTCCTATTTTCAAGTGACGACGTCAAGTTATAAAAGAGTAGGCCATCGCAACTCAGAGGGCCTAGATGTAATCGAGACGGCGTCAGAAGCTGAAGAGGACAGCGTCACAAGCATAAGGTGACGCCGTCGCAAGTCTAACGTGGCCAAGACGAAACCCTAATGACGGCGACACGACGGCGTCACAAAACATAAGGTGACGCCGTCGCATATGTAATATTATATATAGAATCCGAATTTTTCAGTATTTGGTGTGTAGTCTTTTGGAGTAAAAACCTAAACCGAACCAAGGCTGTCTTGTATGGTATTTTAGGGTTCCAAACCCTATCTTACACCAAGATAAGTGTTTTACTTCATTAATAATTATGTCTTTGATTATTTGTGTGTATGCTTGCATGTTCTCCATGTCCGGCTAATTTACTTGTGTGTTTGCTTAGGGAATATGAAACTTAATTATTGAATATTGATTGGTTGTCTCTTATCTTAGTTGATTAATGATCTAGTAATGCGATAGGTCATTCGTTGTGTACTTAATGCTTGATTAAATCTTTGTGAACCTTAGAATATGACTCCTTGAGTAGTTGTAAGCTAAACCATCCAAAGGGTGCCTTAGAGTAAGAGTTTATTATCCCTAGTTCAAAGAGTTATGGAGAAACGCATACCCTACAACCTTAGACACACAACGCAACTAGGAATGAGGACGTGACAATTCAACCACCAATAGGAAATAATTAAGGAGTAGTAAAACCTAAGTAAACACATCTTTAAACTATCATACGAGCACACAATAATTAGACATAGACTACATACACCTTAGTATAGATAATTAGATAAGTAGAGTAATCGGTAGCAATACCAACCCCCCAAATTCAAACCCCGAGATTCGTACCTTTCCATTTTCATAAAAATATAAAAAATACAAAAAAACAATCTTCCTCAACCCCAACCTTAGCGTAGTAACTTCTCACTAGCATTCCTATTCCCCTAGAGAACGATATCAATACCCGTGGCTTACCCTAATACTACACTACAACGATTAGGTTCATTGCCTAGGGTGTTGAAAAACTTGCTCGACGAAAAGGAAGTTCCTTTGACCCCGAACGACGCGTGTAGCGTTATCAATATATATATATATATATATATATATATATATATATATATATATATATATATACACGTATATATATATATACGTATATATATATACGTATATATATATATACGTATATATATATATACGTATATATATATATACGTATATATATATATATACGTATATATATATACGTATATATATATATATACGTATATATATATATACGTATATATATATACGTATATATATATATATATACGTATATATATATATATATACGTATATATATATATATATATATATATATATGTATATATATATATATGTATTCGTAAAATGAAATTTATATGTATTAAACGTATAGATGTTGGACAAGAGAGCTTACAACTCTTGTGAATGATGAGAGGATTGATGTCGAATGATAAATGAAACAAAGTCTTCTTTTAAATAATTAACCCAATTTTCATGACCATTAAATCTATTTTACCCCAAGCGTTCCCTTGATTCTTTTTCTTCCTGTGTAAACTTGTAAACTTGTATGCGAATTGGTGTGGTAACTAGTGATAGTGAGTTGAGTTTGAAAGTTGTGGTGAAATCAAGGTTGTAGAGTGTGACCTATATAGGAAAGTGTTCTAAGCTTAGGTAATTAATATATTCCATAATGTCTCATGCATGCAAGAACAAGATCTCTAAAGTATGGCATGTTGAGTGTGCTTATGAGTCGAGTGTGAGTTTAGATAGTGTGCTCGCTTGGTTTATCTTCTCACACGCCCGACCAAGAGAGATCAAGCAAATGAAATGTCAAGTCTAATTCATGAGTTAGTGGCAAATAATACCTAAAAGTCCATGGTTTAGGGATTAAATTATTAGTTAGGTTTAGGCTTTTGTTTTTGATTTAGGGAGCAAGATAAAAAGTTGTAAGGGTAGTTTGTGAGATAGTTACATTGTTATTAATATTATTAGTATGAAATTGTGTGGGATATTTAAGGTTAAGGGGAAGGGTTTTGCCTCGGTTTGTGCTCGCTGCCAACAAAGGAGGAAAACAAAAATATTACTAAGTGTAGTTGGGCTTGGGAGTGGCTCAGCCCAAAGGAGTTATAAGGTGGTCCAGATGGGCTCGTGTTTTGGGTCGAGTGATGAAGTCGAGGCCCAACGATTTAGGAGTTCGTTTTGTTAGGAGTTGGGTACCCAGGCCATAGGGCAAAATAAATAAAGAAATATTTATTTGAAATTAATATTATTATTAGTTGTAAAATTTGTAATTTTGCATTAGGTAAATAGTCTTGCCAAGTAAAAATATCTCAAATTTGATTCGTGAATGTCTAATGTGTTTCATGGTTGCTCGTAAATAATGCCATATGAGAACACGTCGGAAGTCATTTTATTATATAAAAGAAAAAGATAACACGTAGTTATCGGTAATCAAGTTTTACATTGCTAATTAGTTTGAGAAATTTTTGGGGTCTTACAGTACCTACCCCTTAAGAGAACCGCGTCTAGCGTTTTAACTTGCGGAGGTTGTCAAGGTTGATTCAGCGAATAGGTGAGGATATTTGGCACGATTTAGATCCTCGCATTCCCAGGTGTACTCAGAACGTCTCTTCTTATGAAGAATGTGGATTCCGAAACAAAATTTCTAATGTACCCAAGATTTATTGCAATGATTTTGAAGAAACGAAAACTACTCACCCATGAAGAAATTTTTCCAACACCATGTTTGCAACAAAAACTTTTTGCAAATATGTCTATGGCATCAAGGTTGTTTAATGGGGTGGTAGTTCCTTTATTTCCTAACATGATTGTGCAGGTACATGGTGAAGGATCAGCAATCCCAGCTGAGTCCCAACACACACCCATTGTTGTTCTAAATGTAACCTATACACCACTTGTTACACACCCCTATAGGAGAAAACACAGACAAGGTACCATCGCCTCTCATCCTAGTATTCCTACTCAGACCCTAGTAGTTAATGAGGCTGCTTCTGGCAGAGTGGAAAGGGCTACCACTACTATGTCTAGCTTAGATGTAGCACAGGACAGTGGTAACATCAATAAGACCCCAACCATGGCATCAGTGGATGTTTCTAGTACAAACAGACTAGATACAACTGCTGGAATCCCAAGCCAATTGGATACTATGGGTGGCTTCAGTAATCCTCGTAGTCTAACTAGGGAGAAAACTGAATCTTTGCCTTATGATGCACCTCTCCCATAAGGTAACACATCTAGAAGTGCTTAAGGCAGCCAATCACATAAAGAATTGACGACATTATGTACCCAGTTGACAGCCAAAGTAGAGATTTTGGAGAAAGATTTGAAGGAGACTAAGAAGTTGTATGCCAAAGTCTACTCTACTCAGGTCCAGAAGGTGAAAATGTTGAATTTGAAGGTTAAAGCTCTGCAAGCTCCCATAAAGGCCAACATTGTGGATTCTACCAGTTCAAGTGATCCTGAAAATATTGAGGAATTTCACAAACAGGGGAGGAAAACAGATGCAGAAACTCATGGGAGGACTTTAAGTTTTGAAAGTGGTGATCAAGATCAAGATATGGGAGATTATGTGCATGAAACGGAACCAGTGGAAACTGAAGATGTTTATCTTGAAGATCCAACAGAGGTTATAGAAGAACAAGAGGATGTCGTTGATACTGCTACCAGTGCAAAGAAAGCAGTAGAAACTGCTAGTTCAGACAAAGGTACTGCTAGAGTTGATAAAGGAAAGGACATTCTGTATGAAGATGAACCTGTTCAAAAGAAGACAAAGATTACTGCACAAATGTTTTTTGATGAAGAAAAGGCTAAATAGGTGCAAGAACAGGAAGTGGTAATATTTTTGGAAGAGCAAAAGATGAAGAAGACTGCTGAATTATTTGTTGAAGAGTCTGATAGACTACTTGCTCAAATGTTGCAAGAAGAGGAAGCTGCAGCAGTTCCTAAGGAAGAGAAAAAAGATGCTATCAAAGACTTACTTAATCAGATGAGAGAAAAGCAAATGAAAAAGAAAAGAGTCAAGCCTCCAACAAAAGGACAACTAATGAGAAACATAATTTTATGTCTTCGTCTTGACTCTTTTAGACATCTTTCACTAATTTCTTCAACACTACACTTCTTATGAAAAGAAGAGAACTATCAACCAGAGAACCTCAGTAGTCTTGATGATAATGAAGCATGGCAACTCATGGACTTGAGCTTGCTCGTCTTCAAAAGATGATGATCTCGCCTTTAAGAGGAACCTAAAGAATCACATACAAACAAAACTACATACATAGATCAATTGGATCTGAGGTTAGAGAGTTTATAACTCAAAGAGAAAATATGTAAGAGAGGGGTGAGAAACAATGAAGAAATGGCTCACTATTTATAGAGAGAAAATGGCTACTGTTCGACGGATCCCACGGATCCCTCACTTGAGGGATCCTGTGTATTACTGGGGATCCTTGGGATGCTCCCTTTTGCCCATGGGTTTTGGGTAATGGGTCATGGGTTATGGATCATGTGTATCCAAGTAGATACAATGTATCTACAAGATGTACTGCATCTAGTCCATGGTTCATGGATTAAAACTATGGGCCATGGATTAAAACCATGGGTCATGGATATTATCCGTATATGACATAAGTATGATGTCATGCAACGGGTTATGGGTCAAGTTCCATGGGTATGGGTCATGGACTTTGGGTTGTACCCAACTATATTGAATGTATTTGGTCAATGGGTCAAATACTTAAGTTTTTACCCAATTGTTTTACCCATTATAATACATACTAGTTATTTATATATTCACCCAATATGTAAACACTAGTTGTTATACATATGTATTACTAAATCATAAAAACACTTATACTTGTTTTAGTTTTTTATGTGAAAACGTAAGTGTGTTAGAAAACTATTGGCTCAACCCAATTACGTATTTTATTTGTTTCGTTAAAATGATTTTACGTTTGTTATCGACAAAACATTAGAAGATCGTAAAATATAAATAAACGTTTGTACGGCTTATTTCTTGTAAGATATAGGATTTCATAATCACATTAAACCATAAACAATAGTGACGTATATAAGTTTTAGAAAGAGAAAGGGAGATGTTCTAGTAAGAGAAAACTCATGGAAGGTTAGATTCCAAGTGAACATCCAACCCTCTACCTTGCAAGGTAGAGGGTATTTATAGGTTACAAAATAAACGACCTCCTTACGGCCTGTGGATCAGGTATACGGTAAAGACCCGTCCTTCCTCCACGGTGTTACACTAAACTAATCTATGCTATAATCTAACTAATAACCTGCTTAGTAATGTAAATAACGACAAGTCTACGAGATAACTTATGCTATGTAATATTAGGGTGACCGACTCTTCAATATATGGAATTTCTGATTCCTAACAATCTCCCCCTAAGGGAGGTCACCTCATGTTGTACATTTTGAATTCTAGCATTCTATTCTTGACTTTGTTCTTGAGCTCATAGAAATTAATTCTTCAACATATGCATCTTTGTGCTTTAGCAGTGATTCTTTAAAGTCCGATAACTTTGTACATTAAGTGGAGGCCTTTATACTGATCCACATCTTTGATGATCTTTTGAGCTTTCATTGAGATCATCAGCCACAGTAAATCTCTGGATCACCCTTTATTGTGTTGCCATCATGTGAAGTTGTGACTTTTGGACCGACATGCTCACACTTTCTGGATCATGACATCTTTTCATCAGAGTAGCGGAAGCTTTTACTGGTTCAAGATATTTGCAGCAGCGTAGCAGAAGCATAGTATATAAAAAATATCTGAGCCAGGTTATGTAGATAAGTACTAGTCATGATTTCTTCAATTAAGTGTGGATGCTGTGAGCATGCGGCTTTGGATTGACCGCTCAATTCTGATCAGCTGCAACCGTCCAAATGTACATGCAAACAACAGTTAGCAATAAAACACACGAAAGTGTCTTTGATCACTTTCGTCGAATTGAGGTACACGGCCCACGGTTCCCCGTTGATCAGTACAAGTACTGCCTGTGAACAGGTAGGATTCCTAAGAATCTCCTTGACAGGGTTTCGCAGCTGCTTTAGCCGTTCTCAAACCGGAACGTCTCAAAGAAGACAACACGGAGTGAGTGAACCAGCAAATTGAGATTCAATGATTGATGAAAAATGATTTGAAAAACAATCGCGTATTGCTTGAAGAAAGAGTTTTGCAATACGACGAAGGTTTTATGAGAAAGATCAATTTTCAATCAAAATACTTTTTGTATTAAAGAATGAGTACACATTCGACGTGCTAGCGAAAAGAAGAGATTCGCACATCGAACGGTTTTTCTAAAAGTATTTTTTCAGTCAGAGATAATTTTTGAATTTGAAATGAATACACATTCGACGTGCTAGAGAACAGAAGGTTTGCACATCGTACGGTTTTTCCAAAAGTATTCGTCAATTCCATTCCTGGACCAAGGTTGATTCAAGAATGAATCTCCCCATCGTTTCTATCCAGTTGTCACAAGCTTGATCTTACGAGAAGATCTCACATGTCACCCACCAAGAGCTTGTTTGATGTTGGCTCTAGAAGGATTTCCATCTTCATCGTGAATACTTTTACATACCACTCAGATGTTCTGGCAATACCACAAGGATAATGCGTATGACTCTTAATAAATTCTTACTTTCCACATTGTGTGAAATAGCAAGTCTTCATGAATTTAGTGTCCTAACGAGATATTGTGGATGATCTCTTGGCTCTAGACTCAATAGTGCACATTTGGTTCCTATGCCGGAGACTAGGGAGAGGGTCTCCTTCTTCAATATCAACAATCTCTTAGAGAAAGTCGATAGATAATGTTGGTTCCCCGTGAGAATGAAACAAGTCCTTTTAAGAGGAACTTGAGTAGCTTGGGAAGTTTAGTGCAGTGCGTCATTGGGTCCATGACGTCTTGTCTTCAATACCGGCGTTACCTTGGTAACCACCAGTAGCATATGTATTGAACCCAGTTACTGCCCTAAGGATGAATTATTGGAGGGCTATTTCTTTTCACCCTTTTTCACATTCATTTCTTTTTCATTCTTCAACCCCTTCAGTGCTTACCGAGACTTCATAACTAGAACCTTGTTGGGTTTATTCCAGTACTAGCTCTGTCTCAGTCCGCACTATTCCCATTTCTCATGTTTCTCCTTTTTTCATCATACCTAAGGACACTACACTATCTAGTGGATTGTCCCTGGGTAGATCCCTCCGGTTCTGGCGGATCGTGGGAACAAATACCTAACCTAACCATCCTTATAACACCATGCATAATGTAAATTGGTCGGTCTTTTGGTATTGTTCTTTCCTTCTTGAAACCAATCGAAAAATCATTTGGAAAAACAATCAAGGTACTTGTGATACGAGATCAAAGCATTTTGTACCTTAATAGTTTTGATCATTTTAGAAATGCTCCCCCTCAACATGTGCATATGATATTGAAATTTTTTGGCACATGGAGGCAAGAGTTCTTTGAAATAATTTCTTTGAAATAATTTCATGATCACAATTTTCATAGAAAAAGCCATTTGATTTTCTTGGTAAATTCTCCCCCTCAATATGTGCATAGGATAAGAGAAATCATTTTAACACATAGAGGCAAGAGTTCTATTGAAGCACATCCACGAACACACAGGCCATTAAGAAACCATTTAAAACTCAATCAAGGTACTTTATGTTAAACCATAAAAGCATTTGCACCTCTTCACATCCTCATCAGACCAGAATTTCGTTTTGTTCCCCGGCTTCATATTAATTTTGATGTCTTTCACCCTGGAGTTTAATTCTTCTTCGACCATCTTAAGTGTGCCATCACTGAATTTGTATAACTCATGCAATCTCATTAACATCCTTGACCCGTATCTGTCAGTGAAGATGACTGCTCTAGGGTTGTCAATCACTATATATTCATGGCGGTATTCATGTCCATTGGCTTCCCATTTTGGTCTTGTAAGATTGACTCGAGTCTGGTAACTTTCTATTCCCAATTGAAAGTCTCCAACTCTTAGTCGAATGACCAAGCCTCTGATCCAGAGATTGACAGCAGCCGAGAGAGCCTTCTTCTCACGAGCAGGAAGATGATTAAGGTGTCCTTGGAGGTTCAAAAGATAGAGATCTTCAAAGTCATTTGGCATCAGATGTTTGAAGTCGTTCTCTTCTATGATGTGCTCTTTCAAGTCAGCTCTTCGAAGAACAATCTTCTTCAGGTAATCATACCCGTAGATAGGGAAGATCTCTATACCAATAACACTAAGAATACGCAGTCCTGATCGAACAGCTCTGCGTCTCTTCTTGGCACTATTTCTTTCGATGTAGAATTCCTTCTTCTTGAACCACCAATGAGAGATCCCATATGAAGCGGCAATGTCATATTGTTGCTCTTTGTCTGCCCAGAATTGATCTGGAACCATCTGTTTGAGACCTTGATCAGTGTAGGTAGCAGCCTTCATCTTTGAAATTGATAGAGCAGGTCTTCTTTCAGAAGTATGTCCACAGATATAGTCCAGATCATGGTTAAAGAAGAATTCTGACTGAATGGTCATAAATCCAGGTTCACCGCCGAGAGGAAGAGGGTTGTTCACATCAAACCTATTGATCTGTTCACCAACTTGATCATTCAACATTCTGTAGCATTCCTCCATTTGATATTGAAGCTGATTAGCATCCGAGTAGAAGACTTTAACTATTTCATAAGCTGGACCTTCAAGATCTTTAGGGGTGATAGATGTGATTTCCTTCTTCTCACAAAACCACTTTATAAAGCTCCCCATATCCCCTGTGAAGTGAAGAAGAGAGTCTTCTGCCGGAGCTTCATAGTTGGAAATTATAGTTGAAGCCCAATTGTTTGTTGGATTAGTTGAATCAGACTCAGGAATAAACCATGAAGGCTCAGGAGTTTGAGGTTTATCTTGAGCAAGACAACTTTGAGTAACGTCCTTTGAAGGTGTAGTTCTAGCCGTTTTGATTCGTCTTCCTTCAATATAGGCATCCAACCAATCTTCATCTTCTGTAATATTTGGGATGTGCTTGGTAGAAGCATCATCATCTTCAGAGTCAGATTCTTGAGCAACAAAAGATTCTTCATTCATCATTTGCTCTTCTGGAATAGTAGGGATGGTTGGTATAAACCGGTAATCGACAGTGGTTCTTTTGGTAGACATATTATGATATTTTTGACCACTTGAGGTACTTGTTTGTTTCTGAGTGGTTGGAGGTGGTAATGGTGGGCTTACATTGTGAGAACTGGTTGTTCCTGAGGATCCCCCAACTTCAGATGTGCCAGCACCTCCTGTGGGAGGTGGTGGTGGTGGCTTGGGACCTCCCGACATATCTTTTGAGTCGATTGGAACAGATCTTCTTTTCTTCTTTGCCTTCTTTTCACGATCATCAGCAACAAATCGCTCATAATCATCATACTTCATAGATTCATCGAGTGCCTCATATAACTTCTTGTGTGTATTGTGCTTGTACTCTCCTTCCTCATACATTTTCTCAGAGAGAACTGATCTCATGTCAGAGATCGACAGATCTTTAAATCGTTGTAGCAAGGGAGCCTTCATTGCCCATTCAACCGCATCTTTAATATCTGCTTCTATTGCCTCTGTTACGATTTCATTGAGATTTAGATTCTCCAGTTTCTTGATACGACTATCAAGGTTGTTGACAGCAATAGGAAAGTGTTTCTCAATTGTTGTAATGCGTGACCTGGCCTCTTTAAGTAATTCCTCTGTTGTTCTAGAAGGAGTTGGTTATGCACGAGGCGGTGAGACAGGAGGGGTGACAGGATCACTGATCGAAACAACTTGTATTAACTCATTAGTGGGATTGGGATGTGGAAGTGCAGTTGTAATAACAGGTTCGAGTGTTGGTGTGATTGACGGGGATGACACAGCAGTGGAGACCTTTGGTGCAGACATCGGAGGAATCGAAGAAGTATCTTGATGTATAGTGACAGAGAACATGGACTGAACTTCTTCCTTTTCATTCGTTTGCTTATCTGATTCGATGTCAGAGGGACCATCTTTCAAGAATTGGTCCCCGTATGTAGGGTCAGTATCAAGATTTTTAAGTGAGGAAAGTGATCCAGTAGACACGTTTGTTTCTTCAAGATGCTTGAGTGTTTCAGATCCAGGCTCAACGTTCTCTAGAGGATCATTTTTCTCACTTGCTGACTTAAAAACTGGGGTCTCTGTGGTAAAAGGAGTCTCCTGATTATCTTCTTGTGCATCACTGGATGCGGGAGATTCAACTGATCTTTCTGCCTCATCAGTGTCCATCCCAGTTTGCACTAGTGTAGATGAAGGTACGACATCTCTTTTCTTGAGAATAAACCGGGTCGTTGTTTTAGGAGGTGGTGAAGAGATATTCAGTAGCATGTGTGCGGCTTGTTCTGCTTCTCCTCCAGCAACTCCTTTACCTTTGTCTTGTGTGACAGGGTTGATTTGATGAGATGTTGACTCAGGTTCTCTTATTGTGACTCCTCCCACTGGTGGTCTCTGAGACTCGTTTAGGCTGTCAAGGCTTTGCTGAATTCCTTGTTGAAATGCAGCATCGTCTTCATCAATCAATCTGGTTACTCTTCCAGTAACCTTAGATCCTTCATTATTTCCTTTACCAGCGTCTCTTTTTCTTCTCTTTTGTTGTTGTGATGGAGAGACATTAGAGACAGAGCTGCCAGGCCTTTTGTTTTTCTTGGGAAGGCTTGAGTATGAGGTTTGAGATTGCTTAGATTTGGAAGAGTGCTTTGGGATCTCAATTGTATTAGCGGATGCTTTCTTTACATAACTCTTGAAGTAATCTGCATTCTTTATTTTGTCACTAAGCAGAGTTTCAGGAACTGGCATACCAAAAATCTCCCCGTCATGTCCTTTGGCACTATATTTAAGGTTGCCAAGAACGAATTCATCACTGGCTTCATGCAGGGCAGATTCGCTACGTGGGTTGATTTGGTGTGTCTGTAGCAAATGATGGATAATTAGTTTTGAAAATCTGATGCTGGGAATCACTCTTTTACCAAGACTTTTTCTTCCTTTGACTTTATTCTCAGAGTTGATTTTGTCAGAGATAAATGTATCCAAGGACAAGGTGAATTCTTTCCAGATAAGTTTAGCAAAGTCAACATTTTTTCCTTTGACAATTCCCCACAGTATCTGCATAATGGGAGCTCGAACTCTGTCTGTCCCTGAAGTTTTACCGGTTAGGCACAGGTTGAGGATTGTGACAATTGATCTCCATGGTTGATATATTTCTGCATTGATGAGTGAAGAGATCTTGGTTATTTTCTCCGGGTACCCCAACTCGTCGACAAAGTTTAAGATATCATGAATGGAAGGTGGGGAGATGAATTTGTTTGAGGGGTTTCTTGGTGTGATTTGAAGAGCATCCCTGAGGGTTTCAACTAAGATGTTATACCATTTGTCTTCAAGCATACACGAGTATGAAGCAGAGATCTTTTCCCAAGTAACAGTTTTCCAGAATTGCTGAAGATAGATGGATGGGATAGGACACCGCTTGGTTAGTGCATTAAAGAAGTTGGTGTCCTTCAAGATATCGACAGCTAGACGGTAAGTAGGGTTATGTTGCCCTCTGTCAACATCTAAGAAGCAGTTGCTCTTAGCAATTGGTACCCATTCAGCACGAGGAACTAACTCTTCATCAGTCAGAATGACATTTTGTGCAGATGCATCCTGAACCTCAGAAGATTTGATGTCAACCATTGAGACCTGAATGTTACATAGACAACATAGACCATATCCAGAAAGACTGTTAGGGTAAGTTGCAGATATGGCGTATATGGAGATCAGGAAGTAGCAAATTAAACGTGATTATCATGCAGAAACTTATGAGTGTAGCATGTTATTTTGGAGAAGTCTTAAAAAGTAGTTAATACCAAAGGCGAATTATACACAAACTATAATTAGCATTGGAATTATCATTTGAGCCACTCACATAACACACTACACATAAGTGACAGCATGATACCAACATGCATACAAAATGATGAATGAGGAACACATAATATGACCACTAGAATCAGTTAACATGCATAGACACCAAAGTAACTCGCAACATTCAATAATCACAGTCAACTCGCATATAATATAAAACAAGTCGCATATGGCAACTCGCATATAATGACAGATGTTATCGTAATTAACTCGCTTACATTACAAAGTATAGTGCAAGTCGCATAAGGCAACTCGCATGAGTCAACACGCTTTGGTCAAACAATGGGTGGTCAACATATATGTCAACTCGCATTACAGACATGAAGCAAGTCGCATATAGCAACTCGCATATGATGACAGATGTTAGCATAGTTAACTCGCATACATTACAAAGTATGAAGCAAGTCGCATATGGCAACTCGCATGAGTTAACACGCTTTGGTCAAACAGTGGATGGTCAACATATCTGCTAACACGCATTATAGACAAGAAGCAAGTCGCATATGGCAACTCGCATTTGGCAACTCGCATTTGGCAACTCGCATATGATGGATCATAACACGCTTAATAGACACGCTTAGGCAACTCGCATAAGATACATTGAATCTAGACATACTGCATAGGGAAGACCACAAGCATAAATAACATTGCAACTCGCATATAGCAACTTGTTTTAACACACAGTTAGTACCAACTCGCATACAAGTATATCATTAACAAATTATCAGCCCAACTCGCATTCAAGAAACCAATCTAACTCGCTATTAAAAACTTAGCATGTGTAACATCACTTAATATCACGAGACCACAACTACATGTTTAACCCATAGTCAAAAACATAAAAAGAATGGAAATCCTAAAACCTCTATTCAAACCAAATGGCAAATCTTAATCCTACTCGTAACAAATCCTCTACGTGCATAATCAAGAGTTATATCAGACATAGGCAAAGTATGAGATATCATTAAATGAGAGTATCTACGCTATAAACAATAACAATTAAACACAAACATACAAACCTAATGTCCAAACAATCGATTAAGATGAGAAACGAGGGAAAAATCTGCAAATGGATTGAGAACGGGATGTTTTTAGGAACACATCTTTCAAATGTATGAATATAAAGTGATCATATAACAAAAAGCCTACCACACTGTCTTGAATAGCAACTCGCTTAAATGAAGGTTGAGAGAGAGATATGTTAATGCGTGTTTTTGACCAGATTACTAATTTTGGTTTGACCATGACCTCGCACGCATACATATGAGGTACTTTAAGCGAGTTGACACAATAAGTCCCTCTACTTTGTAACTGCAACTCGCATAAAAGGTACACAGATATAGAAAATAACACTTTTGGTCCCTCAACTTGTCAAAGCAACTCGCATTCAGAATTAACATAGTAACTCGCTTAATATATAATAGCAACTCGCATATAACAGTAAGGTAACTCGCATATCATACCAATATACCACCATACTCAACTTAAATTACTCAAACACAATCCTCCCCACATAGTATGCAACAGCCAACTTACTCAAATAAAGCATGCATAATGATTCAGCTACAGGTGCACATTCCTCCCCCTCAATCAATGATATAAGGATAATAGAAATCATTGATTGATTAAGTGTTATGGGATGACAACGGTAAGAGCATGAGGAAAAAAAATAATAGAAAGAGTTATTACTAATCTGTTCGAACTTCATCTAAAATCCCGTGACATTGTTGAATGACATTTATAGGATCGTAGATGTTATCGATGACAGAAGCTAGAGTAAATGTGAAATAATGAATAAAATAATATATATATATATATATATATATTTTTTAAGAAATAATTATAAAAATAAAAACTAAAGATTTTTTTAAAAAAAAAAAAAAAAAAAAAAAACCCAAATAAGTACGAGTCCTGAAATGAGATAATCAGGAGTCAGAGTACGAAGTGTATCAATTCTGACAGGCTACCATTCCAGAGTGAGCATTCTTCGGTTCTGATGGAAACCAGGTCATGATGTTCATGAACGAATTGAGCATAATCCCTGAAACAGATTGAGGACACTTTGCACTAGTAGCACATGCATTATTGCAAATGGGTGGGTTAGTGACAGGTATATTCTCTATTTTTGAATTAATAGAGTCAGATCTTGAGGTATCATTACTGGACATCTCTTTAAGTTCAACATTCTTGAAAGTTTTTCCTGTGGGGATCCATCTAAGGCAACTTCTGGGTGAGTAAGTCCGTTTGGTACCTGTAAACTTAAAGAGTCTGCCAGTAGGAACCCACTTAAAACAACTGCTAACAAAGTTAGATGAGGTTATGTTCCTTTTCTGATCATTGGTCCTTTTGCAATTAAATTGCTTCTTAGTGGATTGGTCTGTCATTTGACTCCTTAAATTCCTGATCTTAGATTTCTGAGCCATCTGCTGGAAATTGTCTTTCCTACGGTTGGAATGACTTTGTGAAGTGACTGGATTCGACAAAACCTTATTATTTTCAACCTGGGGGGCAAGCTTAGATTTTGACGCTTTAAATCTTTCTGTCTTAAATGCATTGGGTTGCCTAGTTACAGGGCGTTTAGTGGCATTATGAACAGTTGATTTCTCCAAAGTTGATGGTTTTGTGAGCTTAGTATTCACTCTATTTCCTGTAATTTTCCTAATCTCATTTCTTAACGCAACGATAGTGAAACTCTTATCCTGAACTTGGTCTTTGAGGGCATCTATGTCAGATGTCATGGAGTTGATTTTATCAATCTGTTTGGTCCTACACTCCAGAAGATTCTTCTTTAAGGATTCATTTTCTCTTAGCAATTTTGCAACACATATGGCTAGTTCCTCATTTCTAGACTTAATTTCATTACAAGCATCATAATTAATATCCGCATTCATGTTCAATTGAGTGTCTGACATTTGTTTTTTCAGGTTACGAATGGTTGAGTCTTTGTCTAGAATCTGAGTTTTTAACTAATTAATTTCAAAAAACTCACGGAATTCTGGGAATTCTGGATTTGTGCATGCATTTGAAACAAGAGAATTTTCTTCCTTTTGCTGTAGTGCAATTTCCAAGGAAATGCAGTGTTCTTCAAGAATTGAATATTTGTAAGAAAGTTCCTCAAATGCCCTTTTTGAAATCACATCATTAGTTTTAAAACATACAGACTCAGTCTCAACCATTTCAATATAATCTGACTCATGTGAATCTACAAATTCAGATGGTTTGGATACGTTACCAGATGCATTGTGTTGATCATTCAAGGGTAGCACATCAGATGACATCTGATCATTCATTGGTCTAACACTTGCATCCTCATTACTCGAACTTGGCATTAATGACTTTCTGACAGTTTCAGGCTCCTTTGTTTTTGATTCATTGTATTCATCGTCAGAAGAGATACCATTTGATGCCATTCCAATTTCATTGATGTAATCAACAGATAATGATCTGCATTCGTTCAGCTTTCTGATCACAGCATCCCCTGGAGGTTCACTTTCTTCATTCAATTTATCCTGGGCTTCACTTGCTTTAGCTGCTTCCTCAATGTATGTCTCCATATTATCCATTAATCGGATCAATATATTGGAGAACTCATGAATTTCCATTCCGGTATGTTTCTTGAAGGAGATTTCAGTCACATGTTGATCAAAATCTGCTGAGTATTCCCCGTTGATGAATGTCTGAAATTGTTTGAGAATCATATGAAGTACGGCTATGGAATCATCTTTTATTATCTTCCCGTTGGTGAGCTGATTCTTCAATTGTTCAAGGTAATCAAACAATGTATTCTTAAGTGAAGGTAAATCCTGACGGAAAAGGGCACTGCATGTCCGATCCATGGATGTGGATAACACTTGTGATATGTGGGAATGAAGCAGTAAGTGAGGTTCAATACTACATTCAACATGTAATTTCTGCTGGGCTTCATTTGGGTTGGACTCAAGGTGTGATGGGTTTAGATCATCAGTTGTGGGATTTATTAAGGTCACACATTCTGAATAGTACATGCTTTGTCTGCAGTCCGCTAAATCATAAAGTTTGAGCACTTTAGAAATCACTGGATCAGTAGATTGAGCCATGAGTGTTGGATTCTACGGGATTTTACTATTCTTTGATTAAACCGGGAAATTGATTCTTTCACGGGATTTTACTAAACCAAAAGAACAACCGTAAGAGTGTATCACGAAGAAGTAACAAGTCTAAATGAACAAGTAGCTAAACACACAACTCGCTAAAGCAGTCAACTCGCTAAATAGCCAAGTCGCATTAACATCAACTCGCAACACAATCAACTCGCTTAATTAATCAAGTCGCTAAATAGCCAACTCGCTTTAGTCTCAACTCGCAACACAATCAACTCGCTTGAGCACTAAGTCGCTTAAGTTAACTCGCTAGCGTTCCAACTCGCTAAATAGCTAAGTCGCTTTAGATCTCAAATCGCTTAAAGAAACAACTCGCTTAGAACTCAAGTCGCATAAAGATCAACTCGCTAAACAGCTAAGTCGCATGTACCAACTCGCATAAAATAACTAAGCAACTCGCTTTGAAGAAAAACAAGTCCGAGACTCAACTCGCTTCGTCCTTCTTTCAAAAAATAACCACTTTATCAATCCAAAACAACCAACACCACAATGATTTAAGCCTTCCAAGTCAAAACATAAACACATATGATGATCCTAAACACAAAAGTACAAGCAAAATTCAAACTTTAACACTAGAATTTGTCCAAATGAATCAAACTCTCCTAAACCCTTAATACTCCAAAAACCTTATGAAATCCACCAAAACAAAGAGCATGAAAGATGAGTGATCAAACTATGGCTCTTGATACCAATTGTAAGATATAGGATTTCATAATCACATTAAACCATAAACAGTAGTGACGTATATAAGTTTTAGAAATTGAAAGGGAGATGTTCTAGTAAGAGAAAACTCATGGAAGGTTAGATTCCAAGTGAACATCCAACCCTCTACCTTGCAAGGTAGAGGGTATTTATAGGTTACAAAATAAACGACCTCCTGAGGGCCTGTGGATCAGGTATACAATGGGTAAAGACCCGTCCTTCCTCCACGGTGTTACACTAAACTAATCTATGCTATAAACTAACTAATAACCTGTTAAGTAATGTAAATAACGACAAGTCTATGAGCTAACTTATGCTATGTAATATTGGGGTGACCGACTCTTCAATATATGGAATTTCTGATTCCTAACATTTCTATTAACAATCTCCCCCTTTTTGTTGATGACAAAACATAAAATTATTTTAAGAAAAAACTAAAATTCGTAAAAGTTTGACTTTGTAGTTTTTACTTTCTTCTCCCCCTTTTTGTCGAAACAAAAAAAGCTTTGGAAAGGAACTAAAACATTGTTTTAAGAAAAACATGTGAAAGAAAAAAAAGATAGAGAGCAACTGACGGGAAGGGTTCTCGTCTTAACTCCCCCTTGATGAGTCCATCCCTTTATGAGGGCGTCAAGTATATAAAGAAAAAAAAACTACTAAGCTAATGCATTGCAATTATGTTTGCAAAAGATTTCGTCTAAGTGACGAATATGCTCCCCCTTGATGATTGCAACTTTGGAAAGGGACGTCATGAAATGTAATCCTAATATTGCAAGTGATCTTGCAATGTAATACCTTGACACAAAGCTCCCCTAGCTTAGGGTGTCAAAGTCTTCATGTGTAAATTGAAAATCTAGAAAACAAAGGTTAGAAGACAAGTATATAATGCATAATTTCCTGCAAATAAGACTCGAGTTAGTAGAAAACTAGTCTTCTGTTGCACGGATCCCACGGTTCCCTCCTTGGAGGGATCCGTCTAGGCAAAATATAGGGATCCGTCTATCTGTAACTAAAATACAGAAAGTGTGATGTACCAAAAGGTATGTTGGCATCAAAATGAGATATGTATTAGACCAATAATCATATACTCAGGAATATAGAAAATATCATGTAATTTCATTTAATAAAACTAGAGATATGATATACATGACTCTAAAAACTTAGAAAATGAACGATACATGACTTTGAGTTACTAGACTATCTAAGTCACGCTTGATACTAAAAACACCACTAGAATCCTCTAGCTCAAGTTTGTTTAGGTTTAATCTCGTCAAAACGTTCGAGGAGGTGATAAAACATGAAACGTTGATCTTCCCGTACTTCATGTATCAAACTTTCAACATGTTGACAATGATAACAATCTTTGTCATGGCTAGGTAGTGATGATGGAAGAAAGGAAATTGCTTGATATGAAGGATCAAGTAAAGCGGATTGAGGAGCCTCAAATGAGGGAGGGATTGGCGGAGGCGCATTCGAAGATGGCTCGACCAAGAATGATGGTGGTGGTAGAGAGGTGTTAACTTCCATGTGGTCGGGTGGTTAACTTTGATGATTTCTCATAATCTAAATGGGATTATTTAATGGTGGCAGACAGAAGGAAGCCAGAGCTAATGTTGACTCAACACCTTGATTTTGTTCCATTATTCCTCCTAATGAGGAGAATGTTGCCTGTGGTGGAGGATGAGATGGCCTAGGAAGCAAGTCCTCTAGATTGTAGAGGTGTGGTGATGAGAGTGAAGTGGTGAATGATAGGGCTCTAGGCACCAATGGTGATGGTTTAGTGGAAATAGGATTGTTTGGTTTAGGAGGTATGGTGGTGTTTGGCATTAGTAGTTTTATGGGAACTATACTTTTAGGGATTGGTTTGATTAGTTGAGTTGGTGGAGGAGAAATCCTAGCATTTGTGGATTTAACCGGAGATGATTCGGTTGAAGAAATTTCGTGTACAACATGAGCAATTTTCTTGGGTGGTCCTTTGGTGGATGAGTTACCACTTGGAGCTTTCCTCATGATGAGATGATTCATAAAGGTTTGTAAAGGTTTCTAAGTTATGAAAATGAAGATGAAAATGATGACTTTAGGAGTCCTAACAATGTGGCTTATAAAGCAAGGGTTTTGGCAAGTGCATTCAAGACTTAAGCCATTAAAATTCCTTGGAATGTGATAATTAACATGCACAAGAGTCAAATTCAGAGTGGTACTGATCTAGGAACTTAATTAAGATGAGATGGAGTGTTCAAGTTAGCAAGATGAGCTTGAAATGATTTTTTTAGCTAGAGTTGACATGAATCTGTCATACGGAACCCACAGTTCCCTCCAATAAGGGATCCGTCTAGGCTAATCCTAGAGATCCGTCTCTCAACAGCTAGGAAAAGATAACAATGATGTTTGTAATGTCTAATGCCTATACCTTCTTGAGTGTTTCAGTCCATCTAAGTGTCTTAAATGAAAGGGTACTTAAATGCTTAAGGGCAATGAGTGATGTAGCTAATGATTGCCTTTTATGTAAGAAATTGGCACTTTTATGAGTACCAATGAGTGACCAAAGATGACACTAAAGATTTGAAAGTGTCAAATGGAGCTAAATGATCCTAGAGATCCGCTAGTAACTTAAGGTAATCTTTTGGAGGATATCCTAAAAGCTTTAAGATGGAAAAGCTAGAGTTTGATCCATTTTGTCCTATTTGAGGTAAGGATGACTACAATCAATTTGCTAAAATTGAAAGATTTCTAAAGCTAGATGTATTAACATGTGAGGGATCTTGTGTGAGTATAAAAGCGGAATAGTAATGAATTTTGATGAAACGATAGATCTACAAGCGTTTTGATAGTGATCTAAGTGAGTTATGTGTGAGTATGAAACTTTTATTCAGTTTGATAATGTAGCAACCCGTAATTTTTCATAAGGTAAAATGACTATTTTACCCTTTGACTTCTTAAAAGTTGACCTTGACTTTGACTTTTGACTATTTGACTTTTACCGTAACGTAAAAGCAAATATGGTAACCGGTAGTAACTGGTAATTTCCCAAGTTAAATAATTCACTCTATTTTGGATTATTACACTTTGAACATTTTTGTTCACCTATAGCTATAAATAATTAATTAAAGTTGTGACTTTATTAATTACGAAAGTTTAATCGTGTAAACTTTCCTCGCGGTCAACACAAGACTACGATAAGTCTAGGTGTTCAAAATACTCTATTTTCACCAATAGTCATATTTTATATGAACTATTGCCACTTTGCCATTTTTACCTAGACATGTTACTCTTTACATAATACGTGTAACAATTCGTATTTTCGGGTCACTATTCATTTTTACTATTCACGGTTACTATTCATTTTTACTATTCATCATATTTTGGGTCATTATTTAAACTCAAACTTTTTCCCGAAAAATTACTATTCATAAATTACTATTCACGAGTTACTATTCACCGTAATTTTTATTATTTACTAATTTCGCCTAAATTGAACAAGTAAATACTTTTACATAATTTTCATGCATAAACAATGTACTATGTACTCCTAATATATAAATATCTAGTTACTATTTATAAATATCTAGATATTTTCAAAAATATCTAAACACTATTTATCAAAATATCTAAACACTATTCATCAAAATATCTAGATATTTTCAGATATTTTCCCTATAAATAGAAAGAAAACTAGTTCATTTTATTACACAGAAAAACACACACATTTCCCCCCTCCTCCTTGATGTCGCCACCCTCCATACACACTCCATACTTGATTTTCAGGCTCCGAGTTATACACATAAGTTGAAGGCATTAGTATTCTCTACGTAAAAATTAAGTTTATTTTGTATTTCCGCGGTTGGATTAAGAGCTACACAATGGTGGGTTGGAGCTGTGGGTCCCAGGAAATTCTCAAAACTTTTGCAAGAATAGATCAGGCAATATTAAAGATGGGTTTTTGTTTTTGAAGCTATCGGGATAGTTATGGGGTAGATATGAGGTGATTTAGAGGTTTTTATAGTTTAGGAAATTGATTTTTGAATTTAGATGCGGAAGCGCTGCCCAATTTTCTAGTATCATTCATCAGTTATTATCAGGTGAGTTCGTAGCCCCACTTTTACTCTTTTAATGCTTGTTTTACAAACTCTTTGGGGGAGATACATGCTCAACTACTTGCTTTTACGTGTACAAATACTCAAAACATTATACATGATTGCATTATACTTGATTGCATTATACTTGATTACGTTATACTTGATTTCGTTATACATGCTTGGAAATACTTTACTTGCCTAAATACATGAATTGTATTTACAAACGTGCGACAATACTCTATGCTGTCGGAGAGGTATTGATAGTACTATAAGTCGGGTAGCCCCCGCCCTTGTGTACCCGATTCATGACCTTGGGATTAATATAGTACTATTTGGGATGCCCCCGCCCATGTGTACGGATTCTTGACCATGGGTGAATATAATCCGGTGTATTGTGCAAACTATATTGGCAGTGGGTTGTCAACACACAGGTTGCAAGTTCTTTATGGCGGAACTTGGAACTGAGTGGATTTACAATGCCTTTGCTGTGTAAACATTCTTTCAAGGCTTTTCAACTTATTCAAAACAAACTCTATGAACTCACCAACCATTGTGTTGACACTTTAGCATGTTTATCTCAGGTCAATAAGACGATAGCTGTTGCATGGAACTTAGAGTCGCACGACATGTTTTGAAGACTTTATACATTCGTATTTACCATTCGAAACATTTTGTAAACATTTTTGTATTATACTTTGGGACCTCATTGTTTGTAACTCTGATTTCATTAATCGAATGGTAACTTTTCAAAACGTCTCATTTAGAGGTCGTTTTCTATAACTTGTACTTTGTATTATGAAGTAGCACCCCAATGACACAATCTTCCGCTGCGATATTTTGGGGGTGTTACAATACGCATGCTCAAACCTACATTATTAGGTTTTAACAACATAGACGCACCCAAATAGACTTATCACACCTTTAATATACCTAGTTGGAGTATATTGATAAGTTTATACATTTTTGTAAGTATTATATCTTTACGTTACTCGGTTTTAAGTTTCGTGACTTAAGGGCTTAACGTTAGCAATTACCGGGATCAAACTATACCCTCTAATCACTAAACTAATAAATAAAACAAGATAATCACAAAATCTTGTACATTCATTCACCATATGCCACACCTACATTATATCAAGTACACATGTCTTTTGCTAGTTATGTATCTATGCTTAATCACTACAAACTTAGCACCTCATTTCACTTCACATGCAATCTATTATATCAAGATTAGTTTCTTTCTTTCTTGGTCTTTCTCTACACCGTACACTCCCAACCAAAAACCACAATCATTTTTATTTTCTATCTACAAGTTATACACAAAAGATGAAGGCCATAGGGAGTACTACCTAGTCCAAGTGTTATTTTGATGATCCTTTGGATGAAATAGGTGTTATACAAGGTGATAAGGGCTGAGATGAAAGGGTTATTGTAAGGTTAAGAAAGGGATATTAAATGTGGGTTAAAGATTTGATGACAAGGGTTAAAGATTGAAAGAAGTTAGGCTTGATTATTAGTAACTTTTCATCCTATCCTTTGTAAGGTTTAAGTTTATTTCTTGTCATTCAATATGGTTGTAATAATTTAAATTCATTGGATGTAATTTGATATAAGTAGTATATGTAATATGGCTTGATTGATGTTGTACATGAGGTTGTGACATGAAAAGAAGCTAGAACAAGCCTTAGGTAGGTTTTATGAACCTGAAATTTACAACAGTCACAAATATTGATTAAACTGATCATCTCAGTAAACGTTGAGGTTAATTCAATAAGATAGGCTTGTAGATCTATGTCTTATGGTCGTTTCTCCGGGTGGTGCACCTCATAAATCATCCCGATGAGTAAATGAGAGCCAAACTGGCAAAACATGTCAAAATCTGCACACCAGATTTCATTTAAGAAAAGCCCATGGTTCTGGTCATTTCTGAAAGTCCACTCAGTTTTATGAAATGTAGCCAAGACCTAAACTTGAAGTTTGGCGAAAGCCGCGCGTCAAAACAAGTTGTAGAACTCAACTTATGATCGTTTTGGCAGGACTGAATGTGCAGCAAAACTTTCTGCAATGAAATGTAAGTAATAACTTGTTATTAGACGATTGATATAAGTAAACTTTGGACTTGATTAAGCTTGAGAAGCTATTAGAGAAAGTAAAAACTAGAACTTGAGCTTTTGAATTACTTAAAAAGGACTTGTGGTTAAAAAGTTATGCCTAGTTAAGTATTACTAAAAGGAAATATAGTGCTGAAACAAGAAAGCTTGCTGATACGATTTTAAAACAAGGTTTTGACCCTTTTCTGGTCCGAATCAGCAAAAGTGTAAAGCACGAACGTTTCTCAGAATGACTTTTTCTACAAAAACTCGGGCGCATATAAGCAGAAAGTGAACGACAAAGCTTAAAAATTACAAAAACTAACCGGACCTGTTGTATACCGGAAAACAACCTTAGTTGAGAAACTTTAAGTGATATCTTGATTCCTTGAGGCCAAAACAAAGCTAAGGTTAAACCAAGGTGTTGTTTCAAGATATTTTAACTTAGATACATCCTTAAGAATGTCCTTGATTATTGTTTGACTTAGCCGCACGGCTAATATAAGTTTAATGACCCCGGAACTAGTTTTTAAAACTTGGTTCATTGGGTTAGACTTTCCTAGACTTTGACAAACTAAGTAAATGACCATATGCCATGTGAAACTACTTCACGACACACAAATTATATCATCATATCGTCACATAAGTCAATCAATAGTCTTTGACGAAATACGACACATGTTTTATATAACATTTGTCTCGTCAAATACTTTACTTATAAATGACAAGTACAATAATAGTAAGGAATTTAATTATCATAAGAGGCCTCTTCGGGGTGTCGTATCGACGAGTTGTGGATTTACGATTTAAAGTGTCCTGGCTCCTCATACGTTCACTACACGACCTCTTGATTTTGATAACCCAAATGATGGTACGAGATTATTTATAAAAGGGCTATAGGCCAAACAACACTTAAGGGATACCTTAACTTAAGGATTCATGTACAACATCATATTGAAAGCCAACATACTACATATACTTGTACACTTATATCGTACACTATACTAAATCGCGATTACTATGCTTTCGTAGGTAATCGTTAAAGATCGTGATCTTGTCATACTTTACCGTTGATAAACATTATATCGTTACACTCCGAGGCTGATCAGTACAGTGAGTTTCATAGCCCCAACTTTTCTTTAACTGTTTTATAAACTCTTTTGGGAGAGATACATGCTACTGCTTTTACTACATGCTAAAATGCTTTATTATGGACAATTACTTGCAAAATGAACGCCTTGACTGTATTATTGCATGCCTAAGTTGTTTATGCCAAAAGTCCCCAACATCATGGACCACTAATCACTGGGAGTGAGCGCAAATATTGTGGATAGGCCTATCAGAATTGACGAACCCGTCTCTGTTATCGGAAATAACTAGGCGCACTATATTTGAGATTATCTAGGTAAAGAGCAAAATACCTACCCGGGGCAAGTTATTTATATATATATCGTCCGGTGATATATATACAACAGTCAGTCGTGACTGCCATGAGCTTAGAGCAATAATAACTTTCAAGAAGATAATTGTACACATTGCAATTATACTACAAACTATATTGTCCACTACTGTTTTCAAACCAATGCGGTTTCTATCGTTTGTATTGACTGGTTAGGCAATCAAACGCACTATGGGCAACGTAGCCCACTACTTTGATAAACTTGATATCTTGTGATCAACTGTTTTGCTTACAAACCTATGAACTCACTCAACCTTTGTGTTGACACTTTTTAGCATGTTATCTCAGGTTTGAAAGAAATTAGTTGGCATGGCATGTGAAGGCGCACGGAAAAACATTTTAAAGACGATGCATATATTATCATTCGAAAAACATTACAACTTTTATGTTGTACGTTTATAATTGTACAAACTTGTGGGACCGGTTTGTAACTCTGATATTTTAATCGAATGATAATTCATTTCAAAACGTCTCATTTTGAGTCATTTTCTGTAACTTTTGCTGTGAACTATGAAGTAATACCCCAGTGACACAATCTTCTGCTGTGATAATTTTAGGGGTGTTATAGATTGGTATCAGAGCTTCAGTTATAGAGAACCAGGTTGCATATGAACCTAGGCTATAACTAAATCTTACATTAAACTCGTATCACTCATTGTTGTCTTCAACATTCCGTGCGCCATGCCTACTCCTTAACACAATACTATGTTCTATATATAAAGACTGTTTATATAAACTATTGACTAAACACAACTGCATATGACTATTCCAAGGCATTATGGCACAACTAGATATCCCCGATCATATACATTTGTGTGATCTATGAAACTTTCTTAGACATTGTAGTTGATACAATGGTCTCATTACGATTAAGACATTGTAAGTATGCAATGGTCTTCCTTATATCTCAAACATCGTGAGATACATAGTTGACTTAGATATATCTCAAACATCGTGAGATATACAATTGACTTAGATATATCTCAAACATCGTGAGATACACAGTTGACTTAAATATATCTCAGACATTAAGAGATACACAATAGTTTTATCTATTTCTCAGACATTGTATGTTGCACAATGGTCTCACTGGTATTTCTCAAACATTATGAGAAAACTATTTCATAACTATGAACTCACCAATTCTTTTGAACGCTCTGTTGATTTTTTTTCTATGATTATTTTACTCCTCTTCTTCGAAGATAAGTGTGAACATTCATTCCATACTCTTGGAACACTTTTGACGAATCATAGTACATCGTCTTGTAACTCATCGATTAAGTATGAGTGTTGTGTCGGAAATTTTTAAGTAGGATGATTTGGAATGTACTTATTTAAATGGACTGGGACGCCTTTTCATTTAAATAAAGAAATTTCAAATTGCCGAACCATAAGTTTATAATTTCTTACTTGCATAGATTGGGACGCTTCTTTATGTAAGTAATGAATTATAAATGAGTGGGCTTATTTGTATCCGATATGACATGAGTATGAACTCGGACTCGAGAATCACAAGTATTCTCTGAAAAGATCTAGAAAACACGATAGTGTTTTACAACTCAGCAAAAATCTTAAGACCTCATTTGAACAACCTAAGTTCATTCTTAAGTTATCACTTTTGATGTTACAAATCCTTACAAACATGAACCGTTTATTGAGCTAACAAAATTGGTTAAAGTCAATCGAAATCTAACCTGATAGAATCAGATGTTTCAAGAATATAATTGAAACCCGACCTGATAGAATCATATGTTTCAAGAACATAATTGAAACTCGACATAATAGAATCAGATGTTTCAAGAACAGAATTCGGCTGCCACAATTTTGATTATGCACGAGGCACATAAGTCAAAGTATTCCATATTATTGAGTTAACGAGCTTGTTACACTCTTGAACTGATGGACTTTGTTCAGTATCGAACTAACAAACTGGGTACGATGTCCCATTATCCATCACATAAGCTTTCCCACGAGCTTCTTCTATTGGTTGGCCATTATTTTGAGAACATAATTTCTCGAAAGGTTCTCACTTGCCACATCCCATCACCGTTTGTTACTATTGTCGTTACTATTGTTATTTTGCTATTGTTAGATCCTTGAGCAGTCTATGCTCGCATAACTTGATCCACTTGGTTACGAGACATCTGAATTGTTTCATCCATTGTGAGTGATCAAACGAAGTAACGTTCTCTTGAATACTTAGAGGAAGTTCTCAGATGAAATCTTCCCATAACTTCTCATTGGTTGAGACCATCATTGGGCATACTACTGCCAACGCTTGAAAGCGACGAATATAAGTTGTGATATCAACACCACTGACAGCAAAGAAACTTCACCTCCATTTCTTGCACCTCATTCCGAGGACAATACTTCTTGAGTATAATTTCTTCAACTTAGTCCAAGCAATCTAGTGTGTATCCTCAATACTAATAGATTGAGCAACAACATTTTACCCTGACAAAGCATTGTCCAGGAGCATGCTTGCAGCATATTTGACTTTGCAATCTTTAGCACAATTGCTAATTAGAATTTCTGAGCTTGCCACTTATGAAATCCTTGTAAGGAATCTAGTACAAGATTCACTTCCTGGCCCCGCAATATTAGGCCACACATTACCACCAGAAAAGTTTACACAGATGTAAGCGTTAACTTTCAAAATATCATGCTAGGATTAAGGTTTTTTTGAAAGCCTCGTTGCGGTAAGGTATGATACGTTTGGGGAAATTAGAAAAACCAAACTTAAGATATATTGGACTTTATACGATGTTAGCAAGAATTGGCCTGGTAGCTTTCAGACTCAAGCTACTACCCGAACTTGGCAGTGTATACGCCGCCTTTCGTGTGTGCATTCTGAAGAAGTGTCATACTGATGAGACACTCCCTATTTCTCTAGAAGGGATCCAGATTGATTTACGTTTGATCTTATCGGAAAATCTACTGAGATCACAGACCATGAGGTCAAACGACTTATGAAAAGTCGCATTCCTATTTTCAAAACTCAATGGAACTCTAGAAGAGGTCCTGAATTCACGTAGGAATGTGAAGATGAACTCAAATATACCGTTAGTAGATAACACTCACTGAACTTCGTGACGAAGTTCCATTACAGAAGTACCCCCACCTCTTCTCGGAAACATCATTAACTCATAACACAAACTAAATCATGAGGACATGATACCCGTAACTGGTGGAGGCTGTAGCAACTCGTAATTTTTCATAAGGTAAAATGACTATTTTACCCTTTGACTTCTTAAAAGTTGACCTTGACTTTGACTTTTGACTATTTGACTTTTACCGTAACGTAAAAGCAAATACGGTAACCAGTAGTAACTGGTAATTTCCCAAGTTAAATAATTCACTCTATTTTGGATTATTACACTTTGAACATTTTTGTTCACCTATGGCTATAAATAATTAATTAAAGTTGTGACTTTATTAATTACGAAAGTTTAATCGTGTAAACTTTTATCGCGGTCAACACAAAACTACGATAAGTCTAGGTGTTCAAAATACTCTATTTTCACCAATAGTCATATTTTATATGAACTATTGCCACTTTGCCTTTTTTACGTAGACATATTACTCTTTACGTAATACGCGTGCTCAACCTATATTATTAGGTTTTAACAACATAGACGCACCCAAATAGACTTATCACACCTTTAATATACCTAGTTGGAGTATATTGATATGTTTATACATTTTTGTAAGTGTTATATCTTTACGTTACCCGGTTTTAAGTTTCGTGACTTAAGGGCTTAACGTTAGCAATTACCAGGATCAAACTATACCCTCTAATCACTAAACTAATAAATAAAACAAGATAATCAAAAAATCTTATACATTCATTCACCATATGCCAAGCCTACATTATATCAAGTACACATGTCTTTTGCTAGTTATGTATCTATGCTTAATCACTACAAACTTAGCACCTCATTTCACTTCACATGCAATCTATTATATCAAGATTAGTTTCTTTCTTTCTTGGTCTTTCTCTACACCGTACACTCCCAACCAAAAACCACCATCATTTTTATTTTCTATCTACAAGTTATACACAAAGATGAAGGCCATAGGGAGTACTACCTAGTCCAAGTGTTATTTTGATGATCCTTTGAATGAAATAGGTGTTATACAAGGTGCTAAGGGGTGAGATGAAAGGGTTCTTGTAAGGTTAAGAAAGGGATATTAAAGGTGGGTTAAAGATTTGAAGACAAGGGTTAAAGATTGAAAGAAGTTAGGCTTGATTTTTAGTAACTTTTCATCTTATCCTTTGTAAGGTTTGAGTTTATTTCTTGTCATTCAATAATGGTTGTAATAATTTATATTCAGTGGATGTAATTTGATATAAGTAGTATATGTGATATGGCTTGATTGATGTTGTACATGAGGTTGTGACATGAAAAGAAGCTAGAACAAGCCTTAGGTAGGTTTTATGAACCTGAAATTTACAACAGTCACAAAGATTGATTAAACTGATCATCTCAGTAAACTTTAAGGTTAATTCAATAAGATATGCTTGTAGAGCTATTTCTTATGGTCGTTTCGCCAGGTGGCTCACCTCATAACTCATCCCGATGAGTAAATTAGATCCAAAATGGCAAAACATGTTAAAATCTGCACACCAGATTTCATTTAAGAAAAGCCCATGGTTCTGTTCATTTTTGGAAGTCGACTCAGTTTTATGAAATGTAGCCAAGACATAAGCTTGAAGTTTGGCGAAAGCCGCGCATCAAAAAAAGTTGTAGAACTCAACTTATGGTCGTTTTGGCAGTACTAAATGTGCAGCAAAACTTTCTGCAATTAAATATAAGTAATAACTTGTTATTAGACGATTGATATAAGTAAACTTTGGACTTTGGACTTGATTAAGCTTGAGAAGCTATTTGAAATGAAAAACTAGAAAGCTTGCTGATACGATTTTAAACCAAGGTTTTGACCCTTTTCTGGTCCGAATCAACAAAAGTGTAAAACACGAAAGTTGCTCAGAATGACTTTTTCTACAAAAACTCGGATGCACATAAGCAGAAAGTGAACGACAAAGCTTAAAAACTACAAAAACTGTTGGAATCACTCCTAAACCTTAATTCAAGTGTTTGTTTCTCATATGTAATAGATAGCTTATTATGGCCTTTATGTTTGTTTAAGGTCAAGCTTATGTAGAAGGCCCATAAGCTTAGGACCATGTCCAATAAGGAAAAGGAAAGGAGTGGGAGTGTTGCCCTAGCTCCTTGCCTATAAATACTATGTAATAACCCTCACTTGAGGGTTGGTTGTTCAAGTTATTTTCTTTCACTACACTCTACGCATAACCGGTATTAGCTTAACGTGTGTGTGTGTTTGGTTTACTTGTTCAATCGCCTTTATCTCCTTCTAGTAAGCTTGTGTTGTAAATCTAGTGACCTAATAGTGGTATCAATCGCCTACTAGTTGGGTGAATCGTTATTGCTTTTGAAGTAAGGTTTTGGTCTTACGCGTAAAGATAACGTGCTCTTTGGTTCGCTTAAAAACTCGTTTTTTACATTTTTTAATCCAAGATTCTTGTACTTTCAACGTTTTAAGGTGTTCAAATACTTGTTTTTGGCAAAAAGTTTCAAACTTTACGCGTTGATCTAAGTTTTTAAGCTTGTTTTTGTTCGTGGGTGTCGTTCTACGCGTAACCCGTTTAGCTGGTTTAATTCATCAAGTTTCACACTTTTGTGTTATTTTGGTGATATTGAGGCTATTCCATAACAAAAATCTGGTTTAGAACAAATTTGGGCAACATCATCTTTTACGAGTAATCTTACGCGTATCAAAACCCTAATATTACGCGTAAGTTATTCCTTGGTTTGATCTTCGTTTTCGTGGTTTACTCCGTGTTTTCTTGCTTGGATAAGCCTGAAAATACGTCGACTTTGGATATCTTTTGCACTGTGATAGTGTAAAAGATCATTTGGGCAAAACCCTAAACTTACGTATAAGCATAAAGCTTACGCGTAGAATCCTACGCATAAGATTCATCTTACGCCTAAGCCTAGTCTTACACATAAGGTAATCCTACGCCTAACTTTGTGTCTACGCATAACTTTAGTGCATTTACCCTACTTACGCGTAAGCTAAAACTACGCGTAACTCTCTTTGTTACGCGTAACTTTGGTGTTTTTACGCATAAGTCCTACTTGGTTTCTTGTGATTTCTACGCCTAAGGACACTTCATCAACAAAGGTTCATTCGACTACAAAGATCCATTTTTACCAACACAAGTTTTCAACATGTCACAACCACCATACTCTAACTATTTCCCTTACACTTATTCTCAACGACAACAACAACTAAATCCACAACATCAACAATGGAATGAACAACAAGCAATTTATCAACAACAATTTAATCAACAACATACTCCACAACTTGGAGCAATTCCTCCACCACAAATGGTTCAAACACCGCCAAGTCTTCAAGTTCAACCCTACACAAATGACTTCAATCAACATCCATCAAGGAACACTATGAAGGAACCCACTTGGTTTGCAAAGATGTGTGAAGCTTTAAGCAGCCAACAATCAATTCATGAGGCTGGATCACTTGACAGACCTCCAATGCTCACTCCAGGAAACTACGATCAATGGGTGATAAGGTTCTTTAGGTTTTGTGATCTGAAGAAGCCACATGGAAAGTTCTTAAAGAAGGTTATCTTGGAAGGTCCATTTGAGATGCCTACTGTCATTGTACCCGGAGATCCAAATGCTATTCCACCAAGAGATGAACAAACGAACATTGCTACTGTTGCAGACTTGAATCTTCAAGAACTTCTACACCATGAAGCAGATGAGCTTGCAATGGAATATATCCTCTTAGGATTACCAAACCCAATTCTTCGTAGTGTTGATGCTCAAAATACTGCAAAGAAAATGTGGGATCATATTCGTCTTCTTATGGAAGGATCTGTACTCAATCAGGAGGATTTGGAATCCAAAATTTACTTGGCTTATGAACACTTCATGATTGAACCTGGAGAGACACTAGAGTCATATCATCATCGATTTTCAGACATCATCAATCATTTGGATAAACACAACATCATCATGCCAAGAATTGCAGTGAATACTAAGTTCCTGAGTAGTCTTGGTCCTGAATGGGAGAAGTATGTCATTTTTCTCCGTCAAGCGAAGAATATGCATCATTCTACATATGGATTGTTGTACGATTACTTGAAGCCTCATGAAAAGGAAGTTGATCGGGAAAGGATTCTCCGTGCTCAAATTGCTCCACCAACACATCCGGAAAATCAACAACTTGCCTTATATGCTCAACAAAGTTATCCTCCTCAACAAGCAACTCAACCAACTGCCTCAGTCACACAAAATGATCATTCACAGCAACAATCTCAACAAAATCAATTGGTTCCATAAAACAACAACAATGCTCAACCAATTGTCAGTGATGCTAATGAGGACATCGATCCGTTCGAAGCATTGCAACAAGGATTTGTTATGATTGCTAATGCTTTTGGCCGTTATACCAACAAATCCAACAATCGTATTCGTTCCTCATCTAACACACGAAATCAGGCTGTTGTGAACAATGGACGAGTTGAAGTTCAGAATCGTGGTTATGGTCGTCAGATGGGCGGTGGTCAAGGGTTTTATGCTATGGGTAGGAACAACAACAGAGCTCAAGTGGTGGAACAGGGAAATGCTCAGAATGGGTTGAATGGTCTTCGATGCTACAACTGCAATGAGAAGGGACACCTGGCTAATGCATGCCCAAAGCCGAGGACTAGGGGCAGTGCTTATTTTAAAGAGGCTCTTCTTCTAGCTCTTAAGGATGAAGCTGGTGGATCTCTCACAGACAAAGAACAGAGTTTTATGGCAAATGCAGACTCAGATGATGATATGGAGGACTTGCAGGCCAATGCAGCAGTTATGTTGATGGCTAATATGCATGAGTTACACATGAGTGACACAGGCCCAGTGTATGACACTGATGGCTTGTCTCAGGTACCCGAACAAACCATATTTATCACTGATCTAATATCTCCGCCAACATCTGAATCCGGCAAGGCTCAGAATGTTCAAAATGAGTCATTTACATTTGACGATCAAGATGACCTTATGGTTTCCATTGATAATCAAATTGACTCCGTGGTTATACTTGAGGATCTAAATAATGATCATGTTGTGACTCCCATTGAACAAACCGAACTTTTGCCTCATCCAGATCTTGCTCTGTTACTTAAAGACCAGCAATCCAAAATTGAAGAATGTTGTGCATTAAATAAGGTCTTAAAAAGTAAAAATGCACTGTTAACCAAAGATTTTGAATGCTTACAAATGCAACACAACTTTTTTAAAACTCAAGAAAACCGTGAAAAAGGTTTTGAAGCCGCTTTTGCTAAATCTCATCAAAACGAAAAATATTTAGAGAGACAGATGCGTGATCTAGCCGCTTCGAAGAATGCTTTGTTATCTGAGATAGAACAACTGAAACATGAACATAAAAAGCAAATTAACGCTCTTACCTTGGAAAATCAAAAAGCTAAGGCTGAGTTGTTAACTTGTCAAAAACAGTTCTCTGCATACAAAAAGCATTCAACGAAACGAATAGATGATCATCTTGAAGAAATCATTGGCTAGCAAAACAAACTTAAAGAGTTTAAAACTGTTGTTTATAAACATGGTGAGTCAGTAACTGCTATTGAAAAGTTTACTTTAAAACCCAATCCAAATGGATATGGACTGAATCTTACTGATTACAAACCTAAGCTTTCAACCAAAGCATTCAAACCAAATCCTGAAGTTTCCAGTGAAGAATATAAAATTGATAATTCTGTTATGAGTGTTGTTGAATATCATCGTCAAGAGGAATTAGATGCAGAAGACGAGAGTCGATCAAAATTAAAAACTGTTGTTTACAACAAACCTTTTAATTATTCAAAACCGGTCACTTTCGTCACACCAACGGATTCTTCTAACACACCAAGGGTTATCATTAAACCGTCTGAGTCTTCTAATGTTAATCCCCAACCAGATTATGCACAAATTTATGGTCCTTTACCTTCCATCAGTGAAGTAAACTCAAAACCTGAAAAATCGCAAAATTCTTAGATATTTTGATATTTTCATGGCTGACCTCAAAACCTTAGAACATGAGATAGAATATCATTCCGAAATCAAAGTTCAACACTTTCAATCACCTCTGGCGCGAGAACAAAGAGACATTTTTCAGAAAAATCTTTTACCAAATGTTAAAAATTTGAAAAGTTGTGCATTGTCTTGGGAATGGGACTTTCATAAGGAACTTGGAGTCATGAAGGTCATTTTCGAGATAACAGAAACATCTATTTCTAATACTAAACGTAAAAAGAAAATGCTGAGAAAAGATGTTGATCGACTCTTGAATGATGTTATCTGTGCTGATATCCATAATGTTGTGTTATTGAATTTTGTGCCATATGCATCTGATTATATCTTTGCTGATACTGTTGACTCTGTGGTAACTGTTGAGAATACTGATAATGTGCTTCAGATCGAGTCTTTAAAAGCTGAAAATGAACGATTACTTAATGAACTTTACAATGCAAAACGTCGTCTTAATTGTTGTGAAAAAGATATTCACATTCAACAACTTGGTTTTCAAAACAAAATCGCTCAGTTGCGTGCAAAATCTTCTGATCATAAAATTGAACAACTGGATGATCAAAACGTGTCTTTGAAAAGTCAAATCTCAAAATATGAACAGGAACTTGTAAAAGTTAAACAGGAATATGGTGTCATATTTGATTTACTCAATAAGACTCGTCATGAAGCATCAAACGAACTTGATCACTATCTTGCACACACTAGAGAAGTAATGCATTTTGCTGGTAATATTCGTTCTGAAAATCAAGATTTGATTCACACTATCTCTAAGTTAATAGAAATGTTAGGAAAGTATGAACAACTTCCGCCAACCATCATTAAGAGATTAGCACCAGTAACACTTAGTAATCGTGCACCTAGAATCCCTACTGCCAAATCACAAGTTGCTAACGTGCTTCCTTCTACTGAAACAGGAATAGTTGCGTCTTTTCCAAACGTCCGCACTTCACAGCCTAGGAGCACTCAATCGAAGAATAGGAAGTTGCGACCTAAGAAAAGATCAATAAGGAATGCTAAAGTAGAAGAACACCCTAGGACTATGAATAAGACTCACGTTGCTTCCACTATAGATATTGCGTCTGGCAAATGTAATAGAAATAGTGATGTAACGAATGCTAAACCTTTAAGTACTTTTGATATTCAGTCTGATGCACCTTGTGTTATTTGTCGTAAAAGTATGAATTCTGATTGTCATGACAAATGTGTTGCTAAAGCTATAATCTCTCGTTTACATAATCCTAAGAACCGGCATACCTCAAGGCCCACTAATCATTCTAAGTCTGTACTTGGTAGACCGCCTTCTTTAGATACTAAGGCAAGCATTGTTGTCCCTGTAGCTCCAGTTTCACCTCCTAAGAATGTAGTACCACCTAGTGCATTCACAAAGACTAAAGCAAATAGTAGTTATAGATGGAAGAAATGGATATATAACACACTAGGATTTAAATGGATGCCTAAAGTTATTGATGTGTGTATGTCTACTATAACTGCTTCAGAACCCTCTAACATTTCGGGTTCCACATCTACTTCTATTCCATTTGTGTCGTCTGTGTGTAATGCAGGTGATACAGATCATTCTCTGGATTGTTGATAGCGGATGTTCCCGACACATGACAGGCAACCTTAAACTGTTATCAAACTTTATTGTAAAGTTCATTGGCACTGTCAGATTCGGGAATGATCACTTCGCAGCTATCATGGGCTACGGAGACTATATCAATGGGAACATCGAAATCAGCAGGGTTTACTATGTGGAAGGCCTCGGTCACAATCTGTTTTCAGTAGGTCAGTTTTGTGATGGAGATTTGGAGGTTGCTTTCCGGCAGAAAACTTGTTTCCTTCGTGATCTACAAGGAAATGACCTTATGTCTGGCTCGCATAATTCTAGTCTTTACACTATCTCTATGCAAGACATGGTTGCTTCATCTGCCATCTGCTTACTTTCAAAGGCAACATCAACAAAATCCTGGCTATGGCACCGTCGTCTCTCACATCTAAACTTTCAAACCATCACCAATCTTGCTCGACACAAACTAGTTGAAGGTCTCCCAAGATTTCGGTATTCAAAAGATCACCTTTGCTCAGCCTGTGAACAAGGGAAAAGCACTCGTGCTCATTTTCCTTCAAAGATGGAACACAGCTCTCAGCATGTGCTTCATCTTCTTCACATGGATTTGTGTGGCCCGATGCGCGTGCAAACGATCAATGGCAAACGCTACATCTTAGTAATTGTTGATGACTACTCACGATGGACTTGGGTCTACTTTCTTCGAAGCAAAGACCAAGCTCCACAAATGATCATCACCTTTCTCACAAAAATACAGGTTCAGCTCCGAAACACCGTCAGACAAATAAGAACAGACAAAGGAACTGAATTTGTTAACCAAACCCTTTGTGCATTTTATGAGAAAGTGGGAATTCAGCATCAAACATCTATTGCACGTACACCAGAACAAAAAGGAGTTGTTGAAAGACGAAACCGAACGTTAGTGGAAGCTGCAAGAACAATGTTAATCAATGCTAAACTTCCAGATTACTTGTGGGCAGAAGCTGTATCTACAGCATGCTATACTCAAAACCGTTCTATGATCACAAAACGCCACAACAAAACACCTTTCGAGCTTGTCCACAACCATAAACCAAATCTCAAACACTTTCATGTATTTGGATCCCTTTGCTATCCGAATAATGATCGTGATGATTTTGGAAAGCTCAAAGCCAAAGCTGACATTGGAGTATTTATTGGATATTGTGAGAATTCTAAAGGTTACCAGATATGGAATCGTCGTACAAACCAGGTGATGGAAACGATTCATGCTCATTTTGATGAACTTACGGAAATGGCTTCTGAGTATAACAGCTTAGAACCCGGTCACAACCGTTTAAACTTCCCTCAACCCCCATCATCAGCTGAGCAAAGCCCCCAGCTCACTCGTCAACAAATGGAAAGGTTACTTGCTCCGCTGTTCAGTGACGATATTGATGAACGTGCTCCAGGTGTATCCGTTGTTTCCACTGCTTAACCTGATACTACTCTTATACCTGATACACCTGCTACAACAACTACTGTTGAAGAAGCACCACCAGTTGACTCAACCACAATAGTTGAACAAACCGCTTCCAACAATGATGAACCGGCTGATGATATTCTGAATGAAGTACCCCCACCTGCAGATTTTGATCCAAATGCGTTCTTTAACCCGTTTGCTAATGAAACTGCTGCACCTGATGTCGCGGAATCATCAACAAACCATTTGAATCCTCAGAATCTGCACAATGTATACCAACATCAACCCTCTACACATCGATGGACAAAAGACCATCCTCTGGCAAATATTATTGGCAACCCGAATCAACCAGTCGTTACGAGACAACATCTTGACACAGATGGTGAACATTGCATTTATGCACTCACTGTCTGCCAATCTGAGCCTAAAAACATTAAAGACGCAATGACAAAAGACAACTGGATTGAATCCATGCAAGAAGAACTCAACCAATTCAAACGTCTTGAAATATGGGAACTGGTTGAAAGACCAACAGGGGTCTACGTCATTGGTCTCAAATGGATTTGGAAAAACAAATTGGATGCTGAAGGGAACGTAATCCGAAACAAGTCACGTCTAGTTGCTAAGGGTTATCGTCAGGAAGAGGGAATAGACTTTGAAGAATCTTTTGCTCCGGTTGCTCGTCTTGAGGATGTTCGAATATTTCTCGCGTTCGCGGCTCATATGAATATGACGGTCTTTCAGATGGATGTCAAAACTGCGTTTCTCAACGGACAACTGAAAGAAACGGTTTATGTCAGCCAACCAGAAGGATTCGTTGATCCCGAGTTCCCGAACCATGTCTACAAACTGAACAAAGCTCTTTATGGTCTCAAACAAGCTCCTCGGGCATGGTACGATAAGCTATCATCTTTCCTCATTGCTAATAATTTCACCAAAGGTTCGGTTGACCCAACTCTTTTTATACAATATCACGGGGCACATATCTTAATTGTTCAAATTTACGTGGATGACATCATTTTTGGGTCTACACATAAAAAGTTTTCAATCGGTTTTGCAAAACTAATGAAGAAAAATTTTGAAATGTCCATGATGGGTGAACTCACGTTCTTTCTAGGACTGCAAGTTCATCAATCACCCCGTGGTATTTTCTTGAGTCAGACCAAATATGCCCTTGAATTGTTAAATAAATTTGGAATGAAAACCTGTGACACTTATGCCACGCCAATGACTCATACCAAGAAGCTAGACGCTGATTTACATGGAAAATTAGTTGACCCTACCAAATAACGAAGTATTATTGGGTCTCTCATGTATCTAACAGCTAGCAGACCTGACATTGTCTTTGCCGTTTATCTATGCTCCCATTATAAGTCGCGACCAACTGAAACCCACCTCTCTGAGGCTAAAAGAATCCTCCGATACATCAAGGGAACCATTAACTTGGGGATCTGGTATCCGAAGGATTCTGGTTTTGAACTAATCGCTTTTTCAGACGCTGACCACGCAGGATGCTTAGACTCAAGGAAAAGTACTTCAGGAGCACTACAATTTCTTGGTAATAAACTGGTGTCTTGGCAATCCAAGAAACATGATTGTACATCACTGTCATCAACCGAAGCAGAATATGTAGCCATGTCGGCGTGTTGTGCTCAAGTCATATGGACGCGAACACAACTCAAAGACTATGGTTATGTTATTGACAGAATCCCGATGTACTGCGACAATCAGAGTGCCATTGCGATCTCGTGCAACTCAGTTCAGCACTCGAAATCAAAGCACATCGATCTTCGTTATCATTTCATCAAGGACCACGTGGAACAGGGTACAGTTGAATTATACTTCGTGGGTACAGAATACCAATTGGCAGATCTTCTCACCAAAGCCTTGCCTCCCGCTAGGTTTAATGAGTTGGTCCACCGGATTGGTATGAGGTGTTTGACTCAAGAGGAATTGGATGACCTCCTAAAACAGTCTTAAAAACCTGTCAAACACCAAAATATCTTTTGTAAATACATTTTTCAAAAACAAAATACAAAAATATAAAACCTGATAAAATAACAAAATATTCTTCTAATCTAATTTTCTTTCAACATGGCAAGTACATTTCTTCCTGTCACACCCCCAATTTACCTGTTTTGCAGCGGAATGGAATTCCTGGGGATTGACTGTCATAGCACCACAATCACAGTTATATTGAACGACCTAAAGTGTCGTTTTAAAAACACATCGTTTGATATTTAATAAAAGCATTCAGAGTTACAACATCGGTCCCAAAAGTTTACAAAGTTTGCGGAAATACAAATATATTACAAGTCCAAACGATGGTTTTGAAGGAAAGTGCCATAATGTACAATGATATAAGTCGACGCCGCGACTCAAAAGGTGGTTCCTAAACCATGTCATGATGATAATGCCTCAGTTACCTGAAAATACATTGCTAAAACGGTCAACAATAATGTTGGTGAGAAATCATAGGTTTATGTAAATGTTTTATACGACTACGCAAGTATAGATCAGGCATGACAATCATGTCACGTAAAATGTTACAGGCATGACAATTATGTCACGTAAAAATGTTACAATTGCTTAAGCGCATGATACCGAAGCTCAGACTGATGTACGCCCCAGCAGAGTGTCTTGCCAAACAACTCTAATAATGTTCATGAATGAAATGCATCCGTATGACAATTGGGATTCACCAACCCGGATGGAGGTGTCACCCTCGATAGATCTATCCACTCACACACGCTTCTAGGAAATTAACGGCTCATGCATTAAAGTGGGGACTTTTAACTGGCAACGTTGTAACTTAAGCAATGTAAATGAATTTAACATACTTGGTATCGTAATAAAAATGTTGTGCAATGTATTCTCCCCCGTAGGTTTGAAATAATGTAAAAACTTGTAAAACGGGGCTATGAAAACTCACTTGATAAACTGATGTGATGACAAGAGTGAGTACACTGAGGTATAGCGTGATACTTTAACCGGGACCTATTACGAATGATATGATATGTAATAAGTTGCAATGTAATGTTATGCATGCATTTCGTATGTTATTTATACCATTTGCGAGTTTTGAAAATATTACTTATCGTCGAAAAATACTCTTTTGACGTCTTGACCCTTCAAAAATGACTTTACAAGTTTTTACGTCAAAATGTCATCCTACAATGGTTTCGTAATGATTTATGGTGAAATTTTCACTTTTCGTCGTAAAATAAAGTCGTCGGAATTTTTATAAAAGTAACAAAAATGGCTCCGGAAAACTAGTCGTAAAATGGTGTACGTCGATCGTTAGAGAACGAACTCGACGGTTTTGGAAAGTTTGTATCGAAATCTAGAAGTTTCAGTTCAGGAGTTTTCGTCCATAAGGTCTCGAACATAAAGATAATAAGGGTTAAAGATGGTGATTTTGTCTAATATGTTGGTTAAAAAGTGAGTTTCGGCCAAGTTTGAGCAACCGTAATTAATTCATTAAAACTCCGCTATACAAACGGCTTGTTGTTTTGAAAAATATGCTCGGTGATCTTAATTTTATTAGAAGACAATTCGTTTCAAAAAGTTCCACATCATGGTTAAAAACAGCCCTCAACATGGACGATTCAGCTACCGTAACACTTGTATCGTAAAAATAATATAGTTTTTCAGAAAATAATAGTTACGGCAATTTTATGAAAACGTGCATATCTTCGTCGTTTCAAATCCGTTTTCTACGTATAATACGTCCTTAGCTTCGTATCAAAGTATACTAATATATTTTTGACAAGTCGAAATAATTTGCAAAGCTTAAGGCTCGTTTTTGACCCGAATAGAGTAAAAATAGTATGCTGAAATTTCAGAAAATTATATATTTCGTCGTCAAACTTTAAAAATTCATAACTTCTTCGTTATAACTCCGTTTTAATCCGTTCAAACGGCCACGGATTCGTTTTAAAGTATATTTTCTAAATATCAAGGCCAAAATGTCGTGCCTACTGTCGGTTTTTCCAGAAAATTAAAACAAGGACAGAACATATATTATACTTATCGAAAATAGTTTTTCTCGGACAAAACCTATTCTAATCCCTTCAAATCAACTCCAAAGCTAATCTAATCCTACCATACACCTTCTTAGGGTGTCATGGGTTCCTAATCATCATCAAGACCAAAGTATACCATGGGGATAATTATAGGATGACCAAATATATATATATAACTCCAAAAATCAAGTAAAAATGGTATAAATCACATATGTCTTGCATGTTTGCTCCAAAAATGAAAAGATACATATGTAATGAAAAGAAACATGAAAAATGAAAGAAACATGCTTACTAGTGAATATGATGAGGTGCAAGTAACAAGGTTAAACCTAAACACTCTTGGTTTTTATTTCAAAACCTTACAAAGAGTATTAACTAGATTGTAAAAACACTTGAGAAAATTTTTGATGATGATCCCTTTGAGCTTCTTGATGTGGCCGGTTATAGAAGGAGAAGAACAAGAGAGAAACTATTTTTACTAACACTTGAGAAATAATGAAGTGAATGAGAAATAATAGAAGTAAGACTTATAAGTTGAGTAGAATTATTAACAATCACAAACCATACATCATTTAATGACTACCCTCCCCCTTGGTCGGCCAAGGGGGGAGGGATGTAAGATATATATATTTTTTTTTTTTATAAACTTGAGTATATTTGTGTAATATTTGACAAAAGTGTAAGTAATTGTGTAGAAAATGTACAAGTAAAGGTAAATGGAAATTTTTGGTACAAGTAAGTTTTTAATAGGTCAAAATAGAATGTAATGAGATAATAAAAATTGTAAAAATACATTCCTTGTGAAATTTGAGTGATAAAACAATTATCGTATAGTTTTTAAGAAAAATGTCGTAATAATATAACTTTAACGATTTATGTACTAAATAAATTTAAAACACTAGGTAAAGTCAAAATATAGTTTTTACAAACTAAATGTAAGTATAAAAGTATGTTGGGATCATTTTTGAAAGTAATGGATTAAATATTAAAAATAATAACTCACGCGATAACGTTTATTAAATATAAAAATTACGCGTTAAATGTGAAATGAAATGTCATGAATGAACTAACGTGATGCAAATGATGTAAATGAAATGTAGACTAATCTTAGTCCATATGAAATGTACGTGATGATATGATCATGAATTCGCCGCTAAACCATAAAGGTTACGCGAATTTGGAACAAGTAAACCAAGTTTACGATAAATGTTGAAATAGTGAGGCATAAATTGTTTCGAGAAATGACCTGAAATTGCGAGTTGTCACATTCGCCCAACCAAAAAGGAATTCAGTCCCTGAATTCAGTTCGTGTTAGTCTATCGAATTTTTGAGTTTATAATGAATAACGAGGAGAAAAGACATGGAGAAGTGTCGTTACGGTTATCGATGATTGAGAGCGTATAAAACATCGTAGTAGAGAAAAAGTATGGGATGAGTATCTCCGATGAGTAACACTTTGACTTTGAAATATGTGAAGATTTTGCTTGCACTAAGATTTATAAATAACCGCTCCCAACATAACGTGATCCCTCCAGAATTAGACATAGTTAGCTAGGCTATGTATAATTAAGGAAAGATGACGTGACGTTCGGTTTAGTTGTTATAACTCTCGATGTTTACAACAATTTAATCTGTGTCGTTAAAATGATAGTTGAAGTAAAAGGAATTAAAATTCTCGTAAGTAATAACAAATCGGAAAGAAAATAAAGTACGATAGATGAGAATATTTGGGTCGAATTGGTTCGTCCAGTGTTTTTCTAAATCGTACCACGCCTTTCCAAGACGGGTCCTTGTGCATAATTTGTTGCCCACTTGAGATTCTAATGGTTTGCGACTTATGGGACATATCTCCAAATTTTTGCATCGTATAACGATGTAGCTTATCTAGCTATATGTTGTTACTTGTAACTGATTCTTGATTTGTATGACTTCCTTGTTTGTTTCATGAATGAGTTATGGACTAATGAATTGGACTTTCCTGATTTTAATCCTTGAATAAGTGATTGATATTTCAACCTTACAGTGCCTCAAATGGTGTAGTCAATATGTTCATGAGCTAACTATTGTTGTAAGGAAACTTGTCGATGGAGAATGATTTGCCTAACCATTTCTAAAAAGTCATACTGGCTTGAGCATATTATCTAATGTGGGAATTGCTCTCTAGCTCTAACCATTGAGCTGAGGATAGAAGGCGGTAATCATGTCCTAGTAGGTTTCATGGAAATCCTGAAATGACTGTCAGCAGACTAAGGTAAATCGAATAGCTTATAATAGGTACAACTGGAATTGATATCACGTGTCTCGTGTTAGATTTCAAAATGTTAAATCTGTCGGAAAGAACCTTATTGAAAAGAATAGATTATAGGTAACAGTTGTGGTTCCTCGCGTTTCTAGTCCTAGCGAATGTCATGACCTGAGTCTTACTTGTCTAAGGTACTTAGTCTCTATGACTAAATTGTTTATTGTTTGATTATCGAAGTGTTTCCATGCTCCATGTTGTAAAGTCACAAACCTTAAATATTTAAGTGAGGTGGTGTAGTGGTTGGTGTTCAAGATTTGTTCCGATATTGAGTGCTTCCAAAGATAGTTCATCACTAATATTGTTATCATGCTAGCAAGAAGATAGATATCAGCTCAAACTATGTCAAAGAATGTTTGTTCTAGTTTCACTTGTAGATGGGGAGTCATTGATTGTCCGACATGTTCAAACCTGTGGCATCTCTTGATATGGAAGTGAGGTTACTTGGAATTTCTAGAGAACACAATGCCTTAGGGGAAGTTTATATCGATAACCTTAATTTAACCAAATTTTCCTTTAAGGGACACTCTTTGTAGGGAAGTTCACATATTGAAGAAGCCTTGTTTAATGAAATGTTCTGTAGTCTCAATTAGGAGGATTGGTTTATTCCTATAGCGTTGCTTAGTGTGTATTCGATTAGTACTAAGTCTTGTAACTCGGTCTAGCTAGTACTTTTGGAATGATAGAGTTTGGATTCTAATCCAAAATAGTGGTTCGGAATGTCTCGTGATGTCTTAAGATTTTTGTTGAGTTTTGAATCATCCTACCACCTAGTTCTAGTCCTTGTTGGTAATTCCAAAATCCTTCCATTGTTTTCTTGTATCGAGGAATCCTCCTCACAGATGGTATAGGAAGTCTTTCCTAAAAAGGTCACTCGTCAAATCCTAACTTATCGGTTAAGTGAGAGATAAATAGCGTAAGTATCTATAGAGTGTTAACAAAAGAAATGGTTATGCACGATTTATCTGATTATAAAACTTTGCTTTTAAATGAGAATTGTTTTAGGAGATTTGAAATGATGCTTGTTTTTGTTGAAATGGTATTATGTTCCTCCGAAGTTTTAGATGGTATTCAACGTTTTGTTTTGTAATATAATGGCTCAATGATTTTTCAGAGTAACATGAAAATCGTTTCGCATGAGGATATTAAATAGTTGATAAAATGACTGAAACCAATTGATAAGTTGGTAATAAAACAACTTGCGTTAAAACTTTATGAAACAACGTTTCTAAGATGGTGATAAAATAGTTCGAAATAAAATCAAGTGAAATAATTTCATGAAATAGTAGCAAGATAATTTGGAATAAAATTTGTTGGATGGTTTGTAGGATACATAAGAGAACCTTATCGAGTAGTAATAGTCTACTAATTGGTCGAGAATAAAGTTGGCCTAACCCCTAGTAAGATAGTGATGTATCGTCGTGAAATGAGGGAAAATTGGGCAATTGGAGTAAGGAATGAAATAAACAAGGTGGTGATTATCGTAGAGATAATAAATGATAAGGATTACCTTAGCGAAAAAGGTACTTATTATCTGTTCCTGTTGGTGGTCTAATCGTGTTTCAAGTGTAGGAGTAGTAAGCGGTCTAGCAACAATAGCCCTAGAACTCTCACAGTCCTCAAATCTATGAGATGGTGTAGTGTCTATAGTCTTAGTGGTAGGTGGTAATGGTGTGTCAAATCATGCATGCTTCCCAAGCTGCAAGTCGGGTGTATGAGTATCGGGTATGAGATGTGATGGTACGGATGGTGCTCGAAATGATAATGATGATGAAAATAATGACAATGATGATAATGGAAATCCTTGTGGTGAGTTAAGAAAATAGGTTCATTAGGACTAAGCCTATAAGTTCTACCCAATGGTATGATCTGTCCCAACTGAGTGATAAAAATTGTCCTGATCCTACAGTGAATCAATAGTGATCGCGATGGTGTAGGTGCAACTTCGTCCTCCTAAAAGGTCTCAGTGTCATCATCTGATGTTATCGGTGTTGAGTCAACTGATGTTAAAATTGTGATAGGGAATGACAAGGCATTCTCCATGTCAAAGTGATGTGAGTATAATGGGATGGGTATTTGAAGGCATCTATGTGACAATCGAGTTCGAAATGAAAGTAAATAACTCGTAAAATGTGCGTATAAAACCGCATGTATAGTGACTATGCATTTATGATGAAATGATGAGATGCTATGATGATGTAGTTATAGTCTAGGGTCAATGATGCAACCTAGTTCTCTATAACTGTAGCTCTGGTACCAATCTGTCACACCCCCAATTTACCTGTTTTGCAGCGGAATGGAATTCCTGGGGATTGACTGTCATAGCACCACAATCACAGTTATATTGAACGACCTAAAGTGTCGTTTTAAAAACACATCGTTTGATATTTAATAAAAGCATTCAGAGTTACAACATCGGTCCCAAAAGTTTACAAAGTTTGCGGAAATACAAATATATTACAAGTCCAAACGATGGTTTTGAAGGAAAGTGCCATAATGTACAATGATATAAGTCGACGCCGCGACTCAAAAGGTGGTTCCTAAACCATGTCATGATGATAATGCCTCAGTTACCTGAAAATACATTGCTAAAACGGTCAACAATAATGTTGGTGAGAAATCATAGGTTTATGTAAATGTTTTATACGACTACGCAAGTATAGATCAGGCATGACAATCATGTCACGTAAAATGTTACAGGCATGACAATTATGTCACGTAAAAATGTTACAATTGCTTAAGCGCATGATACCGAAGCTCAGACTGATGTACGCCCCAGCAGAGTGTCTTGCCAAACAACTCTAATAATGTTCATGAATGAAATGCATCCGTATGACAATTGGGATTCACCAACCCGGATGGAGGCGTCACCCTCGATAGATCTATCCACTCACACACGCTTCTAGGAAATTAACGGCTCATGCATTAAAGTGGGGACTTTTAACTGGCAACGTTGTAACTTAAGCAATGTAAATGAATTTAACATACTTGGTATCGTAATAAAAATGTTGTGCAATGTATTCTCCCCCGTAGGTTTGAAATAATGTAAAAACTTGTAAAACGGGGCTATGAAAACTCACTTGATAAACTGATGTGATGACAAGAGTGAGTACACTGAGGTATAGCGTGATACTTTAATCGGGACCTATTACGAATGATATGATATGTAATAAGTTGCAATGTAATGTTATGCATGCATTTCGTATGTTATTTATACCATTTGCGAGTTTTGAAAATATTACTTATCGTCGAAAAATACTCTTTTGACGTCTTGACCCTTCAAAAATGACTTTACAAGTTTTTACGTCAAAATGTCATCCTACAATGGTTTCGTAATGATTTATGGTGAAATTTTCACTTTTCGTCGTAAAATAAAGTCGTCGGAATTTTTATAAAAGTAACAAAAATGGCTCCGGAAAACTAGTCGTAAAATGGTGTACGTCGATCGTTAGAGAACGAACTCGACGGTTTTGGAAAGTTTGTATCGAAATCTAGAAGTTTCAGTTCAGGAGTTTTCGTCCATAAGGTCTCGAACATAAAGATAATAAGGGTTAAAGATGGTGATTTTGTCTAATATGTTGGTTAAAAAGTGAGTTTCGGCCAAGTTTGAGCAACCGTAATTAATTCATTAAAACTCCGCTATACAAACGGCTTGTTGTTTTGAAAAATATGCTCGGTGATCTTAATTTTATTAGAAGACAATTCGTTTCAAAAAGTTCCACATCATGGTTAAAAACAGCCCTCAACATGGACGATTCAGCTACCGTAACACTTGTATCGTAAAAATAATATAGTTTTTCAGAAAATAATAGTTACGGCAATTTTATGAAAACGTGCATATCTTCGTCGTTTCAAATCCGTTTTCTACGTATAATACGTCCTTAGCTTCGTATCAAAGTATACTAATATATTTTGACAAGTCGAAATAATTTGCAAAGCTTAAGGCTCGTTTTTGACCCGAATAGAGTAAAAATAGTATGCTGAAATTTCAGAAAATTATATATTTCGTCGTCAAACTTTAAAAATTCATAACTTCTTCGTTATAACTCCGTTTTAATCCGTTCAAACGGCCACGGATTCGTTTTAAAGTATATTTTCTAAATATCAAGGCCAAAATGTCGTGCCTACTGTCGGTTTTTCCAGAAAATTAAAACAAGGACAGAACATATATTATACTTATCGAAAATAGTTTTTCTCGGACAAAACCTATTCTAATCCCTTCAAATCAACTCCAAAGCTAATCTAATCCTACCATACACCTTCTTAGGGTGTCATGGGTTCCTAATCATCATCAAGACCAAAGTATACATTGGGGATAATTATAGGATGACCAAATATATATATATATAACTCCAAAAATCAAGTAAAAATGGTATAAATCACATATGTCTTGCATGTTTGCTCCAAAAATGAAAAGATACATATGTAATGAAAAGAAACATGAAAAATAAAAGAAACATGCTTACTAGTGAATATGATGAGGTGCAAGTAACAAGGTTAAACCTAAACACTCTTGGTTTTTATTTCAAAACCTTATAAAGAGTATTAACTAGATTGTAAAAACACTTGAGAAAATTTTTGATGATGATCCCTTTGAGCTTCTTGATGTGGCCGGTTATAGAAGGAGAAGAACAAGAGAGAAACTATTTTTACTAACACTTGAGAAATAATGAAGTGAATGAGAAATAATAGAAGTAAGACTTATAAGTTGAGTAGAATTATTAACAATCACAAACCATACATCATTTAATGACTACCCTCCCCCTTGGTCGGCCAAGGGGGGAGGGATGTAAGATATATTTTTTTTTTTTATAAACTTGAGTATATTTGTGTAATATTTGACAAAAGTGTAAGTAATTGTGTAGAAAATGTACAAGTAAAGGTAAATGGAAATTTTTGGTACAAGTAAGTTTTTAATAGGTCAAAATAGAATGTAATGAGATAATAAAAATTGTAAAAATACATTCCTTGTGAAATTTGAGTGATAAAACAATTATCATATAGTTTTTAAGAAAAACGTCGTAATAATATAACTTTAACGATTTATGTACTAAATAAATTTAAAACACTAGGTAAAGTCAAAATATAGTTTTTACAAACTAAATGTAAGTATAAAAATATGTCGGGATCATTTTTGAAAGTAATGGATTAAATATTAAAAATAATAACTCACGCGATAACGTTTATTAAATATAAAAATTACGCGTTAAATGTGAAATGAAATGTCATGAATGAACTAACGTGATGCAAATGATGTAAATGAAATGTAGACTAATCTTAGTCCATATGAAATGTACGTGATGATATGATCATGAATTCGCCGCTAAACCATAAAGGTTACGCGAATTTGGAACAAGTAAACCAAGTTTACGATAAATGTTGAAATAGTGAGGCATAAATTGTTTCGAGAAATGACCTGAAATTGCGAGTTGTCACACTTCCATCAACAGAATAATCTTTCAAAATTCAGTATTTTTCCGATCCAGTGTTGAGGGGGAGAAAATTTATACCAAACTGTTTCAAAAACATTCGTGTACTTGCATGTTATTCTATACCGGCTGTTTCTTTTATCAATGGTGGCAAACTTTTCTGGTTAAATGACACTCCTCGGACTAAAACTTATAACCTTTCATTATTTTCTTAAGTCGAGGGGGAGTGTCGTCAAGCTTACTTCTTAAAATCTTTGTTTGATAACCAAAACGGAAGTTAAATGGCTTTGGATGAAAAAGGAAAAGGTGGAGGGACCAAAACTGTCAAAGCTTTAAAGTTATTTTAAATAAAACACCCCACCTAACTCTTTCACTTCACATTTATTACTCTCATCTAACTAATCCTACGCACAAAATTCGTTCAAGAAATCTGTGTTTTTGATCATCAAAGTGTAAGTGTTTTTATAATCTTAACGTTAATACAAGCAAAGGTTTTGAATTTAATGCAAATCCAACGGCTAAAACGTTAGATATGTGTGATTATGTGTTCTACGCATAAGCGTATAAACATACAATCATTGGTGTGTGTTTGTGGTTGAAAAGAATGTGTCAAAACGTGTCTTTAACAACAATGATACTATTTTTACCCTCAAAATCCACCCAGAAACACAAATTGATGGTTTTTCAAAATTAGGGTTCTTAAGTCGATGTGGGTATTTTAAAATGTGAACGGTTTTGGTCAAATAGATTGTTGTGTGATGATTATATCATGTTGAATTAATGTTATCTAGGCCCTATAACAACCCAGAAACACTAATTAAGTCAGAATTAGAAATTAGGGTTTAATGTTCTTGAGTTTGGGTATTTTTGATTCACCACGAATAAAATGTTAATACTTGGTTAACTCTCTCATGTAACATCTTAGAACTACCAAAAAACGTTTGGTGCAATTTCCATGGTTAGAATTGTTATGCGTAATTCTTGAACTATTAGGGTTTTGGTTTACTCGTAAGACTTTCTACGCGTAAACTGTAAAATGTGTTTCATGCCATAATCTGTTTCAAAACGACTATACATGTTAAGATTGCTGATATGATGACTTTATTTCAGGTTTGCTACGCATAAAACTCAGAATCAAGGTCCTTGTTACTCTACGCATAAGGATCACCTTACGCGTAGAAAGTTATGCGTAAGAGAAATTTTACGCGTAACTGTTACGCGTAAGGTTCTACAATGGGACTACGTGTATCCTGTGAAGGATATGCGTAAACAGTGACCTCTATGCATAAGGTCTACTCTTACGAGTAAGCCTTACGCGTAAGGTTTATATACGCCTACGCGTAAGCTCTACGCTTAAGGTCCCCTTTTCCTACGCGTAACATTTCTTACGCGTAAGTAAGGATCCTACGTATAAGCTTGCGCCTACGCGTATACCAATCCTGTTTACGCGTAACTTTATCATTTCTACGCCTAAGCCTGGATTGACCTTAATTTTGAATTGTTACGTGTACAAACTTGTAAATAAACTAATCATATCGTCACGAAACCAATAATGTCACTAATAAACTTAAACGTTTGATATGTTGTGAACTATGAGTGATAACATAAACTTTAAATCTTAAAGTTAACTAACTCACGAAATATTTCACGACGTCATTGGACTATTGGACAAACAAGTGACTTAGGACTCGTAACAATCATTAACACTGTACATTCAATAATTAGAAAATAAAAACCTTCTGTTGACTAACATTATGTCTTTCGATATGTTGGTTCTTTTGGCTAATGTTATTTCAGATCACGACATGGCTGCTCAAATGAATGTGGATGCACCAGAAGTTCTCACAATTGCTGACATCTTTCCTAATGGCTATCCGAGAAAGATTGGAAAGAACAACCTTCTGGTTGACTTTGAAACCCTCACATGCTCAGAATCTTCCTGTTTGATTGCTGTGGATGTTCTAAAGAATCATCCCTACAAGAACATGCCCTCTCACTCTGCTACAGTACCGGAGATCTACATGCAACAATTCTGGAATTCAATGCAGAGGATCACAGGTCAAAGTGCAGTGATAGTGACGCTCAATCACAAAAAAGTCACCATCACTCATGCAGACTTACGGGTTGTTCTTCTCATTCCTGAAATCGAGCCAACCGACTTCTTTGCCACACCTACTGAGGAGACAGTTCTTCAATTCCTGATTGATATTGGCTATGATGAAGCTTCAGGAATTATCATTAAGCACTCTCATGTGGAGCTTAAGAACATTCCTCAACCGTGGAGAACCCTCTACATCATCATCACCAAATCGGTCTCTGGTCGTGATAGTGGCTATGAGCATCCTAAGCTCATGGAACTACAAATTTTCTGGTCATTAATCAACAAAAAGGACATCGAAATTGAAGCACTGTTATGGGAAGACCTGATGTCATTTCACAAGAAACTTGGCTCAAAGATTCCCTATGTCAGATACACAAAATTGTTGATCCAGAGAGCACTTCGACTTCATCCCGATATTCCACAAAGGCTCAATGACCCAGAAAATCACGATATGTTGACTGAACCTACCCTATCAGTCAGAATCAAGGAATCGTCAACAAAGAAACAGGGTGCTGTATTACCTGATCACCTTCTGTCTAATGAAATCAAAAAGCTCGAGACATACAAAAGGTATCTAGTAGTAGTAAGAGAAGGCAAAGTTGGTCATCTCGATGAAAATTCTTCTGGAACACCTATAAGGAAAACCAGAAGAGGCAGTGCAGGAAGTGCTGCAAGTACTGAAAGTCAAAGGAAGTTTCCCAAGAGGAATCCTCCTCGTAAAAGGACTGTTCCTTCTAAGGAAGTTGTTCCCATTCCCGTACCTAAACCTGAACCGCATAGAAAGCTAATTGACGAGGACTCGGAAGGTACTGCATCAGAAGAAGAGACTTTCTACTCTGAAACTGCTGAAGATGAAACCACAACGGTATCTAAACCTCCCAGTCTTCCAGCTGAACATGGAAAAGGGAAGACTCCTGTACTTGTGCCTTATGAAGAAAGCTCAGATGAAGATGAAGAGCAACTGGATACTTCATACAGGAAGAAGTTTAAATTCGTTAGACACCTTCAAAAAGCTGAAGAATTTGCAAAAGACCAAATGGGTGGCCCCGGAGGATCAAGTGGTGCTGCCCACTCTAAACCAACTCCTGATGCGGTTAATCAACCCGATAAGGGAGCTGGTGCCACCACTCTTGTGCAACAACAAACGCTTGTGGATGAGTCTACTGATTATAACATTGAGGAACCAGAAAAGGATAAGACTGAGAAAGAAAAGACTGATGAAGAAGCTAAGGCTCAGACGGAAGAAAAGGCTAAATCTGGACAAGATAATGAAGAGAATTATGATGATTATCTTCTCAACAGTCCAACTCGTTCCAAGGAGGATACTTCTAGCCTCCTCATGTCTCCTCCTCATCAGATTCATCATCTCACTCCTCACCACCACCATCTAAAAGATCAACCAAATCAACATCCAAATCAGTGAAGAAGCCAACTCGATCTTGGATATCTCATGCTCATAAAAGAATTGGGCATGCTGTCAAACAAGTCAGAAAGAAAGACATGCTCTACAGGAAGATGAATTTCTACGCTGATCAGATACAGTATATTCATGATGATATCGACAAGATGCAAGATGAAAGGAAGTATGTCTAGAAGCTCATGAAAGATGATCTTCAAGGGAATATGGACGAGATGGTCAAAGGATACACTCACCAGTTCCTTATGGAGGTCGTTCCGAAACTGACAAAGGAGATGTATACCAGACAACTGTATCCAAATCTCTTGCATCTAGCCAAACAAGCCATGAAATCAACTCCGATGAATTTAAGCATCAATCCAGTTGAATCTACAATCTTCTCAGACAAGAGTGAAACTCACTTGGTAAACTGACGAGATGACAAGAGTGAGTACACTGAGGTTTAATGAGATGCGTTATCCGCGACCTATGACGAATGATATGATATGTCATGAGTTGCAATGTAATGTTATGCATGCATTCCATATGTTATTTATACCATTTACGGGTTTTGAAAATATTACTCGTCGTCGAAAAATACTCTTTTGACGTCTCGACCAATCAAAAATGACTTTACATGTTTTTACGTCAAAATGTCATCCTACAATGGTTTTATAATGATTTTTGGTGAAATTACCATTTTTCGTCGCAAAACAATGTCATCGGAAAAATCATAAAATTAACAAAAATGGCTCCGGAAAAGTGGTCGTAAAATGGTGTACGTCGATCGTTAGAGAACGAACTCGACAGTTTTGGAAAGTTTGTATCGATATCTAAAAGTTTCAGTTCAGAAGTTTTTATTCAAAAGGTCTCGATCATAAAGATATCCAAGGCTCAAGTTGGTGGTTTTTGTGAATTGTGTGCAGAAAATGAGTTTCGGCCAAAGTTTGAACATCCGTAAATAAATCACTATGGCTCCGCTTGACAAACGGCTTTTTGTTTTGAAAAATATGGCCGATGAACTTGATTTTACTAGAAGACACTTTGTTATAAAAAGTTTTGCATCTTGGTTAAAAACTGCCGCAAACATGGACGATGTAGCTAATAAAATACTTGTTACGTCAAAAATAATATAATTTTCAGAAAATAATATTTACGGCAACTTTATGAAAACGGCCATATATTTGTCGTTTTAAATCCGTTTTCTACGTAAAATATGTCCTTAGCTTCGTATCGAAGTAAACTAATATATTTTTGACTAGTCGAAATAATTTGTGAAGCTTAAGGCTCGTTTTTGACCCGAAATATATAAAAACTGCATGCTGTCAATTTCAGAAAATAATAAGTTTCGTCGTCAAACTTTAAAAATTCACCACGGCTTCGTTATAACTCCGTTTTTATCCGTTCAAGCGGCCACGGATTCGTTTTAAAGTATATTTTCTAATTATCAAGGCCAAAATGTCGTACCAACAGTGGGTTTTTCCAGAAATTCGTTTTAAGGACAGAATACAAAATATAGTTTACGAAAATAGTTTTTCTCGGACAAAACCTATTCTAATCCCTTCAAATCAACTCCAAAGCTAATCTAATCCTACCATACACCTTCTTAGGGTGTCATGGGTTCCTAATCACCATCAAGACCAAAGATTAACTTGGGAATAATTATAGGATGACTAATAAGTATATAAAACCTTAAAATCATGTAATAAATGGTATAAATCACAATACATGCATATAAGCTCCAATAATGATAAGAAACATATGAAAATGATAAGGAAACTTAAAAATGACAAGAATATGCTTACTAGTGCAAGTGAAGAGGTGTAGGTAACAAAGGTTTTACTTAGATATCCTTGGTTTTTATTTCAAAACCATGAAAAGGATATGTTCTAGGTTGTTTAAACACTTGAAGTTGCAAAAATCTTTGATCCCTTGGTTGATCTTGATGAGGCCGGTTATGGAGTCCCAAGGAAAAGAGAGAAGATTTTTTTTTTACACCTTTTGAGTATGTGAAATGTGTGAGAAATATTTGAGGTGGTAAGACTTTAGATGTGAATGAAATTATTGTGAAAACACAAACCATACTTCAAATTAATACAAGCCCTCCCCTAGGCCGGTTTTTGGGGAGGGTTTGTCTCTCAATTATATATTTTTTTTTTTTTCAAATCTTGCAACTTGTATGTATTTGTGTTTAATTTGTAAGACTTGTAATAAAAAGGTAAGTAAATAAATGTAAAGGTAAATGGAAATTTGTGGTACAAGTAAGTTTTTAATAGCTCAAAATATATTGTAATGAGGTGATAAAAATTGTAAAAATATTTTCCTTGTGAAAATCGGGTGATAAAATAATTATCGTAAGATTTTTAAGAAAACAACGTAATAATTAAATTTTAACGATAAAAATACCAAATGAATGTGAAACACTAGGAAAACTAAAAATATAGTTTTTATAAACTAAATGTGAGTTTAAAAATACCTCGGGATCATTTTTGAAAGTAACGGGTTAAATAATCAAAATAAAAACTCACGCGATAAAAATTATTAAACATAAAAATCACGCGTTGAAGGGTGAAATGAAATGTCGTGCATGAACTAATGAGATGCACATGATGTCAATGAGATGTAGACTAATCATAGTCCATATGAAATGTACGGGATGTCATGATCATGAATTCGCCGCTAAACCTCCAAGGTTACGCGAATTTGAACCAAGTAAACCAAGTTTACTATAAATGTTGAAATAATGAGACATGAATCGTGTCTAGAAATGACCTGAAAATACGGGTTGTCACAGTTGAGTCTAACATGGGTGCGTTTGAATGCTCAGATAGGGGCTGAAGTGTCTGCGGTTGGGGGCTGAAATGGGTGGCTTTGGTGATGCAATAGGACATAAATGGATGGTACAAGTGCGTTTGGAGACTGAGATGGATTCAATTTCTTAAAAAATAATCATGTTGGATCATTTCATGAAAAAAAATCATACCAGATAAGCACTTTGAAATAATCGATTCCAAACACCCTCTAATATCAACCTTTTTATGCAATTAAATCAATTGCAATTGATATGCAGGATGCACCCGCTCTAAACATTAGTGCCGTTGTGAAAAAAATGTCATTAATACATCATGCACTAGTAATGTTAGAAACAGGTTAAGGTCTCATATTCTTTTTATCAGTTATATATTTGGCAGTAAAAGTTCAGATTTGAAGGTACGCGCATGCTGTGTTTGGGAGTTTCAATCAATATAAACAAGTGAAAATGTAGTTACCCGTATTAATATTCAATTTTATTCTTGATTTAAAAGCTGCGATCATTGCTTGGAGAAAAATTTTAGGATGCAAATGAAATTTGTGGGGCAACTGTAAAGGTCACTTTAAAGCGTGAAAAATGGCCATCGGGACTAAAGATGCTGTCAACTAGGAGGCACAGGTTTGAACTTATCAAAATAAGCTATAATATTTGAACTTATCAAAATAAGCCAAAATCACATAAGCTCATAAGCCCACAAATGGTTTCAATTTTCATTCTCTTGCATCAATGAAGTATACGCACAACGGGTTTGCCTCATTTACCGGTGATATGGAGGAGTAAGTCATATGTAGTTTTTGTGTTCCTGATATAAGTTTTGTATAGATGGCATTATGGGTGGGTCAATCGGGTTAGGTAATGGGTCAAAATAGGTCGAGACGGGTTGTGTGGGGGCCCATAAACACATATTTCTGTTTATGTTTTTTGATATATGTATTATACAACTTTAGATGGATGATAAGTAATTAATCCAGAAGATGATTTCGTTTGGATTGGTATTGTGCAAAGTCGCATAAGATTGCATCACATTGAGTTGATTCAACTTGGTGGGACGGAGTGTTGCGGCCACTGAAAGAACAGAAAGAACGAGTGTGATAAATGAGGATAATGTGAAAAAAAAGAAAAAAGAATATATCTTGAGGATATGGAGATGGAGACGAAAGCATTAACAAAGCCTCTTCCAACTAATCAAACAGGTATAACATTGTCGTTTTCTGAAAATATAATTGTTTGTTTGACAGAGGAAAAACAAGCTTCTTTGAGAGAAGTGGGAGATTATCGAAAGGCATCAGTAATGTCAAACCTTCAAGATTGTTCAATTTTCTCTTCAAAATGGGTAAAAAAATTTAGCTTTGAACAAGTCGAAAACATAATTATTCAAATGATATTAAGACACGAACCCATGATTTGACATCGTTGGAGTATCCTCAGGTTATGGCTGGTTCAGGACACCTTCAGACTTTTATATTGTTATCATTTCTCGCTGTAGAAATTCAGCTGATGGGCACGTCAATTATAGTACTCAAACAGCAGTAAGTCCACAAACTATTCTGGATTTTACAAAAATACATAAGTCATTTTCTTTGTTACATTATATCAAAAGCTTCTCATTGCAGTAATTTTGATCACTTATGCCTCTTTGATTTCTTTGTGATAATTATAGTCTCCCTGAAACAACAGAATGATAACATCATGATATCCATTAGACGTATACTAAAGAAGCATTTGAACTGCGTCTCATTCATATAGTATATCATATAAAAATGCATCACTGGAATACTAAAAAATGTAGTACATAAAAGCTTTATCGATTAATTGCAGTCTTTTATTTCTGTAACAACTTGCTTCATTCAACATCATTCCTAGCAGCACTGGAGCTGCTAAGGTACAATGCCATGAACCTCTTTATAAAAATAGATCAGTTATGATAGAGGTTGGATCGACCCGGAACACTTTTTGGCGAGCTTCTTTATAAAAATGGTCTCAACTCATTTATGCTAACAAGAGTGAATCGTTTTGGTACCAGTTGCCTAAAGATAACTGAACGTATGTAAATGTTATTCTTGTGACACACATAGATAGAGTGATTCATAACAATTACTTGAATAAAGCAACATCACTTGCATCTATTTGTCTTTAAATATTTTCTCATAGATATGCATTGTACAATTCGTAGTAATGTACAACAATTATAGTGTAAACAAAGTCAGGTTAGGACTATATATATAAATATATAAGCTTTTTATTGGATTATTGAGCTCAATAACTTTTGGAGCTAATGCGATTGCATCATCTGTGAATTACCAATTTCTTATGTTCTGCTTGCACTATATCCGATCGTTCTTGGTACACCACATTGTTGTTACAGCTATAAGTGGAAGGTGGAAGGAGCACTCCAGTGGTACACATAGTAACACCGGCAGAAGGCATTCTATGAGTTAAGGCAAGTTAATCTGTGAGTGTGTACATGATTGTCTTGCCATTGTTATTTTATTATTATTGTCAGTATTTTGCTGCACAGAAGTGCCGGTAGATTATATGTATTTGGGTCATTGTAATCAGGTCTATCAGCAGTGTGGCACAATGTTTAACCAAGTCTTGCAAAGCGACGACGTGATGGAAATAGTCATTACAGGTAACTTTTACAATATTTAATGGCTACTTACATGATACTTACTTAGAAATATAAGTTTCTAACTTTTACACAATTGAAACAGGTACAAAAGGAAAATTAAATAGCAAAAGAAAGTTCTCTCTGGATTGTGGTGATGGTCTATTGGCTACATGTGAAGGGGCCGGTTCCACTGTTTTGTGTAAGAAACATCGTATTAACGGAGCCGCTTCTTGAAAACATGACTATTTTTTGGATGCACAGCCTGTGATATCCCACCAACTGGTCCAAACAACGTGAAGTCCACCGTCTGTGATATCCCACAAACTATTCCAAAGATGGCATCTACTTTTATTGATATCTCGACTTCCATTCAAGAAATGTTCAGGCGTGTGAGTGAGCAGTTTACTGCTATGTTCAGGAGAAAGGCTTTCTTGCATTGGTACGCTGGTGAAGGTATGGATGAGATGAAGTTCATTGAGGCCGAGAGCAACATGAACAATCTTGTGTCCGAGTATCATCAGTACCAGGATGAAACTGCTGATGAGGAAGGAGAGTACGAGGAGGAGTATGATGAGGCTTAAGAATCAAGTGTTGATTACAATCAGTGGTTGTAATTTTAACTGTTATTTTATCTGAACACAGTAGAAAAGGTAATGGGTTGGTGCATTTTTTTTACTTAAAATATCTTTGGTGTAATTTGTCTATTTGGATCATAAGTAATGTTTCTATTTTCACAACCTATTATTGGAAATTAATGTCATATCATAGTTTTAGTTCCTGTGTGGTTTGTAGTATGCTTTTTCTGTGAAAACTTTTAGCTTTACATCTGTATTTATATGAGGTATGTGACTGATGTATGAATGATTGCTGCATCATTGTGACATTGTGTAGTAATTTAAAACTAAACCTTGCAACCAAGCCTTTAAAAGTTAACAAGTGTGGGTTCAGTGGTTGGTTTAAATGGTGATCATGGTCTTTTGGTGCTTTCATTAATCGTTTTGCTGCTATATAAATATTTGGTCGATTGGTCTATGTTTTCATCTATTTGTTTTTATATCTTGCGAGATCTATGATGATGTCGATATCTGTTTGGATTTATTGTGTTAGGATCTTTAGATCTGTGGTTGTCATGAGTTTGGTGATGTTCAACAATGGATAAGATCTTTGTATATATTTTAAAATTGTTGTAGCATGGTGCACAAGTCATATGGCTACCGAGCTGCTGCATATATCTCCTGATGAATTCTATGACTTACCTTAGGTATCCTCTTAATAAATTTTATCTACAAATTCATAACCATCGCGAACTTATTTACACGATAGTTGTATTTTTTATCATTTTTACATTACCCAACAAATCAGTTAGTTTTTGCAAATGACATTAGAACTCTCTGCATGAAGAAAACTTCATCACGATTTTAGGGTTTTAATGATTTTTAATTTTAATAATGTTTTAATATGATTTTTAATAATGTCGTTGCTCTTGAAAGAAAGATGCAAGGTGCTGGAATACCTCCAAATATCTGGAAGCATGCAACGAGGGAATTAAGGTGTGTTATCTGTGAACTGGTGGATACAAGCCTGTCTGATTATTCTGTTACCGCATAAGGGTTAAAGGTGAGAGCTTTTAGCAAATAGAAAATTTTCGTTACCATTATTTGTTGTGTTGTTGCATTATTTCAATCTTCATAATTTTCTATATTAGGCTGCACTTATGCTATCGAAATTTCCATCAACAGCCGTTGGTAAGCCATTAGGCGTAACACGGCTGTTTGATGTTGTTAATGTTATTTTATCTTTACATGTAACTGTTTCCAATTTCTTCTATTTAAAAGGCCAACAAACTAATAAAAGATTATAAACCCTAATCATAGAAGAGTAAAGCTCTTCCGTTTCTATGTCCGCGCTGAATGCAGATGGTAGTTTTGCAGCATATGAACTAACAAGATCCTACAGATGGTTGTAGGTTCCACAATCAGCAACGACTAAAATCCGTTTGTTTTTACAATATTGTTAACCACTTTTTCCATTCTATCTGACTTGTCACTACTTTGTTTTACTCTGTTGCTCAATCCTGTTGAAAATTTGGGTAACGTTGTTATTGACTACCCGTAAGAATCAGATGCTCTACTCTACTCTTTTTTATATTTGAACAATTATGCTATTTACCACTGTGATATGTTTTTCAGCTGCTTAAAGTGTACTTCCTCTGCAGTTCAAGCTTTGGCAGCATTTAAAAAATTATATCCTAATCATAGAAGAGATGAAGTGCAAAGATGCATTGACAAAGTCGTTGTGTTCATCGAAAAAGACCACAGTATGTGGCAAAACGGCCAAGTGAGGAGGTTAGAGGGTATTACGGCGTCCACAGATTATAGTATTTATGCTTTCCCGTATCACTATGGGTCTCTTTGTTAATAAACATTTATACGCCTCTGTATGTATGTTGATTGAGGTTGTACAGTAATAATTAAATCTTTAGATGTGTGGTGTGTTGCAGATTCTGATTTTCTGTCTGTAGAGACTCTTCATGTATATGAAGTTTACATTATTTATTACGGGCAAATAAAAAACGTGTAAAGGTATGCTCCTGAAAGATATGTATTTGGAAATCGGCAAAATGAAACAAGATTTGACTCACACTAGCATTACCCATAATTTGTAGCATAATCAAGAATTATATAATGTTGCTTATATTATTTATTTATATGATCATATATTGATGATGCATCATTATTACAGTTAAAAAATGAAAAGATTTACGAGTCAAAACGATTTTAGCCCAGGAGTGGTATTTGTATGAAAACAACTTAAACATGGCGTGGTGTAAATGCTGGAACTTTACTGATTTACGAATGTTTATGTTGTGTAGGAGGAAACAAAGGTGGCTCTTCGAGAAGAGGAGTATTCAGATAATCCAGAATTCCTACAACTCTTTACGGTATCATACTGATCCAAGACTTGGTGATCATTTTTACATTTTTATATAAGAACTAATCACTGCGATTGAGACAAGAAAAAGGGCTGATTTTTTTTATATCATATTTATATCATTTTTACATTTTGGTGTTTGCTTTTGTTTTTATCCCGTACTTAATTGGTTTTCGTACACAACAAATTTGCATAAGATGGTTGTTTTGGGCGCCGATTTCTTAGCAGGTCTTAAAACTCATTGAGATTTCTTCAATATTGATTTCTTTTTTAACTTTACCCAGGGTGCTAAAATTATGGCAGAAGGAGGAAGGGCATCACCTACAAAATCATGAAAATTGATATAGATAAGGTACCAAATGTTTAAATGGTTGCATTCCAAGTAATATTTTGGTTGTACACTATTTTTTTAACATGTAAGATGATACTTGAAAAAGATTGACCCTTCATGCAACCAAACAGGGGCTATATTTGTTGCTTTCAGAAAGACCCGATTCGTAAGTCTGACATATTTTGCATACTTTTACTATTTTTCGTATCAACTTCATCAAGAGATCAGTTAAGTCCAAAAGTATTTTTTTGATTAAAAATAAGTACTTTTTTAAATATATTGTACGGTTATTGAAAGCTCAACTTGTACGTTTGGCTACAAAAATCAACTTATCCGGGGCTGGAGTTGAGTCTAACATGGGTGCGTTTGAATGCTCAGATAGGGGCTGAAGTGTCTGCGGTTGGGGGCTGAAATGGGTGGCTTTGGTGATGCAATAGGACATAAATGGATGGTACAAGTGCGTTTGGAGACTGAGATGGATTCAATTTCTTAAAAAATAAACATGTTGGATCATTTCATGAAAAAAAATCATACCAGATAAGCACTTTGAAATAATCGATTCCAAACACCCTCTAATATCAACCTTTTTATGCAATTAAATCAATTGCAATTGATATGCAGGATGCACCCGCTCTAAACATTAGTGCCGTTGTGAAAAAAATGTCATTAATACATCATGCACTAGTAATGTTAGAAACAGGTTAAGGTCTCATATTCTTTTTATCAGTTATATATTTGGCAGTAAAAGTTCAGATTTGAAGGTACGCGCATGCTGTGTTTGGGAGTTTCAATCAATATAAACAAGTGAAAATGTAGTTACCCGTATTACTATTCAATTTTATTCTTGATTTAAAAGCTGCGATCATTGCTTGGAGAAAAATTTTAGGATGCAAATGAAATTTGTGGGGCAACTGTAAAGGTCGCTTTAAAGCGTGAAAAAATGGCCATCGGGACTAAAGATGCTGTCAACTAGGAGGCACAGGTTTGAACTTATCAAAATAAGCTATAAAATTTGAACTTATCAAAATAAGCCAAAATCACATAAGCTCATAAGCCCACAAATGGTTTCAATTTTCATTCTCTTGCATCAATGAAGTATACGCACAACGGGTTTGCCTCATGTACCGGTGATATGGAGGAGTAAGTCATCTGTAGTTTTTGTGTTCCTGATATAAGTTTTGTATAGATGGCATTCTGGGTGGGTCAATCGGGTTAGGTAATGGGTCAAAATGGGTCGAGACGGGTTGTGTGGGGGCCCATAAACACATATTTCTGTTTATGTTTTTTGATATATGTATTATACAACTTTAGATGGATGATAAGTAATTAATCCAGAAGATGATTTCGTTTGGATTGGTATTGTGCAAAGTCGCACAAGATTGCATCACATTGAGTTGATTCAACTTGGTGGGACGGAGTGTTGCGGCCACTGAAAGAACAGAAAGAACGAGTGTGATAAATGAGGATAATGTGAAAAAAAAGAAAAAAGAATATATCTTGAGGATATGGAGATGGAGACGAAAGCATTAACAAAGCCTCTTCCAACTAATCAAATAGGTATAACATTGTCGTTTTCTGAAAATATAATTGTTTGTTTGACAGAGGAAAAACAAGCTTCTTTGAGAGAAGTGGGAGATTATCGAAAGGCGTCAGTAATGTCAAACCTTAAAGATTGTTCAATTTTCTCTTCAAAATGGGTAAAAAAATTTAGCTTTGAACAAGTCGAAAACATATTTATTCAAATGATATTAAGACACGAACCCATGATTTGACATTGTTGGAGTATCCTCAGGTTATGGCTGGTTCAGGACACCTTCAGACTTTTATATTGTTATCATTTCTCGCTGTAGAAATTCAGCTGATGGGCACGTCAATTATGGTACTCAAACAGCAGTAAGTCCACAAACTATTCTGGATTTTACAAAAATACATAAGTCATTTTCTTTGTTACATTATATCAAAAGCTTCTCATTGCAGTAATTTTGATCACTTATGCCTCTTTGATTTCTTTGTGACAATTATAGTCTCCCTGAAACAACAGAATGATAACATCATGATATCCATTAGACGTATACTAAAGAAGCATTTGAACTACGTCTCATTCATATAGTATATCATATAAAAATGCATCACTGGAATACTAAAAAATGTAGTACATAAAAGCTTTATCGATTAATTGCAGTCTTTTATTTCTGTAACAACTTGCTTCATTCAACATCATTCCTAGCAGCACTGGAGCTGCTAAGGTACAATGCCATGAACCTCTTTATAAAAATAGATCAGTTATGATAGAGGTTGGATCGACCCGGAACACTTTTTGGCGAGCTTCTTTATAAAAATGGTCTCAACTCATTTATGCTAACAAGAGTGAATCGTTTTGGTACCAGTTGCCTAAAGATAACTGAACGTATGTAAATGTTATTCTTGTGACACACAGAGATAGAGTGATTCATAACAATTACTTGAATAAAGCAACATCACTTGCATCTATTTGTCTTTAAATATTTTCTCATAGATATGCATTGTACAATTCGTAGTAATGTACAACAATTATAGTGTAAACAAAGTCAGGTTAGGACTATATATATAAATATATAAGCTTTTTATTGGATTATTGAGCTCAATAACTTTTGGAGCTAATGCGATTGCATCATCTGTGAATTACCACTTTCTTATGTTCTGCTTGCACTATATCCGATCGTTCTTGGTACACCACATTGCTGTTACAGCTATAATTGGAAGGTTGAAGGAGCACTCCAGTGGTACACATAGTAACACCGGCAGAAGGCATTCTATGAGTTAAGGCAAGTTAATATGTGAGTGTGTACATGATTGTCTTGCCATTGTTATTTTATTATTATTGTCAGTATTTTGCTGCACAGAAGTGCCGGTAGATTATATGTATTTGGGTCATTGTAATCAGGTCTATCAGCAGTGTGGCACAATGTTTAACCAAGTCTTGCAAAGCGACGACGTGATGGAAATAGTCATTACAGGTAACTTTTACAATATTTAATGGCTACTTACATGATACTTACTTAGAAATATAAGTTTCTAACTTTTACACAATTGAAACATGTACAAAAGGAAAATTAAATAGCAAAAGAAAGTTCTCTCTGGATTGTGGTGATGGTCTATTGGCTACATGTGAAGGGGCCGGTTCCACTGTTTTGCGTAAGAAACATCGTATTAACGGAGCCGCTTCTTGAAAACATGACTATTTTTTGGATGCACAGCCTGTGATATCCCACCAACTGGTCCAAACAACGTGAAGTCCACCGTCTGTGATATCCCACAAACTGTTCCAAAGATGGCATCTACTTTTATTGATATCTCGACTTCCATTCAAGAAATGTTCAGGCGTGTGAGTGAGCAGTTTACTGCTATGTTCAGGAGAAAGGCTTTCTTGCATTGGTACGCTGGTGAAGGTATGGATGAGATGAAGTTCTTTGAGGCCGAGAGCAACATGAACAATCTTGTGTCCGAGTATCATCAGTACCAGGATGAAACTGCTGATGAGGAAGGAGAGTACGAGGTGGAGTATGATGAGGCTTAAGAATCAAGTGTTGATTACAATCAGTGGTTGTAATTTTAACTGTTATTTTATCTGAACACAGTAGAAAAGGTAATGGGTTGGTGAATTTTTTTTACTTAAAATATCTTTGGTGTAATTTGTCTATTTGGATCATAAGTAATGTTTCTATTTTCACAACCTATTATTGGAAATTAATTTCGTATCATAGTTTTAGTTCCTGTGTGGTTTGTAGTATGCTTTTTCTGTGAAAACTTTTAGCTTTACATCTGTATTTATATGAGGTATGTGACTGATGTATGAATGATTGCTGCATCATTGTGACATTGTGTAGTAATTTAAAACTAAACCTTGCAACCAAGCCTTTAAAAGTTAACAAGTGTGGGTTCAGTGGTTGGTTTAAATGGTGATCATGGTCTTTTGGTGCTTTCATTAATCGTTTTGCTGCTATATAAATATTTGTTCGATTGGTCTATGTTTTCATCTATTTTTTTTTATATCTTGCGAGATCTATGATGATGTCGATATCTGTTTGGATTTATTGT
>BPTQ01000006.1:206662414-206857071 GCA_019973895.1 Chrysanthemum seticuspe | reverse complement strand
ACGTAGAAAGAAAGTTCTCGTTGCTGTAATAATTTTTAGTATAATTTTGTAATAATTTTAATTTTTAGTAATTTTGGGATTTTAGCACTACTTCAAAAGAAGTACGTCTCTCAAGATTACAGTAAACGTTTTTGATTGACTAAACAACCCATTACATTTTTACTATTGTTTATGTTGATAGCACATTTATTCAAGCGCTACCAATACTTAAACATCTATTTTAAATAATTCTCCTATGGATTCCATTCAGTATCTTAAGTAGTCCTCTATATACGTCGTCGAGCCATCGGTATACTGAACACGTGGTACGATGTTGTTAAAATTTTATATATGTTTCTAGAATAGGTAACAACTTGTAGTGGTTTGAGTACTGTTGGTGTCTAGATTTCTAGGATTGTGTTATTTAGGTTTGTCTATAGCTGTATAGCTTTACATCTGTATTTATATGAGGTATGTGACTGATGTATGAATGATTGCTGCATCATTGTGACATTGTGTAGTAATTTAAAACTAAACCTTGCAACCAAGCCTTTAAAAGTTAACAAGTGTGGGTTCAGTGGTTGGTTTAAATGGTGATCATGGTCTTTTGGTGCTTTCATTAATCGTTTTGCTGCTATATAAATATTTGTTCGATTGGTCTATGTTTTCATCTATTTTTTTTTATATCTTGCGAGATCTATGATGATGTCGATATCTGTTTGGATTTATTGTGTTAGGATCTTTAGATCTGTGGTTGTCATGAGTTTGGTGATGTTCAACAATGGATAAGATCTTTGTATATATTTTAAAATTGTTGTAGCATGGTGCACAAGTCATATGGCTACCGAGCTGCTGCATATATCTCCTGATGAATTCTATGACTTACCTTAGGTATCCTCTTAATAAATTTTATCTACAAATTCATAACCATCGCGAACTTATTTACACGATAGTTGTATTTGTTATCATTTTTACATTACCCAACAAATCAGTTAGTTTTTGCAAATGACATGATGAACCCTGTGCACAAAAATTGTATGTACTCAAGGTGGAATAATACCAAGGACGTAAAAGATCACGGTGTGGTGTTTGAATCAGCGGTAAGATATAAATCAATAGGCTGTACCAGCTGCTTCAGGAATCACTGATGCGAATCAGTTAGTAGAATGAATCAGATGGTTGGTACATTACGTGCATCAGAGGGTGTTAAGCAGAGTTTGATTTTCGGTCTGAACCTTGGCTCATCAGAGAATGTTAATGTGTTTTCAGGTAGATGCCAGGGGTAAAATTGAATCAAGGAGTGGTGAATATAATATAGTTCGCATTTTACCTGAATTTGTTTTTTCTATTTGCAGCATTAACACATAATCGAGCCCAAAGTTAATCCACGTAAGATTGTCAGAAGCTAACTAAGACATAAATGGACTCATTAGCTTTTGTTGTTATAAGGGTTATGAACGTTAATTCATAGTAAATACTAAATTGTTGTTTACTTGCCATCTTGAATTTGTTTGTTTGGCACTCAATTTCTTTTGAGCATCAGATACTCACACAAATCTCTTACTATGGTCTCATATAATCGATTTGGACTAATGGTTTTTTTATGTTGTTAAACTTTAGTCTTCCGTTGTCTACAAGGAATCAAGTTAATCATGGCATTTGTTGGTTTAATGCTTATTTTTATACTCTATTTACCAATAAATGATTCACTAAAAGTACGCTGATGCATTATTTGCAGTGGCTGAGGGAGCTGTTGCGGCAGCTGCTGGTGGTGGAATTAGATATAGTGATTGTTGTAACTGGGTTTTGTGGTAGCTAAATTTTGACCTTAGTTTATCAAGTCTCTATACATCGATTATGTTAGGTTTCGTGAAGTATTACGAACTAATGTGATACAATTACAATGTGAAAAATACTATCATGAGTGTTGAGAATCTTACTTCAGTTACTAACATGTATGGCATATAATCTAATTGAAGGTATAATTCCTTTTAGTAATGGCTGCATTCTTCGGGTTGAGGCTAAAACTACACACCTGAAACAAACCTTATTAAACTTTTGGGTTGTTCGGGTCCATTTGGGTTCGGGCAATAAAATGTGAGTAAACTAACCAACAAATTTGCTTGATGCTCAGAAGTTACATGAATAAGTTACAAAAAAGATATAGGGGAAAAAAGTTTCTTATTTGGGTTTATCAGTTGACCCGAAACCGAATAAGCGTAATATATTTAGCCCGACACTCAATCCTATTTAGCATTCTGGTTGGTCGGGTCAACCCGAACAAGTTTACTAACCTGAACCGAGTAGTTTTATTGGTTTCGACTCAGGTTGGGTTCCAAACCCTATTTACCATTATTTACATGCAAGGAACTAAAGTAGCCAAACTAACAACTGAATGAAAAGAAGTAAGAAAGCTCAACCTTTTTTAGTATAAAGTAGAACTATTATAATTGGAATTATGTTGGCCCTTTGCCAATTTGAATGAAAAGAAGTAAGAACTGTTGGTAATTGATCTCTAGGTCCCAAATATATTTCTATTAAAGCAAAAGGCATGTTTTAGAATTATTTAAAAATGAAAAAGTTGGTCACAAAGTCCTCTGTTCGGTTCATTTCTTATACTTCAGAAAATAACAGCCACAACTTAAACATCGCATTCATTTCAATTACATCATACCCTCATTTTAATCATCCAGTTAGATGAAAATTATCATTTTCCACTTTCTCGAACTTCTGATTTTCATCAACTAGCTGACTAAAACTACATGCTTTCACACAGAGTCACACACAGACACACAGTTAGTAAACATGCATAAACAGACTGCTAAGAGAGACTTCCCATATCAGTGCAAAATAGAGCATGAGTCTCTCATCCTCGACAAGTGAGTTCTCTATCCAAAACTTTTTTTTATTGTTCACCACACAAGAATCACACATAAGGAACAAGAGTTCAGTACAGGGGGTGATCTTGAACCACCTTCACTCTCATTTATACTTCTACTACCCCCACCCACTCCTGAAATGAGTGTATAAGTGGGGGCACAAACATCATTATCAGCTACATGCCGATGTATACTTACACTCTCAAAGACAAAAATGTTCTATACAGAATCTGGCATATTTGAAGCCAAATTGTAGCTAGGAGAATATCAAATACCAGAATTTGATATTCCAAAAAAAATAAACACACAAAAAAGAATAAGAAACTGGAAATTTAGAAAGTTTGTTTAAAGGCAATGGAGAAAGGCCCTTTTGCAAGGTGGTGATTGTGAAGTTCCTGTGGTTGTATTTGGTGGTGTCAATTCCATTCCAAGCGTTTTTAGTAGGAAATTTTTCTCCTGAAAAGCAATCAAAACAAACTCGGTCAGTCTTGCTTTCGTATTATTGTGTTCATGCGTGTGGATAATAACGTTTAAAATGGTGAATGAGCTTACGCTTTCTGAAAACTATGGGCTCGGAATTCCTTGTGCCATAGATGTGAAAAAAAGAGTTATTTGAAGTGGTGAATTGAATTCTGAATTTGGTAAGGGACATACACCTCCAGCATCATTGTTGTGTTCGTTGCAAGATGGTATAATATCTGCAACAAAAACAAATTAGATGTAGAACTTTAGGCTATGATATTCAGGAAGTTATAGCTACTGCATCATTTGCTGCTGTTAATGTAGTGAAACAAGAAGATGTGGTAAATTCAAATAACAATAGCCTAAAACACTTTTGGTCAAACGCGCCAAAAGCCTCCTGATGTAATTTTAATGCATAAAACATCTAACATCTAACATGCAATATATGAATCAAATATCACACACTATTTACTAAACAAAAATTAGCAATTTTGAACAAAAAGCCATATGGGTCAACCCAACCAAACCCCATCTGCATAAAGAAATAGAGACCCAAGATTTAACCTTTATCCAAACACCCTTAAACACTTGCAGTGTGGCAGACCAAGATTAAAACTGAATTCCAAACACCTCTAAACACTTGCAATATGACAGACTTTAGATTAAAACTCAATCCAAACACCTCTAAACACTTGCAATATGATAAACCCAAGAATAAAACTAAATCCAAACACTCCTAAACACCTTACAATATCACCAAACTGTTGAGAACGCCCATATACCACAACGATACATAACTACCATAAGAAAAAAATCAAGCTGAATCCAAACGCCCCATTCACCATATTCACAGACCACCAAATAAAAACTACATCAGTATGCTCAACACTCCCAGCAGCCTCACACCTATTGCAGCTTGCAAGTATAACTTCAAAGAGCTGTGAAAAAAAGCTACATATTTTTTTAACATATTTTGATGATAAGAAAGCTCAACCTTTTTTATGGCTGTCAACAAAACTAATCAGCATACACACGATAATAAGACCAATTACAGACCCCGCCTTCATAGGCAATGCATAAGTTTGCATGATTGAACAAAACCATATACTCTGTACATAACCACGATTCAAACACATATAGAAACAAAGACACCATTTTAGGATATTTCTCATGGAATTACAATAAGACCAATTTCAGACCCCGCCTTCACAGGCATGCATCTCTCTAAAACTATCAAGCAAGCACTATCAATTTCTAGCTTGATGCACTCAATCATGTAAACTTAAATATATCCTCATACAGAAATCAAGTGAAGCAACATCATGACATGTATATTAAAAAAAATCAGATGCAATTAAAAAGTGTTAAATCATGAAGATGCGAGGAAACTTGATTTGGCATCCCTTAATATCCAATTTGATGTTCTTAGATCTAATACTTAAGACAAGATCTTAATTAACTACTTTACTTAATTAACTACCTTACCTAATTAACTACCTTACTTAATCAAACCATGTCATAAATCTTAATTAACTATCTGCCCCTGCCCTGCATCTTGGCTCAGTCAGTGGCGAATCTCCTCTATTTCTTCTATCTCACGGATGTTGACATTAGCATGTCTCTGAACCGCATCAAGTGAACTAACCCACCTCCGTCATGGAGGATCCTTCATTGTCTTAAACAGAGCAAATTAAATACTGCTAGGAGCAAGTAATAGCATATCAGAATTTAACCTTGCAATTGCGTGGTTATAAGTGGCGTTTAGAAGTTGTAGTAATTTATGTGATACACGTTTAGTTTCATATATAACTAAACCGGGTTAAAATAAGGCACAAGCAAGAATTTCATCCGCAACTTATCGAAACATGAAAAGGATTATCAGAAGGAATAAATAGTCACCCGATTTAAACAGACATAGCACAAACGTAACTATTTTTTCTGACTGTTGTATGAGATTTCTTTTAGTATACAATGGCAAGATCCAATTTAGTAATCCAAAACATGGACTCTTTAAAAAAAAATTGTACAGGAGTACATGTTTAGAGAATAGAATTTCCACTGTGAGACTACTCTTTAGAGACATACACTTACAAGAAGGTTTACATACAACCTTCACACTCCATAATAGAGGTGAAATATATGTTGGGTCGGGCGGATTGGGTAATAGACTAATAGGTAGTTTCGGTAGCCGTGGAAGATAAGGAGCCAACGCTATTAACACAAAACCACAAGAGGAGCTCAAACAAAAAGATAAAGCACAATGTTTAAGATATGGAACCAACTGGACTCTTTATTTAATTTTGCATGTCGCATGTTAAGGGACTTCAATTTATATAAGAGTGTTTAGTATTGTTTAATATTATTAAGAATGTTTATTATTATTATAATTATTATTATTGTTATTATTATTATTATTATTATTAAGACTGTTTAGCAACATTTTGGGAATTAAGTTTATAGTGAATATAATTTAAAAAAATTGACTAACAAATTTGCATTTGAGTTTACAACATATAAACGGAGTTCTTGTGGATCATTTGGTAACTTTTATTTTGTTATACTCGATAAAAGTTAATTTCCTTTTGCTTTTAATGCATTTAATAAATAATTTTTTACGTTTATAATGATCGATAAGTTAATATAGTTTTGTCGGTACCTTTATAATGATCGATAAGTTGATTTCTATGCATGCATGCTAATATATTTTTTAAAAGGTATATACGGATGAGAATTGGAGCAACATCTTTAGCATTTGGAATAAATAAGGTATGTGATATAATGTTTGTTTGGTGATATGATTTTATTTATATTTTAAGTTGTTTATATTTGGACATTGTTTTTTTTACCCTTTAGACATGTTAAATAATTGTTAATAAAAACTTCTTTACTATTACACGCCCTCTTACACAAAATACCCGCGATATCAGCCCCTATCCTTGATCTGAGAAATTCAAATGCCAACAGTATCCGCATCAAGTCATCAACCTGATTTTTAGCTTCCTTCAACTTTTCAGCACCAACAGCCATGTAAATCAGTTTCTCTGGCCAATTGCTTAGCTTAATATGTGTTTTCTAAGTCACTGTATTCCTAAGTGCAACGTGAAGCTCAAAGTTAGCTTTTACCGCTCTTTCTTTCATTAATCTACCCCTCCGCAATTAAGAAACATGCCACATGAATAAAAACTTAATCCCCAAAACTGTATTAGGCACATAATCTACTAAATTATTGATAAAACAATCTAATAACTTTAGACAAGTAATGAAAAAAGTTTCAATGGTCATTGCTCGACCAATGCTTTAAAGCACTCAATATATCTTCAACATAATTATGTGCACTAGAAAAAATAAACATCATATTTGTAGTTAAAAGTCTGACCCGTTCAAAGATAGTCATGGCATCTTTTGGAAGAATTTTTGTTGCTTCAGTTTTCGCAACCGAGTGTTGTACCCAGTCAATGTCCTCTGTTATTGCTGGTGTAGATGTTTCAGGTATTTCATGTGCCAGACTCTTTATTGGGGAGACATCAGTGGTCGTCAATGTTGCCAGCGTGCTCCCTGCGTCAGTGTTGCAGGGAATGATTGCCGATTAATGCGAAGAATAAATTCAATAGCCATTATCCTACATATAATTATAGATAAATAAGAATTATAAATGTTTCTCATATTTTCTATTATAGAAACAGTAGCAATTGTGTTTCAAATCGCAACTAACATATCTATTATTTATCTAACGTAATATTAACCCTAACTCATATTTGGGCGTTTTATTAAACCAAGTATTAAGCAACATACAACTTCATAACTATAAACATATACGTATATAAACATCAAAATAAACTTCTGATCATTCATTTTTTAGTATTGTATATTAAGATCAGTAAAGATGTTGTTTGTAGCACCCAAATAGAAAAAGAGGAGCACCACCGAACTCTACAAAAGCGGGTAAAACATTTGGTTTGGGCGAATTTCGTGGATAAGAGTGCTTTTTGATGGATTCTTTATGGTCCCTTAAAATTGAGAAGACCAATGAGAGAGATCCTCACCTCCTGCTCATCGGCCATTACACAGTGAGAATTATTTTGACGTGAAATTGTTTTATCTGCATTTTTGCAATACATTTAGAGTCTTAATGTATGTTATTAATGAGTCCATGGTGTCTAACTTATAATATATTCTATTATGTTGTCTAACTGAAGTTATAAATGCTGTAGTAATGGGTCAAAGTCAAGCGCTTCAACGAAATGTGTCGGTTGACAAGGTTCTGGAATTAAGGTGTCAATCAGACATCTTGGCCCATCTATGATTTAGCAAATGCAACATTCATGTAAATAAGTTTATAAACACGAAGGTTCTCAAGCTTTATATTTCCTCTCATATTCAATAAACGTATTTTCTTTTTGTTCTTTATCTTGCTATTCGTATGTAAGGCCCTTTCTTTCAACATGTACACTTTCCTACCATTTTACCACCTTCTTTTGCTATAGTAAAATATGCCAACAATAAGTATAATTCAGTATTTTTCATTTTACTTTTTAGACATGTTAAATAATTTTTATGAAAAAATTTCTTTACAATTACCCTCCTTCTTTCGCTATAGCAAATTATGTCAATGATAATTATAAGACATGCCCGCCCATTGGGCGGGCTTCGACCACTAGTATATATATATATATATATATATATATATATATATATATATATATATATATATATATATATAAATATATATATATATATATATATATAAATATATATATATATAGTGTAAGGTTATTTTCAGAACCAGAAAAAGGTCGAGAACTGCGAGAACCGATCCTAGCCATTGGATTATGTCATCAATGGTTGAGATTGCACATGGCATTTTTGTAAATAAATATGTTAATTTTCCAGCATTTATTGGAGAGTGGAGGGCAAAATTGACATTTTAACATTCAAGTTTTTTTGGTAACTGATATCACTTGCGTCATTTTAGAACTATTATTGGGGAGGTTAAAATCATCAAACCAATTTTCTCTGCAACCCTAACTTATTCTCACAGCCGTCATTGTTTATCTCTCTCTCAAACAAACCACTGCCATCATCTCCTCACACAAACCACCACAAATCACGACCCCTACCAACCGATCCCTACATCTCTCTATCCCTTCATCAAGATTTGGGTACGCAATCGTATTTGTTTTACTGAAGATCTGGGTACGCAATCATAAATATCCCTTCATCAAGATCTGGGTACGCAATCGTATTTGTTTTATATGATTCGTTTTTTATATGAATCTATAAAAAAGGGTAGCAATCGTATTTGTTTTATGGAAAAAAGGGTAGTAATCGTTTTTTATATGAATCTATAAAAAAGTTGTACGCAAATCATTTTATTGATAGGTTTCATCAATAAAAAAGGGTAGCAATCGTTGGTTTGTTTGTTCTTCTTCTTGTTCGAACCAGGAGAAACACCAAAGGGTGCGTTGGTTTGTTTGTTTCGGACAACGCAACAGCCCCAAAAGGGTGTTGTTTGTGCGTAACAGAAGCCCCAAAGGGGTGTGTTGTTGCTCTCGGTTTACAGTCACACCACAAGATGGTGTTTGGCTTCGGTTGAGTCACCACAACAGCAACACCAAGGGTGTTTACATGTTACTACTGTCGAGTCTATGAGCCACCACAAGGGTGTTTATTTGATCCTGGTTCTCGACTGGAAACACACCCAAAAGGGTGTTTGTTTTGTGCCGCTCGAACCACCACAGAAACCCACTTGGGGTTGGTTAGTATATTTTTGGTTTTCAATTCTTTCTATCTTATTATTAAGCTTATAGCTTATTTGTTTTGGCTTTGGGTTCGACTTGAAACCACGACCCTTAAGGGTGTTTGTTTGTCTGCTATCGCACTCCACCCCAAAGGGGTGTTTGTTTTGCGTGTCTCAGCCCAAGCTAGGGTGTTGTTATTGTTTATTTGTTGTTATGACATACCCAGATAGGGTGCTTGTTTGTTCGTTTATTTCAGTCGCAAGGGAGTCATTATTTATGCTTTCCAGATTGAGTAGAAAACCACTAAGGTGCGTTAGTTGTTTTGGTACGGTACGACCACACCTTCATAGGGTGTTCGTTTAGTTTGATTTAACAAGACACCAAAGGGTGTCGAGATGATGTTATTCTTCGAGCTTATTTGTCCACCAATACAAGGGTGTGTTTATTTTTGATCCTCGGCTACTAAAAAAGTTGTACACAAGCTTTAATCAACTTTAATTTTATTTAGGTTATTTCCAGATTAGGTTTGGTTTGATGGCTGTTGTGCACATGTGTTTTTTGAGTGTGCATATGTGTTTTTATAGTTTCGATTATAATGAGCAATGTCAAGTATAATGCGCACATGTGTTTTTTTGAGTGTGCATATGTGTTTTTACAGTTTCGTAGACACTCGTGCACATGTACACAAGCTTTAACTATTATTTGTTTGTGTGTGTTTTTTTGAATGTGCATATGTGTTTTTTTGAGTGTGCATATGGATTAGGATAAATATATGTTAGCCTAGATGGATTAGGATAAATATATGTTAGCCTAATTTTTTATAAGTTTTTTACATTTGGTATAGATAAAAAAAAATAGATGGATTAGGATAAAAAATTATAAGTTTTTTACATTTGATATTTGCAGCAAATTAGCCTAGTGCTTTGTTAGCCACACTTGTATTTGTATATCTTGTTCTGGTTGATGCCTTTGATATTTTTACAAGGAACCTCTACAATACCATGTGAATTTTACTTACAGTCAGGTTCATGTCAAATTGCTAACCCTTGTTTTTGTAAATTCTGAAACAGCATGGCTGAGATTCTCACCCGCTACAAAAGCTATAAGAAGATGGAGAAGTTAATACGCGTACAGGAGGTGTGTAAGTACAGCTCAGCAACCAATTTCTATACATCCCTGTTTATGTGAATGCTGCTATAAATTTAAAGTTGTAGCTTTTTACTTTTAGTATCCATTCCAATAAAATCTTTGCATCTCTTATCCTAACAGGCTAACATGTACACTAGTGCTCAAGCTGATACTTAATGTTTAACAGTATATAGAGGATTAGTTAGTTACCTTGCAGACATTTATCATACATGTAGACACTATCAGATGTCTGGTTAACTATTAAAATGCGATGTCTGATTCATTTTGCTTATTATCTGTTTAGATACTATCAGATGTCTGGTTAACTAAAGTGTGCATATGTGTTTGAAGGTACACACAAAATTAATGAAATGGGTTTGCACATGTGTTTAGATTTTTCATATATGTTTGCTAGTTGTTTATGATATAAATAACAATTTTTTATGTTTTCAGGTATTGAATATGTTTGATAAAGATGAGGATAATGACCAGTATAGGAAGTGCACACGTGTCTTCAGCAAACATATACCTTCTAAAGATAATTTGATTGTGATAAAGATGTAAAGACACATGTGCACATTGACGAATGCGAATACATGTACATACAAAGATCACGAGTCTCTTATTGCGTTAATTATTATTAGTGCACACATGTATAATCGATATATTGTACTCGCATTTTTTTAGACATATGTATAATGTTTATGTTATTGAATTTCAGTTTTTGAATATTAAAGAATTGTACGCTAAAACATATGTGCAATTATCTTCTTAAGTGAAACACATACGCACCATACTTTTAAAAAACATAAATGTTAAAAAAAAACTATTCAAAAATTTAAGTGGTTTAAGCAATTGAACACTACATTACGAAGAAAAACACATATTTAAAAAAACACATGTGCACATTGACTTATATGAGAAAAACACATATGCATATTACTTTTCGAAATCATGAAGAAAAAAAAAAATTTTCCAAAAAAAAAAAAAAAAAAAAAAAAAAAAAAAAAAAATCCTAAAATTTAGGAACAAAAAAAACGTTTTTTATTAAAAAAATCAAAAAGAAAATAAAAAATATACTTTTAATATTATGCCCTTTTGAATTAAATAATAAAATTAAATATCCAAAAAAATCTGATTGGTTGATGCTGGTTCTCGCAGTTCTCGACCTTTTCTTGGTTCTGAAAAGAACCATTCCCTATATATATATATATATATATATATATATATATATATATATATATATATATATATATATATATATATATATATATATATATATATATATATATATATATATATATATATATATATATATATATATATATATATATATATATATATATATATAATCCGGATCGATTGAGAAAGTTTTTATTTTGAGAAGGTTTTCAAAAACGATAGATTTTTAACTTTGATTCATGTTTTTCAAGCGTAAAACTCATTTTAATGTGATTAAAAATCAAAATGTGTAAAAAGAAAATTGAATCAATGTTAAAAATCTCTCGATTTTGCGATATATGTAGAATACTGAATCATCTGTACAAATTTAAAGATTCATCACCATAACTCGATTTTAACAATGATTTGTGAATCAAATTTGTGATTTATAGATTCGATTCACCATAAAATGATGTTTACTAGTGAATGAAATAAAAAACATGAATCAATTTGCTCAAACGAAGATTTCTCAATCTTCTCAAAATAAAAACCTTCTCAATGGAACCGGATCCTATATATATATATATATATATATATATATATATATATATATATATATATATATATATATATATATATATATATATATATATATATATATATAGGATAAAGATCAAATAAAAAGACAAATATCCGTAAAAAGATAAAAAGATTTTTTTTTCAAAAAAAGTTCTCGAAAAATTCTCAAAAAATTTCACAAGATCGGGTATGATGGTGCATGAAAAAGTTGTGAAAAACTTTTTTCTAAAAGTGGATATTTTTTCCGAAAAAAAATTATGAAAACATGCGTTAGCACATTAAATCGTTTTTTTGTGCATCAAAAATTGGTTTTTGCACCCAACTTCTTTTGACTTTTTTCATCAAAAAAATATTGCGCATCTAACTAAAACAAGTTGAAAATTTTGTGCATCAAAATTTTTTTGCGCATCAAAATTTGTTTTTTGTGCATTAAAAAAAACGTATCAAAACTCAAAATTATAAAAAATGTTTTCACAAAAGTTTTATGCACCAACATACCCGATCTTGTGAATTTTTTTTGAAATTTTTAGAGAATTTTAAAAAAAAATATTTTTATTCTTTTTACGGATATTTGTCTTTTTATTTTAAGTTTACCCTATATATAGGCTCCGGTTCCCTTGAGAAGGTTTTTATTTTGAGAAGATTGAGAAATATTCGTTTGAGCAAATTGATTCATGTTTTTGGTTTGATTCGCAAGTAAACATCATTTTATGGTGAATCGAATCTATAAATCACAATTTTGATTCACAAATCATTGTTAAAATCGAGTTATGATGATGATTCATTAAATTTGTACAGATGATTCAGTATTCTACATATATTGCAAAATCGAGAGATTTTTAACATTGATTCAAATTTTTTTTACACATTTTGAAGTTTAATCACATTAAAATGAGTTTTACGCTTGAAAAACATGAATCAAAGTTAAAAATCTATCGTTTTTGAAAACCTTCTCAATCTTCTCAAAATAAAAACCTTCTCAATCGATCCAGATTCTATATATATATATATATATATATATATATATATATATTAGGGATCCAGTGAGAAGTAAATTAAAATAAGAAGTGGTGAGAAGTGACCAAAATCACGCATTTGAGATGCAACGACTTGCATTAGATGCATTTCTATTCATATAGATGCAACATCTTGAGTTTCGAAAGTTAATTTGATGTATAGATGGTGCAAATTGATTTTCATGATTTCGGCACGTGTAGAGGAACAAAAAACAAGAGAAATCATGAAATGCATCTAATATATGTATATGCGTCTGATTAAAAGCTTGAAAACACACTATGGTGCGTTATAATGCATCTAAGATTATAGGGATGCATCTAATTTAGATCGGTGCATCTCGGATTTGCGGTTATAGTTCTTCTTATTCCTTCTTATTTTAAGTAATCTTCTTATTTGATCCTAACTCTATATATATATATATATAGAGAGAGAGAGAGAGAGAGACAGTAAGGATCCAGTGAGAAGTAAATTAAAATAAGAAGTAGTGAGAAGTGACCAAAACCATGCATTTGAGATGCAACGACTTGCATTAGATGCATTTCTATTCATATAGATGCAACATCTTGAGTTTCGAAAGTTAATTTGATGTATAGATGGTGCAAATTGATTTTCATGATTTCGGCACGTGTAGAGGAACAAAAAACAAGAGAAATCATGAAATGCATCTAAGATTATAGGGATGCATCTAATTTAGATCGGTGCATCTCGGATTTGCGGTTATAGTTCTTCTTATTCCTTCTAATTTTAAGTAATCTTCTTATTTGATCCTAACTCTATATATATATATATATATATATATATATATATATATATATATATATATATATATATATATATATATATATATATATATATATATATATATATATATATATATATATATATATATATATGTATATATATAGAGAGAGAGAGAGAGTAAGGATCCAGTGAGAAGTAAATTAAAATAAGAAGTAGTGAGAAGTGACCAAAACCATGCATTTGAGATGCAACGACTTGCATTAGATGCATTTCTATTCATAGATGCAACATCTTGAGTTTCGAAAGTTAATTTGATGTATAGATGGTGCAAATTGATTTTCATGATTTCGGCACGTGCAGAGGAACAAAAAACAAGAGAAATTATGAAATGCATCTAATATACGTATATGCATCTGATTAAAAGTTATAAAACACACTATGATGCGTTATAATGCATCTAAGATTATAGGGATGCATCTAATTTAGGTCGGTGCATCTCGAATTTGCGGTTATAGTTCTTCTTATTCCTTCTTATTTTAAGTAATTTTGTTATTTGATCCTAACTATATATATATATATATATATATATATATATATATATATACTAGCTTCATAGCCCGCCCGAATAGGCGGGCAAGCTTTATAATTTTACTTGACGAATTCTAACCAGACGTAAATAAATAATGAATAATGCGAAATATCTTAAACCCAAAGATTAAAAAATAATAATGAGGAAGTTAGCTTTATACAAAGGCTAATGTGAATTCAAATACGAAATAAGAATTCTTTGTGAACTACGTTTGTGGTGGAGTTTGAATAGTTGTCATCTTTGTCACAACAAAGAACCTTAAATCCTATTTTGATCTTTATTCTTGACACAACTACATATAGTTGTCCGTGTGAGAATATGGGCCTTTGTAAAAACAAACCGATCTGCAACAATGTTTGGCCTTGACTTTTATTACCATGTGTTTGCTCAGAAAAAAATAACATGTGTTTGATCAAAAGAAAAGTTAAATAACATACTGCACTTGAGGTTTTGGTTCCTTTCATCATTATAACATCATGTGGTGCAATGTGCTGCTTATCCAAGGAATGATAAACCATATGTTTCCTCTCCTTCCCTGTCAGCAAAAGTTGACACCTAGGTCAAATCATAAAATGAAAAACAATTTCAATAATATAAATCAACATTAAAATAATTAAGTTAAGATTATTGCCAAAGTTGCACCAGCTGCCTTTGCTACATGGTGTTAATCCTCCTCTAGCACACGTCTATCATTAAAATAATCAAGTTAAGAATTATTTTAAAGATAACAGAAGGAGTATATAAGACTTGATAAAATGACGTTAATATAAATAATAATAAAAAGAAAAAGTAAACTATCATGTATAATGATCGGTGAACTTCAAAATAATATGTTATATAAAATGATTGGTGAAATCCAACAACAAAAATGTATATTAAACATCATGAAATACATCCAAAACATAAAAATATAATACTAAAACTTACTTCAATGATTATTTAATTGAAAATATCAATTTTTAGTTAACCATATAATTGCTCATAGTTTTGAAATGAGTAGCAAAAAATGCAATTAGCTCGAACACAATATCAGTCGAACACAAAAAATGCAATAAGGTCCACTGCACGAACATACAACTCCAACATCATGCCAAGTAGTTTTCATTTATATCCGCAAATATATACATTACTTCGCAAACATCATCATACTTTCTACATGTTTCAATACCTTTATCAAAAGGTTTAGGCATATATAAGACAACATAGTATCTCCTTTTTTTACTTGAATATAATCATAGCATTATACAACATATCTAAATTTATATATTTCTTTGACATTTGGTTCCTTACCAGAAGAAGCAAAGTTTCACGATTGCCGCAGAACAAAATAATCCAGATATTAGATGTTAAACAAACAGTTCACATGGAATTTCACATTTTTTTCACATTTGAAGTAACCAGAACTCCCTTTTGAAAACATTATAAAAGTAATGAAAATGGTTCATTGTTGTATTTTCATGTTATTTGTTTTTTTTTAATATTACCTTTATCATCTACATTACATAATATGGAAACATGTACAATACCACTAAATGGTGCTATACGCACTGTAATATCATTTGCTAAAGACATATACAATACTAGTAAATGGTGCTATACATAATATCATTTTCTAAGGAGAACTATGAGGAATCATGCTAATATGAGAGAGTTTAACAGAAACTAAAACTTGGACTCCAATATGTTGTGAATACTTAATCAACCCGGCCTCCTAATATTTTATTCACAATGAAACAGAAAAAATAGTTTAGTTGTTTTCTAATCAGAAATTATTAGGTATATTCTTTCGAGGCTTGAATGTATCATCGACATTATGAGTTATCACTAATCATAATAACCACTTCATATATGGAGATAATTTAAAAACAACAGGCACTATGAGCCCATGATCTCTTAATTCATTTATACTTTATAGTACTGGATCGTGTTTTTTCGATACCATAATCTGGAAATAAGTGTCTTGTAAAATCGATAGAGTCAACAAACTAAAATTAAACAAACTTTTCAAATAATTATAAAATAGCAGTAATGACCCTCATTTGCATCACATACTCTCACATCAATATTGGAGACATACCTCATTTGCATCACAAACTCTTATGGACATTAAACTTGGACATACTATTGTGTAGCTAAATGATTATACCTCAAGCTTTTCGCTAATCTTTTTTGAGCCCAAACTACAATTGTAATGCTTAAGTAATCTCTAAGCTACTGTTGTAAAGGCATGTGTAACCAGAACATATACTCAAAACATTAATGTTTCAATCTTTTAGTAAAGGTACATGATCTTATCTACTATTACATCATATGCTGAAATACCTGCAACCGGTTTAGCTTTGCTCTTCTCCTCTTCCTTCCCTTTATCCTTTTTAGGCATGGATTTTTTATCGAATCCAAAGCCTACAAAAGAAATATTAGCATTTCATTAATTTGGTAAATTTTAGTTACTCTGGACCTATCATGTCCGTCAAGTATCTACAATCACAAGTATGCTATGATCACAAAAAATAGCGCATAATTCTAATGCACCGTTGAAGGTAATATTATGTTACATAAAGCTAGATATGTCATGCAAAAAACCTTTATCTCTGTGATCCATTATCTTACAGCTTCTTAAATGATTCTCTATGTTGACTATTTGAACTTTTTCTTAAGACATGTAATAACAACAAATGTGATGCAATCTGTAACACCCCCAAAAATGGTTTGCAGCGGAAGAAAAGGTTTTTGGGATGCTACTAAATTGGATCATAACACAAAGTGAAAAACATAGATTTTTCAAAAAAAATTTCATTTATTTTGGTAAAACGAAGTTTACAAAAGTTGGATTGTTGTGGAAAAATGGCTCATTAACAAAATGTGGTCCCCATTCGTAAATCAGAGTCATCTATGATTATGCCATGCCAATGCCCAACCACCTCCAGAGTTAGCTATCGCCTTTTTAATACCTGAGATAAACATGCTTAAAAAGATCAACAAAAATGTTGAGTGATATTCATAGGTTTAGTAAATGGTTGAACACAAGTTAAAGATGATAATTGCTTCGAAGACAATTACCATAGAAAAAAAAAACAGAGATTATTATGCACTAAGCTCATGACACCAATACTAACTGCATACACCTAATTACTGGTGTAAGTAATAAAATTGCCCCCAGATGTAATAGCCAATTACATAGAGATAATCAAATATGGTGCGCCCCGGTTATTTCCGATAACCGAGTCGGGGTCGTCAATTCCCATAGTACTATCCACAATATTTGCGTTCACTCACAAGGGATTAATGGTTCATGATGAAGGGGACTTTTGGGTGGCAACTTAGGCTATAATAATAATAATCAGGCAAGCATACCTTTTAAGAAAAGACATGTGTTCTAGTTTTTAGCATGTATCTCCCCCAAAGAGTTTATAAAACAGTTAAAAGAGTAAAAGTGGAGCTGTGAACTCACCTCAATGAAGCAATCTGAAATAGCGTAAAGTCAAATGGTAGGAGCCCGCAGTACCGACACATGACCTATAATAGTATGGCCAGTCTTAGTTTTTATGTTTATATTTGACTCGATAGCGGTAAATAAGTTAAAAGTTCATGTTATTGTTGCTTGTGTGGCATCATTTAAGTTTAAATAGTTTTTCTAAGTGTTTGTAAGTATTGACTCTAGGAAATGCATAAGTATTTATAAGTATATGTAACTAAAAGTACATATATGACGAATGCGTCATCGGTTCGAAAGTAGACAATGACATTGTACGGCAAGTAAACCTTGTGAAAATAAACGTTCTTAGACTCTAAAATACTAGTAACAATTATTTTAGTCACTTAATATATATATATTGGAGTTTTTCGCTGAAAGGTATATATATTTAAGTTTAATGGTACGTTGTAATATAAGTTACTGTCAATAATAAAATGTTTGGTTTTCGTCCTTTAATCGGTTTTATAAAAATAGGACTAAGTATAGATTTTTAACGAAAATCGTGCATGATCCGTCTATATATATTCGTTTCCCGTAAATACCAATTGTTACCATTTTCCCACTTAAACCACTTTGATAAGTCCAAAAATAAGCTAAACCAAATAATAATTCAATAAGAAAATCAATGAACTCTCAAAAGTCCAATAAGCATATATAAGCCGAAAACAAGCAATAAGCCCAAAATAAGCCAAAATTCGTAAAATTTAAATGAGTCAAATCAATAAGTTCCGAAATAAGCCAAAGAGGCCGCAGAGTATACTTTTTTACATAATTTATATTAAAATAGGTCAAAGAGGCCGCGGATTAGACTTTTTATATAATTTACATTAAAATAGGCTAAAGAGGCCGCAGATTAGACTTTTTATATAAATTATATTAAAATAGGCGAAAGAGGCCGTGGATATATAAAAATAATTCAAAGATGCCGCGGATTAAACTTTTTAATAATTTATATCAAAGTAAGTTAAAGAGATAAATCCGGATAAATAAGCAATATCAGATAAGTTGTAAATAAGCCGAAGCCAAAATACGCAACACCAAATGCACCCTACTGTGACTTTTCGACAAAGACACAACATCACACTAATACAAATTAATCCCATTTCCAACTTTATTATCAATAAGTGAATAGGCTATGTAAATTTATAAAATGAGTTTATAAAAGAAATAAGCAATTAACACTTCTCTTCCAATAGAGCCAAACTACATGTTTTCTTTAAATCTAATTTCTTGTGATAGTTTTAACCAAAATAAATACCATAAACTCATATAAATATATATGTATTTCGATTTGCTTATGAATAAGCTATAGCTTATTTCATTGTGCTTAGTAGTGTATTACAAAAACATTTATACCACACAAGACAAACAATTAACAATCTTTTACAACATGTAAGTAAGTCGAGATCTATAAAATCAATAAACAATATTGTAACGTTTTAAATCTCAACACAGTTGCACATATAATTCATATAGACAAGTTTAGAACAATTTGAACTAAGAAAATAGAAGGTTTGAGTTTTATAGAAATCTTACGAAGCTTCTAAGAGTGAGAATCGACTAGAAGGATCAAAACACCAATTATTTCCCAAGAATACTCAAAATCAAACCAAGTCTTGAATGTAAACCAAAGATAACTATGTTTTGTAAATTTTTGAGAGAAACAAATGAGTGCAGCCCCTTGTGGTTCGAATCAGATTATCAAGTGTCAAAGGAAGGAAAATTTGACTATGTTTTCTAAAGAGAGAAAAAGGTGTTTGTCTATTTTGAGTTAAGGTACAAACAAGTCATTTCTAGCACAAAAGCAAAGGCACCCTTGTGACTATGGATTTCCCAAGGGCGGAAAACGAAAGTTTTACTGGGGTGGGAATTATTTTGAGTTTACTCCGTGTATTCCGTGTCCCGTTTAAGCTAAAAATGTAGTCATGATATCCCATTTTGGCGTTTTGAGCAAAATGCGTAAAATACGTTTTGTGATTGTTTTTATAAAAATAATATAAAAACATTTTATTGGCTCTGAAAAATAATTGTTTGACTTAAACCATAACTTACGTAATGTCGGTACGCGCGCGAGCTCGTTTTTCAGGAACTGCGAGATAACTTATCGTTTTGTTCGTAAATCGCCAGTAAGTGTTAAAATGTGATTGTTATCTCAGTATAATTTATTAGTATTATTTAAGGTATTGAGTGTACTTCATGTCACGCTGTATAGAGCCGTAAACGCGACATCCCGGCTAATTAAAAATATAAGGATTATATTTATGGACACGTTTTTGAAAGACTGACATAAAAATAGTGTCGTTGATTCTGATAGTTCATTTTTATATTTAAGCCGTAACTGTTGTGTTATCGGTACGCGTGCTGACTCGTTAATCGAGATGACCTCTCGTTGACGTGTTTTGATCATCAGTAAATATCAGGAAAATATTTATTCGTATCATTCGTTTATTAATGCTGCTCGTGATTGCATAATTCATATAAAAGTAAAAATCCGTACACGAAAATGCTTAAGATGATTTAAATAAATCCTTAATAAACGATTACTTCGTTCTTTATAGGTGAATAATGACTTGGGAATTTACGGGTGGTTACAGTACCTACCCCTTATGGGAACCTCATCCTCGAGGTTAAGTTCGTGTTAGTCGCTTATGTGACAAAGGGAAATTTTTGAAATTTTCTAGTCTTGTTCGCAAACGGAATGTGGATAAATTTTTTTGAATAAAAAGAATATTTCAAGAGGCACAATTTCTTTGGGATGAAAAATTGGGTAAGAGATTTGCATCCTCGAAAGGATCCTATAAAATTGGTTTTTACACGTGATGCAAATAAAATAATTTCGCAAAGGTCGATGTTTGATATTTCTTAGCGTAAGAAGTTTTGATAAGGTTTGACCGGAAAATTTTTGACTTGTCAGAATAAATCTTTCTAGAAAAATGTCACCACGCGTTTCATTGTTGGCACAATTGTTATTTAAAGAAAAGTCTTCGAAGGTGAAAACGTCATAGAAGAAGATGTGGTTGGGTATGTATGTTTCGATAAGTTTTAAAAGTTTATGAGCAGGATTCAGTTGTTAAGGTTATGCTTCTCGAATGTTGGGGTATGTATAAAAATATAGAGCCTTTAAAATTTAAGAGAGAACTTGATGTATGTAAAGAAAGTTGCTAAATTTCAGCTTTTGCGATGAAAAATTGTTAAATAAGGTTTTAGGCGACAACATGGAATCGGTTCCAAGTTGGAGGTTTTTATGTGAATTCAAAAGTTGTTTCACCATTTCAAATAGTTTCAAATACCTTAGCTTTTGTAGATGATGAATCAGTTTTGTTTCCAAGCATTTCCCATTAAAATGTGTATCTATTGTTTTCAAAACAAAGCGCTTATTTTTACTCAGAGGATTTGTTCTATTTACAAAAGAAAATATCGGTCATCCTTTAAAGTTTTTCAAGAGGAGTAAATAGTTTGTAAGGAAATTGCAGTAAAGTTCATTAAAAGGTTTGTAAAACCACTTATTGAGTAAGAAGAAAATACTTTTGTCATGATAAATCGTAGTTTGTAGTTCGGTATTAAAGCAACAACTTAGTAAGGTGATTTTTAAAACAGCTTATAAAGCAATAGAAAACGATTTATTATTTATAGAATAGTAGTGAAATCGAAGTTATCTTCGTGATATTTTGGTTAGACAACAATTCAGGTTATAAAATAACTCGCGAAATGATTTGTAAAATAGCTTATAAGAAAACAATTTATCGTTTGTCAAATGATAGGAGATTTCGTAGTTCAATTAATATCAAGGTGGTTCATAGGGTGGTAATAAAATAGTCAGTAAAGTAAAGGCGAACAGTTTGTAAGGTAAGAGTAACGCGATTTTATGGTTTTTAGACCAGGAAGTGGCTAAAGCAGCTCACCGGAGAGTAAAATAGTTCGTAAGGTTGTAATAAAACTTGCAGGAAAAATTGTAACATAGTTTACATATTGCTAGTGAAATTGTTTTTTGTTTTATAAAACAGTAGTAAGGTAATGAATCGGTTCATCACATTATAAGAAAATAGTTGGCAAGGTATTAGTAAGGTCGTTGGTATAAAGTATTAGTAAAGTCATAAGTTTCGGTTTAATGGCACAGTAGTAAGGCTTTTTGTAAAATGACCGTGAAATGGTCGGTAGAATAGTTGAAAGCAGTTTGCGTTAGATAACGACGAAGTTTATTATTTCATAAGAGGGTATTAGGACAGACAATTAATATTTCAAAGGGATGAGTGAAAGATTAGGGATCCGTTAAAAAAATGGCTTGAGTTGCAAGTTAACTCTTGGTATGGTTTTAGATCGTTTTAATCGTTTTATTATATATGTTTAACGAGGGGTTCCCTTTGTAGATGTCGAGGTGTGTTGTTCCTAGAACGGCTAGAGATGTAATCCGGTTCATCGATTGAGTACGAGTTTTTGGGGTAGAGGTGACACTATTACCGCAATTGATGACGAGATGGCTTTGATCTCAACGTCTAAAAGAATGATAATAGGATTGGATGATGGATACATGGGTTGCAACGACTCCGTAATAGAGGTTTAATGATTCCGTAACGAAGACGATAAGTCGATGGGACGGGAAAACAGAAGACATGGTACTGTAGCAACCCAAAAATATAATCTAAACCTAGGGCAATGTCGTGCGGTAATTAAAATATTAGTTAGTCGCGCATAATCTGCTACGAAAATCAAAATGGTAAATATAATCATTAACTCACGTCATGCAACATCTTGTTGGTTATGTATTATCTGCTCAACAAATCTCATACATAACGTAGGTACGGAGGGCGCGAAGTGGTAGCGTGCATCATCTGCCATGCAAATCTCCATGCACGTTGCTAGTAAGATGTAGATGCGGAGGCGTAAGGTAGTGGTGTAAAATGGTCAGTTTAGAGAGTGTAGTAATGAGAAAGGCGTTCCACTAGGAGAAAAAGTATCGTAGTGAGAGAATGTTGTGACGTCAGTGTGTGATGTGTAGAAGTAAACCTTTATAACTCTTATGATGAAAACACATGAAAATTTTACCTTTTTCAGAAGTTAATCAGGAGGTCAGCTGGACGTAACACTATTATAACTACTTTCAGTATTGCAACATTCACCTCTGAGTCGGACATAGGTGATCAGGCTATGTCCCACTGTCCCTGGTTGAATATAGGTGACCAGGCTATATTCACCCGAGGTTCAATGAATCTTGCAATGCTTAACTTAGTTATACTAGTAGCATGTCCTAATGTGTTGGATCGATATACTTTAATCAAACTAAACTAGCTTGTTAAGGTTTAATAACCTCGGATAAATCCTAAGTTATTAACAAAGAAACACTGAGCAATCTTTATCAAGTACGCGGAATTTACTTAACAAAGCTAAGAAGAAAACTTTATTAACAAACTCTAAATCTGCTTATTATGCAGATACTCTAATACAACTCTAAGATATTCGAACTTTTCTCTAAACTCTTAATTCGTAAACTCTAAAACTCTTTTTTCTGAAATCGTACCTCTAATGCCAATCTAGGAATCCTTTTATAGGCTCAAGGATATCCTAGTCGGTTTACAATTGATAACCTTGTACGACAAGTAATCTAAACATGGAATACAATACTTTCCATAAACTAATATAACAGTTCTTCTGTCCTAGCAGTACTTTGACTTCACCTTGCAGTACTTTGACTTTATCTTTAGCAGTACTTTGACTATTTGACTTCTTCCAGTACTTTGCAGCTTACAGTACTTTCATATCTTCAGTACTTTGATATCTTCAGCACTTTCATATCCCAACATAATGCCTTTAAAGTTTATTATGAAAGGTTGAACAATTATTTAATTTATGTGGGGGAAAAGGCGTAGCGCAGTGATACGTAAACATACGTATAAGTAAGGCAATCCTAGCTAATAGTGAGACTAAGTTGGCAGTAATAAACACCTATATTATCAAAGATGACTTCAACGAGTCATAAGTGCGGCAATCAGCTTGGCAGGCAGGCATGTATCGGTCATAGGGTTAAGTTTTTGTAAAAGTGGTTATAGTCTAGGTATTTATAAATACCTAGTTCTCTATAACCAAGGCTCTGATACCAATCTGTAACACCCCCAAAAATGGTTTGCAGCGGAAGAAAAGGTTTTTGGAATGCTACTCAATTGGATCATAACACAAAGTGAAAAACATAGATTTTTCAAAAAAAATTTCATTTATTGTGGTAAAACGAAGTTTAAAAAAGTTGGATTGTTGTGGAAAAATTGCTCATTAACAAAATGTTGTCCCCATTCGTAAATCAGAGTCATCTATGACTATGCCATGCCAATGCCCAAGCGCCTCCAGAGTTAGCTATCGCCTTTTTAATACCTGAGATGAACATGCTTAAAAAGATCAATAAAAATATTGAGTGATATTCATAGGTTTAGTAAATGGTTGAACACAAGTTAAAGATGATAATTGCTTCGAAGACAATTACCATAGAAAAAAAAACAGAGATTATTATGCACTAAGCTCATGACACCAATACTAACTGCATACACCTAATTACTGGTGTATGTAATAAAATTGCCCCCAGATGTAATAGCCAATTACATAGAGATAATCAAATATAGTGCGCCCCGGTTATTTCCGATAACCGAGTCGGGGTCGTCAATTCCCATAGTACTATCCACAATATTTGCGTTCACTCGCAAGGGATTAATGGTTCATGATGAAGGGGACTTTTGGCTGGCAACTTAGGCTATAATAATAATAATCAGGCAAGCATACCTTTTAAGAAAAGACTTGTGTTCTAGTTTTTAGCATGTATCTCCCCCAAAGAGTTTATAAACCAGTTAAAAGAGTAAAAGTGGGGCTATGAACTCACCTCAATGAAGCAATCTGAAATAGCGTAAAGTAAAATGGTAGGAGCACGCAGTACCGACACATGACCTATAATAGTATGGCCAGTCTTAGTTTTTATGTTTATATTTGACTCGATAGCGGTTAATAAGTTAAAAGTTCATGTTATTGTTGCTTGTGTAGCATCATTTAAGTTTAAATAGTTTTTCTAAGTGTTTGTAAGTATTGACTCTTGGAAATGCATAAGTATTTATAAGTATATGTAACTAAAAGTACATATATGACGAATGCGTCGTCGGTTCGAAAGTAGACAATGACATTGTACGGCAAGTAAACCTTGTGAAAATAAACGTTCTTAGACTCTAAAATGCTAGTAACAATTATTTTAGTCACTTAATATATATTTATTGGAGTTTTTCGCTGAAAGGTATATATATTTAAGTTTAATGGTACGTTGTAATATAAGTTACTGTCAATAATAAAATGTTTGGTTTTCGTCCTTTAATCGGTTTTATAAAAGTAGGACTAAGTATAGATTTTTAACGAAAATCGTGCATGATCCATCTATATATATTCGTTTCCCGTAAATACCAATTGTTACCATTTTGCCACTTAAACCACTTTGATAAGTCCAAAAATAAGCTAAACCAAATAATAATTCAATAAGAAAATCAATGAACTCTCAAAAGTCCAATAAGCATATATAAGCCGAAAACAAGCAATAAGCCCAAAATAAGCCAAAATTCATAAAATTTAAATGAGTCAAATCAATAAGTTCCGAAATAAGCCAAAGAGGCCGCAGAGTATACTTTTTGCATAATTTATATCAAAATAGGCCAAAGAGGCCGCGGATTAGACTTTTTATATAATTTACATTAAAATAGGCTAAAGAGGCCGCGAATTAAACTTTTTATATAAATTATATTAAAATAGGCGAAAGAGGCCGTGGATATATAAAAATAATTCAAAGATGCCGCGGATTAAACTTTTTAATATTTTATATCAAAGTAAGTTAAAAAGATAAATCCGGATAAATAAGCAATATTAGATAAGTTGTAAATAAGCCGAAGCCAAAATACGCAACACCAAATGCACCCTACTGTGACTTTTCGACAAAGACACACCATCACACTAATACAACTTAATCCCATTTCCAACTTTATTATCAATAAGTGAATAGGCTATGTAAATTTATAAAGTGAGTTTATAAAAAAAAATAAGCAATTAACACTTCTCTTCCAATAGAGCCAAACTACATGTTTTCTTTAAATCTAATTTCTTGTGATAGTTTTAACCAAAATAAATACCATAAACTCATATAAATATATATGTATTTCGATTTGCTTATGAATAAGCTATAGCTTATTTCATTGTGCTTAGTAGTGTATTACAAAAACATTTATACCACACAAGACAAACAATTAACAATCTTTTACAACATGTAAGTAAGTCGAGATCTATAAAATCAATAAACAATATTGTAACGTTTTAAATCTCAACACATTTGCATATATAATTCATATAGACAAGTTTAGAACAATTTGAACTAAGAAAATAGAAGGTTTGAGTTTTATAGAAATCTTACGAAGCTTCTAAGAGTGAGAATCGACTAGAAGGATCAAAACACCAATTATTTCCCAAGAATACTCAAAATCAAACCAAGTCTTGAATGTAAACCAAAGATAACTATGTTTTGTAAATTTTTGAGAGAAACAAATGAGTGCAGGCCCTTGTGGTTCGAATCAGATTATCAAGTGTCAAAGGAAGGAAAATTTGACTATGTTTTCTAAAGAGAGAAAAAGGTGTTTGTCTATTTTGAGTTAAGGTACAAACAAGTCATTTCTAGCACAAAAGCAAAGGCACCCTTGTGACTATGGATTTCCCAAGGGCGGCAAACGAAAGTTTTATTGGGGAGGGAATTATTTTGAGTTTACTCCGTGTATTCCGTGTCCCGTTTAAGCTAAAAATGTAGTCGTGATATCCCGTTTTGGCGTTTTGAGCAAAATGCGTAAAATACGTTTTGTAAGTGTTTTTATAAAAATAATATAAAAACATTTTATTGGCTCTGAAAAATAATTGTTTGACTTAAACCATAACTAACGTAATGTCGGTACGCGCGCGAGCTCGTTTTTCAGGAACTGCGAAATAACTTCTCATTTTTGTTCGTAAATCGCTAGTAAGTGTTAAAAAGTGATCGTTATACTTTTCTCAGTATAATTTATTAGTATTATTTAAGGTATTGAGTGTACTTCATGTCACGCTGTATAGAGCCGTAAACGCGACATCCCGGCTAAGTAAAAATATAAGGATTATATTTATGGACACGTTTTTGAAAGACTGACATAAAAATAGTGTCGTTGATTCTGATAGTTCATTTTTATATTTAAGCCGTAACTGGTGTGTTATCGGTATGCGTGATGACTCGTTAATCGAGATGACCTGTCGTTGACGTGTTTTGATCATCAGTAAATATCAGGAAATGATTTATTCGTATCATTCGTTTATTAATGTTGCTCGTGATTGCATAATTCATATAAAAGTAAAAATCCGTACACGAAAATGCTTAAGATGATTTAAATAAATCCTTAATAAACGATTTCTTCGTTCTTTACAGGTGAATAATGATCTGGGAAATTACGGGTGGTTACACAATCCTAGCATGAAACACCACCAATATGCTAGCTCCTTGCTAGTTTCTCTTTCAATTGCCATTCAAAAAAAAAACAACATATGTGATGCAATCGTAGCATGAAAACACCATCAATACTCACAAAGCAATAATGACATAATTAAAAAAAATAAACAAACAACAATACTGTAAGAGCAGCCAGAAGGGAACCATCAAAGGCTGAAAGAACAATTTCACTTTTTCAAAAATGCTTTCTATAGTCGTCGTTGCAACCTAAAAAGAGATTAAATTTTAGAAACATATGTTGAAGTTAAACAAACCATACCACTATGTCTTATTTACTAGATAATTTTAACCATACAATGATCTCGTTCTTTTAGAAAGCTTAGCTGTATTTGAAACACCATCTTTACGAAACACCTCATTTTTTTTACACGGCGGTGGAAATAAGGTTGGATACATTTTCTTAAATAATGTTTACAACTGAAAATAAGAGTTAGTATGATATAACATAAGACAAAGTAATAGCCACAACCAAACACTTCCACATATTGAAGCTGGAACAGTTAGCAAAAAAGTGTGAGGTATTCAAAAATTTGAGCAAAATGGTTCTAAGCATTGAAGTTAGCAGAGTCACAAAAACATAGCAACTACAACACAATTACATCTATAAGGTTGCTAAAGGTTTTGTCATCTTAATTCATAAACACTATCCAATATACAAGTTAAACCTTGAATATAAAAGAATAGTAACTGTCAAATAGCTAAAAACCTGATCAATATACAGTAAAATGTTCATGGCTATAGTATCAATCATACCAAGAGATTATAGTTCCAATCATATCAAGGGTGTACAGTCAACCAACTAACCTCTGCAACAGCAGAACCAATGCGCTTATCTCTATCAAATGAATTTTTATCATTTCCGCAGAAGGATTAATGCTTCATATTTGTCGATAAACCTGAGAAAACAAATAACAAACATAGCACAATAACAGTAAGAAAATAAAAGAAATAATAATGGTAATTCATTATTTTTATCATTTCCATCAATTCATAGAACATGAACTGGAAAGAATTAAAAGTTAAAAAACAGTTATATTAGGTTTCTAAAGTTTCAATTTTAAACTTCGTAAGACTTTCAATTTTCAAGTGATCAATCCCCAAATTACAAACATCATCGGAAATCAAATTAGAGAATAAAAAAAAAGTCGTTGCAAATGGATTTAAAAGAAAACCCTAAAATTGAGTAATTCAATTTACCTTCATTATGGAGAGCATATCGTGATTGTATGTCGGGTTTTGAAATCCGAACACTATCATTAATAACTAAGTTATTTAGGTGGCGATGGTATAGACTATGATGAGACGATTTGGCATTTTGAAATCACATAATCATATCCAAAAGTAAACGACCTAAACATGGTATAGATTTTTAAGATGAGCGTGATTTGGGGATTTTTTTAGGAAATGCGTGTGACACGGGAGTTAGTTACAAATTTTTTGATGCACGTTAGTATGATAAGATGTGTTAGGTCACCATATTAGTAACACAAGCATCAATATAAGAAATAGAGAAGAGAAAGGATCGGATGAACAAGACAAACACTTATGCGTATGAAATAAGAAGAGTTATGCGTATAAAGTGAAATGAATTGAACAACCAACCCTCAAGTGAGGGTATTACAAAGGTATTTATAGGAGAGGGAGCTAGGGCAACACTCCTAGTCCCTTCCTTTCCTTATTGGACTTGGGCCAAGGCTTATGGGCCTTCTACATAAGCCTTAGCTTAATAACAAACATAAAGGCCTAATTAAGCTAACTATTACATATTAATTACTAACACTTGAATTCTAGTTTAGGAGTGATTCCAACAATCTCCCCCTAAGTGTTAGTGATTGATGATGTGAACGGTGAAGGTGTTGATGTAATAGTAGCTTTGACGTCTTCTGACATTCTTCTTTCTTGTGAGAAGAATTGCCTTGATTCGAACAATCTCCCCAGTGTAGAGAAATTGTTTCCTTTGAAGAGTTCTGCTTTGACGTCATCTTTTTCTTTGTTCTTTAGTTCTTTGTTCTTTGTGGTGAAAGTGATAGTATGTTGTTGTTGTCTGCATCAGGTCTGCTTCGTTGCTCGAGTGTCTCCACGTCTTTCTCCAACATGCTCACACGCTCTTTAACGTTGGATTACAGTACTGATGAAGTTCTCTTAGTCTTTAAACCTTGTAGATTCTTTGATTTGACGTAGAATCATTCTGTCTTTTGTGTTGCCTTTTGAGAGAACTTGCATTAGTGATGATGTTGGTATGAGCATGTGAAGAATCTGCACGATCAGTAATAAGCGGATTCCAGCACTTACAAGTTTGAATTTCGAGGGTGTTAACAACATAGTGTGAAAAACACTTCTCTAATTCTCACAAAGGCTGTTCCTGAACTGGAGTCCCACAAGTGAGATAACACGATGTACCGAAGTACACCTACAGTTCAGATGAGTCGCTGAGGTACACCGAAGCATCACCTCACGACTGTAGACCGTTTGAGACACACTAAGCGTAATCCACGGGGAGTTACCGAAGTGACCTGCTGTCAGGGCTGTTAGATGTTAACCCTGGCAGGAGTTTCCATTCAATCACTGAGGATCACATATGTGAACCTCTCATAAATGTTCTCGACAGATTGCTAAGATCTGTGAAGGACACGATAATATATCACTTGCGTTCTTATTGTTGAACGACAAGCGATGAATTGTCAAGTGTACCTAAGAGATCTTTTGATGAATCTCGTGGCTCTAGACTCAATAGTGCACTTTGGTTTTCCTGAGCGGAGACTAGGGAGAGAGTCTCCTTCTTCAATACCAGCAATCTCTAGGAGAAAACCGATAGTTTACGTAGGGTTCCCTGTGAGAATGAAACAAGCTTCTGTTGGGAGAAACTTGAGTGGCTAAGAAGGTTTAGTGCATGCGTCATTGGGTCCATGACGACTCTTATCTTCAATACCGGTGTCATCTAGCGACGACCAGTAGCATATGAATTGAACCCGGTGTCTGCCCTAAGTTGAATAATCTGGAGAGCTATTTCTTTTCACCCTTTACTTTTCTTTTCTTTTTTATTCTTCAACTCCTTCTTTCTCCAATTCTTATTTTCTCCTTTTTATAATCATACCTAAGGACTTCTAAGTACTAACTATTTGTGATGTGCTTGGGTAGATCCCTCCGGCTCTGGCGGATCATAGGACGGTTGTTCCTAACCTTAGTCACCTTATAACTCCATGACTAACCTATGTTGCCATAAAACAATTTTCTTAAAAATCTCTCAAAGTGGTTATGATTGAAAAACATTTTGTACCACTGTAAGAGTTTGATCATTTGCAGAAATAATCCCCCTCCACACGTGCTTAAGTGGTTAGACAGAAATCTGCACGGTGAGAGAAGAGTGCGCACTTTTGAATTGATCGACTCAAGATAAACAATTCCCCGAGGGATACGGTTACGTTACATAGTTAAAGAGTTACATTGTCAGCTTTTAGGTGACAACTAGCTCTAATAACTACCTTGAAGGTGTGGACAAACCTCGAAAGGTTGTCAAACCCGTCAAAGTTCATGTCTATCAAGAGCTTCTCGAATAGGTACAATTTACTTGGATAAGTCTTTGGAAGACAAATCTTTTCAATGTATGACTGTTCAGAACCCGTCAATTCATGGGTTAAGTCTTTTCACACGACGATTCAATAGCAAATCAACATATTTCTTATCACAATAATTTTCTCCCCCTCAAAAATGGCATATAAATGTTATTTTTGATAATGCTTTGATAATAAGTATGACCATTTCGAGTTTTGTGGGAAGATTATCACGAAGAACAATTTTGTGAACAAAGTTTTTAGCAAATACTCCCCCTCAACAAGTAATACTAACTTTTGAGGTTTGGAAAACGTAAGGGGAAGTACTTGTTCTTTTGAGGAAAACCTTTAAAAGTGAAAGGTTTGATAGGTTTTACTCAAAAATAAGAAGCTTTCGCTCCTTTTATAGGATTATGGCACTGAAGCGTACCATAGGGTCCTTTTATTACAAGAACGGGTTGTACACTGTTATGTGTGCACAAGCCATGGTAATTAATAATCACACATCCAAATTAGTATGAAATTGAAATAGTTTAAGGGGTACCAGGTAGTCCAGCAATATCACCAGGAATGCGAACTGGGCGTTGATAGCCTGTGAGAGTAATCCTGGGACGACCACCTACAAAGCTCTCCAGAGTTCTGAACTGGTCCCTTCTGTACAACCTTTTATCGATCCGAGTGATGATCCTCTTAACATCCCATTTTTCCTGAGAATTACATAGCTTCTTCGACCCGATGCCTTCATGTATCTCCTTTAACCGATAAGCTAACCCATCCCTAACCTTCTTCAGTGTGTGGTCCCCAAACTTATGAAGATCTCTACACGCCATCAAGCAGTTGCGTTGTAGTTCACTACGGTAAACTACTCCGAATGGTTTGCTGACGAGAGTGTATTGTGGAAGATGGTTGATGTCAGGAAGTTCTAGCTGAGGTCTGGTGAAGTTGACACGAGTCTGATATGATTCAACAGCAAGTTGTAAATCTTCTACACGTTCCTGGATCACTATGCTTCTGATGAAGATGAGCAGGGACTTGATGTATTCACGTTTAATTTCAGTCGAGAATTGTCTCATTCTTCCCTGTACCTTGGCGAGATACAAATCTTCAATGTCGTTGAGAGACAAGTTCTGAAAGTCCGCTTCACAGAATTCATAGTCCCTTTCATCTTGTCTTTTGACCATGACAGTCTTGAGGAAGGTGTAATCCCATTTAGACAAAAGAGTGACATATTTAACAACAACGATCCCTTTATCACTGTACACTTCATGTTGAGACTTACGAACCTGGCAGCTCTTGTAGAAGATTCGTTGGCGTTTCGGCCAATGGTGAATCCCGTACATTGCATCAATGTCATACCGTTCCACGCTGTTGGAAAACATGTGGGTAGCCTTTTTTTCGATGGCTATGCAGTTGGAGTATATGGCTGCTGGGAACGGAAGTGTAAGTGATGTAGCGTATTTCTTTGAATCATCGCTACCGTGTAGAAGGAATTCCAAGTCATTGATGAAGAAGTAGCGGAATGGAATCTTAGGTTGATCTGGTTGACCAATCGTTGGTAGAGGTTTAGACCAATCGGTGTAGTATGGAGCCTTGTCTCTTCGGGTGAAGTCGATGTTTGCTTCAGGGTTGAGCCAATCAATGTTGTTCGACATGGCTCGTGCTATGTTATCAAGATGGTATTCAACTTCAATAGCACTTTCCGAGCTGTCTTTGAGTAGTTGAAATGCTTCATTCTTGATTCATTTCAACTCTGATTTCGTCATCTTCTTCACTCGGAACTTTTCTTGCAGTAACTTAGCATGCTCCAATGTACGACCTTCTATCATGTCTGGATCATCAGTTAAGACGGGAGTTGCATCAACAAGTTTAGAAAACCAGTCATATTCGGTATCATCTTCGTCTAGCCATGATACGACGTCAGCCTTAGGCGTCTTCTTCTTTTTTTTCTTTGGCCTAGATGAGGATTCTTGTTTCTTAGTCGAAGCGGGAGAGGTGGGTTGTTGTTGGGGCTCAGGGACTTCCTCATCGTTACCACCAGTTTACTCGAAGTGATCACCGGTTTTCTCTGTCTGAGGTGGTAACTCAGAGTCCTGAGGTTTGTCAGTAGAAGAGCGTGGAGGAGATCGTTGTTGAGATGGAGTCCTGTGGAGTGGAGGTGGCATGGAGGAAGATTCACCAGACTTCTTTGGACGTTTAGGTGCAGAGTCCTTGTCCTTATCATCGTCATCTCTTGGTCGTTTAGGTTTATCTGCTGATTCCTTGCATGATGATCTGAGTTGATAATCTAGTAGACCTTCAAAAAATTTAGCTTCATCCAAAGTAAAAGTTGCAGATCGTTTAGAAATTTGCATCACCAATTTAGCAATTAACTCAGTTTCTGAGAGATCAGATTCTTTGGCCATTATATGTTTAACCAATGCGACGATGTTTGGAGTAAGTTGTCTGGAGAATACTTCTCTAGTTATACCAGGGACAGTGTCAATAAGAAACTTGTGAGTATATTCTCTTGCCGTCTTCTCCAATTCCTTTTGGAAATCTCCTTTGATAAAGTTCTGGATTTGTTCCCTTTCTGCCAACAACTTGTTTATCCCGTCTTGAAGAAAGTTGATTCTGTCAGCGAGTTGATTCATCTTTTTGCTGGTTACATCCTTCTTCCGTACTTGCTTGAAAGCTTTAACAATCCTTGTTTTAGTCCGGGATAACCAAGAGTCTGTAGGTTTCTTCACAGATTTGGATGTAGATCTGGTTGTTCCTTTGGATGGTGGAGGTGAAGAGTGAGAAGACGAATCTGATGATGAAGAGTTGTGAGGTGATTCAGGGTCCTTAGGAGGTTCAGAAGTTTCCTCCTTAGAGCGAGTAGGACTGTCAAGAAGATAATCATCATAATTCACTTTGTCATCTTGTCCAGATTTAGCCTTTACTTCAGTCTGAATCCGGGCCTCTTCCTCAGCTTTGGCATGAGCTGCAACCTCTTCATCAGCCTTTTCTTTCTCAGACTTTTCTTTTTTTGGTTCCTCAAAGTCATAATCAATAGAATCCTCCAGGCGTTTTTGTTGTTGCTCAAGAGTGGTGGCACCAGTTCCCTTATCGGGTTGATTAACCGCATCAGGAATTGGTGTAGATTGGACACCACCACTTGACCCTCCGGGGCCACGCATTTGTTGCTGTTCAAACTCTTTAGCCACGTGTTGGAGTCTAATGATTTTGAACTTCTTCCTGTAGTCAGTATCCAGTGGCTCTTCATCTAAGCTTTCTTCTTCATGCTCAAGTACTGGAGTCTTCCCTATGCCTTGGTCAGCTTTTGGACTAGGAGGTTTAGCTACTGTTGGAGTGACATCGGTTGCAGTTTCAGAGTAGGTGACCACCTCGTCTGATTCGGTTTCATCAGAGCTTTCATCCACTAGCTTTCTTTGTGGTTCAGACTTGGGAATGGGAATAGGAACATCTTCCTTAGAGGGAACTTTCCTTTTGAGTGGAGGTTTCCTCTTTTGGAAATTTCTTTGACTCTCAGTGCTTGTAACACTTCCTGCACTGCCTCGTCTGGTTTTTCTTGTAGGTGTACCAGCGGACTTCTCATCGAGAAAACCTACTTTGCCTTCTTCAACCGCTACCAGATATCGTTTGTATGAGTACAATTGTTTGATATCATCGTTTATAAGGTGATCTGGCAGCACTGCACCTTGTTTCTTTGTTGTAGAGTCCTTAAATCTGACTGAGAGTGTGAGCTCATACAACATGGAGTGTTGTTTGGGGTCATCGAGTCTTAAGGGAATATCAGTATTATACCCTAGAGCTCGTTGGATCAATAGTTTGGTATATCTGACATACGAGATTTTGGTGCCAAGCTTTTTAAGGAATGACATCATGTCGTCCCATATAAGAGCTTCAACTTCAATGTGTTTATTATTGACCAAAGCCCAAAAGATCTGCAGTTCCATGAGCTTGGGATGCTCATAGCCACTGTCACGTCAAGAAACAGATTTGGTGATTATGATGTAGAGAGTTCTCCATGGCTGAGGAATATTCTTAAGATCCACGTATGAATGCTTAGTGATTACTCCTGTAGCTTCGTCATAACCAATGTCGATCATGAATTGCAGAATAGTCTCTTCAGTTGGTGCGGCATTGTATTCAGTTGGTTCGATGACAGGGATGAGAAGAATAGCCCTTAAGTCTGCAGGTGTGATGGTGACTTGTTTGTCATTGAGCGTCACTGTCACAGCATTTTGTCCTTTGATATTTTGCATTATATTCCAGAATTGGTGAATATAGATCTCAGGCACTGAAGATGAATTGGTGAGCATGTTTTGATAGGGATGATTCTTCAAAATATCCACAGCAATTAGACAAGAGGATTCCGAGCAGGTGAGAGTATCAAAATCAACATGAAGGTTGTTATTTCCTATCTTCATTGGATAGCCATTAGGGAAGATATCAACAATGGTGAGAACATTTGGTGCTTCCACGTTTTGTAATTGAGCGTCCATGTCGTGATCTGAAAGATATTTAGCCAAAAGAACCAACATATCGAAAGACATTATGTTAGTCAACAGATTGTTTTATTGTCTAATTATAGAATGTGATATGTCGATGATTGTTACGAGTCCAATGTCACTTGTTTGTCCAATAGTCCAATGACGTCGTGATAAGTTTCGTGAGTTGGTTAACTTTAGGTTTTAAAGTCCATGTTTTCACTTATTTTTCAGAACATATTAAACGTTTAAGCTTATAATTGACATTATTGGTTTCGTGGCGTTATGATTTATTTATTTACAAGTTTGCACGCGTAACAATTCATAATTAAGGTTAAACTAGGCTTAGGCGTAGAAATGGCAAGCTTATGCGTAAACAGGAATGGTATACGTGTAAGCATAAGCTTATGCGTAGGTTCTTGACTTACGCGTAAGAAATATTACGCGTAGGAAAAAAGTGTCTTATGCGTAAAGCTTACGCGTAAGCGTATATGGAACCTTACGCGTAAGGCTTACTCGTAAGAGTTAACCTTATGCATAGAGGTCACTGTTTACGCATATCCTTCACAGGATACGCGTAGTCCCTTATGTAGAACCTTACGCGTAAACGTTACGCGTAAGATTTCTCTTACGCATAACATGCTACGCGTAGGGTGATCCTTATGCGTAGATGTCAAACAACCTTGATTCTGAATTTTCACGCGTAATAAACCTGAAATAGTTTCATCATAGCACCAATATTAACACATACATTCAGTTATTTTCAGATCATAGCATGAATACACATTAAACAGTTACACGTAAGAAGACTTATGCGTAAACTTAAACCCTAAGTTTTAAGAATTACGCCTATGTTATCTAGCCATAGGATTTGTACAAAACTTGTTCTGGTAGTTCTATGAAGTCAAGTGAGTTGTTATGTCCAAGTTTTAACATCAAATTCTCAACGAATCAAAAATACCCAAATATTAAGAACATAAACCCTATTTTCTAATTATCAATCAATTAGTGTTTCTAGGTTGATTCTAAACATGGATATGATCAATTCATCATGTAAACAACATCACACGACAGTCTTTTTAACCAAAAACGTTCTCATTTGAAAAACCCCAACCTAACGCATGAACCCTAATTTTCAAAATCAAACAATTCGTATTTATGGGCGAGTATTGATGATAAAAATGGAATCATAGTAATTAAATGAACGTTTTGACATAACCATTTTAACCAAAAACACTCCAACTCGATTACGTGTTCATACGCTTATGCGTAGAACACAAAAATCACTTAATCTTACGTTTTAACCGTTGGATTTAAGAAAGATTCAAACTTGTTTAAAAACACTTGAAGATTGTGAAACAACTTACAAATTGATGATCCAAAACACGGATTTATAGATCGAATGTTAGGCGTAGGATGATTTTGGTGAAAAGTTAAATGTGATGAGTAAATGTGGTTAGGTGGATTGTTTTAATAAAAATAACTTTAAACTTTTGACAGATTCAGTCCCTCCACCTCTACCATTTACATCCAATGCCTTTAACTTCCATTTTGGTTACCAAACGAATGATATTTGGAAGGAATTTTGACGACACTCCCCCTCGATTTAAAAATTAATGAAAGTTTATAAATTTTAGTCCGAGGAGTGTCAGTAAACCAGAAAAGTGACCACCATTTAAAGAAACAGCTGGGATAAACTAACATGCAAGTACATGGTTTTATTAAACTGAAAAATATTAGCTTTCTCCCCCTCAACACTTGATCAAAAAAATACTGAATTTTGAAAGATTTGAGTGTTGACGGAAGAATTGTACTTGCAATGTTAAAATAAATATAGAAAGAAGAATATTTTTGAAGTTTTATCTGATTTTATAGTTTTGTATTTTGTTTTTGAGAAATATTTACAAAAGAGATTTTGCTGTTTGACTGGTTTTAAGAATATTTTAAGAGTTCATCCAATTCCTCTTGAGTCAAACACCGCATACCAATCCGGTGGACCAACTCATTAAACCTACCAGGAGCTAAGGCTTTGATGAGGAGATCGGCCAATTGGTATTCTGTACCCACAAAGTATAATTCAACTGTACCCTGTTCCACGTGGTCCTTGATGAAATGATATCGAAGATCGATGTGCTTTGATTTCGAATGTTGAACTGAGTTGCACGAGATCGCAATAGCACTTCGATTGTCGCAGTACATCGGGATTCTGTCAAATACATAACCATAGTCTTTGAGTTGTGTTCTCATCCAAATGACTTGAGCACAACACGCCGACATGGCTACATATTATGCTTCTGTTGAGGAGAGCGATGTACAATCCTGCTTCTTCGATTGCCATGACACCAGTTTATCACCAAGAAATTGTAATGCTCCTGAAGTACTTTTCCGTGAATCTAAGCATCCTGCGTGATCAGCATCTGAAAATGCTATTAGTTCAAAACCAGAATCCTTCGGATACCAGATCCCCAAGTTAATGGTTCTCTTGATGTATCGGAGGATTCTTTTAGCCTCAGAGAGGTGGGTTTCAGTTGGTCTCGACTGATAACGGGAGCAAAGATATACAACAAAAACAATATCAGGCCTGCTAGCTGTTAGATACATGAGAGACCCAATAATACTACGGTATTTGGTAGGGTCCACCAATTTCCCATGTAAATCAGCATCTAGCTTTTTGGTATGAGCCATTGATGTGGCATAGGTGTCACAGTTTTGCATTCTAAATTTGTTTAACAATTCAAGGGCATATTTGGACTGACTCAAGAAAATACCACGGGGTGATTGATGAACTTGCATTCCTAGAAAGAATGTGAGTTCACCCATCATTGACATTTCAAACTGTTTTGTCATTAATTTTGCAAAAGCATTTGAGTATTTTAAATGTGTTGACCCAAAAATGATGTTATCCACATAGATTTGAACGATTAAGATGTGAGCCCCGTGATATTGTATGAAAAGTGTAGGATCGACCGAACCTTTGGTGAATTTATTGGCAATGAGGAAGGATGATAACTTATCATACCACGCCCGAGGAGCTTGTTTGAGACCATACAGAGCTTTGTTAAGTTTGTGGACATGGTTCGGGAACTCGGGATCAACGAATCCTTCTGGTTGGCTGACATAAACCGTTTCTTTCAGTTGCCCATTCAGAAAAGCAGTTTTGACGTCCATTTGAAAGACCGTGATATTCATATGAGCCGCGAACGCGAGAAAGATCCGAACAGCCTCAAGACGAGCAACCGGAGCGAATGATTCTTCAAAGTCAATACCCTCTTCCTGTCTATAACCCTTAGCTACCAGACGTGACTTATTTCTGATTACGTTCCCTTCAGCATCCAATTTGTTCTTCCAAATCCATTTGAGACCAATGACGTAGACTCCTGTTGGTCTTTGAACCAGTTCCCATACTTCAAGACGTTTGAATTGGTTGAGTTCTTCTTGCATGGATTCAATCCAGTTGTCTTTTGTCATTGCGTCTTTAATGTTTTTAGACTCAGATTGGCAGACAGTGAGAGCATAAATGCAATGTTCACCATATGTGTGAAGACGTTGTCTTGTAACGACTGGTTGATTCGGGTTGCCAATAATATTCTCTAAAGGATGGTCTTTTGTCCAACGATGTGTAGAGGGTTGATGTTGGTATACATTGTGCATATTTTGAGGATTCAAATGGTTTGTTGATGATTCCGCGACATCAGGTGCAGCAGTTTCATTGGCAAACGGGTTAAAGAACGCATTTGGATCAAAATCTGCAGGTGGGGGTACTTTATTAAGAACATCAACAGCTGGTTCAACGTCGTTGGAAGCAGTTTGTTCAACTGTTGTTGTAGAGTCAACTGGTGGTGCTTCTTCAACAGTAGTTGTTGTAGCAGGTGTATCAGGTATAAGAGTATGATCAGGTTGAGCAGCGGAAACATCGGATATACCTGGAGCACATTCATCAATGTCATCACTAAACAACGGAGCAAATAGCATTTCCGTTTGTTGACGAGTAAGTTGGGCGCTTAGTTCAACTGATTATGGGGTTTGAGGGAAGTTTAAACGGTTGTGACCTGGTTCCAAGCTGTTATGCACAGAAGCCATTTCAGTAAGTTCATCAAAATTAGCATGAATTGTTTCCATAACCTGCTTTGTACGACGATTCCAGATCCGGAAACCCTTAGAATTTTCACAATATCCAATAAAGACTCCAATGTCAGCTTTGGCTTTGAGTTTTCCAAAGTCATCACGATCATTATTTGGGTAGCAAAGGGATCTAAATACAAGAAAGTGTTTGAGATTCGGTTTATGGTTGTGGATAAGCTCAAAAGGTGTTTTGTTGTGGCGTTTAGTAATCATTGAACGATTTTGAGTATAGCATGCAGTTGATACAACTTCTGCCCACAAGTAATCTGGAAGTTTAGCATTGATTAACATTGTTCTTGCAGCTTCCACTAACGTACGGTTTCGTCTTTCAACAACTCCGTTTTGTTCTGGTGTACGTGCAATAGATGTCTGATGCTCAATTCCCACTTTCTCATAAAATTCTCGAAGAGTTTGGTTTACAAATTCAGTTCCTTTGTCTGTTCTGATTTGGCGGACGGTGTTTCGGAGCTGAACTTGAATTTTTGTGAGAAAGGTGATGATCATCTGTGGAGCTTGATCTTTACTTCGAAGAAAGTAGACCCAAGTCCATCGTGAGTAGTCATCGACAATTACCAAGATGTAGCGTTTGCCATTAATCGTTTGCACGCGCATCGGGCCACACAAATCCATGTGAAGAAGATGAAGCACATGTTGAGAGCTGTGTTCCACCTTTGAAGGAAAATGAGCACGAGTGCTTTTTCCTTGTTCACAAGCTGAGCATAGGTGATCTTTCGAATATCAGAATCTCGGGAGACCTTCAACAAGTTTGTGTCGAGCAAGGTTGGTGATGGTTTGAAAGTTTAAATGTGAGAGACGACGGTGCCATAGCCAGGATTTTGTTGATGTTGCCTTTGAAAGTATACAGATGGGAGATGAAGCAACCATGTCTTGCATTGAAATTGTGTACAGACTAGAATTGCGAGAGCCAGACATAAGATCGTTTCCTTGTAAATCACGAATGAAACAAGTTTTCTCCCTAAAAGCAACTTCCAAATCTCCATGACAGAATTGACCGACTGAAAAGAGATTGTGACCGAGGCCTTCCACATAATAAACCCTGCTAATTTCGATGTTGCCATTGATATAATCTCCGTAGCCCATGATAGCTGCGAAGTGATCATTCCCGAATCTGACAGTGCCAATGAACTTTGCAATAAAGTTTGATAACAGTTTAAGATTTCTTGTCATGTGTCGGGAACATCAGCTATCAACAATCCAAAAGATGATCTGTATCACCTGTATTACACACAGACGACACAGATGGAATAGAAGTAGATGTGGAACCCGAAGTGTTAGAGGGTTCCGAAGCAGTTATAGTAGAGATGCACACATCAATGAGTTTAGGCATCCATTTAAATCCTAGTGTATTATGTATCCATTTCTGCCATCTCCAACTAGTCTTAGCTTTAGTCTTAGTGAATGCACTAAGTGGTACTACATTCCTTGGAGGTGATACTGGAACTATAGGGACATCAATGCGTTTCTTAGAATCTAAGGAGGGCGGTTTACCAAGCACAAACTTAGAGGTATTCCGATTCTTAGGATTCCTTAAACGAGACAAGATAGCTCTAGCAACACATTTTTCATGACAATCAGAAAGCATACTTTTACGACAAATAACACAAGAAGCATCAGACTGAATATCAAAAGTACTTACAGGTTTAGCATTTGTTACAACACTTTTTCCATTACATTTGTCAGACGCAATATCTAAAGTGGGTGCAACTTGAGTCTTATTCAAAGTCCTAGGGTGTTCTTCTACTTCAGCATTCTTTATTGATCTTTTCTTAGGTCGCAACTTCCTATTCTTCCTTGTATTGCTCCTAGGCTGTGAAGTGCAGACGTTTGGAAAAGAGGCAACTATTCCTGTTTCAGTAGAGGGAAGCACATTAGTATCTTGTGTTTTGTTAGTAGGTAATCTGGGTTCACGTTTGCTAAGTGTTACAGGTGCAATTTTCTTAATGATGCTAGGCTGAGCTTGTTCATACTTTCCTAACATTTCCCTTAACTTAATGATAGTGTGCACCAAATCTTGATTTTCAGAACGAAGATTTCTAGAAAAATTCATGACTTCTTTAGTGTGTGCAAGATAATGATCAAGTTCGTTTGATGCTTCATTTCGAGTCTGTTTGAGTAAATCAAATATGACACCATATTCTTGTTTAACTTTTGCAAGTACTTGTTCATATTTTGAGATTTGACATTTCAAAGACACGTTTTGATCATCCAGTTGCTCAATTTTAGGATTAAACATTTTTGATTTCAACTGGTGGATTTTGTTTTGAAAAGCAAGTTCACGATTTTGACAATCTTTTTGACACCATTGAAGACGACGTTTTGAATTTGAAAGTTCGTTTAAAAGTCGTTCATTTTCAGCTTTTAAAGACTCTATCTGATGCACATTATCAATATTCACAACAATATCAACAGAATCAACAGAGATATGATCAGATGCATATGCAACAGATTGTAATACAACATGATTATTGATATCAGCACAGATAACATCTTTCAAAAGTCGATCAACATCTTTTCTCAACAATTTCTTTTTACGTTTAGTATTTGAAATCGATGTTTCTGTTTTCTCGAATACTGTTTTCATGAGACCGAGTTCCTTGTGAAAATCCCTTTCCCAATATAGTGCACAAGTTTTCAAATTTTTGACATGGGGTAAAAGTCTTTTCTGAAGAATGTCTCTTTGTTCTCGCACCATTGGCGATTGAAAATGTTCAACTTTTATTTCAGAATGAAATTCAATCTCACGTTCCAAAATTTTGAGGTCAGATAAGAAAGTGTCAAAGTATTTTATAACGCGACAACTTTCGGCTTTTGTTTTGACTTCACTAAGTGAAGGTAAAGGACCATTAATTTGTGCACCATTGTGTTTGGGACTAACTTCAGAAACTGGTGTGATAACAAAAGGTTTGTTAGAAGTATCTTGTTGTGTGACAAAAGTTACGACTTTTGAATAGTTAAATGGTTTGTTATAAACGACATTTTCCATTTTTGACCGACTCTCGTCATCTGCATCTAATTCCTCCATACGATTATATTCAACAACAATCATAATTGAATCATCAATTCTATGTTCTGCACTGTAAACTTCAGGATTTGGTTTGAATGCTCTGTTTGAAAACTTAGGTTTTTAATCAGCAAGAATTGGTCCATATCCATTTGGATTTGGTTTAAAAGTAAACTTTTGAATAGTTGTGATTGACTCACCATGTTTATAAACAACATTTCGAAACTCTTTGATTTTGTGTTGTAAGTCGACAATTTCTTCAAGATAGTTATCTATTCGTTTCGTGGAATGCTGTTTGTACTCAGAGAACTGTTTTTGACAAGTTAACAACTCAGCCTTGGCTTTTTGAGTTTCCAAAGTAAGAGCGTTAATTTGTTGTTTATGTTGGGATATGAAAGTGCTGAAGAATGTTAAAGTACTAAAGATTGACAAAGTACTGGAAAAGTCAAAGTACTGCTAAAGATAAAGTCAAAGTACTGCTGTCGAAGTCAAAGTACTACAAAGCTAAAGAACTGTTATATTCGTTTATGGAAAGCCTTGTTTATTCTATGTTTAGATTACTTGCCGTACAAGGATACAAATTGTAAATCGATTAGGGTTATCCTTGAGCCTATAAAAGGACCCCTAGATTGGTATTAGAAGTACGAGTTTTAGAGAAGAGTTTTAGTATTCATAAAGTACGATTATTATTAGTGTTTTAGAGTTGTTGAAGAATCTGCATAACAAGCAGATTTAGAGTTATTAATAAAATTTAAAGTTATATTCTTCTTAGATTTGTTAAGTAAATTCCGCGTACTTAATAAAGATTACTCAGTGTTTCATTGTTAATAACTTAGGATTTATCCGAGGTTATTAAACCTTAACAAGCTATTTAAGTTAGTTTGGTTAGAGTACATCGATCCAATAAGTGGTATCAGAGCTTGTTTGGAAACTCTGACTAAGAAGAAACCCTAAAACCTAAAGATGTCGACTGATGCTGTTCCACCACCTTCCATCACCTCAATGAGGATACCTGTCATCAAGAAGGGCGAATACGATCTATGGAGCATGAAGATGAGGCAGTACATTGCAATTACAGACCAACCACTGTGGAATATAATTGTAAATGGTAATGAAGAAGTTCCAGAACCTATTGATGTTCCTGGACAACCCAAAGCACCTAAGGCAGTCTTACCAACAGCAACATTAAGGAATCAAGAGAAGGCTCTCAACATTCTCTTGTCTGCCATTCCAAATGGTCATCTTCTCAAGTTCCATGATGCTAAAGATGCAAAGCAACTCTGGGCTGCTCTCAAAACAAGGTTTGGAGGTAATGATGCTTCCAAAAAGGTGCACAGAAATCTGTTGAAGCAGCAGTTTGAAACATTCACTATTGGAGAAAGAGAAAACCTTGATGCTGCTTATGACAGATTTCAAAACCTTCTCAGCATGTTGGAGCTATACAAAGCGGAGGTTTCAGTTGAAGATGTTAATCTCAAGTTCTTAAGGAGTCTGCCATCGACATGGCATGTGATTGCTACTATGATCAGAGGAAAACTTGGTTTGGATGTTATGGACTTTGATGATCTCTACAAGCATCTGAAGGTGTATGAGCATGAGATGAATGGTCAAACCAATTCCAAATCTCATAGTATTGCCTTCTTATCATCTGAAAAGAGGGGCAATACTTCCACCAAAAGTACTGCTTCTCCTACTCAAAGTACTGTTTCTCAAAGTACTGTTTCCTATACTACCCCCACTGCTCAGCAAGCCCCACCAACCATCCACTCAGATGAAGTTTTATGCTCTTTCTTTGCACAACAAGCTTCTCTACCGGTCACTTATGAAGAAGATCTCTCACAGATTGAAGAAGATGATCTTGAAGAAATTGATATCAGGTGGCAAGTTGCTATGATCACTGCAAGGATAAAGAAGTTCATGAAGAAGACAGGAAGAGGCATTGACTTCAAACCAAAACAGGGAATCACTTTTGAAAAATCAAAGATTGAATGCTTCAATTGTCAAAAGACTGGACATTTTGCAAGGGAATGTAGGTTTGCTAAATATCAAGCAAACAGGATGACTGAGAAACCAAAGCTAGAGTTGAAAGAAATTCCTATTACAGAAACAAAAGCTTTGGTTGATCAAGAGAATTTATCAGAGGTTGACTGGAGTGATGAGTTTGATGATGAACCAGTAACCTACTGTATAGTAGTTGTGGAGGATTCTGTGGAAGAGTTTGACTGGAGCACAACTTTCGATGAGGAACCTGGACATGCTGCTATGGAGTCTAAAGATGGTTTTGGAAGCTTTGATTGGGGCATGGAGAGTGAAGATGATCCTGTTCTACTTGCTATGATGGCTACTTCAACAAGCTCAACTCCTATCTCTGAGGTATGCTCAAACTGTCATGACTTTTATCAAAAAGTCCTTAAAAGTTATGTGATTGAAAGAGATAATTGTATAAAAGCTAGGTCTGAGGTAGCAGGTTATCAAATAACCTTAGAGTCTATGGAAGCCAAAATTATAACACATGAAAATAATGAAATGGCTTGGGCAGAAAAATATGAACAACAGGATTATCAGTTAAAATTAAGTGAATGGAAGTTAAATTGTAAGATTTCTGAAATTGAGAAACTGACTAAGGAGAGAGATGATTTGTTAGCTAAGTTTGATGCCTGGAAAGAATCTGGTCTTTCTCATGTTTCTTATGTTCAAAAACAGAGAAGGGCTTACAATAGGACTGGTCTAGGTTTTGGTATGGATTTCAATAGTGTAGATGAAAACCCACCTAGTGATAAGGATGACATTGATTTTGAGGATATAACCACTAGTGATGATGAGCTTATTAACTATGTTGACACATCAAGTAATGAGGATTCATTTAGTCAACCACCTCCAGAATATAACAAAGACAAAGATTATCATGCTGTCCCACATCTCACTAGTAGTCATCAACCGATAAGACCTGATGTTTCTCGTTTTGGTGTAGACAACCTAGAATTTAGAAAGAAGCTTATTGGTCAATCTAGGTCTGAAACCCAACAGGAAACAGTTGAGACACCTAAGGTAGATGATACTAAAATTCAAGCAGTACTTTCACCTCAAAGTACTGCTACACATTCAGTAGTACCTTTAAGAAAATCTATTCACAATCATGCTAAACCTTTTTGGGATAATTTTGGTCAAAACAGTTTTAATCATTCACCTAGAAATCAGGATAGGTTTGGTAATACACATAGAAGAAGAAATTTTGGGATTACTAACAAAAACTCTGTTTTGTTTGTTTCAGTCCTAATCATTTGATTAAGGACTGTGACTTACATTCAGAATACCTAAGTAAGTTCTCTAAGAACATATCTGTCAACCAAAAACCAAGAGAGTATAGACCAGCTTGGAACCATACAAATAGGGTCAATCACAGAAACTTCTCACCAGAATACAGGCACCCTCACCAGAGAAGACCCTTTACAAAACCTCCAGTACCTTCAAACACTTTCCAAGGTACTGTTAAGCAAAATACAGTACTTTCTCAAAGTACTACTCAGTTTTCACCAACCACCTCTTGGAATAGAAGTCCTAGGAGACCTAATTACGATCAATCTAGAAGGAGTTACAACTCCAGACGAGTAGCTAGATCAAGGGACTCTACACCAGAAGTTAAAACTAAATGGGTTAAGAAGGAAAGTACTAATGATGAACAAACAATAGTTTCAACAAGTACTGGTGAAACAGATGATTTTGTGGTAAAAGAAAAGGAGATTTTTGTTGAAAAAGAAAGTTTTCCTGAAAATTCACCACAAGTGTTAGGTCACTAGTTTTACAAACACAAGTAATATAGAAAGAGATAAGGCGATTGAACAAGAAAACCAAACACACAAACAATATTAAAGACGGTTATGCGTAGGTATGTGAAAAAGAGAATAACTTGAACAACCAACCTTCAAATGAAGGTTTACAAGAGTATTTATAGGAGGAAAGCTAGGGCAACACTCCTAGTTTCCATCCTTTCTTTAATGGGCTTGGGCCTAAGCTCATGGGCCTTCTACATAAGCTTAAGGCTAATGACAAACATAAAGGCCATAATAAAGCTAACTATTACATATTAATTACTAACACTTGATTATGGTTTAGGAGTGATTCCAACAATCTCCCCCTCAAGTGTTGGTGATGAACTGTGAAGGCGTTGAGGTAATAGTAGCTCTGACGTCTTCTGACATTCTTCTTTCTTGTGTGAAGAATTGCCTTGATTCGAACAATCTCCCCAGTGTAGAGAGATAGTTGTCTTTGAACAGTTATACTTTGACGTCATCTTTAACTTTGTTCTTTGATCATTGTTCTTTGTGATGAAAGTGATAGTATGTTGTAGTCTGCATCAAGTCTACCTCAGGTCTGCTTTGCTGCTCCAGTGTCTCCACGTCATTCTTCAACATGCTCACACGCTCTTTGACGTTGGAATTCAATACTGATGAAGTTCTTTAAGTCTTTAACTTCGTAGATTCTTTGGTTTGACGAAGAATCATTCTGACTGTTGTGTTGCTTTTGAATAGAACTTCCATTAGTGATGATGTTGGCGTGAGCATGAGAAGAATCAGCACGATAATCCCGCTCCGGAGCTTCCATAAGAAGAAAACATTTCAAATGGTTAGTAATAAGCAGGTTTCGGCACTTACAAGTTTGAACTTTGAGAGTGTTAACAGCATAGTGTGAAAACACAACTCTAATTCTTACAAAGGCCGTTCCTGAACTGGAGTCCCACAAGTGAGATAACGCGATGTACCGAAGTACATCTACAGTTCAGATGAGTCGCTGAGGTACACCGAAGCATCACCTCACGACTGTAGACCGTTTGAGACACACTCTGGGTAATCCACGGGGAGTTACCGAAGTGACCTGCTGTCAGGGCTGTTTGATGTTGACCCTGGCAGGAGTTTCCATTCAGTCACTGAGGATCACAGATGTGAACCTCTCATAAATTTTCTCGACAGATTGCTAAGATCTGTGAAGGACTCGATAATATACCACTGAAATTCTTATTGATGAACGTCAACTGATAAAATGTCAAGTGTTCCTAAGAGATCTTTTGATGAATCTCGTGGCTCTAGACTCAATAGTGCGTTTTGGTTTTCCTGAGCAGAGACTAGGGAGAGGGTCTCCTTCTTCAATACCAGCGATCTCTAAGAGAAAGACAATAGTTTACGTAGGGTTCCCTGTGAGAATGAAACAAGCTTCTGTTGAGAGAAACTTGAGTGGCTAAGAAGGTTTAGTGCATGCGTCACTGGGTCCATGACGACTTTTAATCTTCAATACCGGTGTCACTAAGTGACAACCAGTAGTATATGAATTGAACCCGGTGTCTGCCCTAAGTTGAATAATTTGGAGGGCTATTTCTTTTCACCCTTTTCTTTGCATTTCTTTTTAATTCTTCAACTCCTTCTTTCTCCGATTCTCATTTTCTCCTTTTTATAATCATACCTAAGGACTTCTAAGTACTAACTATTTGTGATGTCCTTGGGTAGATTCCTCCGGCTCTGGCGGATCATAAGACGGTTATTCCTAACCTTAGTCACCTTGTAACTCCATGACTAACCTATGTTGCCATTAAAACCACAGTTGTGAAGAATCTCTCAAAGGGTTTGTAAATGAAAATCATGTTTGAACCACTGTGAGAGATAGGATTTTGCATAAATACTCCCCCTCCACATATGCTTAAGAGTTTTAACGGTTTAAATGCACAGTGAGGAAAGAGCGCGCACATTTTGAATTGATCCACTGGAGATAGACAATCCCCCGCGAGACACGGTTACGTTGCATAGTTAAAGAGTTACATTGTCAGCTTTTAGGTGACAACTAGCTCTAATAACTACCTTGAAGGTGTAGACAAACCTCGAAAGGTTGTCATACCCGTCAGAGTTCATGTCTACCAAGAGTATCTCGAATGGTACTTTCTACTTGGACAAGTCCTTTGCGAGACACGTTTACATTACTAGCGAACTAGCTTGAAATTATTACCCGTCCAGGACAAGTCTTTTCGAGTTACTAACAGTTTAGTATCGTCAATTCATTGGTTAAGTCTGAAGTACACAGATTCATTTGCATTTTGCACAACATATTTCTTATCACACAATTTTCTCCCCCTCAAAAATGGCATATAAAATGTTATTTTTGAACGGTTGAGAATAAATATGACCATTTCGAGTGTTGCGAGAAGATGACCACTATGAACAATTTGTGAACAAAGTTTTAATTCAAATACTCCCCCTCAACTAGTGATATAAATGGTTGAGGTTTTGAAAATCATACGAGGAAGTACTTGTCCTTTTGAGCAAAACCTTGAAAAATGAAAGGTTTGATAGGTTTTACTCAAAAGTAAGAAGCTTTCGCTCCTTTTATAAGGATTGTGGCACTGACGCGTACCACAGGGTCCTTTCTTGACAATTACGGGTTGTACACTGTTATGTGTGCACAAGCCATAGACATATAAAATCCCACATCCAAATGTAATAATGAAGGAAACAATTCAAGGGGTACCAGGAAGTGCAGTGATGTCGCCAGGAGTGCGAACAGGGCGTTGATAGCCGGTGATGTTGATCCTGGGTCGACCACCAACAAAGCTTTCCAACGTTCTGAACTGATCCCTTCGAAACAACCTTTCATCAATCATCTTGATGATCCTCCTCACATCCCTTCGATCCTGAGAATTCCATCGTTTAGGAGACCCAATCTTGTGACGTATGTCCTTCAACCTATAGGCCAATCCGTCCCTAACCATCTTCAAAGTGTGATCCCCAAACTTGTGAATTTCACTACACGCCATTAAGCAATTTCTTTGAAGTTTACTGCGGTAAACGACGCCGAAAGGTTTGCTGATGAGAGTGTATATTGTGAGAGCTGGTTGAGGTCGGGAAGATCTAGCTGAGGTGGAGTGAAGTTGATACGGGTCTGATAAGATTCAACTGCCAGCTGAAGATCTTCTACACGTTCCTTGATGACTATGCGTCTGATGAAGATGAGCAGTGACTTGATGAATTCACATTGTACTTCGGTTGAAAACTGCCTCATGCGACCTTGTACTTTAGCAAGGTACATGTCTTCAATGTCGTTGATAGACAAATTCTCAAAGTCAGCTTCAGAGAAAGCATAGTCCCTTTCATCTTGTCGTTTGACCACGATATTCTTAAGGAAGGTGTAGTCCCACTTAGATGACAGAACAACATGTTTGATGGCAACGATATCCTTAGTATTGAACACCGCATGTTGAGACTTCTGAACCTGACAGCTTCTGTAGTAGATTCGTTGGCGTTCCGGCCAATGATGAATCCCGTACATTGCATCTCGGTCGTATGCTTCCACTTTGTCAGAGAACAAGTGATTGGCACGTTCCTCGATGGCTATGCAGTTTGAGTATATGGCTGCAGGAAATGGAAGTGTCAAAGATTAGCGTATTTCCTTGATCCATCGCCACCATGTAGAAGAAATTCCAGGTCTTTGTTGAAGAAATATCTGAATGGAATCCTAGGTTCATTTGGTTGGCCAATTGTTGGTAGAGGTCTTGACCAGTCGGTGTAGTATGGAGGGTTGTCCCGTTTAGTGAAGTCGATGTTTGCTTCTGGGTTGAGCCAATTCATGTTGTTAGACATGGCTCGAGCAATGTTCTCAAGGTGATATTCGACCTCGATGGCACTTTCGGAGCTGTCTTTTAATAGTTGAAATGCTTCATTCTTGATTCTCCTCAACTCGGATTTCGTCATCTTCTTCACATGGAACTTTTCTTGCAAAAGTTTTGCATGCTCCAATGTATTACCGTCTACCAAATTCTGACCTTCTTCAGGGTAGGGAGTGTTGTTAACAAGAGTAGAGAACCATTCAAATTCTTCAGTTTTGTCGTCATCTAGCCAAGATACGACGTCAGTCAGAGGCGTCTTCTTCTTCTTCTTTTTCGAAGGCCTAGATGATGATGCTGGTTTCTGAACTTGTTTGGGAGAGGTGGGTTGTTGTAGGGGCTCAAGGACCTCTTCATCGTCACCACCCGTATACTCAAAGTGATCACTGGTTTTCTGAGTCAGGGGTGGTAACTCGGAATCGTCCTGAGGTTTACCTGTAGAAGAACGAGGAGGGGACCTTTGTTGAGTAGGAGTCCGTTGGAGAGGAGGTAACATAGAAGATGATTCACCAAACTTCTTTTGACGTTTAGCTTCATCATTCTTATCCTGATCGTTATCTTCATCGTCTCTAGGACGTTTAGGCCTTTCTGCTTCGAATCTACATGCTTCTTGGAGTTGGTAGTCCAGTAATGCTTGAAACAACTTTCCTTCATCAGAAGTAAATGTCCCAGATTGTTTAGACATGTTTATGACAAGCTTGGCCACCAATTCATTATCCGAGAAAACTACAGGATCAGATGGATTGATTGTGACGGTTAAAGGTGTTGATCTTATAGTTTGCTTGGCTATCTGCATAAGATTTGGATATAGTTTTCTGGTAAACATCTCCTTTGTGACTTTAGGAACGATATTCTGAAGGTACTTGTTAGTGTAACCTTCGATCATTTCGTTCAGTTCCTCTTGACGATGACTTCTCATGAATTCCTGAATAAACTTCCTTTCTCCTTTCATCTTTTCATTCTTGTCATGTAGATATTGTATTTGTTTATTGAGAAAGTTTAGCTTCCTGTATAGCATGTCTTTCTTTCTGACTTGTTTGACAACTTTCACAATTCTTTCATGTGTATGAGAAATCCAAGATCGAGGTGGTTTCTTCACAGATTTGGATGATGATTTGGTTGATCTCTTTGATGGTGGTGGTGAGGAGTGAGATGATGAATCTGATGAGGAAGAGACATGAGGAGACTTGGGGTCCTTGGGCGGTTCAGAAGTTTCCTTCTGTGAGCATGTCGGACTTTCTAGAAGTAACTTGTCATAATCGGCATCTTTATCTTTCTCAGACTTCTCAGTTTCAGATTTCTCAAAGTCATATTCGATAGTATCCTCCACAAGCTTTTGTTGTTGCACAAGAGTGGTGGCACCAGATCCCTTATCGGGTCGATTAACCGCATCAGGACTTGGTGAAGAGTGGGCAGCACCACTTGATCCTCCGGGTCCACCCATTTGATCTTTTTCAAATTCTTCAGCCTTTTGAAGGTGTCTAACGAATTTAAACTTCTTCCTGTAGGATTGATCCAGTTGCTCTTCATCACTTTCTGAGCTTGAGCTCTGATCATATGGCACAAGCGCTGGAGTCTTCCCTTTGCCATGTTCAGCTGGAGGACTAGGAGGTTTCGGTACTAATGGAGTGTCATCCTTTGCAGTTTCAGAGTATGTAATCTCTTCTTCTGATTCAGTACCTTCAGAGCTTTCGTCCTTAAGCTTTCTTTGCGGTTCAGGTGTGGGAATAGGTTCAGCTTCCTTTACGGGAACAATCCTTTTGCGAAGAGGATTCCTTTTGGGAAACTTCCTTTGACTTTCAGAACTTACTGAACTTCCAGCACTTCCTCTTCTGGTTCTCCGAGTAGGAGTTCCTGAAGGTTTTTCATCAAGATGACCAACTTTGCCTTCTTTTACTGATACTAGATACCTTTTGTACGTTTCAAGCTTCTTGAGTTCTTTAGACAGAAGGTGATCAGGTAATACAGCACCCTGTTTCTTTGTTGACGATTCCTTGATTCTGACAGATAGGGTAGGTTCAGTCAACATATCGTGATTGTCTGGGTCATTGAGCCTCTGTGGAATATCAGGATTGAGCCCAAGTGCTCTTTGGATCAAAAGCTTTGTGTATCTGACATAGGGAATCTTTGAGCCAAGCTTCTTGTGAAATAGCATCATGTCCTCCCATATCAGTGCTTCGATTTAGATGTCCTTCTTATTGATCAGAGACCAGAAGATTTGCAGTTCCATGAGCTTTGGATGCTCATAACCACTATCACGACCAGAGACCGATTTGGTGATGATGAGGTAGAGGGTTCTCCACGGTTGTGGAATGTTCTTAAGCTCTACGTGAGAATGCTTAGTAATAATCCCTGAAGCTTCATCATAGACAATGTCAAGTAGAAATTGCAGAACTGTCTCTTCAGTGGGTGTAGCAAAGAAGTCGGTTGGAGCGATGTCTGGAATGATGAGAACAGCCCGTAAGTCTGCAGGAGTGATGGTGACTTGTTTGTGATTAAGATTCACTGTCACAGCACTTTGACCAGTGATCCTCTGCATAGAATTCCAGAATTGCTGAATGTAGATTTTTGGTACTGTAGCAGAGTGTGAGAGCATGTTCTGGTAGGGATGATTCCTTAGAATATCCACAGCAATGAGACAAGAAGATTCTGAGCATGTGAGGGTTTCAAAGTCAACCCTGAGGTTATTCTTTCCAATCTTTCTCGGATAGCCATTTGGGAAGATATCAGCAATAGTGAGAACCTCAGGTGCATCCACATTCATTTGAGCAGCCATGTCGTGATCTGAAATAACATTATCCAAAAGAACCAGCATATCGAAAGACCTAATGTTAGTCAATAGAAGGTTTTATTGTCTAGTTATTGAATGTACAGTGTCAATGATTGTTACGAGTCCTAAGTCACTTGTTTGTCCAATAGTCTAATGACGTCGTGAAATGTTTCGTGAGTTAGTTAACTTTAAGTTTTAAAGTTTATGTTATCACTTATTGTTCACAACATATCAAACGATTAAGTTTATTAGTGACATTATTGGATTCGTGACGTTATGATTAGTTTATTTACAAGTTTGTACACGTAACAATTCATAATGAAGGTCAATCAAGGCTTAGGCGTAGATTTGGCAAAGTTAAGCGTAAACAGAAATGATATACGCGTAGACGAAAGCTTACGAGTAGGATCCTAACTTACGCGTAAGAAAAGTTACGCGTAGGAAAGGGACCTTATGCGTAGGGCTTACGCGTAGGCGTATAAAGACCTTACGCTTAAGGCTTACTCGTAAGAGTAGACCTTATGCGTAGAGTCACTGTTTACGCATATCCTTCACAGGATACGCGTAGTCCGATTGTAGAACCTTATGCGTAGTAGTTACGCGTAGGATTTCTCTTACGCATAACTGCCTACGCGTAAGGTAATCCTTAAGCGTAGAGATTCAAATGACCTTGATTCTGAATTTTAAGCGTAGCAAACCTGAAATAAATTCATCAAATCATCAATATTAACACAAAAAATCATTTTAACAACAAATCATGGCATGAACATTCGATAAACAGTTATGAGTAGAAAGTCATACGCATAGGTCAAAACCCTAAGGGTTATGAATTACGCGTATAATTTCTAGCCATGGGATTTGCACCAAACAATTTTAGGTAGTTCTAAGATGTTGTGAGAGTCTATAAACCAAGTTATAACATCTAAATCGTGGAGAATCAAAGATGCCCAAACTTATGAACTTTAAACCCTAATTCCAAATTTTTAATCATTTAGAGTTTCTGGGTGGTTATAGAACCTGGAAACCTTTAATTCAACATGATATGAGTATCACACAACAATCTTTTTGACCAAAACCCTTCACATGTGAAAACACCCAAATCGACTCATAAACCCTAATTATCAAAATCCATTAATTCGTGTTTCTGGGTGTATTTTGAGCATAGAAAAGATGTCATTGATGTTGTTAAAGCATTTTGACACAATCTTTTTAACCAAAAACACACAACAACTGATTATATGTTCTAACCCTTACGCGTAAAACACAAAATTCATTGAATCTTAATTTTTAACCATTGGATTCGTATGAAATTCAAAACCATTGTTTAAAATTACGTTAAGAACACAAAACCACTTACAGATTGATGATCAGAAACACAGATTTCTTGAATGAATATTAGGCGTAGGATCTTTATGTTAGAAGTAATAAATGTGAGGGTAATGTTAGGTGGAGAGGATGTTTTTATTAAAATAACTTTAACATTTTGACAGTTTTGGTCCCTCCACCTTTTCCTTTTTCAAACAAAGCCATTTAACTTCCATTTTGGTTACCAAACAAAGATTTTAAGAAATAACTTTGACGACACTCCCCCTTGACTTAACAAAATAATGAAAGGTTATAGGTTTTAGTCCGAGTGTCATTTAGCCAGAAAAGTTTACCACCATTGATAAAAGAAACAAACGGGATATGATAACATGCAAGTACACAGATGTTTTAAAACAGTTAAGTGATAATTTTCTCCCCCTCAACACTTGATCGGAAAAAATACTGAATTTTGAAAGATTATAGTGTTGACGGAAGAAATGTACTTGCCATGTTGAAAGAAAAATTAGATTAGAAGAATATTTTTGTTGTTTTATAAGATTTTATATTTTTGTATTTTGTTTTTGAAATTTATTTACAAAAGATGTTTTGGTGTTTGACAGGTTTTTAAGACTGTTTTAAGAGGTCATCCAATTCCTCTTGAGTCAAACACCTCATACCAATCCAGTGGACCAACTCATTAAACCTAGCGGGAGGCAAGGCTTTGGTGAAAAGATCTGCCAATTGGTATTCTGTACCCACAAAGTATAATTCAACGGTACCCTGTTCCACGTGGTCCTTGATGAAATGATAGCGTAGATCGATGTGCTTTGATTTCGAGTGCTGAACTGAGTTGCACGAGATCGCAATGGCACTCCGATTGTCGCAGTACATCGGGATTCTGTCAAATACGTAACCATAGTCTTTGAGTTGTGTTCTCATCCATATGACTTGAGTACAACACGCGGACATGGCTACATATTCTGATTCGGTTGATGACAGCGATGTACAATCCTGCTCCTTTGATTGCCAAGACACCAGTTTATCACCAAGAAATTGTAGAGCTCCTGAAGTACTTTTCCTTGAGTCTAAGCATCCATGCCCGAGGGGCTTGTTTGAGACCATAAAGAGCTTTGTTCAGTTTGTAGACATGGTTCGGGCACTCTAGATCAACGAATCCTTCGGGTTGGCTGACATAAACCGTTTCTTTCAGTTGTCCGTTGAGAAACGCAGTTTTGACATCCATTTGAAAGACCGTCATATTCATATGAGCCGCGAACGCGAGAAATATCTGAACAGCCTCAAGACGAGCAATCGGAGCAAAAGATTCTTCAAAGTCTATTCCCTCTTCCTGACGATAACCCTTAGAACTAGACGTGACTTGTTTCGGATTACGTTCCCTTCAGCATCCAATTTGTTTTTCCAAATCCATTTGAGACCAATGACGTAGACCCTTTTTGGTCTTTCAACCAGTTCCCATACTTCAAGACGTTTGAATTGGTTGAGTTATTCTTGCATGGATTCAATCCAGTTGTCTTTTGTCATTGCGTCTTTAATGTTTTTAGGCTCAGATTGGCAGACAGTGAGTGCATAAATGCAATGTTCACCATCTGTGTGAAGACGTTGTCTCGTAACAACTGGTTGATTCGGGTTGCCAATAATATTAGCCAGAGGATGGTCTTTTGTCCATCGATGCGTAGAGGGTTGATGTTGGTATACATTGTGCAGATTCTGAGGATTCAAATGGTTTGTTGATGATTCCGCGACATCAGGTGCAGCAGTGTCATTAGCAAACGGGTTAAAGAACGCATTTGGATCAAAATCTGCAGGTGGGGGTACTTCATTCAGAATATCATCAGCTGGTTCATCATTGTTGGAAGCGGTGTGTTCAACTGTTGTGTTGGAGTCAACTGGTGTAGGTGCATCTTCAATAGTAGTTGTTGTAGCAGGTGTATCAGGTATAGGAATATTATCAGGTTGTGCAGCGGAAACAGCGGATACACCTGGAGCACGTTCATCAATATCGTCACTGAACAGAGGAGCAAATAACCTTTCCATTTGTTGACGAGTGAGCTGGGGGCTTTGTTCAGCTGATGATGGGGGTTGAGGGAAGTTTAAACGGTTGTGACCGGGTTCTAAGCTGTTATACTCAGAAGCCATTTCCGTGAGTTCATCAAAATGAGCATGAATCGTTTCCATCACCTGTTTTGTACGACGATTCCAGATCCGGTAACCTTTAGAATTCTCTCAATATCCAATAAAGACTCCAATGTCAGCTTTGGCTTTGAGCTTTCCAAAATCATCACGATCATTATTCGGATAGCAAAGGGATCCAAATACATGAAAGTGTTTGAGATTCGGTTTATGGTTATGGACAAGCTCGAAAGGTGTTTTGTTGTGGCATGAAGTAGATACGGCTTCTGCCCACAAGTAATCTGGAAGTTTAGCATTGATTAACATTGTTCTTGCAGCTTCCACTAACGTTCGGTTTCGTCTTTCAACAACTCCGTTTTGTTCTGGTGTACGTGCAATAGATGTTTGATGCTGAATTCCCACTTTCTCAAAGAATTCACGAAGGGTTTGGTTAACAAATTCAGTTCCTTTGTCTGTTCTGATTAGTCTGACGGTGTTGCGGAGCTGAACCTGTATTTTCGTGAGAAAGGTGATGATCATTTGTGGAGCTTGGTCTTTGCTTCGAAGAAAGTAGACCCAAGTCCATCGTGAGTAGTCATCAACAATTACTAAGATGTAGCATTTGCCATTGATCGTTTGCACGCCCATCGGGCCACACAAGTCCATGTAAAGAAGATGAAGCACATGCTGAGAGCTGTGTTCCACCTTTGAAGGAAAATGAGCACGAGTGCTTTTCCCTTGTTCACAGGCTGAGCAAAGGTGATCTTTTGAATACCGGAATCGTGGGAGACCTTCAACTACTTTGTGTCGAGCAAGATTGGTGATGGTTTGAAAGTTTAGATGTGAGAGACGACGGTGCCATAGCCAGGATTTTGTTGATGTTGCCTTTGAAAGTAAGCAGATGGGAGATGAAGCAACCATGTCTTGCATAGAGATAGTGTAGAGACTAGAATTAAGCGAGCCAGACATAAGGTCATTTCCTTGTAGATCACGAATGAAACAAGTTTTCTCCCTGAAAGCAACCTCCAAATCTCCATCACAAAACTGACCTACTGAAAATAGATTATGACCGAGGCCTTCCACATAGTAAACCCTGCTGATTTTGATGTTTCCATTGACATAATCTCCGTAGCCCATGATAGCTGCGAAGTGATCATTCCCGAACCTGGCAGTGCCAATGAACTTTGCAATAAAGTTTGATAACAGTTTAAGATTGCCTGTCATGTGTCGGGAACATCCGCTATCAACAATCCAGAGAATGATCTGTATCACCTGCATTACACATAGACGACACAGATGGAATAGAAGTAGATGTGGAACCCGAAATGTTAGAGGGTTCCGAAGCAGGTATATTGGACATACACACATTAATAATTTTAGGCATCCATTTAAATCCTAGTGTGTTATATATCCATTTCTGCCATCTATAACTACTCTTTGCTTTAGTCTTAGTGAATGCACTAGGTGGTACTACATTCTTAGGAGGTGAAACTGGAGCTACAGGGCCAACAATGTTTGCCTTAGAATCTAAAGAAGGCGGTCTGCCAAGCACAGACTTAGAATGATTAGTGGGCCTAGAGGTATTCCGATTCTTAGGATTCCGTAAACGAGAGATTATAGCTTTAGCAACACATTTGTCATGACAATCAGAATTCATACTTTTACCACAAATAACACAAGGTGCATCAGACTGAATATCAAAAGTGCTTAAAGGTTTAGCATTCATTACATCACTATTTCTATTACATTTGCCAGACGCAACATCTATAGTGGAAGCAACGTGAGTCTTATTCATAGTCCTAGGGTGTTCTTCTACTTTAGCATTCCTTATTGATCTTTTCTTAGGTCGCAACTTCCTATTCTTCGATTGAGTGCTCCTAGGCTGTGAAGTGCGGACGTTTGGAAAAGACGCAACTATTCCTGTTTCAGTAGAAGGAAGCACGTTAGTAACTTGTGATTTGGCAGTAGGGATTCTAGGTGCACGATTACTGAGTGTTACTGGTGCTAATCTCTTAATGATGGTTGGTGGAAGTTGTTCATACTTTCCTAACATTTCTCTTAACTTAGAGATAGTGTGAATCAAATCTTGATTTTCAGAACGAATATTACCAGCAAAATTCATGACTTCTCTAGTGTGAGCAAGATAGTGATCAAGTTCGTTTGATGCTTCATGACGAGTCTTATTGAGTAAATCAAACATGACACCATATTCCTGTTTGACTGTTACAAGTTCTTGTTCATATTTTGAGATTTGACTTTTCAAAGACACGTTTTGATCATCCAGTTGCTCAATTTTAGGATAAGATGTTGCACTCAACTGAGTGATTTTCTTTTGAAAACTAAGTTGATGATTGTGAATATTTTTTTCACACCAATGAAGACGACGTTTTGCATTGTAAAGTTCGGTAAGTAATCGTTTATTTTTAGCTTTTAAAGACTCGATCTGAAGCACATTATCAGTATTCTCAACAGTTACCACAGAGTCAACATTATCAGCAGAGATATAATCAGATGCATGTGGCAAAGAATAGAATAACACAACATTATGGATATCAGCACAGATAACATCTTCCAAGAGTTGATCAACATCTTTTCTCAACATTTTCTTTTTGCGTTTAGTATTAGAAATAGATGTTTTAGTTTTCTCGAAAACGACCTTCATCACTCCAAGTTCCTTATGAAAATCCTTTTCCCAAGCTAATGCACAACTTTTCAAATTTTTAACATTTGGTAAAAGATTTTTCTGAAAGATGTCTCTTTGTTCTCGCGCTAAAGGCGATTGAAAGTGTTGAACTTTGATTTTAGAATGATGTTCTATCTCATGTTTTAAATTTTTGAGGTCAGCCATGAAAATATCAAAATATCTAAGAATTTTGCGATTTTCAGGTTTTGAGTTTACTTCACTGATGGAAGGTAAAGGACCATAAATTTGTGCATAATCTGGTTGAGGATTAACATTAGAAGACTCAGGTGTTTTTATGATAACCCTTGGTGTGTTAGAAGAATCCGTTGGTGCGACGAAAGTGACCGGTTTTGAATAATTAAAAGGTTTGTTGTAAACAACAGTTTTTAATTTTGATCGACTCTCGTCTTCTGCATCTAATTCCTCTTGACGATGATATTCAACAACACTCATAACAGTATCATTAATTTTATATTCTGCACTGGAAACTTCAGGATTTGGTTTGAAAGTTTTTAGTGAAAGCTTTGGTTTGTAATCAGCTAGGTTTGGTCCATATCCTTTTGGATTGGGTTTTAAAGTAAACTTTTCAATAGCTGTTACTGATTCACCATGTTTGTAAACAACAGTTTTAAACTCTTTAATTTTGTTTTGCAAGCCAATAATTTCTGCAAGAAGGTCATCTACCCGATTTGTTGAATGCTTTTTGTATGCGGAGAACTGTTTTTGACAAGTTAACAACTCAGCCTTAGCTTTTTGATTTTCCAAGGTGAGAGCGTTAATTTGCTTTTTATGTTCATGTTTCAGTTGTTCTATTTCAGACAACAAAGCATTCTTCGAAGCGGCTAGATCACGCATCTGTCTCTCTAAATATTTTTCGTTTTGATGAGATTTAGCAAAAGCGGCTTCAAAACCTTTTTCACGGTTTTATTGAGTTTTGAAAAAGTTGAGTTGCATTTGTAAGCATTCAAAATCCTTGGTTAACAGTGCATTTTTGCTTTTTAAGTCCTTATTTAATGCATAACATTCCTCCATTTTGATTTGATGGTCTTTAATTAACCGAGCAAAATCTGGATGAGGCAACAGTTCGGCTTGTTCAACGTGAGTCACAACATGATCATTATTTAGATCCTCAAGTACAACCACGGAGTCAATTTGATTATCAAGGGAAACCATAAGGTCATCTTGATCGTCAAATGTAACTACGGGGTTTATTTGAAAATCGTCGGAATGAGATGTAGATGACTCATTTTGAACAGTCTGAGCCGTGCCGGATTCAGATATTGGCGGAGATATTAGTTCAGATATGATGATGGTTTGTTCGGGTACCTGAGACAAGCCATCAGTGTCATACACTGGGCCTGTGTCACTCATGTGTAACTCATGCATATTAGCCATCAACATAACAGCTGCATTGGCCTGCAAGTCCTCCATATCATCATCTGAGTCTGCATCTGCCATAAAGCTCTGTTCTTTGTTTGTGAGAGATCCACCAGCTTCATCCTTAAGAGCCAAAAGAAGAGCCTCTTTGAAATAAGCACTACCCGTAGTCCTTGTATTTGGGCATGCATTAGCCAGGTGTCCCTTCTCATTGCAGTTGTAGCATCGAAGACCATTCAAACCATTCTGAGCATTTCCCTGTTCCACCACTGGAGCTCTGTTGTTATTCCTACCCATAGCATTAAACCCTTGACCACCATCCATTTGACGACCATAACCACGATTCTGAACTTCAACTCATCCATTGTTCACAACAGCCTGATTTCGTGTATTGGATGAGGAACGAATACGATTGTTGGATTTGTTGGTATAACGGCTAAAAGCATTAGCAATCATAACAGATCCCTGTTGCAATGCTTCGAACGGATCGGATTCCTCATTAGTTTGACTATGAAGTACTTGATCATTGTTGTTGTTGTAAGGAACCAATTGTGTCACAATTCTCAATTTTTGGTCATTTCTTAAACTCTACATTCATCATACTAGTCATGCATAGTTGTGCATTTCACATTAAACGCGTAAAATTTACATTAAATAAACGTTATCGCGTGAGTTATTATTTTGAACATTTAATCCGTTACTTCCAAAAATGATCCCGATATATTTTTATACTTACATTTAGTTATAAAAACTATATTTTGAGTTTACCTAGTGTTCTAAATTTATTTTGTATATAAATCGTTAAAGTTATATTATTACGACGTTTTTCTTAAAAACTACACGATAATTATTTTATCACTCAAATTTTACAAGGAATGTATTTTTACAATTTTTATGATCTCATTATACTTTACTTTGATCTATTAAAAATTACTTTTACCTAAAACTACCTTAAATACACTAAAGTATATACAATCCTTACAAGTTATTAATATTAACATTTTTACTTACACTTTTTATCAACTATGTACAAGTAAAAGAAGAAAAAAAAATATATTTTGACAAATACTTCCCCCCTTGGCCGACCAAGGGGGGGTAGCATTAATTAGTTGGTAGTATTTTTCCTTGATTGTATAGATATGTACTCAACTCTTTCATTTCACTTCATTCATCTCAAAATTCAATTGTTAGTAAAAAGTTTTCTTCTCTCTTGGTTTCATCCTCTCAAAACCGGTTCTACAAGGAGTAAGAAGGGATCACCAAAATTTTTCAAGCTCAAGTATAAACAATCTAGATTACACTCTTATTAAAGGTTTTGAAATAAAAACCTAGGGTGTTTAGGTTAATCCTTGTTCTAATCACCTCATCATAGTAGCTTGTAAGCATATCACTTTCATTTTATATCTTCCATTTTCATTTCATATTTATTTCATCATTTTCTTAGCAAGCATGCAAGACTTATGTTTATTTATACCATTTTTACATTGATTTTTAGAGTTATATATATAAAAGTCATCCTATAATTATTCCCTTGTTATATATTGGTCTTGATGATGGTTAGGAACCCATGACACCCTAAGAAGGTGTATGGTAGGATTAGAATAGCTTTGGAGTTGTTTTGAAGGGATTAGAATAGGTTTAGTACGAGAAAAACTATTTTCGACAAGTAATAAAAGTGGTCTGATCTTATTTTGAATTTCTGGAAAATCCGACAGTAGACATGAGTTTTTGGCCTAGATATTTAAAAAATATACTTTAAAACGAATCTGTGGCCGCTTGAACGGATTAAAACGGAGTTATAACGAAGAAGTTATGAATTTTTCAAGTTTGACGACGAAATATATATTTCTGAAAATTTCAGCAAGGTGTTTTTGTTTTGTACGAGTCAAAAACGAGTCTCAAGCTTCACAAATTATTTCGACTTATCAAAAATATATTAGTATACTTTGATACGAAGCTAAGGACGTATAATACGTAGAAAACGGATTTGAAACGACTAAGATATACACGTTTTCACAAAATTGCCGTAACTATATTTTTAGAAAAACTATATTATTTTTACGAGACAAGTGTTACGGTAAACCAAAACGACCATGTTGAAGGCTGTTTTTAACTATGACGTAGAACTTTTTGTAACGAGATGTCTTCTAATAAAATCGAGATCACCAAGCATATTTTTCAAAGCGACCAACCGTTTGTATAGCGGAGTTGTAATAAATTATTTATGGTTGCTTAAACTTTGCCGAAACTCACTTTTTACACAACATTTGGACAAAATCACCATATTTAACCTCTATTATCTTTATGTTCGAGACCTCTATGACGAAAACTCATGTACTAAAACTTCTAGATTTTGATACAAGCTTTCCAAAACCGTCGAGTTCGTTTCCTAACGTTCGACGTACACCATTTTACGACTAGTTTTTCAAAGCCATTTTTGTCAATTTCATGAAATTTCCAACGACATTATTTTACGACGAAAAGTTAAAATTTCACAATAAATCATTAATAAACTATTGTAGGATGACATTTTGACGTAAATACTTGTAAAGTATTTTATAATATGACGGGATGTCATAAACATATTTTGACGATAAACATTATTTCCAAAACATACAAGTGGTATGAATATCATATGTAGTTGCATGCACAACATTGTATCACACTATCACGCATTCACGACAACATATCATAACTCAAGTCATGACATTCATTTAGGTCGCGGATAGTCTCCGAGCCTCATTTTAGTGCACTTCATTTTGTTAGCATATCAATCATACCAGGTGAGTTTCATAGCCCCTACTTTTATACATTTTCAATTACTTTTGGGGGAGATACATGCTCAAACTATTTTCATTTACTTTCACAAGTACTCTAAACTTTTACATATTACTGTGAGTTCATACCTCACTTTTACTCATTCAAATTCCTATAAACTATTTGGGGCGAGATATATGCTTATTTATCCAAACGTTTAGACTCTTTTGCCAAACAACATTACTTATACTTTACACTTGATGGCGTTATATGCTGGATTGGGTTATACTTGATTTCATATGCACATTTGGAACAAACATACAAGAATTAGTGGCTCCAAATTAAGTTGTTGGAAGGCTATTAATTTACAAACATACAAGAATTAGTGGCTCCAAATTAAGTTGTTGGAAGGCTATTAGTTTACAAACATACAAGAATTAATGGCTCCAAATTAAGTTGTTGGAAGGCTATTAATTTACAAACATCCCAATATTTATATGTTGGAAGGCCATTTTTATGGATACAGCCCAACGTGAGCGTTGGAGGAACATCCCAACACGAGTTGTTGGAAGACCCTTGTGGTGACATTTATACTTTTAACTACCATATTGCGCATATTCATGATTGTCATTCTATTTTAGGCAATGGGTTGTGAACACACAGGTTGCAAGTTTTGTATGGGCGGAACTTGGAACTGAGTGGATTTACGATGCCTTTGCTTTGTGAACTATGCTATATGACCAAAAACTTTGTCTTTGTTGCATGAACGTTCTTTAAAAGCTTTACTTGTTAACCAAACTCTATGAACTCACTCAACCATTGTGTTGACACTTTTAGCATGTTTTATCTCAGGTACCTAAGGCATTCACTTCATGGCACGCATTTGGACATATCATAGAGTCGTGGTGACGACGCGTCTTACATGGGATTTTATGCATTTTAAAACATCGTTTAGCTTGTAACAAACTTATTTCCGCACAAATTAATTTTTATTTGGGGAACTATACTTTGTAAACTCTGATTGTTTTAATAAATCAAACGATGTGTTTTCCAAACGACACTTTAGGTCGTTCAATATAACTGTAACTTTGATGCTATGACAGTCCTCCCCAAGGTATTCCATTCCGCTGCAAAACACGTAATTTGGGGGTGTGACAGAATGGTATCAGAGCATCGGTTATAGAGAACTAGGTTGCATCATTGACCCTAGACTATAACCACATCATCATAGCATCTCATCATTTCATCGTAAGTGCATATTCTTTATACATGCGGACTTATGACTCAACACCAAACAGCATATGAGACGATTAGTCCAAGCATTTCATAATTACTCCTAAATTATACATAGCCTGATCACCTATGTCTAATTCAGGAAGAATCATGCAATGAAGGGAGTAGTAGTCTCATATGTGTAAGCAATTCCGTAATCGAGCCAAATTTTCAAAAGATTTTCTTCAAACCACTTGTTTCCAGTTTGATCCGAGTGACAGTTCTTGTTTGATGAGTTGCAAAGATCGAGCTAGAAACAAGTTGTTACCTAAACCGATTTAGCCTAATCGTATGACAGTTCTTGTTTGATGAGTTGTGGGATTAAGTAAAATCGGTTACAAAAAAAAAAAAAAAAAAAATCTTTTGAAAATTTTGCTCGAGAATGGGAAAGCCTGCCTCATCGAGCCTAATCATAAGGGAGCATGTCTTTAGAATGGGATATAGTCACGACATATGCATGAGCATTGACATAATCATTTAAACCATACATGAGCATAAACTTTTAGAACCCTTGTCGCGTTTTGGGCCATAGTATCATTAATCGAATCACGAGGACGTGATTCCGCTGACATGGGAAGAATGTCACAATTCTCAATTTTTGGTCATTTCTTAAACTCTACATTCATCATACTAGTCATGCATAGTTGTGCATTTCACATTAAACGTGTAAAATTTACATTAAATAAACGTTATCGCGTGAGTTATTATTTTGAACATTTAATCCGTTACTTCCAAAAATGATCCCGATATATTTTTATACTTACATTTAGTTATAAAAACTATATTTTGAGTTTACCTAGTGTTCTAAATTTATTTTGTATATAAATCGTTAAAGTTATATTATTACGACGTTTTTCTTAAAAACTACACGATAATTATTTTATCACTCAAATTTTACAAGGAATGTATTTTTACAATTTTTATGATCTCATTATACTTTACTTTGATCTATTAAAAATTACTTTTACCTAAAACTACCTTAAATACACTAAAATATATACAATCCTTACAAGTTATTAATATTAACATTTTTACTTACACTTTTTATCAACTATGTACAAGTAAAAGAAGAAAAAAAAATATATTTTGACAAATACTTCCCCCCTTGGCCGACCAAGGGGGGGTAGCATTAATTAGTTGGTAGTATTTTTCCTTGATTGTATAGATATGTACTCAACTCTTTCATTTCACTTCATTCATCTCAAAATTCAATTGTTAGTAAAAAGTTTTCTTCTCTCTTGGTTTCATCCTCTCAAAACCGGTTCTACAAGGAGTAAGAAGGGATCACCAAAATTTTTCAAGCTCAAGTATAAACAATCTAGATTACACTCTTATTAAAGGTTTTGAAATAAAAACCTAGGGTGTTTAGGTTAATCCTTGTTCTAATCACCTCATCATAGTAGCTTGTAAGCATATCACTTTCATTTTATATCTTCCATTTTCATTTCATATTTATTTCATCATTTTCTTAGCAAGCATGCAAGACTTATGTTTATTTATACCATTTTTACATTGATTTTTAGAGTTATATATATAAAAGTCATCCTATAATTATTCCCTTGTTATATATTGGTCTTGATGATGGTTAGGAACCCATGACACCCTAAGAAGGTGTATGGTAGGATTAGAATAGCTTTGGAGTTGTTTTGAAGGGATTAGAATAGGTTTAGTACGAGAAAAACTGTTTTCGACAAGTAATAAAAGTGGTCTGATCTTATTTTGAATTTCTGGAAAATCCGACAGTAGACATGAGTTTTTGGCCTAGATATTTAGAAAATATACTTTAAAACGAATCCGTGGCCGCTTGAACGGATTAAAACGGAGTTATAACGAAGAAGTTATGAATTTTTCAAGTTTGACGACGAAATATATATTTCTGAAAATTTCAGCAAGGTGTTTTTGTTTTGTACGAGTCAAAAACGAGTCTCAAGCTTCACAAATTATTTCGACTTATCAAAAATATATTAGTATACTTTGATACGAAGCTAAGGAAGTATAATACGTAGAAAACGGATTTGAAACGACTAAGATATACACGTTTTCACAAAATTGCCGTAACTATATTTTTAGAAAAACTATATTATTTTTACGAGACAAGTGTTACGGTAAACCAAAACGACCATGTTGAAGGCTGTTTTTAACTATGACGTAGAACTTTTTGTAACGAGATGTCTTCTAATAAAATCGAGATCACCAAGCATATTTTTCAAAACGACCAACCGTTTGTATAGCGGAGTTGTAATAAATTATTTATGGTTGCTTAAACTTTGCCGAAACTCACTTTTTACACAACATTTGGACAAAATCACCATATTTAACCTCTATTATCTTTATGTTCGAGACCTCTATGACGAAAACTCATGTACTAAAACTTCTAGATTTTGATACAAGCTTTCCAAAACCGTCGAGTTCGTTTCCTAACGTTCGACGTACACCATTTTACGACTAGTTTTTCAAAGCCATTTTTGTCAATTTCATGAAATTTCCAACGACATTATTTTACGACGAAAAGTTAAAATTTCACAATAAATCATTAATAAACTATTGTAGGATGACATTTTGACGTAAATACTTGTAAAGTATTTTATAATATGACGGGATGTCATAAACATATTTTGACGATAAACATTATTTCCAAAACATAAAAGTGGTATGAATATCATATGTAGTTGCATGCACAACATTGTATCACACTATCACGCATTCACGACAACATATCATAACTCAAGTCATGACATTCATTTAGGTCGCGGATAGTCTCCGAGCCTCATTTTAGTGCACTTCATTTTGTTAGCATATCAATCATACCAGGTGAGTTTCATAGCCCCTACTTTTATACATTTTCAATTACTTTTGGGGGAGATACATGCTCAAACTATTTTCATTTACTTTCACAAGTACTCTAAACTTTTACATATTACTGTGAGTTCATACCTCACTTTTACTCATTCAAATTCCTATAAACTATTTGGGGCGAGATATATGCTTATTTATCCAAACGTTTAGACTCTTTTGCCAAACAACATTACTTATACTTTACACTTGATGGCGTTATATGCTGGATTGGGTTATACTTGATTTCATATGCACATTTGGAACAAACATACAAGAATTAGTGGCTCCAAATTAAGTTGTTGGAAGGCTATTAATTTACAAACATACAAGAATTAGTGGCTCCAAATTAAGTTGTTGGAAGGCTATTAATTTACAAACATACAAGAATTAATGGCTCCAAATTAAGTTGTTGGAAGGCTATTAATTTACAAACATCCCAATATTTATATGTTGGAAGGCCATTTTTATGGATACAGCCCAACGTGAGCGTTGGAGGAACATCCCAACACGAGTTGTTGGAAGACCCTTGTGGTGACATTTATACTTTTAACTACCATATTGCGCATATTCATGATTGTCATTCTATTTTAGGCAATGGGTTGTGAACACACAGGTTGCAAGTTTTGTATGGGCGGAACTTGGAACTGAGTGAATTTACGATGCCTTTGCTTTGTGAACTATGCTATATGACCAAAAACTTTGTCTTTGTTGCATGAACGTTCTTTAAAAGCTTTACTTGTTAACCAAACTCAATGAACTCACTCAACCATTGTGTTGACACTTTTAACATGTTTTATCTCAGGTACCTAAGGCATTCACTTCATGGCACGCATTTGGACATATCATAGAGTCGTGGTGACGACGCGTCTTACATGGGATTTTATGCATTTTAAAACATCGTTTAGCTTGTAACAAACTTATTTCCGCACAAATTAATTTTTATTTGGGGAACTATACTTTGTAAACTCTGATTGTTTTAATAAATCAAACGATGTGTTTTCCAAACGACACTTTAGGTCGTTCAATATAACTGTAACTTTGATGCTATGACAGTCCTCCCCAAGGTATTCCATTCCGCTGCAAAACACGTAATTTGGGGGTGTGACAAATTGATTTTGTTGAGGTTGTTGTGATTGATCGTTTGGTGTGACTGAGGCAGTTGGTTGAGTTGCTTGTTGAGGAGGATAACTTTGTTGAGCATATAAGGCAAGTTGTTGATTTTCCAGATGTGTAGGTTGAGCAATTTGAGCACGGAGAATCCTTTCCCGATCAACTTCCTTCTCATGAGGCTTCAAGTAATCGTACAACAATCCATATGTAGAATGATGCATATTCTTCGCTTGACGGAGAAAAATGACATACTTCTCCCATTCAGGACCAAGACTACTCAGGAACTTAGTATTCACTGCAATTCTTGGCATGATGATGTTGTGTTTATCCAAATCATTGATGATGTCTGAAAATCGATGATGATAAGACTCTAGTGTCTCTCCAGGTTCAATCATGAAGTGTTCATAAGCCAAGTAAATTTTGGATTCCAAATCCTCCTGATTGAGTACTGATCCTTCCATAAGGAGATGAATATGGTCCCACATTTCCTTTGCAGTCTTTTGAGCATCAACACTTCGAAGAATTGGGTTAGGTAATCCTAAAAGGATATATTGCATTGCAAGCTCATCAGCTTCATATTGTAGAAGTTCAGTTGGATTTAGATCTGCAACAGTAGCAATGTTTGTTTGTTCATCTCTTGGTGGAATAGCAGTAGGATCTCCGGGTACAATGACAGTAGGCATCTCAAATGGACCTTCCAAGATAACCTTCTTTAAGAACTTTCCATGTGGCTTCTTCAGATCACAAAACCTAAAGAACCTTATCACCCATTGATTGTAGTTTCCTGGAGGAGCATTGGAGGTCTATCAAGTGATCCAGCCTCATGAATTGATTGTTGGCTGCTTAAAGCTTCACACATCTTTGCAAACCAAGTGGGTTCCTTCATAGTGTTCCTTGATGGATGTTGATTGAAGTCATTTGTGTAGGGTTGAACTTGAAGACTTGGCGGTGTTTGAACCATTTGTGGTGGGGGAATTGCACCAAGTTGTGGAGTATGTTGTTGATTAAATTGTTGTTGATAAATTGCTTGTTGTTGATTCCATTGTTGATGTTGTGGACTTAGTTATTGTTGTCGTTGAGAATAAGTGTAAGGGAAATAGTTAGAGTATGGTGGTTGAGACATGTTGAAAACTTGTGTTGGTAAAAATGGATCTTTGTAGTCGAATGAACCTTTGATGAAGAAGTATCCTTAGGCGTAGAAATCACAATAGCCAAGTAGCACTTATGCGTAAAAACACCAAAGTTACGCGTAACAATAAGGAGTTACGCGTAGTTTTAGCTTACGCGTAAGTAGGGGAGACAAAAGTTAATCGTAGAAAGTTAGGCGTAGGATTATCTTATGCGTAAGACTATGCTTAGGCGTAAGAAAAATCTTATGCGTAGGATTTCTATCTTTTACACTTCACAGTGCAAAAGATATCCAAAGTTGACGTATTTTCAGGCTTATCCAAGCAAGAAAACACGGAGTAAACCACGAAAATGAAGATCAAACCAAGGAAAGACTTATGCGTAGTTTTAGGGTTTCACTATGCGTAGGTTTACTCGTAAATTTGATTATGCTCAAAGATGTTTCTAAACCAGTTTTTGTGTGATGAAATAGCTTCAAGATCACCAAATAACACAAAAATGTGAAATTTGATGAACCAAACCTTCTAAAACAGCTACACCCACGAATAAAAACTAGTTCAAAAACAATGATCCACACATAAAGTTCCAAACTTTTTGCCAAAAACAGTAAGTTTAACACCTTATAACGTTGAAAGGACAAGAATATTGGATTAAAAAGTGAAAAAAATACGTTTTTGATCAAGCCAAAAGTAGGGATACGCAAGTTAAGCGTGACACCAAAACTCACTTCAAACAATACGTTCACTCAACTATTAGGCGATTGATACCACTGTTAGGTTACTAGTTTTACAAACACAAGTAATATAGAAAGAGATAAGGCGATTGAACAAGCAAACCGAACACACAAACAATATTAAAGACGGTTATGCGTAGGTATGTGAAAAAGAGAATAACTTGAACAACCAACCTTCAAATGAAGGTTTACAAGAGTATTTATAGGAGGAAAGCTAGGGCAACACTCCCTTGGCATGTTTGGTATGATGGAATGGAAAGCAAAGAAAGAGAATGAGAAAGATTTCCTTAGTTTGGTACTACAGAGAATAGGAATGGGGAATTAAAATAGGATTCTTTGGAAACCAAATTCATTCTATAAAAAAAGAGAAGAATGATGAGAATCACCAAAATTAAACAAAACCATCCACGGTTCCATTAAACTTGAGAATCAAAAAGATATGAAAAAGAGGGGAACAAATCATGTAAATGGCACATGCTACTCATTTTAGGGTAAAAATTAAAAACCCTAACATACTTTTCTCTCTAGTTTCATGTTCATCATCAAAAAACTTCATTTTGAATTCTTTCAAACTACCTTCATCCACTTAACCTGTGTTTCAATTCAACAAATTCAATCATATATTTAACTATTTTGATCTTCGATTTTCAGATAAAATTTTAAATTCTTTTGTTCTCATATTGCTGTTTCGATCTTGCATTTCTGTCCAATGCTATCAATACAAGACCATGTAAATTATACTTGTTATTTGGCTAACGTATTTCAAATAAATTGCACATATTGAATTATATAAAGAAAAGGAAAATGGCACATAATGAATCATATGAAGAAAAGGCTGCCATTGATGATTGTGATGAAGATAGGGACATGATAACATGGACTTGAACAAAATTACATATATAATAAATAAATCAATACATTGTAGTGTTATTTTACCATTTCATAATTTACTTTTTACTTATTTTAAATAAAGGAATTAATTTATGTCATATTTTCCAACCCTCATTCTTTGTTTATATCAAACACCGGAATACATGTTCTTTCTTTTGGACCATTCTCTTTCTTGCTAATTCCATTCTCAGATGTGTTTCCATTCTTTGTCATTCACTCGTACCAAACATCCCCCTAGTTTCCATCCTTTCTTTAATGGGCTTGGGCCTAAGCTCATGGGCCTTCTACATAAGTTTAAGGCTAATGACAAACATAAAGGCCATAATAAAGCTAACTATTACATATTAATTACTAACACTTGATTATGGTTTAGGAGTGATTCCAACAACAAGTTTTAAAACAAAAGATAATGCTTGATTCTGTCTACAAAAACTATGAAGATTACATACTCAAAGAATTTGAGTATGTTACTCCACAAGGGGAACACAAGTCAGTAATGGCTTGGGTTCCTAAAAGACACTAACTCTTTTATCTTTGTGCAGGGAAACCTAGAGGATGAGCTTAAAGATCATCTTATTGTGGATAGTGGTTGCTCTGGAAGCATGACAGGAGACAAGGAGATTCTGTCAGATTTTAGATCTATTTGTGGAGGAAGAGTTGCATTTGGGAATGATCCCAATGGAGGTAGAATAACTGGAAAAGGAACCATCAAGACAGGGAGCATAGATTTTGAGAATGTTAGATATGTGAAGGAGCTCAAGTTCAACTTATTGTCAGTATCTCAAATCTGTGATAAAAAGCATCATGTGTTATTCACTGACACAGAATGTCTCATCCTTTCCCCTGAGTTCAAGCCTGTTGATGATAGCTTGGTAGTACTTAGAGTACCAAGAACAAATGATGTGTACAGTATGGATATGAAGAGTCTTCACTCTTCTGGAAGAGCTACATGTTTAGTGGCAAAAGCAACATCTGAAGAAGCACATCAGTGGCATAGAAGATTGGGCCATGTGAATTTCAAAAATATCAACAAACTGGTCAAGGGAAATTTAGTTAGAGGTTTACCTTCAAAGACTTACAAGAATGATCACTCCTGTTTGGCATGCAAGAAGGGTAAACAACACAAAGCTTCATGTAAGAAGCTTGAGGAAAGGACTGTTAGAGAACCATTGGAGCTGTTACATATGGATTTATTTAGACCTGTTGCAATTGCAAGCCTTAACAAGAAAAAGTATTGCTTGGTTGTGACAGATGATTGCAGTAGATTAAGTTGGGTATTTTTCTTAGGATTTAAAGATGATACTTTTGATGCTATCCATACTCTTATAATAGCACTTGAAAACCAACTGAGACTCAAGGTTAGAGGTATTAGATGTGATAATGGAACTGAATTCAAGAACAAACTTATGGATGAGTTTTGTGCTAACAAAGGGATCAAGAGGGAGTTCAGCATTGCAAGAACACCACAACAGAATGGTGTTGCAGAGAGAAAGAATAGGACTTTGATTGAAGCAGCCAGAACTATGCTTGCAGATTCTCTTTTACCTATTCAATTCTGGGCTGAAGCTGTAAGTACTGCTTGCTATGTGCTTAACAGAGTATCAGTCACAAAACCCCAGATGAAGACACCTTATGAGTTGCTGATGGGAATTAAACCCAACATACAATTTCTGAAGCTTTTTGGATGTCCTCTCACTATTCTAAATACTATTGATAATTTGGGCAAGTTTGATGGCAAGTAAGAAGAAGGTTATCTATTAGGGTACTGCACCAATAGCAAATGCTTTAGAGTGTACAACAGAGTCACTAAGAAGGTTCAAGATTGTCTTCATGTTGAATTTTTAGAAGATCAAGACAATCAGAAGGGTAAAGGTTCTGATTGGATGTTTGATCTAGAAGTTTTGACTCCTTCTATGAACTATGTATTTGTTAGAGAAGAAAATCAACATGTACACAATGAAGAAGATTTACAGTATGTTGTTCATGGAGTCCATATTAGACCTGATGTTGTTCCTGATGAAGAACCAATATCTGTTGAACTAAAGAAAAGTACTGATGCACCAAAATCCTCATTTTCTGCTGAGGATCAATCTATTCAAGATGAACTAAGTCAGATGCTTCTTCAAGATGTCTTAGCACATTCTTATACTGATGACCAAAGAAGAGCTTATGAAGAAGCAAAGAAAAAGACCAAAACTGCAGAATATTCTCACAGTACTTTGGACATTACTTTTGACCAAAATACTGCTGCACCAGTTTCCAGCACTTTGGATGATTTGGATGATCCTACTATGCCTGTCTTAGAAGATACTGATGATGAGTTTGAAGATGAAGGTATTTTCTCAGATTCCAATGCAGATGCTGATTTCACTAATTTGGATGATACTTATGGAGTTCCCCAGTGTCCAAACTTAAGAATTCATAAGAATCATCCTACTGATCAAATCATTGGTCCTTCTATTTCTGGAGTGATGACAAGACACAAAGCTAAGAGTTTTACTAAACCTCATAATGCTTTACTTAGGTTTGTTTATAAATAAAACATGATGAATGATAAGGACCATCAAACATGCCTGTTTACTTGCTTTATCTCTCAAGAGGAACCCAAGAATATTGCTCAAGCATTGACTAAAGAAAGTTGGGTTGAAGCTATGCAAGAAGAACTGCTACAATTCAAACTTCAAGAAGTTTGGGTACTATGTGATCTACCTGATGGTAAGAAGGTAATTGGTACAAGATGGGTGTTCAGAGTCAAGAGGGATGAAAGAGGGAATGTCATCAAGAACAAGGCAAGGTTAGTTGCACAAGGCTACAGACAAGAAGAAGGAGTGGATTATGATGAAGTATTTGCTCCTGTAGCACGGATTGAAGCAATTCGAATCTTTCTTGCTGTTGCATCCTATATGGGATTTCAGGTTTATCAAATGGATGTCAAGAATGCCTTTTTATATGGAAGATTATAGAGGAGGTATATGTTAAACAATCTGAATGCAGTGAAGAGAATTTTTAGTTATTTGAAACAGCAACCTAAGTTGGGGTTGTGGTATCCCAAGGATTCACCTTTTCACTTGGAAGCTTTTTCAGATAGTGATTATGCAGGTGATAATTATGATAGAAGATCAACAACAGGTGGATGCCAATATCTTGGAAGAAGATTAGTCTCATGGCAATGCAAGAAACAGACTATTGCAGTAACATCCTCTACTGAAGCAGAATATGTGGCTGCTGCAAGCTGTTGTAGACAAGTTTTATAGATACAGAATCAACTATTGGACTATGGGTTCAATTTCAAGAATACTCCTATCAATATTGATAATGAGAGTACAATCTGTATTGTGAAGAATCCAGTTTATCATTCCAAGACCAAGCATATTCAGATTAGGCATCACTTCATCAGAGATTGTTATGAGCACAGGCTTATTAATGTGGTAAAGGTTCACACGGATGATAATGTAGCTGACTTACTCACCAAAGGCTTTGATGTTTCAAGATTTAATCACTTAGTGGTAAGCATTGGCATGATTAACTACTGACCTACATTTAAGGGGAGGACTATCTAGTGTTAGTATAGTCCTATGCATTGTTTGAGGGGAGGATATTCACGTTTTGCTATTGAAAAGAGTAGAATGGGAAAGTACTGTCTATTGATTTTATGAAAGTACTGCTCGGAAAGTACTGCTTTTTGGAAGTACTGCACACGTGTTGTATTAAAGTACTGTTCTAACGGTAATATTGAGGGGTAACTACTACTAACGGTAACTTTGTTATTAAGGGTTGTGATTTTTTAAATCTCACCTATAACTAAGTACTCTCCGAATTTCCCTCTCATATTGATAACTTATAATCTTTTCTATATCTCTCTCTCTCTTTCTCCCATATTATTCGCTATCTCACTTTCGTAATACAGTTTTAAAACACAACATGGTGGCGAATTTAGACAAGACTGAAGCTAATGTTATCTTTCATGATATCATTGATTTTCTAACTGGGTCACCGATTAGTTATGCGCTTTTAGTAGAACCAGATATTATTGAGCCCTGGATTCAACAATTTTGGGCAACTGCTAGGGTTCATATGGAGAATGATGATTCATATATACAAGCAACAGTTGCTGGGAGAACTGTGCAAGTTACTGAAGCCTCTATTCGTGAAGACTTATTATTTGGTGATGAAGAAGGGGCTGTTCGTTTTGATAAGCAACTGATTTGGGATACATTTAGCAACATTGGTTATGAAGGGTCTTTAACTGAACAAACATTCAGGAAACATTTATTTTGTCCTCAATGGAAGTATTTAGTTCATGTACTACTTCATTGTATTAGTGCTAAGAGTACATCATGGGAGCAATTTGGGTCTAACATAGCATCTGCTATAGTGGGATTAGCTACAGATCGAATTTTCAATTTTTCAAGGCTGATTCTAGATGGAATGCTCTCACACATCTCTCATGGTTCAAGATGGTTGATGTATCCAAGGTTTATTCAAGTATTCCTTAACAAACAACTTGTTGATGTACCTAAGCCTACTGATTTATTACCTGTTGTGGTGCAACCGCCCAAAATCTTTACCTTTATGGCAAGGAAAAGTGATTTATTCACTAGCAGGGAAACTCCATTGACTACTTCCATGATGGAGATTGTTCAAGCTATTAGAGATGAGGCTGCAGCAAGTGATGAAAGAGAAGGTACTGCTTCTGAAGGTACTGCTTCTCAAAGTGCTGCATCTTAAGAAACTTCAACACAAGGTACTGCTTCGCATGATTCTGATGTTAATGAAGGTACTGAAGTTTCTCCCACCTCATCCCATCATTCTACTCCTCCTATGGCATCACCAGCACCAGATGTTCTTATGTTATCATCATCTTCTGGAGGAGATACTGTTCCTATACCACCATAACGATTAGTGTTAGATAATTATACTCTGATAAGGGCGATGGTCAGATTGCAGAAATCTTTTGATAAACAGGCTACTCAGATTAAGAAGTTGAAGCTTAAGTTTAGACGATTGAAGAACTTTGTATGGCCTTTGGTTACTCATCACAGGTTATGGGTTAAAGCTGAAAAGAAGAAGCGAAGGCATTTACAGAAGACCACCAAAGGCAAAAAGGTTAAACAACATTCTTCTGTCCAATTGGGGAGGAATCAGGATGAACAGAATTTGAAAGAAGATGCTGAATTTCATGAAGAAAAGGAGAATGAACCTCAAGGTACAGAAGAACAAGTTAACATTGAAAGTACTGAGGAAGAAAGAATTAAGGTTCAAAGTACTGATGATCAAGGTACTGAAGATCAAAGTACAGTTTTTCAACAACAAGGAACCTATAGGCAGGAATTGATTACTCCAAGGGTTTTAGATTTTGAAGAGGAAGCTGGTCCTTCAATTGTGTTACATGAAGAAGAAGCTGGTCCTTCAACAGTTATACCAGAAAAGGAAGCTGATACACCTAAACCTATACATACAGCAAGTGATGATGAAACCATTGCTGAAATCTTGCATGATTTATCAAAGCCAAGGGGAGTTAGTATTCCAGGAGTTCAAGAAGAGGAACAACCAAGAGTTTCTCAAGTTGTTATTGATCCAAAAGATAAAGGTAAGGGCAAGTTGGTAGAGACTAAGAAGAAAAAGAAACCTACTTTAGCACAGATAAGAGCTGCTCAAGTGGCTATGAATGAGGAAGCAACTATTGAATGCTGAAGTTGATAAAGAAGAAGCTATGAATGAAGAAGCAGCTAGGAAATTACAAGAACAATTGAATGCTGAAGCTGTTATACCATCACCTCTTCCTATTTCTTCTCTACCAAGAAGACCAAATCTTGCTAAGGAAAGGAATGCAATGATGGCTTATCTGAAAGGTCGAGGATATGTTGGTTTGAACAAGTTGAATTATGTTAATATGAAAGAATTGTATGATGCTGTCAGAGAAGATTATCAGAAACAAGTTGATAATATTAAAGATTTTAAAGATGATGATGCTTGCAAAGAAGAAGAAAGAAAAGGAAGTTTAAAAAGAAAAAGAATAACTGGAGTTAAAGATCAACAGTCATTAAAGAAAGTTGAGTTAAGGTCTGATACTGATGATGAACTGAAGAATTACTTAAGGATTGTAGAATTTGAGTATTCTAAAGATGATGATGAAATGAAGATGAACAAATCTCAAATACTCACTTTTGAAGTTGTGGAGTCAAAGGATGGAAGTTATCTGATGTTTCATAGAGAAGATGAAAGTTTCAGAACATTCAACATGTTATGGGATCTATTGCACATAATAGATAGGGTGGATTTATTTCATTTATATCATTTAGTGCGAGATTATTTTGAACATGATACATTAGAAGGAGTTGGTTTAGTCTTACTTGGGGATCTCACAACTGTTTGGGAAACTAAAGAAACAAGTACTGCTGAGATTTGGAAGAACCAAGAAGCTTGGGAGATTGTTAGCTGGAGATTCTTTGAAGAATCTGGAGTACATGTTCTAGAGCTAGAAGATGGGACAATGATTCACATGTTAGCAGATAGAAGATATCCTCTTACAGCAGAACTTATGAGGAGAATGCTAGAAAATGGAATGGAAGTTGAAGAAGATAATGAAATTGCTCTAATGGTTATCAAATTGTTTATCAGATGGACTACTATGGCTGATGATGATGAATAACTGGTATGAATTTTAATTGAATAAATTTTTTGAATTATCAGTACTTTATTCAAAGTACTGCTGATCAAACAGTACTTTCATCAAAGTACTACTTGCAGCTTTAAACCAGGTAATGATTTTTGAAAAACTTTTGTTAAGTGACAAATATGTTGAAACAAAGGTTAAAAGAAATAAATGGTTTTTTAGATGGTAACATCAATAGGTTATCAATCCACCATGGTTACAAAAGGATTGACTAATCCATGAGCAAACGGCTCTGGTAAAGATATCTCAAATCCGTTTTTAGTTGACAACTTGCTAATAAGTTGTATGGTAATCAACTCACCATATCAGTAAATGTCAAGAGTTGGCTAGCCCACAAGAAAATGGCTTGTGGTAAAGGCTGTGGAAAAACCATTATATGGTAATTAGTTCACCATAGATGAAAGAACTAACTAGTCCAAAATGGTACAGCTTTTGGTAAAGACAAATCAAATCTGTTGATAGCTGATAATTTGCTAAAAATCATATGGTTATCAGTGTACCATGATCTTACACATCAAAACATTTGGCTACTCCAGAGTTAATGGCTTTGGTAAAGAGACATTAAATCCATTAAATTTTCAATGATTCAGCTCTCACAGGAGTTTACACACCTGGAAGTGATGAGAATAGATTGCAACTTAAACTGAATTAATGTACAAATTGTCATATGTTGTTGTGTTGCTGAAAAGATGGAGTTTGCTGAATGATGCTGTAAAGAAATTTTTTTTAAGAATACTTTGATAATAATGATATAAGCACAGATTTTACAAAGATACAATCCAAAGACAAAGACAAAATCTTTCCTTGAAGATGGAGCTGTTAAAGATAAATTTACAAAGGAACTTGAAGTCAAGCAAGTAGAATTCAAGTTAGGGGAGGATTGTTGGGATATGAAAGTGCTGAAGAATGTTAAAGTACTGAAGATTGACAAAGTACTAAAAAAGTCAAAGTACTGCTAAAGATAAAGTCAAAGTACTGATGTCGAAGTCAAAGTACTGCAAAGCTAAAGAACTGTTATATTCGTTTATGGAAAGCCTTGTTTATTCTATGTTTAGATTACTTGTCGTCCAAGGATACAAATTTTAAATCGATTAGAGTTATCCTTGAGCCTATAAAAGGACCCCTAGATTGGTATTAGAAGTACGAGTTTTAGAGAAGAGTTTTAGTATTCATAAAGTACGATTATTATTAGTGTTTTAGAGTTGTTGAAGAATCTGCATAACAAGCAGATTTAGAGTTATTAATAAAATTTAAAGTTATTTTCTTCTTAGATTTGTTAAGTAAATTCCGCGTACTTAATAAAGATTACTCGGTGTTTCATTGTTAATAACTTAGGATTTATCCGAGGTTATTAAACCTTAACAAGCTATTTAAGTTAGTTTGGTTAGAGTACATCGATCCAATAGTTTATGTTCATGTTTCAGTTGTTCTATTTGAGACAACAAAGCATTCTTGGAGGCGGCTAGATCATGTATCTGTCGTTCTAATGATTTTTCGTTTTGATGAGATTTAGCAAAAGCGACTTCAAAACCTTCTTCACGTTTTTCTTGAGTTTTAAAAAAATTTATTTGTCGAATTAAGCATTCAATATCCCTAATTAACAGTGCATTTTTCTCTTTTAATTTCGTGCAAATTTCCAAACGAGAGTGTTGGTCTTTAATTAAGGTCAGGAGCTCAATTTCTCTATTAGACAGAAGCTCATCTTGTTCAACGTGAGTCTCATCATGATCATTATTTAGATCCTCAAATATAACCACGGAGTCAACTTGATTATCAGTATTAACCAAAAGGTTATCTTGATCGTCAAATATAACTACTGGATCTATTTGATAATCATCGGAATGAGATGTGGATGGCTCATGTTGAACACTTTGATCCTTGCCAGATGGAGAAATTGGCGGGGATGTCAGATCAGGGATGAGTATATTTTGTTCCGGTACCTGAGACAAGCCATTAGTGTCATACACTGGGCCTGTGTCACTCATGTGTAGAGCTTGCATTTGTGCCATCAACATCACTGCTGCATTAGCCTGCAAGTCCTCCATATCATCATCAGAATCTGCATCTGCCATAAAGCTCTGTTCCTTGTTGGTAAGAGTTCCACCAGCTTCATCCTTAAGAGCCAAGAGCAACGCCTCTTTGTGATAAGCACTGCTTCTTGTCCTAGGCTTAGGACATGAATTAGCCAGGTGACCCTTCTCATTGCTGTTATAACAACGAAGACCATTAACCCCATTCTAAGCATTCACCTGTTCAACCACTTGACCCCTTTGTTGTTGCGGAGCACCCATGTTATTCCTTCCAATAGCATTAAACCCTTAACCACCTCCCATCTGACGACCATAACCACGGTTCTGAACTTCAACGCGTCCATTGTTCACAACAGCTTGATTCCTTATGTTGGATGAAGAACGAATGCGATTGTTGGATTTTTTTGTATACTGACCGAAGGCTTTAGCAATCATAACAAATCCTTGTTGCAATTCATCGAAAGCAGCAAAGTCCTCATCAGCTTCACTGTAAAGTGCTTGAGCATTGTTGTTGTTGTATGGAACCAATTGAGTTTGTTGCTGTGACTGATCATATGGTGTGATGGTTGCAGTTGGTTGAGGAGCGGGTTGAGGAGCTGTTTGAGGAAGAAGATTAGTTTGAGCCCACAAAGCAAGTTGTTGATTATCTGGAATTGACTGTGAAGCCGGGAGTCCACGGATAGTCCTTTCTTTGTCAACTTCTTTTTGGTGAGGCTTCAAATAGTCATACAACAATCCGTATGTAGCATGATGAAGATTCTTAGCTTGACGGAGAAAAATGACATACTTCTCCCATTCCGGACCAAGACTACTTAGCAACTTAGTGTTGACAGCAATTCGTGGCATGATGATGTTGTGTTTGTCCAAATCATTAATGATGTCTGAAAAGCGATGATGATAGGACTCTAACGTCTCTCCTGGTTCAATCATGAAGTGTTCATAAGCCAAGTAGATTTTGGATTCCATGTCTTCCTGATTGAGTGATGTGCCTTCCATTAGAAGATGAATATGTTCCCACATTGCTTTAGCTGTCTTTTGAGCACCAACACTTCGAAGGATCGGATTGGGTAGTCCCAAAAGGATGTATTGCATTGCTAGCTCATCGGCTTCAAAGTGTAGAAGTTCATCACCAGTGAGGTCTGAGATAGTTGCAATGTTGGTGACAGCATCTCTTGGTGGATTGGCATCTGGATCTGCGGGTGTTATAACAGTAGGCATCTGAAATGGACCTTCCATAATGACCTTCTTTAAGAACTTTCCATGTGGCTTCTTTAGATCACAAAAGCTAAAGAACCTTATCACCCATTGATCATAATTACCGGGAGTGAGCATTGGAGGTCTATCAAGTGAGCCAGCTTCATGAACTGATTGTTGGCTACTTAAGGCTTCACACATCTTGCCAAACCATGTTGGTTCCTTCATAGTACTCCTGGATGGATGTTGATTGTAGAAGTTTGTGTAAGGTTGTACTTGAAGACTAGGTGGTGGTTGAACCATTTGTGGTGGTGGAATTGCTCCAAGTTGTGGAGTATATTGTTGATTAAATTGTTGTTGATAAATTTGTTGTTGATGATTAAATTGTTGATGTTGTGGACTTAGTTGTTGTTGTTGTTGTTGATGATGATAAGTGTAAGGAAATTAGTTAGAGTATGGTGGTTGTGACATGTTGAAAACTTGTGTTGTTAAATGGATCTTTGTAGTCGAATGAACCGTTGTTGATGAAGTATCCTTAGACGTAGAAATCACAGAAAAGCAAAGTACCACTTATGCGTAAAAACACCAAAGATATGCGTAACAGCAAATAGTTACGCGTAGGATTAGCTTACGCGTAAGAAAGGAGAAAAACATGAAAGTTATGCGTAAACAGAAAGTTAAGCGTAGAAAACTTAGGCGTAGGATTACCTTATGCGCAAGATAGAGCTTAGGCGTAAGAAGAATCATATGCGTAATGAGTTATACGCGTAAGCTTAAGCTTATGCGTAAATTTAGGGTTTTACCCAAAAGATATCGAAAGTCGAAGTATTTTCAGGCTTATCCAAGCAAGAAAAACACTGAGTAATCCACGAAACTGAAGATCAAACCAAGGAAAAGTTACGAGTAAGATTAGGGTTTTACTTACGCGTAGAAATTAGCCAAAAGTGATTTCTACCAACTGATGTTTCCAAACGAGATTTTTGTGATGAAATAGCTTCAATATCACCAAAATAACACAAAAGTATGAAACTTGATGATCCAAGGCTTTAAAACACGTTATGCGTAGAACTACTACCACGTACAAAACCAAGTTTAAAAACAATGATCCACACGTAAAGTTTGAAACTTTTTGCCAAAAACAGATATTTTAACACCTAAGAACGTTGAAAGTACAAGAATCTTGGATTGAAAAGTGTAAAAAATGAGTTTTTAAGCGTGACAAAGTGATAAGCTCTTTTACGCGTAAGACCACAAAGTTAAGTTCAAAAACCAAAGATGTTCGCCCAACTATTTGGCGAATGATACCACTGTTAGGTCACCATATTAGTAACACAAGCATCAATATAAGAAATAGAGAAGAGAAAGGATCGGATGAACAAGACAAACACTTATGCGTATGAAATAAAAAGAGTTATGCGTATGAAGTGAAATGAATTGAACAACCAACCCTCAAGTGAGGGTATTACAAAGGTATTTGTAGGAGAGAGAGCTAGGGCAACACTCCTAGTCCCTTCCTTTCCTTATTGGACTTGGGCCAAGGCTTATGGGCCTTCTACATAAGCCTTAGCTTAATAACAAACATAAAGGCCTAATTAAGCTAACTATTACATATTAATTATTAACACTTGAATTCTAGTTTAGGAGTGATTCCAACAAGATGGAAGTTGGGTATATTGTAGAAAGAATAGCTATTTGATAAGAAGAGTTTGTACCATAAAATGTGGATTGCTCTACTGGTTGAGGCACATGTATGTAAACCTGAGTTTGAATCTTGCGAGTGACAATTTTTTTTTAAAATATGTAGTCGGATGTTGTGCCATGTAAGCATTTTCATGTCATCATAGATGCTCTATGTCATCATTATAATGCCATGTAAGCATTAGTGACATGTCATGCTTAGTCTCATATATATGTATAGATAGATTCTCATTATTGACCAAAAACTAGTGACAATTGTATGCTTGTTCACGAGCTTAAAAATAGTGATGAAACTAATGCGTGGTCATTTGGAAAGAAAGAAACACGCGTGTGTTTAAAAGGAAAGCTTCAAGCCTAAACAAAATTGTGCAAGCTATTCAACTTAAAAGCTTCGAGTGGATTGTGAGAAGATCCGGAAAGAAAAGTGTGATGAATTGGCAACAATGGCTTTTTTTATCCGGTTAAATGTCAGGTGTGAAACTATATACAGCTTAATATTTTTGGTGTGCAGTCAGTTTGGATTGGCATTTTTATGTCTCTACAATTTTAAGGTTGTGAGGCTGTGGGTCTACAATTTTTCTGCAGCAGCATAATCTGCTTATTTGTTACTTTCAGTGCATTTTTATGGATGTGTAAGTTTATGGGTCTGCAATTGTGGCTGGTTTATGTGGGTCTACAACTATCTAAGGTTCCCTATATGTTCCTTCGTGTGGCAGTGTTTGGTTGGTGCAATTCATACATGTGGTCAGTTGGCAATTAATTAGTCTAGCATTCTAGTATTGGTTTGTCTTAGATATCTTTGTCTTGTGTCAAAGTGCTTCTGTTTTGTTTTTGTAATATGTAATACGAGTTTGCTATTTGGGTCCCTATTTTTAACCATCTTGATTATGTAGTGGATGTCATTGTTTGTAATTGTTTGTTTGGTTTTAATATATTGCCCTTCAAGAAAGAAAAAAAATACGTGGTCACTAAGTGGTCAAAAACTTGTGAAGTGACCAATTTGGGTTATTATTAGTAATCGTTTGAAGGCACAAAAAGCCTAAAGGAGGAACACATTTTAGGAGGCACAAAAAGCCTAAAGGAGCAACACATTTGTTGGTGTCAGTTGCCCAGCAGCAGGGTAAAGATAATCAATAACTGTTCAGCAGAAACAACAAAGGGTCAGCAGTAACAGATACCACTTGGTGGTTACCGGATATCACTTGGAATCGTGTGATCACTTTCCAAAGTAAACTATTTGACCCTAATGCCTGGGTATCACGAATATCTACTTGGGATAAGACCAAATGCAGTTAGAGAATTAGGCACAATTCTATAACCCTTTCGCTAATAAGTGTTTAGTGTTTTCTGTGTCTTCTTCATGCATGATCAGATCTCCTATTTATAGGAGGTTACTCTTGAGCTATTCCAATGGAATTATGAGTATTAATCGGCCCATTAATAGCCTCATAATTATCCCCATTATAGCCGTTAGTGGTTACATGACCAATTAAACGTGGTCATAAAGAAGTTGTAACTGCCATTTAGCAGTACTTTCCATAAGCAGTACTTTCCACTAGCAGTACTTTCCACTAGCAGTACTTTCACTTGCAGTGGAAGTACAGCCTATCAGTGGAAACACAGCTTATCAGTACTTTCATAGCACTATCAGTGGATACACCACTTCAGTGGAAACACTGCCTATCAGTGGAAACACTGCTTATCAGTGGAAACTACAAGCAGTACTTTCCATAAGCAGTACTTTCACCAAGCAGTACTTTCACCAGTACTACCAATACAAACCACTATAAGAGTCAGGGTGTTCATGGACCTTATGGGTGTACACTCCGTACCTCCTAACCCATTACAAGGTGTGAACTAATCCCACAAGTGCACTAAATTTTCCAACAATCCTCCCCAAATTTAGTTCACTTCCTTTGCATGAAAAATAAACATCAATCAAAACATGTGCATAAACGAAAATGTCCTGAGGATTGAATTTTCATCTTAGTAAATTACACGTTCAAATATTCGAGAATCAGGGTGTTCTAAGAATTGAACCCTTCAACCCATTTGAATACCTGAAGATAAAATACACACAAGTTTTCAAACACTTGTTGGGATATGAAAGTGCTGAAGATATCAAAGTACTGAAGATATGAAAGTACTGTAAGCTGCAAAGTACTGGAAGAAGTCAAATAGTCAAAGTACTGCTAAAGATAAAGTCAAAGTACTGCAAGGTGAAATCAAAGTACTGCTAGGACAGAAGAACTGTTATATTAGTTTATGGAAAGTATTGTATTCCATGTTTAGATTACTTGTCGTACAAGGTTATCAATTGTAAACCGACTAGGATATCCTTGAGCCTATAAAAGGATTCCTAGATTGGCATTAGAGGTACGATTTCAGAAAAAGAGTTTTAGAGTTTACGAATTAAGAGTTTAGAGAAAAGTTCGAATATCTTAGAGTTGTATTAGAGTATCTGCATAATAAGCAGATTTAGAGTTTGTTAATAAAGTTTTCTTCTTAGCTTTGTTAAGTAAATTCCGCGTACTTAATAAAGATTGCTCAGTGTTTCTTTGTTAATAACTTAGGATTTATCCGAGGTTATTAAACCTTAACAAGCTAGTTTAGTTTGATTAAAGTATATCGATCCAACAAGTGGTATCAGAGCTTGTGTGGAAACTCTGACTAGGAAGAAACCCTACAATTTTCAAGATGTCGACTGAAGCAGTTCCACAACCCTCAATCACCTCACTCAGAATTCCAATTATCAAGAAGGGAGAATATGATCTCTGGTGCATGAAAATGAGGCAGTATATTGCCATTACAGACCATGCTCTGTGGAATGTAATTGTGAATGGGAATGAAGTTCCTCAAGAACCCATTCAAGTTGCTGGACAACCTTTAGCACCAAAGGCAGTTTTACCAGTAGCAACCCTAAGGAATCAAGAGAAGGCTCTTAATATTCTCTTATCTGCCATTCCAAATGGTCATCTTCTCAAATTTCATGATGCTAAAGATGCTAAGCAGCTCTGGGCTGCTCTCAAGACCAGATTTGGAGGGAATGAAGCCTCTAAGAAGATGCACAGAAACTTGCTGAAACAACAGTTTGAAACATTCACAGTAGGAGAAAGAGAGAGTCTTGATGCTGCATATGATAGGTTTCAGAATCTCCTCAACATGTTGGAACTATACAAGGCTCAAGTATCAGTTGAGGATGCTAATTTGAAGTTTCTAAGGAGTTTGCCATCTACATGGCATGTGATCGCTACAATGATCAGAGGACAACAAGGACTGGATGTTATGGACTTTGATGATCTTTATCATCAATTGAAGGTGTATGAACATGAGATGAGTGGTCAACCAAATTCTAAATCTCACAGTATTGCTTTTCTATCATCTGAAAAGAAGAGCAGTACTTCCAAAAGTACTGCTTCTCCTCAAAGTACTGTTTCTCAAAGTACTGATGTTTACAATCCCCCATCATATACTCAGCAGGCCCCACCATCAACCACTTTGAACTCAGATGAAGTTGTGTGCTCCTTCTTTGCACAACAAGCAAGCTTACCTGTCACTTATGAAGAGGATCTAGCACAGATTGAAGAAGATGCACTTGAGGAAATTGATATCAGGTGGCAAGTTGCTTTGATCACTGCAAGAATTAAAAAGTACATGAAGAAGACAGGCAAAAACATTGATTTCAAACCAAAACAAGGAATAACTTTTGACAAATCTAAAATTGAATGCTTCAATTGTCAAAAGACTGGTCACTTTGCAAGGGAGTGCAGGTTTGCTAAGTATCAAGCAAACAGAGCATCTGAGAAGCCTAAACTTGAGCTCAAGGAAATTCCAATAACTGAAACAAAGGCGTTGGTTGCTCAAGAGAAGTTATCAGAAGTGGACTGGAGTGAAGAGTTTGATGATGAACCAGTGACTTACTGTATGGTAGCAGTGGAAGATGCAGTTGAAGACACAGTGGAAGCATTGGACTGGAGCACTGCTTTTGATGAAGAATCTGAACATGCTGTTTTGAAATCTGATGATGGCTTTGGAGGCTTTGATTGGAGCAAAGAAAGTGAATATGATCCTGTTCTTCTTGCTATGGTGGCTACTTCACCAACTCAGTCTCCTATCTCTGAGGTATGCTCAAACTGTTATGATTTTTATCAAAAATTACTTAACAGTTATGTAACTGAAAGAGATAATTGTATTAGGGCTAGGTCTGAGGTAGCAGGTTACCAAATCACTTTAGAGTCTATAGAAGCTAAAATCATAACACATGAAAATAATGAAATGGCTTGGGCTGAAAAGTATGAACAACAGGATTACCAGTTAAAACTCAGTGAATGGAAACTAAACTGTAAAATTGCTGAAATTGAGAAATTAACTAAGGAAAGAGATGATTTGTTAGCTAAGTTTGCTGCTTGGGGAGAGTCTGGCTTGTCCCATGTTCAGTATGTTGAAAAACAGAGAAGGGCTTATATTAGAACAGGCTTAGGATTTGGAATGGACTTTAGTAACATAGATGAAAACCAACCTAGTGATCAGGATGATGGTGAGGACATAACCACTAGTGATGATGAGCTCATTAACTATTTAGATTCATCTAGTAATGAGGGCTCAGTAAGTGAACCACCTCCTGAATATAAGAAAGACAATGGTTATCATGCTGTTCCTCATCCCATTAGTCATCACCCCTCTAGGCCTGATGTTTCTCGTTATGGAGTAGATAGTCTAGAGTTTAGGAATAAGTTAATTGCTAAATCTAGATCTGAGAAACCCAAAGAAACTGTTGAAAACAATGTTCAAATTCCAGCAGTACCTTTAAATCAAAGTACTGCTCAACAAGCAGTACCTTCTGCAAAACCTTTTCAAAACAGTACTGCTAAACCTTTTTGGGATAATTTTGGTCAAAACAAATTTTATCAGTCCTCAAGAAGGCAAAACAATTTTGGGCATAGACATAGAAGAAATCACTTTGAACATATGGGTCAAAAACTGTGTTTTGTGTGTTATAGTCCTACTCACTTAATCAAAGATTGTGATAAACACTCAGAATATCTAAGCAAGTTTTCAAGGAATAAGACTTACAATCAGAAACCTAGAGAGCACAAACCAGTTTGGACTAATTCTAATAGGGTTAATCACAGAAACTTCTCACCAGATCATAGATACCCACATCAGAGAAGACCTTCAGTATCTCACAGTACTTTCCAAAGTACTGCTCAGAGACAAGGTACTGAAAACCATACTTGGGATAGAAATTCTAGGAGAACTCATTATCAACCTAGAAGTTATCACAGTTCATATAGGGGATCTAGATCACAAGAACCTCCTGTTAAAACTGAATGGGTTAAAAGGGAAAGAACTGCTGGGAGACATACAGTACGTTCAACAAAAAGTGAATCAGATGTTTTTGTGTCAAAAGAAAATGCTAACAATCTGATGAAAGGAATTTATGTTGAAAAACCAGAGAGTTTTGAAAATCCACATGCTAAACATCAAAAGATAATTTTGGATCATAATCTGAGAGATAGTGAGAATTACATACTCAAGGAATTTGAGTTTGTAACTTCTCAAGGGGAACACAAGTCAGTAATGGCTTGGGTTCCTAAAAGTTTCTAACTCTTTTCTTTATGTGCAGGGCAACCCAGAAGAGGAGCTTAAAGATCATCTTATTGTGGATAGTGGTTGCTCTGGAAGTATGACAGGTGATAAAGAGATCCTGTCTGATTTTAGAAGTATTAGTGGAGGTAAAGTTGCATTTGGGAATGATCCCAATGGAGGAAGGATTACAGGGAAAGGAACAATTAAAGCTGGGAGAATTGATTTTGAGAATGTCAGATATGTGAAGGAGCTGAAGTTCAACTTGTTGTCAGTCTCTCAAATTTGTGATAAAAAGCATCCTGTGTTATTCACTGACACAGAATGTCTTATCCTTTCTTCTGACTTCAAACCTGTTGATGATGACTTGGTAGTACTTAGAGTACCAAGGACAAATGATGTGTACAGTTTAGACATGAAGAGTCTACATTCTTATGGAAGAGCCACATGCCTGGTGGCTAAAGCAACATCTGAAGAGGCACATCAATGGCATAGAAGATTGGGCCATGTGAATTTAAAGAACATCAACAAATTGGTCAAAGGAAATTTAGTTAGAGGTTTACCTTCAAAGACTTACAGGAATGATCAATCCTGTTTGGCATGCAAGAAGGGTAAACAACACAAAGCTTCCTGCAAGAAGCTTGATGAAAGGAATATTAGAGAACCATTGGAGCTATTACACATGGATTTATTTGGACCTGTCTCTGTGGCAAGTTTAAATAAAAAGAAGTACTGTTTGGTTGTTACTGATGATTGTAGTAGATTCAGTTGGGTTTTCTTTTTGGGCTTTAAGGATGATACCTTTGATGCTATTCAAACTCTTATAATAGCACTAGAAAACCAATTAAGACTCAAGGTTAGAGGTATTAGATGTGATAATGGAACTGAATTCAAGAACAAACCTATGGATGACTTTTGTGCAAATAAAGACATAAAAAGGGAGTTTAGTATTGCTAGAACACCACAGCAAAATGGTGTTGCAGAGAGGAAAAATAGAACCTTGATTGAAGCTGCAAGGACCATGTTAGCTGATTCTCATCTCCCTATTCAATTTTGGGCAGAAGCTGTAAGTACTGCATGTTATGTACTCAACAGGGTTTCTGTCACAAAACCACAGATGAAGACACCCTATGAATTGCTGATGGGCAATAAACCCAACATTCGTTTTATGAAGCCTTTTGGATGCCCTCTTACTATTTTGAACACCATTGATAATCTAGGGAAGTTTGATGGCAAGTCTGAAGAAGGCTACTTATTGGGATATTGCACTAACAGTAAAGGATTTAGAGTCTACAACAGAGTTACTAAGAAGATTCAAGATTGTCTTCATGTTGAGTTTTTAGAGGATCAAGACAATGAGAAAGGGAAGGGTCCTGATTGGATGTTTGATCTTGAGATTTTATCTCCTTCAATGAATTATGTACCTGTTAGAGAAGAAAATCAACCTTTGCATAATGAAGAAGATATTCAATATGTTGTTCATGATATTCATCTTAGACCTGATGCTATTCCTGATAAAGATCCTATGAGTCCAAAACAAAGTACTGATGTTCCTAAGCAAAGTACTGATTCGCCAAAACAAAGTACTGTTGCACCACAATCCTCATTATCTGCTGAGGATCAATCTATTCAAGAGGAACTTAATCAGATGCTTCTTCAAGATGTATTAGCACATTCTTACACTGATGAACAAAGGAGAGCTTATGAAGAGGCAAAGAAGAAGAACAAGACTGTCGAGTACTCTTACAGTACTTTGGACAGTACTTTCAACCAAAGTACTGCTGCACCAGTTGTCAGTACTTTAGATGATTTGGATGATCCTACCATGCCTGAGTTAGAAGAAACTGATGATGAGCTTGAAGATGAAGGTATTTTCACAAATTCCAATGAAGGTGCTGATTATACTAACTTAGATGATACATATGAAGTTCCACAGTCGCCAATCTTACGAATTCATAAGAATCATCCAACTGATCAAATCATTGGTCCTTCTACTTCTGGAGTTATGACAAGACACAAAGCTAAGGGTTTCACAAAACCTCATAATGCTTTACTTAGCTTTGTGTATAAACAAAACAGGCTAAATCATAAGGACCATCAAACCTGCTTATTTACTTGTTTCATCTCTCAAGAGGAACCCAAGAATATTGCTCAAGCTTTAACTAAAGAGAGCTGGGTCGAAGCTATGCAGGAAGAACTTCTTCAATTTAAACTTCAAGAGGTTTGGGTTTTATGTGATCTTCCAGATGGGAAGAGAGTTATTGGAACAAGATGGGTCTTTAGAGTTAAAAGAGATGAAAGAGGCAATGTTATCAAGAACAAGGCAAGGTTAGTTGCTCAGGGTTATAGACAGGAAGAAGGGGTAGATTATGATGAGGTTTTTGCTCCTGTGGCAAGGATTGAAGCTATTAGAATCTTTCTTGCTTTTGCTTCTTATATGGGTTTTCAAGTCTATCAGATGGATGTCAAGAGTGCATTTCTTTATGGCACTATTACAGAAGAGGTGTATGTGAAACAACCTCCAGGTTTTGAAGATCCTAAGCATCCAAACAAAGTCTATAAGGTGGTTAAGGCTTTATATGGTCTTCATCAGGCACCTAGAGCTTGGTATGAGAGACTCTCTACATTCTTATTACAACATGGATACAGAAGAGGAGCTATTGACAAGACTTTGTTTATCAAGAGAGATAAAAAGGATATCATGTTAGTTCAAGTGTATGTTGATGATATTATCTTTGGGGCTACCAAACAGTCTATGGTTAAGGAGTTTGAGCAGCTGATGCAGAAGGAATTTCAAATGAGTTCAATGGGAGAGTTAACATTCTTTTTAGGACTTCAGGTTAAGCAGTCCAAGGAAGGGATTTTTATTAGCCAAGACAAGTATGTTACAGATATACTTAAGAAGTTTAATTTTGCTGATATGAAGGCTGTTACTACACCTATTAAATCTATCAATTCATTGGGAAAAGATGAAGATGGACAGCCTGTTGAAGTCAAGTTATACAGATCTATGATTGGCTCTCTTATGTATCTTACTGCATCAAGGCCTGATATCATGTTTGCAGTTTGTTTATGTGCCAGATATCAAGTTTCACCAAAGATCTCTCACCTGAATGCTGTCAAAAGAATATTCTGTTATTTGAAACAACAACCTAAGTTGGGGTTGTGGTATCCTAAAGAGTCACCTTTTCACTTAGAAGCTTTTTCAGATAGTGACTATGCAGGTGATAACTATGATAGAAGATCCACAACTGGTGGATGCCAATATCTTGGAAGAAGGTTAGTTTCATGGCAATGCAAGAAGCAGACAATTGCAGCAACATCATCTACTGAAGCTGAATATGTAGCTGCTGCAAGTTGTTGTGGTCAAGTTTTGTGGATGCAGAATCAACTCTTGGATTATGGGTTCAACTTTAAGAATACTCCTATCAATATTGATAATGAGAGTACTATTTGTATTGTGAAGAATCCTGTGTATCATTCCAAGACTAAGCATATTCAGATTCGGCATCACTTTATCAGAGACTGTTATGAGCATAGGCTCATTAATGTGGTTAAAGTTCACACGGATGACAATGTAGCTGATTTACTTACCAAAGGTTTTGATGTGTCACGATTCAATCACTTGGTCGTGAGCATTGGAATGATTAACTACTAAGCTATGTTTAAGGGGAGGACTATAAGGTGTTAGATATAGTCCTGTGTATTGCTTGAGGGGAGGATGTTAGTTTATACTTAGTTTTTATGAAGGCATTTGGCAAAGTACTGTATTTCCTGAAAGTACTGCTTGGGAAAGTACTGCTTGGGAAAGTACTGCTTATATGGAAAGTACTGTTTGTCGTATTAAAGTACTGTTCCAACGGTCATATTGAAGGGTAATTGGTAATAACGGTAACTTTGTTATTTAGGCTGTGATTTTTCAAATCTCACCTATAAATAACTTCTTTCCGATTTTCCCTCTCATATTATTACTACATATCTTTTCCATACATAACTTCCAATTACCATCTCTTTATTATTCGATACAATCTTTCTATTGTGCTCACTCTTTCAACAATGGTGAATCGTTTAACTGTTTCGAAGCACAATATGGTGGCTAATTTGGATAAGACCGAGGCAAATGTGGTGTTTTATGATATCATTGATTATCTTACTGGGTCGCCTATTAGTTATGCTCTTTTAGTGGAGCCGGATATAATTGAACCATGGATTCAAGAATTTTGGGCTAATGCTAGAGATAATATGGAGGAGGATGAATACTATATTAGATCAACTGTTGCTGGTCGCACTATCAAGATCACAGAAGCCTCTATTCGTGCAGATTTATTATTTGAAGATGAAGATGGGGCTGTTAGATTTGACAAGCAATTGATTTGGGATACTTTTAGCAATCTGGGTTATGAAGGTTCTTTGACTGAACAAACTTTTAAGAAGGCCTTATTCTGTCCTCAATGGAAGTTTTTGATCCATGTCTTGCTCCATTGCATAAGTTCTAAAAGCACTTCTTGGGAGCAGTTTGGTTCAAATATTGCATCTGCAGTGGTTGGTTTAGCTACGGACGGAGTATTTAATTTTTCACGGCTTATTTTGGATGGGATGCTATCGCATATATCCTCTGGAGCACCTTGGTTGATGTACCCAAGATTTATACAGGTTTTTCTAAACAAGCAATTGGCTGATATTCCTAAACCTACTGCTTTACTACCTGTTATTGTGCAACAAGCCAAGATCTATACATTCATGGCTAGGCGCAGTGATTTGTTCAGAGGTGGAGATATTCCCTTAACTACTTCCATGATGGAAGTTGTTCAAGCTGTACGTGCTGAAGAGGATGAAGAAAGTGAAGGTACTGCTTCTGCACAGGGTACTGCTTCACAAAGTGCTGCCTCACAAGGTACTGCATCTGCAAGTACTGCTTCTCGTGAAGGTACTGCATCTTTACAGGGTGATGTTTCTCCAAGTCCTGAGGTTCAAGCAGAGATTGAGAGAACACCTACTCCATCTCCTCAACCATTTGTTTCTGGTTCAGAGGAACATTCGCAAGTTCAAGGTGATGCTCATTCTATACCTCGTGACGGTTTAACTATGGATAACTATGCTTTGACAAAGGCGCTTGCTAGGTTGAAAAAGACTGTTGAGAGACAAGCTAGAACAATTAAAAAGTTCAAGCGCAACTACTTCTGGTTAAGAAATTTTGTTAAACCCTATATTCAAGGTTTCAATTTATGGGTAAAGGAGGAGAATAAACGTCGAAAAGTACTTCGTAAGGAATTGAAAAGAAAGACGGTTCCTAAATCATCTTCTGTCAACTTGGGGAGGAATTTAGACAAAGAAAATTTGAAAGAAGATGTTATGAAGACAAAAGAATCTGAAGAAGATGTTTTGAAGAAGAAAGAAGATTTTTCTGAGGAACAAGCAGAAGTACAAGTTCAAGGTACTGATAATCAAGGTACTGATGTTCAAGGTACTGATAAACAAAGTACTGAACATCAAAGTACTGAGTTTCATGATACAACTAGGCCAGAGATTATAACACCAATAACTCCGAGGGTTTTGAATTTTGAAGAAGAAGCTGGTCCTTCTACAGTTGTTATAGAGGAAGAGGAGGAACCTAGATTTAAACCTATTCATTCACCAAGTGATGATGAATTAGTTGCTACAATTCTTGATCTGTCACAACCAAGAGGAGGTGTTACTATTAGAGAAGCACAAGAAGAAGAACAACCAAGAACTGATCAACCTGCAATTGATCCAAAAGACAAGGGAAAGGTGTTTTGGTTGAAGTTAAGAAAAAGAAGTTTACTTTGGCAGAACTTAGAGCATTTAAAGTTGCAAGGAATGAAGCTGCAGCTAGAAAAGTTCAAGAAGAGATAAATGCTAAAGATAGAGAAGAACGAGAAACTCAAGAAGCTTTGGATAGAGAAGCAGCTCAAAAGGTGCAAGATGAATTGGATGCTGAAGCTGCTGAACCTTTACAGTCTCCAACACCTGTTAGATTCATGTCTCGAAGACCTAATTTGGCTAAAGAAAGGAATGCAATGATGGCATACTTAAAAAGCAGAGGATTTAAAGGATTGCAGAAGCTAAATTATGTGGATATGAAGAGATTATATGATGCTGAGAGAGAAGCTTATAAGAAAGATGTTGCAGGCATTAAAGATTTTAGAGAAGAAGCTTTTTGGACTGAAGCTGAAAGGAAGAAAAGCTTAAAGAGAAAAAGAAAAACTGAAGCTACAGATGTTCAGTTTTCAAAGAAAGAGAAGGTTGAATTAAGATCTGAGACTAGTGATGAATTGAAGAATTATCTCAGAGTGGTAGATTTTGATTATACAGATGAAGATAATGACATGAAGATGAACAGATCAAAGATCAGTGCTTTCAAAGTTGAGAAATCTAAGAATGGAGATTACATGGTTTTTCACAAAGAAGATAAAAGTTTCAGAGTTTTTAAAAGGCTATGGGATTTGCTGCATATCATAGACAGAGTAGATCTATTCTACTTATATCATGCTGTGAAGACTTATTTTGAAGATAATCTGTTAGAAGGGATTGGATTGGTTTTTCATGGGGATCTCATAACTATGTGGGAAACTGATGAAAAGAGTACTGATGATATTTGGAAGGATCAAGAAAACTGGGAGATAGTTTGCTGGAGATTCTTTGAAGAATCTGGAGTTCATGTTTTGGAGCTAGAAAATGGAACAATGATTCACATGTTTGCAGAAAGAAGATATCCTCTTACTGTTGAGCTCATGAGAAGAATGCTAGAGCATGGATTGGAAGTAGAAGAGGCTGATGAAATTGCTTGCATGGTTATCAATTTACTTATAGACTGGACTACCATTGCTGAGAATGATCTATAACTGGTATGATTTTTGAATAAATATTTTTTGATATATCAGTACTTTTATTCAAAGTACTGCTAGTTAGACAGTATTTTCATCAACGTACTGTTTGCTGCATTAAACCAGTTAAATGAATTTTAGAAGAAACATTTTGCTAAATAATAAATATTTTCTGATATAAAGGTTGAATAAATGGTTTTTGTGATGATAACATCAATAGGTTATCAATCCACCATGGTTACAAAAGGATTGACTAATCCATGAGCAAACGGCTCTGGTAAAGATATATCAAATCCGTTTTTAGTTGACAACTTGCTAATAAGTTGGATGGTCATCAACTCACCATATCAGTAATGTGAAGAGTTGGCTAGCCCACAAGAAATGGCTTGTGGTAAAGGCAGTGGAAAAACCATTATTGGTAATTAGTTCACCATTAGATAAAAGAACTAACTAGTCCAGAAGGGTACAGCTTTTGGTAAAGACAAAACAAATCTGTTGATAGCTGGTGGTTTGCTAAAAATCATATGGTTATCAATGTACCATGGTCTTACACACCAAAACATTTGGCTACTCCAAAGATAATGGCTTTGGTAAAGAGTTCTAAATCCATTGAATTTTCAATGATTCACTTAGATGTGATGAGAATAGTATGAAACTTAAACTTAAATTATTGTACACATTGTCATATGTTGCTGTGTTGCTGAAAAGATGGAGATTGCTGAATGCTGCTGTGATGAAAACAATTCTAAGAGATACTTTGACAAAAGCACAAGATTCTACAGAGATATAATCTAAAGACTAAAGAACAATCCATTTTAAAGATGAAGCTGTTAAAGATATATTCACAAAGGAACTTGAAGTCAAGCAAGTAGAATTCAAGTTAGGGGAGGATTGTTGGGATATGAAAGTGCTGAAGATATCAAAGTACTGAAGATATGAAAGTACTGTAAGCTGCAAAGTACTGGAAGAAGTCAAATAGTCAAAGTACTGCTAAAGATAAAGTCAAAGTACTGCAAGGTGAAGTCAAAGTACTGCTAGGACAGAAGAACTGTTATATTAGTTTATGGAAAGTATTGTATTCCATGTTTAGATTACTTGTCGTACAAGGTTATCAATTGTAAACCGACTAGGATATCCTTGAGCCTATAAAAGGATTCCTAGATTGGCATTAGAGGTACGATTTCAAAAAAAGAGTTTTAGAGTTTACGAATTAAGAGTTTAGAGAAAAGTTCGAATATCTTAGAGTTGTATTAGAGTATCTGCATAATAAGCAGATTTAGAGTTTGTTAATAAAGTTTTCTTCTTAGCTTTGTTAAGTAAATTCCGCGTACTTAATAAAGATTGCTCAGTGTTTCTTTGTTAATAACTTAGGATTTATCCGAGGTTATTAAACCTTAACAAGCTAGTTTAGTTTGATTAAAGTATATCGATCCAACAACTTAACAGCTCCTGACACTATACAAGCCATGTGTCCATATCCAAATTCACAAATGTTGTAAAAGCTAAAAGTCCAAAGCTTCCTGAAGCGGCAAAACTTCAACATTTACATAGGTGGTTCCTCTTTAGTCATGCTCCTGCCAAGAACTTTTTCAAAGAAAATATAACCATTAAGAAGTAAAGACTTCATCCTCCTTTCAGCAGGTTCTGAGCACAACCTTGGGATGTAAACAAAACATGTGCTCCAGTCCACTGAATGTTCAGCTTTCCACATTGAACTCAACTCCCAAGTTTCCTTAGGATGGAGTTGGGTGTCCTAGCATTCAGTGACTAAGTTGGACTTAAACCCATCCCTTTAGCAGACTTTATAACCAAGTCTCTAGCCAAACCCTTCATCAAGTGATCAGCTAAATTCTGTTGAGATCTCACAAACTCTATAGATACCACCCCATTCATGATAAGCTCACGAATCATGCTATGCCTGACACCTAAGTGTCTAGACTTACCATTGTACATCTGGCTATAAGCCTTAGCCAATGTAGCTGCACTATCGCACCGGATAGAAATATGTGCTATAGGTTTAGGCCACAATGGAATCTCAAGAAGCAAGTTTTTCAACCATTCAGCTTCTTTACCAGCAGCTGCTAGAGCCACAAATTCAGATTCCATTGTTGAACTGGTGATGCAAGTTTGCTTCTTGGATGCCCAAGAAATTGCACCTCCACCAAGTAGGAATACCCAGCCACTGGTAGACGAATTGTCTTCAGTGTTACTGATCCAACTTGCATCAGTGTAACCTTCCAACACTGATGGGTAACCAGTATATGAGAGACTATAATCCATAGTTCTCTTCAAATACTTCAGTACCCTCTGAACTGCTTGCCAGTGATGAGCACTAGGATTACTAGTATACCTGCTCAATTTTCCCACTGCAAAACCAATATCAGGTCTTGTACAAGTCATGGCATACATCAGGCAGCCAATTACCCTAGAATACTCAAGTTGAGATACAGCCTTGCCATGATTAGGCAACAGCTTCTCACAAGTATCCATAGGTGTACTCACTGGAGTACAATCAAAGTAATTGAATTTCCTCAGTACCTTCTCAATATAATGAGACTGAGAGATAGAAATTCTATTACTTTCATGTTTAATCCTTATACCAAGGATAACATCAGCCTCCCCCATGTCCTTCATGGAGAACCTTGATGACAAAAATTCCTTTGTCAGGTCAACCTGATTTTGGTCAGTGCCAAAGATCAACATGTCATCAACATATAGACAAATGATGACTCCTTTACCAGATTCATCAAATTTGCTATATACACATTTGTCAGCCTGGTTAAGAACATAACCACTAGACAAAACCACTTCATCAAATTTTTGATGCCATTGCTTAGGTGCCTGCTTAAGTCCATAAAGAGACTTAATCAGTTTACACACCTTGTTTTCATTTCCAGGCAAGATGAAGCCCTGAGGTTGGTTCATATAAACCTCCTCTTCGAATTCACCATTCAAGAAAGCTGTTTTCACATCCATCTGATGAATAACCAGATTGTGAATAGATGCCATAGCAATCAGCAGTCTTATGGTACTCATACGAGCCACAGGGGCATAAGTATCAAAATAGTCTATTCCTGCCTTTTGTTTAAAGCCCTGAATGACTAGTCTAGCCTTGAACTTTTCAATAGTTCCATCTACCTTCATTTTCCTTTTGAAAATCCATTTGCAACCCAGAGGTTTGCAACCAGGAGGTAGATCAACCAACACCCAAGTGTTTTTGCCTATGATGGAATCCATCTCATCATTGATTGCTTCTTTCCAGAAAGCAATATCCTGGGACTTCATTGCTTCTTCAAATGTCTTGGGATCATCCTCAACAATGAAGCAATAGGAGTATTGGTCTGAGACCTCATCCCTTGTTCCTTCAACTAAGTATAGTTGAAACTCAGGTCCAAATGACTTTGGAGTCCTGACCCTTTTGCTCTTCCTGAGCACAGGTTCAGGTTGTTGAACCACAACCTCATCAGGGACCACTGATGGTTCATCATCAGGGACCTCTGATACACCAGTGTCATGAGTTCCATTAGGAATCCTCTGACTTGGTCTAGGAACTGATGAGAATCTATTCTCATCAAAGTCTGCATCCCTTGATTCAATAATGGAGTTAATTGAAACATATTCATTAGGTTCAATAACATAGAACCTAAAAGCCTTGGAATGCTCAGCATATCCAACAAAGATGCAGTCAATGCCTCTTTCACCCAAAGTCTTTTGCTTTGGATCAGGGAGTCTTACAACAGCCCTACAACCCCAGACCCTGAGATAGTTCAGGTTGGGTTTCCTTTTAGTCCAAAGTTCATAAGGGGTAACCTTGTTCCTTTTATTGGGAACCCTATTTAATAAATAGCAAGCTGTTAACATAGCTTCACCCGAGAACCCTTGACTCAGTCCTGAATAGGACAACATGGAATTAACCATCTCCTTCAGCACCCTCTTTTTCCTTTCAGAAATACCATTTTGCTGAGGAGTATAAGGGGCAATCGTTTCATGAATTATTCCAACAGACTGAAAGTACTGAGTATCCATGTACTCACCTCCCCTATCAGTCCTTAATCTTTTGACCAAAGACCCAAGTTGTAATTCAACTTCAGTTTTAAACACTTTGAATTTATCTAATGCTTCATCCTTGGTATGTAATAGATAGACATAACAAAATCTAGAAGCATCATCAATAAATGTCACAAAGTACTTCTTATTACCCAAAGAAGGAGTGGCATGCAAATCACACAGGTCACTGTGAATAAGCTCCAAGATCTTAGTCTCACGACTAACACCCTGAAAGGGTTTCTTGGTTATCTTGGTCAACATGCAAGTTTTACACTTTTCAGTGTCCATGTCAAAAGCAGGGATTAAACCATCCCTAGACATATCTTGCATACTTTTATAGTGAACATGACCAAGTCTAGCATGCCAAAGGTTAGAATCACTCTGATCATATGTGGTCACAAAAGCTGAAATAACACTGTCAGTGGTAATATTAAGCCTGAACATTTGATTACATAAATAACCAAAACCAATAAAAACACCACATTTAGAAAGAACAAATTTATCAGATTCAATAACTTGTTTATATCCATGATTATTCAAAACACTACTTGAAACCAAGTTTTTCCTTATATCAGGAACATGAATAACATTAAACAAAGTTACAATATTTCCAGAACTAAACCTAAGATCTACACAACCACGACCATGCACCAAGGCTGTTGACTCATTTCCCATGTGAAGAATAGAACCATTATTCAGTGACTCATAAGTCTTGAACCAGCTTCTATCTTTACACACATGAACTGTTGCACCAGAGTCAACCCACCACGCAACATCATCATCCTGCACATAAAAAGATTCAGATACATATGTAACATAATAAATCTGAAAAGACTTATTAAACATCTTCTGACCTTTCAGTGAGTTGGCTGAACCACCACTCCCTGAACCATTAGTGCCTGATCCATTGGCTTTACCACCAACTTTAACACCCTTGCAGTCCCTTTTAATGTGACCAGTCTTGCCACATTTCCAACAAGTAGGTGTTGCCTTCTTGTTAGGATCTGCCCTTGTGTTATCATGAAATTTGCGTTTGCCTTTGTTGTCATTGTACCTGGTGGAGTTGTTATGCTCCACCATATTGACAACAGATGGTCCAGCAGCATTGCCACTCTTTGGCTTGTCATTATCCTGCACCTTGAGAGATTCCTCAATGTGCAGATGGCTGCCCAACTCAACAAGAGTTAACTCCTCCTTCATATGTTTCAAGGTATGCTTGAAATCTTTCCATGAAGAAGGAAGTTTATCAATAACACAAGAGACTTGAATAGGCTCATCCATGTGCATATTGTGTTGTGTAAACCTTCCAAGTATTCCAAGAAGTTCATTGTATTGTTCCATAACTGGTCTTGAATCAGTCATTTTGTAATTTGTGAAATTACTAACAAGGAACTTCTTACTTGATGCATCCTCAGCCATATATTTGGCATCCAAGGAATCCCACAGTTCTTTGGAAGATTCAAAGTTCTGATAAATATCAAACAGAGAATCAGACATACCATTGAGAATAAGACCTCTGCATATGTAGTCATCATTCTCCCACTTGCTCCTCCTCCTGATCTGATCCACAGTAGCATCATCACCATCATCAGGAATTGGAGTAGTCAGCACATACACCACACTCATGCTTGACAGCAAGAAGTGCATCTTCTTCTGCCACCTCCTAAAGTCCACCCCTTCAAACTTGTCCAGCTTAGCAAAGTTTGAAGCCATGTGTTTCATTGCAGCAGTTGCCATTGATTATCACAAAATAGTTTACTTTGATTGTTGGTGTCAGTTGCCCAGCAGCAGGGTAAAGATAATCAGTAATTGTTCAGCAGAAACAACAAAGGGTCAGCAGTAACAGATACCACTTGGTGGTTACCGGATATCACTTGGAATCGTGTGATCACTTTCCAAGGTAAACTATTCGACCCTAATGCCTGGGTATCACGAATATCTACTTGGGATAAGACCAAATGCAGTTAGAGAATTAGGCACAATTCTATAACCCTTTCGCTAATAAGTTTTTAGTGTTTTCTGTGTCTTCTTCATGCATGATCAGATCTCCTATTTATAGGAGGTTACTCTTGAGCTATTCCAATGGAATTATGAGTATTAATCGGCCCATTAATAGCCTCATAATTATCCCCATTATAGCCGTTAGTGGTTACATGACCAATTAAACGTGGTCATAAAGAAGTTGTAACTGCCATTTAGCAGTACTTTCCATAAGCAGTACTTTCCACTAGCAGTACTTTCCACTAGCAGTACTTTCACTTGCAGTGGAAGTACAGCCTATCAGTGGATACACTGCTTATCAGTACTTTCATAGCACTATCAGTGGATACACCACTTCAGTGGAAACACTGCCTATCAGTGAAAACACTGCTTATCAGTGGAAACCACAAGCAGTACTTTCCACAAGCAGTACTTTCACCAAGCAGTACTTTCACCAGTACTACTAATACAAACCACAATAAGAGTCAGGGTGTTCATGGACCTTATGGGTGTACACTCCGTACCTCCTAACCCATTACAAGGTGTGAACTAATCCCACAAGTGCACTAAATTTTCCAACAAATTTTAGCGCCATGACTCATTAATCATAAAAGAGGTAAAATGCTTTGAGTAATAACCAATAGTTGTTAACTGGACATGTTACAATTTCGTTTCCTCTTGTTTGGACTGCTAAGGAGTGGGCTAATTAACCTGGACAATTTTGATTAACAAAACACAACTCAATCTAGACTTTTACTTAGGGGTGTTGACGGGTCGGGTACTATCTATAGTAACCAAAAACTGAAATTGAATCGAACAAAAAAAAAATGAACCAAATTCGTAACTGAACCGAATTGGTCTAAACCGAACCGAACCGAACTAAATATTCGATTATCGGTTTGAATATGGTTTTAGCAATGAAAACCGAAAACCGAATTCATATAAATATATATATTTTTTCTATGTATTTATAGGAAGAAACAAATCACTAAAACTCTTTCTTAGTATAAATATAACATTATTTAAGCTTGAAAAAAAATTGTGATAAAATACATATAATTTCATGAAAAAATTATTAAAATTATGTAATTCGGGTTATTCTATTATGTTATTCGGTTCGGTTTTTGTTCGGTTGAATCAAATTTGAATTCATGTTCGGTTTTTGGTTTAACCCAAAAAAAAAATTAACCGAACTAACCACACTGAATAACCCGATAACCGAACCGATGAACACCGCTACTTTTACTTATCATCATTTTTGTAAACAAAAGGTTAGAGTTTCTTTATTTTTTATGTTAAGTTTAAACGACAATCAATACATTAGAATTATTGGAATCCGAATGATAGTATGTAATTCAGAGGTTTTTATGATCAGAGTGTCCCATGACATGACCAAGTGTTCGAAACCCGCCGCGGTGCGGCGGGGTTTTTTGACATTTTTTTTTCGGTTGTTCGTTGTGACAATTTTTTTGGTTTGTTTATCATTTTACCGCGGGCCAGTTTACTGTTCTTTAGGAAATTTGTTGCACACGATGGTAACTTAGTTCAGGTGCTGGTTGCATAGGGAAAATGACACGACTTAGCGTGTTTGAGTACAGCTTTTACAGGCGCGTGAGCGTTTCTGTTACATCTAATACTACTTATGGTCTTTTGTTCCTAATAGTTACTTTACATATCCTACGATTACATGGTGCTACTTGCTGGTTACTACTATTGTTACCTTACATTAGGTGCATACAAACCCGGCAGTGTCTTATGTTTCAGTCCTTTTTCGCCTTTTTGGTGTCATCATTCAAGAGAAAATAACATGGGAATAGAGCTTTTACCAAAAATTGTGAGTGGATTGTTATAACTACAATCAAATATACCTGTATAGGTGGGCGAAGGAACATGAGACGGGGTTGCACGAATATTCTCTAAACGTTCAGTAGGTAAAGGTGTCAGCATCGCTGTGTCGTAGGAAATAAACAAATGTTACGTTCCAATTCCATGTACCTGGGACAACACCATTTAAAAAAAGAGAATAATACTACATGGTAATATCTAACAAACGTGTGCTGCCAGATGACTGAACGCCACGCCTAGGCCTGGGAGCACGCTGTGAGTGACCCTGACGTAAACCTGATGTGTGGTGAGCGTGCGAAAACACTTATAAATAAAAAGTATATACAATTGTCGGCAAAAGTAAATGCACCTGTTTGTCTCACATTTTCCTGTGACACTGCATCAGAGAGGCCAACAGCATCAGGAATCATACACAAACCGGTAGGATTTTCAGCACCTCCCAGACGGTCCTGAGCCATTGGGACAGCAACACATGCAGCTGTATCGATGTAAAAGGTTTATGATAGTCCTTGCCATAAGCACTTTACAAACATTGTCCCCAACCGAGCCACGAAAAGCAGTCAAAGAGAGCCAACTGACTTACAGTTGGCTATTGTAGCTGTCAAACCGATGCCAACCGGTTGATTTAACACAGGCATGCTGTCAAACGTCGTTGCATGTGCCAGAACAGGGGTAGATTCCCCGGATGCTAACCCAGGTAACACACCTTCAATACATTGAGATCGATAAATTTAGAAAAACGAACATGTAACTACGGAAAGTAAAACGATATACAGAATAAATGCTTATGTTCAGGGCATGACTAACATACGTGCACGTCGCGAAGGGCTGCCACAACCATGTGAAACAGCGATGTCACCCACATCATGGACAAACATCCCTTCACCTGTAACGGTTAGACAGAACCACAATAAGACCTATGAAGGGTACCAAAACCCAAACAGATATAAGAAACAAAAAAATGTAATTAAACAGACCATCAATTATGGAATCCACCTTTCGCTTCCTGCTAACTCGATCCGGCCTGTCCTGCAACGTAGTGACCTATTTCACCAACGTCGTTGGAACCGTCTGCTAGCACCGGGCTAACTGACCCAGTAACAAAGTCCAAACTAAATAGACCCGAACCTGCATAGCGACACAAAAGCATCACCATCAATAACCATAATCATACACCCAGCAACATGAACAGGAACACAAAAAAGCTCACCTGTAAATAAAGTATCACTACGTCGAACTTTTTTGGATTGCATGGCAACATCAAACATATCCGTATCATTTGCACGACGTTTACCAACAACATTCAAACCCATCGGAACCATTCCAGACGCAACCACATCAATGCATGTATCAGTTTCGAACACGGGAACATTACCAGCCTCTACCAAAGGCCGTATGTCACACGGAGATCCAACACCCAAACCACAATCCAAACCCGGTGGTCCGAAACCACTCACAACCCCACCAGAAACATCCACTGGGATTCCTAAACATCCTTTCTAGCTACAGGTTTTCTTTTCGTTTTCATGTATGGGAAAGACACAATGAACAGAAAACACAACAAAACCAAAGGTATATATTCGAAACGTTGGAACTGTATATATACTATTTTACTTTTCGAAATCGATACCCAAAGATAAAAAAAAGTAGTCAGTAACATATACACTAATGAGATATGAAAAAGTGTAAAAACCAAGAAAACCAACAACATATATGCAAGAAATCAGAGAAACATAAAACATAAATACACAAAGAAGAAGGAAAGAAAAACATTGACCTAACAAACCATTCGAAAAGCATGCATCAAACATAAAACACGCCATGTACAGAAACTACATGCAACACTTAACAGAGAACCACAAATCTTATGAAACATACGTTAGATGTCCAATACAAACGACATGCAACATCCAATAACCATAAACCCTAGACATAGATTTGCATGGGTTACCTGCAACAGATGTCACCAAACTCGTCAGAAAAAAGACCCGTGTCTTCTGGAGGAAGGATAACAAACCGACGCATATATTCAAAGAACCTGGTCAGCACACGTGTGCAATGTGGAAGCACGCCAAACAAACACGCCAGGGAAATGGGCTGATATAGAAAACTTAAAAAAGGCCCAACAAACGAATAAACTAATATAGATTGAATGGGCAGCGTGCTATACTATCTTTATATAATGTAATAAAAAAACATATGAAAAATGTATGCAAAGCTCTAGATTCTACATATAGAGGTCAATGTTTTTTTAGAAATGAGTAATAAGTAACATAATAGCTTAAGACCGTAAGAAGTAACATACTAGCTTATGAGTTTGATAATAAGTGTTTAAAGAAAGTAGAGGGCGTACTATCATTCGGATTCCATGTTGCTTCGAAGTAGTCGCATCTGAGCTTGGATTTTTTTTTCGTCGTGTCTCGAGGGTTGGTGCGGAAAAAGACCAGTTTATAGCGTTAATGGCGAAGGTAGAGGGCGTTTTTCTTGTTAATATGAGGGATAGGTGGGTTTGGTCTTTAGAGGGTTCGGGAGAATTCTCTGTTGCTTCAGTTAGGAAGTTGAGGAAGTTGATTGATGATAAAATGTTACCGGAGGTGGCTGCTAAGACTCATTGGATTAAAGCTGTTCCTATCAAGGTTAACGTTCATGCTTGGAAAGTAAGGTTAGATTGCTTACCAACTAAAATTAATATTTCTCGTAGAGATATGGATATTGAGTCTATTATATGTCCGATGTGTGATAATGCGGTGGAATCGACTAGTCATTTATTCTTTTCTTGCCACATAGCTAGAGATATTTTTCGTAAAATCTCTCGTTGGTAGGATATTAGTTACATGGAAGCATCCTCTTACGAAGAATGGTTAGTTTGGATTGTAAATCTTCGTCTCTCCATTAAGTACAAACAGGTCCTTGAAGGAGTTTGCTATGACATGTGGTGACATATTTGGTCTTTTCTCAATAAGAGAATTTTTTGTTCGAAGAATCCTTCAAAGGCGATGATTTTTGAAGATGTGGTGTCTCGTTTTTTTTTTGTTGGTGTCAGTTTAGATGTAAAGTTTCATTTAGTTGGATTGATTGACTCAAAAACCCTTATCATGTTTTTTTGTAATTTCTAGCTTCTGTTAGTAGTCTTAAATAAATTTGCCGTTTAAAAAAAAGAAAGACATAGGATTATGTGCTTGACTTCCATTATATGTTTAACTTTACAGGTTTAACTCTAGTTTTGTTAACGTCCTCTATTTTCTTCCTTGTCCATACCGAAAGTCATTTTTGTTCTTTTATTTAGCTTTATATCTTTGGTTAACATAAGGTAAGGGAGTACCAATTTCAAACTTTCAAAGGAAGGTTCAAACAAAACTTTGCATCGGTGAACATGTTTCTAATTAACATTTAAAATTATTAAATATATGTGGTCAAAGAGCTGGAAGAAATAGAAGAAAAAGAAATAAATTAGTCTATTAAACAAATGGCATATATCTTCATATCATCCAACACAAAACATAGATAATAGTACCAATTTTGCAAAGTTGTCATTGGCCGTAAATATGATCATAATGTAATCAAAATGAATTGGTCCAGTTTACAAAAATTAAAGTCTGCCACTTGTACGAACAACATTAAACATTTTGTCATGAACAATTCTATATAAACGATTTCGAAGACGTTCATTCAATCCTCTATAGTCTATACATATTGTCTTTGTTCCTCAGTTTGGTCCTAAGTTCTATGATCAACATACTGAATATCTCGAATGAATCTTGTCTCTAATCCTTCTCTATAATCTGTTAAAAAATTTAGTGCACTTGTGGGATTAGTTCACATCTGGTTTTGGGCAAGGAGCTACGGAGTGTACACCCATGAGGTCCCTGAACACCCTGACACAATAGTGGTTTGTAATGGTAGTATTGGTTACTACTGATAATGTAGTAACTGATGATTCCTGCTGATAGTGTTATGGTTCCTGCTGCTAGTATAATAGTTCCTACTGATGGTTCCTGCTGGTAGTGTTTGGTTCCTGCTGGTAGTGTAATGGTTCCTACTGGTAGTGTTGCAGTGATTAATTTGTAACAGCTTTGACTCATTCAATTGGCTGTTATGACTGCTTTATGACCACGTTTAATTGGTCATGCAACCACTATTCCAATGATAATGGAGGCTTATTATGAGTGATTAATTGGCCGTTAATCATTCATAATGTCCATTGATTAGGAGTGAGTATTCTCTACTATAAATAAAGATGGTATTCATCAGAATGAAACATAGAAAAAGATATACAACCAGCAGAAACAAACTGAAAGCTTAAACACTTGAAAGCAAAGGGTTATTGATTTGTGCCTAATTCAATAACATACATTTGGTCTTATCCCAAGTAGATATTCGTGATACCCAGGCATTATGGTCGAATAGTTTACTTTGAAAAGTGATCACACGATTCCAAGTGATATCCGATAACCACCTAGTGGTATTACAATTGCTACTGATTGTCTTAATCCTGTTCTTGGGAACTACCACCAACAATCAAAGTAAACTATTTGTGATAATCAATGGCTGCTGCTGCAATGAAACACATGGCTTCAAACTTTGCCAAGCTCGACAAGTTTGAAGGGTGGACTTCAGGAGATGGTAGAAGAATATGCACTTCTTACTTTCCAGCATGAGCGTGGTGTATGTGCTAACCACTCCTATTCCTGATGATGGGGATGATGCTACTGTGTAGCAGATCAGGAGAAGGAGCAAATGGGAGAATGATGACTACATTTGCAGCGGTCTAATCCTCAATGGTATGTCTGATTCTCTGTTTGATATTTATCAGAACTTTGAATATTCCAAAGAACTGTGGGATTTCTTGGATGCCAAATATATGGCTGAGGATGCATCAAGTAAGAAGTTCCTTGTTAGTACTTTCACAAATTACAAAATGACTGATTCAAGACCAGTTATGGAACAATACAATGAACTTCTTGGTATACTTGGAAGGTTTAAACAACACAATATGCACATGGATGAGGCTATTGCAGTCTCTTGTGTCATTGACAAACTCCCTCCTTCTTGGAAAGATTTAAAGCATACATTGAAACATAAAAAGGAGGAGTTAACTCTGGTTGAGTTGGGCAGTCATCTGCGCATTGAGGAATCTCTCAAGGTGCAGGATAATGACAAGCCAAAGAGTAGCAATGCTACTGGTTCATCTGTTGTCAATATGGTGGAGCATAATAACTCCACCAGGTACAATGACAACAAAGGCAAACGTAAACATCATGACAACACAAGGGCATATCCTAACAAGAAGGCAACACCTACTTGTTGGAAACGTGGTAAAACTGGTCACATTAAAAGAGATTGCAAAGATGTTAAGGTTGGTGGTAAAGCCAATGGATCAGGCACTAATGGTTGAGGGAGTGGTAGTTTTACCAACTCACTGAAAGGTCAGAATATGTTTAATAAGTCTTTTCAGATTTATTATATTTAATAGCACCATATCTTAAGGATAGGCAAATCCTTAAGTTAGTTAGGATACATCGTATATATCTCCTGTAATATTGGATATGTAGTTATCATGTAATCTCTTGTATTATATAAGCCTGAATATACATCTCACCAAATCACGGTGATTATTCTATAACCCTAATATGGTATCAGCCTAACACATCCTGGCCGCCTTCTTCATTCTTCAAAATTCCGCCATGGCTGCTACTGAATCCAATGATTCTCCTCTCCCTCTCACTACAATCTTACATATGATCACTATCAAACTTACCTCCTCCAATTACCTACTCTGGAAAAATAAACTACTCCCTCTTCTTGCCTATCAAAAGCTAACTGGATATGTTGATGGCTCTATTGCTGCTCCAGATCCTAATATTGTTAACGATAATGTCACCTCACCCAATCCTGATTACACCAAATGGATTGCTGGTGATCAACGTGCACTCTTATTAATCCAAGCATCGTTATCAGAAGAAGCAATGGCTGAGACACTTGGCCATACCACTTCTAAAGCTGTGTGGTCTGCTCTTGCCGATGCCTATAGCCATGATTCTGTTGAAAGAATGCACACACTACGTAACTCTCTTCGTCATGTTCAAAAGGGCACCTCTACTGTTGTTGAGTATAATCGCAAATTCAAAACCATTTGCGATCAATTAAATGCTATTGGACATCCTCTTGATGAATCTGATAAGATTCACTAGTTCCTATGTGGTCTCAAATCAACGTTTGAAACTTTCTTAACCACTCAACGTTTGATTCGACCTCGTCCCAAGTTTCGTGATTTACTTTCTCAAGCAGAGAGTCATGAACTCTTTCTTAGCTCTATAAACAGTGCCTCCTCCACACCTCAAGTTGCTTTTCATACAACTTCCACCTCTGGATCTGCACGTGGACGTGGTCGTTCCTCACAACGTGGTGGTTCTTCTGGAGGACGTGGTAGATCGTCATAACGACGGGTACCTCACTGTCAATTGTGTCGTAAAGAAGGACATTATGCCTCTAAATGTCCTGATTTACACACATTTGCTCGTCAATCTCCTACTATTGATGATAACCTTGCCCAAGCTTTTCAAGCTCAAATATCATGTGAATGACTACTCTCCTGATTGGTGTGTTGATACAGGTGCATCTGCCCACATGACACCGTCACCCTCAACCATGGATTCAGTTTCTACTTATTCTGGTAATGATTGTGTCTTATTTGGTAATGGTAATACATCCAAAATCTTTCATATTGGTACTTCATTTTTATCACCAAATATTGCCTTACAAGATGTTCTTGTGGTACCTCATCTAACCAAGAATTTGCTTTCTGTTAGCAAGCTAACCAAAGACAATCCAGTTGATGTTACTTTGTCTGATGATATGTTTGTTATTCAGAATCAGTTCTCAAAGGCTCATCTAGCTCAAGGTCGACGTAAGAATGAATTATACATACTTGAACGCGGGCATCATTCTTTTCTGTCCAGGCTTTCATATATAAGATTAAAAGCATCTTATGATTTATGGCACAATTGATTAGGACATGTTTATTTTGATACTATTTCTTTATTAAATAAGTTGGGACATTTGTCAGTTACTTCTATATTACCGAATCCACGTATTTGTTCTTCATGTCAATTGTCCAAAATCAAACGCATTTCTTTTGATCTTAATGATAAACGCTCCCAACATGTTCTAGACTTAATTCATTGTGATTTGTGGGTACCATCACCGGTTGTATCGACTGATGGGTATCGTTATTATGTTATTTTTGTTGATGACTTTTCTAGGTTCACATGGTTTTACCCGCTAAAGGTTAAATCTGGGTTTTATGAAGTACTCACGGCCTTCCTCAATCTTGTGCAAACTCAGTTTTCTTGCAAGGTTAAATTGTTTCAATCTGATGGGGGCACTGAGTTTGTAAATGATCGAGTCCGCACATTATTCCTAAACAATGGTACACGTCATCGTCTATCGTGTCCATATACCCCGCAGCAAAATGGTCGGGCCGAACGCAAGCATAGACAGATTACTGAAACTGGATTAGCTATGGTGTTTAATGCTCAAGTTCTTGCATCTTTATGGACTTGTGCTTTTAGCTCTGCAACTTATATTATAAATCGTTTACCTACCAAATTGTTAGGTAACAAATCTCCTTATGAGCTGCTCTTTTTGTCTACGCCAAATTATGCTAATTTTCGGGTTTTTGGAAGCTGTGTTTATCCATACTTGCGGGACTACTCTTCATACAAGCTTGCTCCTCGCAGCAAGCCATGTGTCTTTATTGGCTATAGTACTCAATACAAAGGTTATCGCTGCTTGGACATATCCATAGGTCGTATTTACACTACCTGTCATACACAATTTGACGAGACATTTTTTCCCTTTTCGGGTACCTCATTACATGTGCTAGCTTCTCATATGCTAATTTCCACTTATTGTGATGACATACCACATGATGCTTCGTCTAGTATGGATTCCCCATCTACTGCACCTACTACCACAGTTGCTCTACCACCTTTGGACAAGCACTGTGATATTTGTTCATCTCCACCAGAATCTTTGTCACCTGACCAGTCATCATCAGTAGATGTTTCACCACCGTCACCATCCACAAATTTAGATGCCGCTTCACCTATTCCACCTACTGTTCCCATAGCATCCACCTCCACAGGGCATTCCATGATTACACGTTTGAAAGTTGGTACCTTTAAACCACGTCATGTTGCTGATCTTTCCTATCTGTCATCTTCGGTTCTTCATCAGTCCTTATTTGCTGCCAAAGAACCACGTGGATTTAAGTCAGCCGCCAAGCATCCAAAATAGTATGCTGCAATGTGTGATGAGATGCATGCTCTTAAAATAAATGAAACATGGGATCTCGTTTCTAGACCCACGAATGCTAATCTTGTTGGTTCTAAATGGGTATTCCGTATCAAGTTTCATTCTGATGGTACTATTGACCGGTTTAAAGCGCGTTTGGTTGCTCAGGGATTTACCCAAGTCCCGGGCCTTGATTATTCAGCCACCTTTAGCCCGGTTGTCAAAGCATCAACGGTCCGAGTTGTTCTATCTCTCGCTGTGCTTCATAAATGGCCACTCCATCAACTCGATGTCAAAAATGCCTTCCTAAATGGCAATCTCACCGACACCGTCTTTATGGAACAACCTCCGGGTTTTGTTGACTCCAAATTTCCGAATCATGTATGTCGTCTAACGAAAGCTTTTTATGGTCTTAAACAAGCTCCACGCACTTGGTTTCAACGTTTAAGTGCCTTTCTAATCGGCATTGGTTTTTCATGTAGTCGTGCAGATACTTCTTTGTTCGTCTTCAAAAGAGATGCGTGCATTCTTTATCTACTAGTCTACGTGGACGACATTATTCTTACCGGAAATAATGTGGCTACTATTCGAAACTTCATTACCAGGCTCAACAAAGAGTTCTCCATCACTGATCTTGGCAGACTAAATTACTTTCTTGGACTTGAAGTTTAATATCTTGATTCGGGTCTCTTCTTAAATCAATCCAAGTATGCACATGATATACTTGCTAGAGCTCAGCTTCTTGATGCGAAACCAGTTTCCACGCCACTGTCTACAAACACCTATTTCACTTCCACTGGTGTTCCATTTTTAGATCCTACTCTCTATCGCTCACTAGTTGGAGCTCTTCAATATCTTACCATTACACGTCCCGATTTATCTTATGCTGTTAACCAGGTAAGCCAATTTCTCCATTCGCCAACCCAAGATCATTTCCTGGAAGTTAAACGTATTCTTAGATACGTTAAAGGTACCATTGGATACGGTCTCACGTTTCTACATGCTTCCAAACCAACTATCTTGGGTTATTCTGACGCTGATTGGGCCCGCTGGATCGAGACAACACGCTCCACTTATGGTTATTCCATCTTCCTTGGTGGCAATCTCGTCTCTTGGAGTGCCAAGAAATAACCAACAGTATCTCGCTCGAGTTGTGAATGTGAGTATCGCGCTTTAGCCAACACTGCAGCTGAGATTGTCTGGATTACACACCTTTTACGTGAACTGCTAGTGTTGCCTCCTTCTCTTGTCCTACCATTCTTTGTGACAATAAAAGTGCCTTATTCTTGAGCCAAAATCCGGTTGCGCAGAAACGAGCCAAGCATATCGATATCGATTATCATTTTGTTCGTGAGCTTGTTTTATCCGGGAAACTTCATACCAAATTTGTCTCCACGCATTTGCAACTTGTGGATATCTTCACAAAAAGTTTACCAAGACCTTTGTTCGAGTCATTTCGGTCCAAGCTTCATGTTGGTCCACTCCCACTTGGCTTGCGGGAGGGTAATAGCACCATATCTTAAGGATAGTCAAATCCTTAAGTTAGTTAGGATACATCATATATATCTCCTGTAATATTGGAAATGTAGTTATCATGTAATCTCTTGTATTATATAAGCCTGAAGATACATCTCACCAAATCAAGGTGATTATTCTATAACCCTAATAATGTTACATATGTATCTGAATCTTATTATGTGCAGGATGATGATGTTGCGTGGTGGGTTAACCTGGTGCAACAGTTCATGTGTGCAAAGATAGAAGCTGGTTCAAGACTTATGAGTCACTAAATGATGGTTCTATTCTTCACATGGGAAATGAGTCAACAGCCTTGGTGCATGGTCATGGTTGTGTAGATCTTAATTTTAGTTTTGGAAAGATTGTAAATTTGTTTAATGTTATTCATGTTCCTGATATAAGGAAAAACTTGGTTTCAAGTAGTGTTTTGAATAATCATGGATATAAACAAGTTATTGAATCTGATAAATTTGTTTTGTCTAAACATAGTGTGTTTATTAGTTTTGGCTATTTATGTAATCAAATGTTCAGGCTTAATATTGTCACGAATAGTGTTAATTCAGCCTTTGTGACCACCTCTGACCTGACTGACTCTACCCTATGGCATGCTAGACTTGGCCATGTACACTATAAAAGGAGGCTAGATATGTCCAAAGATGGGTTAATCCCAACATTTGACATGGACACTGAAAAGTGTAAAACTTGCATGTTGACCAAGATAACTAAGAAACCCTTTCAGGGTGTTAGTCGTGAGACTAAGCTATTGGAGCTAATACACAGTGGCTTGTGTGATTTGCATGCCACTCCCTCTTTGGGGAATAAGAAGTATTTTGTGACATTTATTGATGATGCTTCTAGGTTTTGTTATGTCTATCTATTACATACTAAGGATGAAGCATTAGATAAATTCAAAGTATTTAAAACTGAAGTTGAATTACAACTTGGGTCCTTGATCAAAAGATTAATGACTGATAGGGGAGGTGAGTACATGGATCTATGTATTTTTAGTCTGTTGGTATAATCCATGAAACAACTGCTCCCTATACTTATCAGCAAAATGGTATTTCTAAAAGGAAAAACAGGGTGCTGAAGGAGATGGTTAATTTCATGTTGTCCTATTCAGGACTGAGTCAAGGGTTTTGGGGTGAAGCTATGTTAATAGCTTGCTATTTATTAAATAGAGTTCCCAACAAAAGGAACAAAGTTACCCTTTATGAAAACTTTGGGTGAAAGAGGCATTGACTGCATCTTTGTTGGATATGCTGAGCATTCTAAGGCGTTTAGGTTCTATGTTATTGAACCTAATGAATATGTTTCAATTAACTCCATAATTGAATCAAGGGATGCAAACTTACAAAACGTATTTCGCCCTAGTTTTGCTTTGTAGCTTGGTTACGAGATCACTGTAAATGATCTCCCTTATGTCGACATGAGTCCCAGTCATCAAACTGTATGCCATCATCATCTAAATAGAATTAATTTGTTCAGTGGATGAATGGTTCCCGCCGAGAACCTGAATCACAAAAGTGAACAGGATCTTCCAAGCAAAGGGAAAAGAGTTCTTGGTGACTGGGGTTACGTCCAAAAATTTTGGATCCAAAATTTTTTTACCCAACTCAGCCTTAACTGTGGCTGGGTCAGGGTGAGCAACATATTTTCCTGGATTATAGTCAAGCCCTATAGATGTACAAAAGGTTTTATAGTCAAGGGTGACTGATTGTTCCCAATTTAAAATTGAGAATTTGATGAGAAACTCCCTGAGTGGTCTGAGGTCTGTCTCATCATTTGTGGGTGTCGGGTCATAGGCCACTGCAGTTGCCCAAAACTCCCTGAGGCGGTTTTGGTACAGTATTGAAGGGGACTTAACAAAGGCCTATTTCAGTAGGTTGTTTAGCAAAAACTTCATAATTCCCTTATAGGCTGGGACATCATGTGGGTATTCAAAATTGCCTATAACATTGTTTGTTTTAAACTCAACATTTTCAAGACTTCCTACCCACTGAGGTGCAAACTGAAGACTTTGTGTTCTTGTCATTTCCATTGAAAGAATTTAGGTTTTTTTAATAACGTTTTGACAAGAACAATCAAAGAAGTAAGATTCTTTTAAAGTTTGTGGTAAAACTTTTGTAAGTTGTTTGCAGAGAAGATTTTGCTTAAAAACTGGTTTTAGATCGAAGAACACACAATTGTTTCTGGGTTGAGAAAATATTTTGACAGAGTTTGGATGCAGAAAACAAATTGTGTGTGTTTTTATTGTGTTTTGAGAGGGGTATTTATAGAGTCGTGAGAGGGTAGATTTTGCACATGTGAGGAGTTGTAAAGTTTTTATTGAAAACGTTTTATTTACCTCATTTAATGTGACAACTCCACTACCCGCAGTTTTCTCATGGTTTTCAAGCAAACAGTTGCAGTGCACAGTAAAAGTGCATTTAAAGAGTTGAAATATCCTAAGGATATTTTTTGTGAGGAAGGATATTAAATTCCAAGTGGGATGAGGTAAGGTAAGAGGGAACCATGACATGGATGACAGAAGGGTTAAGAGACATATATTCCTATATTTAATTGGTGAGTTTACCAACCTAGGACTTAAGTAACTGAAATACTTAGAGCATTTAGTTACTCATTCAATGCTCTTTATCCAATGTCAGGGACCCTGAATGAGTCTTACTCATTCAGTGAGAAGATGATTTTTGGGGTTTTGTTCAGGGATCAGGGACCATTTTAGAGAGAACATGCTGAGATCAGGATTGGTTATCACGTGGCTGACTTTCAATGTCAAGCATTCCTAATTCAGCTTTCAGTCTTCTGAAGGTAGGTTCATCCAAAGGTTTGGTGAAGATATCAGCAAGCTGATATTCAGTATGGATGAAATGGAGTTCTATGTCTCCTTTCATGATGTGTTCCATGATAAAATGATATGTGATATCAATGTGTTTGGTTCTTTGGTGAAGGACAGGGTTGTTGGAGATTGCTATAGCACTGGTGTTATCACAAAAGATGGGTACCATCTTGTAATGGATGTCATAGTCACTGAGTTGACTTTTCATCCATAGCACATTGGCACAGCACCCTGCAGCTGCTACATATTAGCCACTGATTGTTGCGTTTTAGCACTCCAACATGCCGGTTTTCCTCCAAGAAATTGACAGGACCCTAAGGTACTTTTTCTGTCACTGTTGCAGCCTGCATAATCAGAGTCAGAATACCCTTTGAGGTCAAACCCTGAACATTTTAGATAATAAAGTCCAAGTCTTGGAGTTCCCTTTAGGTATCTGAGGATTCTCTTGCCTGTAGTGAGATGGGATTCTTTAGGATTGGACTGATATCTTGCTATTAGACATACTAAGAATTGTATGTCTGGTCTGGAAGCAGTTATATACATCAGTGATCCTATAATCCCCCTTAAATGAGTTTGATTTACTGATTTGCCAGTGAGATCAGGTCCAAGGTTATTTGGAGGGACCATTGGTGTCTTCACTGAAGCACAGTCAGAGATCTCATATTTCTTCAAGAGGTTTCTGGTATATTTCTCTTGACTGATGGTGATTCCATTATCAGTTTGCCTGATTTGTAGTCTAAGGAAGTATGTGAGTTCACCCATCATGCTCATTTCAAATTTCTTTGGCATTAGTTTTTCGAACTGTTTGCAAAGAGTATAATTTGTTGAGCCAAAGATGATGTCATCAACATACACTTGGACTAGTATCACATCTTGTTTGTCCTATAGATAAACAGTGTGTTGTCTATCTTTCCTCTGACAAACTTGTTTTGAATCAGGAAGGCTGAGAGAGTTTCATACCATGCTCTAGGAGCTTGTTTAAGTCTATATAGGGCTTTGTCAAGCTTGCAAACATAGTCAGGGTATTCATTACTCTCAAAGTCAGGAGATTGCTGAACATACACATCTTCCTTGAGTTCACCATTCAGGAATGCACTTTTTACATCCATTTGGTAAACCTTGAAGTTCATGTATGTTTCATAGGCAAGGAAGATCCTGATGGCTTCCATTCTTGCAACAAGAGCAAATGTCTCATCATAGTCAATGCCTTCTTGTTGACTGTAACCTTTGGCTATAAGTCTAGCTTTGTTTTTAATGACAGTGCCGTTTTCATCAGTTTTATTTCTGAAAACCCACTTCATTCCTATGATGATGACATCCTGAGGACATTTGATCAAGGTCATTACCTTATTTTTATCAAACTGTTGAATTTCTTCTTGCATAGCCTGAACCCATCTAAGATGTTTTAGAGCTTCAGTGACACTCTTGGGTTCTAATTCTGATAGAAAATCAGCATATAGGCATTCATTGGCTGAAGTTGCTATTAACTTAGCAGCCATATGTGTCTACCCGTAATTTCAGGTCATTTCTCAAATTTACTATTCATCTCGGGAATTTACTATTCACTGGTTACTATTTATCGTTTTTGAAGTCAGTTTGAGACTTTGAGAGGTTATTTCAAAATTTTACTATTCACAAAACACAATTCATTCCCAGAGAAAAATCACTATTCATGATTCACTATTCATCATTTTTCGTAAACTAGGTTTACGAGTATCAAATACGCGTAACCGTAAGGGTTTAGCTGCGTATTCATGAAAAATCATTGAGGACATTTCATATAGACTAGAGTTAGTGTACATATCATCAGTAACATCACTTTCATATTAGTTCATGCATGGGTTTGCATATTACATTAACGTATATTTATCTATTAAATAAACGCTATCGCATAATCATTTATTTTGAATATTTGATCCGACACTTCCAAAAATTATCCTAATATATTTTTATACTCATTTTAAGACTATAAAAATTATATTATTAGTTTACACGATGTTTTGAATTTATTTTGTTCTTAGATCTATGTTCTTTGTGATGGTAGTGATAGTATGTTGTTGTTTTCTGCTTCAGGTCTGCTTCATTGCTCCAGTGTCTCCACGTCTTTCTTCAACATGCTCACACGCTCATTTAACGTTGGACTTCAGTACTGACGTAGTTCTCTTAGTCTTTAAACTTTGTAGATTCTTTGACTTGACGAAGAATCATTTTGACTTTTGTATTGCCTTTTGAGAGAACTTGCATTAGTGATGATGTTGGTATGAGCATGTGAAGAATCTGCACGATCATTCCGCTCCATAGCTTCCATAAGAGGAAAACATACACACGGTTAGTAATAAGCGGATTCCGGCACTTACAAGTTTGAATTTCAAGGGTGTTAACAGCATAGTGTGAAAACGCATCTCTAATTCTCACAAAGGCCGTTCCTGAACTGGAGTCCCACAAGTGAGATAACACGATGTACCGAAGTACACCTAAAGTTCAGATGAGTCGCTGAGGTACACCGAAGCATCACCTCAAGACTGTAGACCGTTTGAGACACAATAAGCGTAATCCACGGGGAGTTACCGAAGTGACCTGCTGTCAAGGCTGTTTGATGTTGACCCTGGCAGGAGTTTCCATTCAATCACTGAGGATCACTATAGTGAACCTCTCATAAATGTTCTCGATAGATTGCTAGAATCTGTGTAGGACTCGATAACGTACCATTGTTGTTCTTATTGTTAAACAACAAGTGATGAAATGTCAAGTGTACCTAAGAGATCTTTTGATGAATCTTGTGGCTCTAGACTCAATAGTGCACTTTGGTTTTCCTGAGCGGAGACAAGGGAGAGGGTCTCCTTCTTTAATACCAGCAATCTCTTAGAGAAAGCCAATAGTTTACGTAGGGTTCCCTGTGAGAATGAAACAAGTTTCTGTTTGGAGAAACTTGAGTGGCTAAGAAGGTTTAGTGCATGCGTCACTGGGTTCATGACGACTTTTAATCTTCAATACCGGTGTCACTAAGTGACAACCAGTAGCATATGAATTGAGCCCGGTGTCTGCCCTAAGTTGAATAATCTGGAGGTCTATTTCTTTTCACCCTTTTCTTTGCTTTTCTTTTTAATTCTTCAACTCCTTCTTTCTCTGATTCTCATTTTCTCCTTTTTATAATCATACCTAAGGACTTTGTGGAAAACTAGAAGGGGGGTTGAATAGTTTTGCCAATTTTAAGTTGATTTCAAAAACTTTAGATTCGATATTATGTGAAATCCTATGGATGTTGAGAACGTATAGATCTAATGATAATGTAAGTAAATAAACAAAGGTAAGGGATAGAAATGACACAACCGATTTATAGTGGTTCGGCTACAAGGACACCTTCCTTGCCCTACTCCACTCCCCGAGTCACCTACTCGAGAGTTCAAGCACTATGTCAACAAACTCCTTCACTTGGCGGAGAAGCCTTCACAACGTTGCTTACACTTTATCCGGTACAAAGCTAGATACCGAGTCCGTAGCACGGTGGACCAAACCAACACAACTATTACACAACAAATATGTGAAATATCAAATACAAGATCTTAGCTACAGAAATCTTGCGGAGTGACAAATCAATCAAGGACCCCTTGCTTGGATGACTTGTAGAATGCGCGTGATCTCGCCTTAGAGAAGGACCTATACGAGAATCACAAATAGAAAGAAAAGAAGAACAACTCTCTAGATCAAGTGATCTATATGTTAGAAGAGAATGAGAGTGTATGAGAGATTTAGTAAGAAGAGGGGTGAGTTAGAATGAAGAAATGGCTCTCTATTTATAGGTAAATTTCCTCACTGTTCACACGGATCCCACGGATCCCTTCCACTTGGGATCCGGCTAGCACAAAGCTAGGGATCCGTGGAACGCTCCTCTTTGCCCATGGGTTTTTTGGTTATGGGTCATGGGTTGGTCCATGGGTTATATCTAGATTCAATGTATCTAAGTATACATTGTATCAAGTCTCTTTGGGTATGGGTTAAGATCCATGGGTTGTGATTTTTACCCATCCTAATTAACTATTACACCAAATGCTTTTGTTACTACATTTTTGTATTTAAAAGATTATATGTAAATGCTTTACAAAAATAACATGTATCCTTATAATTATACTTAAGACAACATTATATATGTTATCTACAAAACACAAAGAGATCGCAAAATATTAATAAACGTTTTTACGGTTTATTTGTATTAACAGACTTCTAAGTACTAACTATTTGTGATGTCCTTGGGTAGATTCCTCCGGCTCTGGCGGATCATAGGACGGTTATTCCTAACCCTAGTTACCTTTTAACTCCATGACTAACCCATGTTGCCATAAAACCATTTTCTTGAAAATCTTTCAAAGTGGTTATGATTGAAAAACATTTTGTACCACTGTAAGAGTTTGATCATTTGCAGAAATACTCCCCCTCCACACGTGCTTAAGTGTTTAGACAGAAATTTGCATGGTGAGAGAAGAGCGCGCACTTTTGAATTGATCTACTCAAGATAGACAATCCCCCACGAGACACGGTTACGTTGCATAGTTAAAGAATTACATTGTCAGCTTTTAGGTGACAACTAGCTCAAATAACTACCTTGAAGGTGTGGACAAACCTCGAAAGGTTGTCAAACCCGTCAAAGTTCACCTCTATCAAGAGCTTCTCGAATAGGTACAATTTACTTGGATAAGTCTTTGGAAGACAAATCTTTTGAATGTATGACTGTTCAGATCCCGTCAATTCATGGGTTAAGTCTTTTCACACGACGATTCAATAGCAAATCAACATATTTATTATCACAATAATTTTCTCCCCCTTAAAAATGGCATATATAAATGTTATTTTTGATAACGTTTTGATAATAAATATGACCATTTCGAGTTTTTGTGGGAAGATTATCAGGAAGAACAATTTTGTGAACAAAGTTTTAGCAAATACTTCCCCTCAACAAGTAATACTAACTTTTGATGTTTTGAAAACGTAAGGGGAAGTGCTTGTTCTTTTGAGCAAAACCTTGAAAAGAGAAAGGTTTGATAGGTTTTACTCAAAAGTAAGAAGCTTTCGCTCCTTTTATAGGATTGTGGCGCTGAAGCGTACCACAGGGTCCTTTCATTACAAGAACGGGTTGTACACTGTTATGTGTGCACAATCCATCATCATAAAATAATCACACATCCAAATTAGTATGAAATAGAAACAGTTTAAGGGGTACCAGGTAGTCCAGCTATTTCTCCAGGAATGCGAACAGGGCATTGATAGCCTGTGAGAGTAATCCTGGGACGACCACCTACAAAGCTCTCCAGAGTTCTGAACTGGTCCCTTCTGTACAACCTTTCATCTATCTGAGTGATGATCCTCTTAACATCCCGTCTGTGCTTAGAATTCCATCTCTTTGGAGACCCAATGCCTTCATGTATCTCCTTTAACTAATAAGCTAAGCCGTCCCGAACCTTCTTCAGTGTGTGATCCCCAAACTTATGAAGATCTCTACACGCCATCAAGCAGTTGCGTTGTAGTTCACTACGGTAAACTACTCCGAATGGTTTGCTGACGAGGGTGTATTGTGGAAGATGGTTGATGTCAGGAAGTTCTAGCTGAGGTCTGGTGAAGTTGACGCGAGTCTGATATGATTCAACAGCAAGTTGTAAATCTTCTACACGTTCCTGGATCACTATGCTTCTGATGAAGATAAGTAAGGACTTGATGTATTCACGTTGAATTTCAGTTGAGAATTGTCTCATTCGTCCCTGTACTTTTGAAAGATACAGATCTTCAATGTCGTTGAGAGACAAGTTCTGAAAGTCCGCTTCACATAATTCATAGTCCCTTTCGTCTTGTCTTTTGACCACGATGGTCTTGAGAAAGGTGTAATCCCATTTAGACGAAAGAGTGACATGCTTAATAACAACGATTCCTTTAGTACTAAGCACTTCATGTTGAGACTTTCGAACCTGGCAGCTTTTGTAGTAGATTCATCGGCGTTCTGGTCAATGGTGAATCCCGTACAATGCATCGATGTGGTACTGTTCCACACTGTTAGAAAACATGTGAGTAGCCTTTTCTTCGATGGCTATGCAGTTGGAGTATATGGCTGCCGGGAACGGAAGTGTAAGTGATGTAGCGTATTTTCTTGAACCCTCGCTACCGTGTAGAAGGAATTCCAAATCATTGTTTAAGAAGTATAGAAATGGAATCTGAGGTTGATCCGGTTGGCCAATCGTTGGTAGAGGTTTAGACCAGTCGGTGTAGTATGGAGCTTTGTCTCTTCTGTAGAAGTCGATGTTTGCTTCAGGGTTGAGCCAATCAAGGTTATTGGACATGGCTCGTGCTATGTTTTCAAGGTGATACTCAACTTCAATAGCACTTTCCGAGCTGTCTTTGAGTAGTTGACAGGCTTCATTCTTGATTCGTTTCACCTCTGATTTCATCATCTTCTTCACCCGAAACTTGTCTTGAATTATTTTAGCATGCTCCAATGTTCGACCTTCTATCGCATCTTGACCTTCCGGTGGGTAGGGAGTAGAATCAACAAGATTAGAGAACAAGTCAAATTCAGTGTCATCCTCGTCTAGCCATGATACGACGTCAGTCTTTGGCGTCTTCTTCTTCTTTTTCTTTGGCTTAGAGGAGGATTCTGGTTTCTTAGCTGTGTCGGGAGAGGTGGGTTGTTGTTGGGTCTCAGGGACTTCCTCATCATCACCACCAGTATACTCGAAGTGATCACCGGTTTTCTCAGTCTGGGGTGGTAACTCAGAGTCCTGAGGTTTGTCAGTAGAAGAGCGAGGAGGAGATCGTCTTGGTGGTGAAGTCCTTTGGGGTGGTGGTGGCATAGATGATTGTTCACCAGACTTCTTTGAACGTTTGGGTTCGTTATCTTTATCCTTATCCTTGTCTTCATCGTCTCTTAGACGTTTATGCCTTTGAGCTTCTTCTCTGCATGCTGATTTGAGTTGGTATTCCAGCAATGCTTCAAACAATTTACCTTCGTAAGAAGTAAAAGTTGCAGATCGTTTTGACATTTGAGATACCAGCCTGCAAACCAATTCAGCATCTGAGAATATTATGGGATCAACTGGATTGATGTTTACTTGCATAGGTGTTGATCTCATAGTTTGCTTGGCCAAATGCAATAGATTCGGATAGAGTTGTTTGGTGTACATTTCTCTTGTCATACCAGGAACGATGTCAAGAAGGAACTTGTGAGTGTAACCTTTGATCATATCGTTCATTTCCCCTTGAGGATCACATTGCGTGAACTTCTGGATGTACTCCCTTTCAGCTGACATCTTGTCATTCACGTCATGAAGATATTGAACCTGGTCAGCGAGAAAATTCAGCTTTCTGTAAAGCACGTCTTTCTTCCTGACATGCTTGACAGCTTTAACGATCCTTGTCTTTGCCCGAGAAATCCAAGAGTCTGTTGGCTTCTTTACAGATTTGGATGTGGATTTGGTTGATCTTCTGGATGGTGGTGGTGAAGAGTGAGAGGATGAATCTGATGATGAAGAGTCATGAGGAGGTTCAGGGTCCTTAGGAGGTTTAGAAGTTTTCTCCTTGGAATGAGTTGGACTGTTGAGAAGATAATCATCATAGTTTACTTCATCATCTTGTCCAGATTTAGTCTTTTCTTCAGCCTGAATCCGAGCTTCCTCATCAGCTTTTTCTTTCTCAGACTTCTCTGTTTCTGGTCCCTCAATGTCATAATCAATAGAATCCTCCAGGTGATTTTGTTGTTGCTCAAGAGTGGTGGCACCAATTCCCTTATTGGGTTGATTAACCGCATCAGGAATTGGTTTAGATTGGACACCACCACTTGACCCTCCGGGGCCACGCATTTGTTCCTGTTCAAACTCTTTTGCCTTGTGTTGGAGTCTAATGATTTTGAACTTCTTCCTGTAATTAGTATCCAGTGGCTCTTCATCTGAGCTTTCTTCTTCTTGCTCAAGTACTAGAGTCTTCCCTTTCCCTTGGTCAGCTTTTGGACTGGGAGGTTTAGCTACTGTTGGAGTGACATCGGTTGCAGTTTTAGAGTAGGTGACCTCCTCTTCTGATTCGGTTTCACCTGAGCTTTCATCCACTAGCTTTCTTTGTGGTTCAGACTTGGGAATGGGAATAGGAACAACTTCCTTAGAGGGAACTTTCCTTTTGAGTGGAGGTTTCCTCTTAGGGAACCTTCGTTGACTCTCAGTGCTTGCAACACTTCCTGCACTACCTCTTCTGGTTTTCCTAGTAGGTGTACCATAAGACTTTTCATCAAGAAAACCAACTTTGCCTTCATCAACTGCTACCAGATACCTTTTTTATGAGTAAAGCTGTTTGATTTCATCAGAGAAGAGGTGATCCGGCAGCACAACACCTTGTTTCTTTGTTGTTGATTCCTTAAATCTGACTGTTAGAGTAGGTTCATACAACATGGGGTGATTGTTTGGGTCGTCGAGTCTCAAGGGAATATCGGGATTTAACCCAAGAGCTCTCTGGATCAGCAGTTTTGTGTATCTGATGTATGGGATCTTGGTACCTCACTTTTTGAGGAAAGACATCATGTCATCCCATATCAGAGCTTCAACTTCGATATGTTTCATGTTGACCAAAGCCCAAAAAATCTGTAGTTCCATGAGCTTGGGATGCTCATAACCACTATCCCGTCCAGAAACAGATTTTGTGATGATGATGAAGAGGGTTCTCCAGGGCTGAGGGATATTCTTCAGGTCAATGGTGATTACCCCTGTAGCTTCGTCATAACCGATGTCGATCATGAATTGCAGAACGACCTCTTCAGAAGGTGTAGCGTTGTACTCAGTTGGTTCAATGACAGGAATGAGGAGAATAGCCCGCAAGTCTGTTGGTGTGATGGTGACTTGCTTGTGATTGAGAGTCACAGTCACAACATTTTGCCCTTTGATCTGCTTCATTGTGTGCCAGAATTGCTGAATGTAGATCTCCGGAACTGTGGCAGAGTTGGTGAGCATATTCTGATAAGAATGATTCTTCAGAATGTCCACTGCTATCAACCAAGAAGACTCTGAGCATGTGAGGGTATCAAAGTCAACACGAAGGTTGTTCTTTCCAATCTTCATTGGATAACCATTTGGGAAGATATCAGCAATGGTGAGAACATTTGGTGCATTCACATTCTGCATTTGAGCTTCCATGTCGTGATCTGAAAGATATTTAGCCAAAAGAACCAACATATCGAAAGACATTATATTAGTCAATAGATGGTTTTATTGTCTAATTATTGAATGTGATATGTCGATGATTGTTACGAGTCCAATGTCACTTGTTTGTTCAATAGTCCAATGACATCGTGATAAGTTTCGTGAGTTGATTAACTTTAAGTTTTAAAGTCCATGTTTTCACTTGTTTTTCACAACTTGTTAAACATTTAATCTTATAGTGACATTATTGGTTTCGTGGAGTTATGATTTATTTATTTACAAGTTTGCACGCGTAACAATTCATAATTAAGGTTAAACAAGGCTTAGGCATAGAAATGGCAAGCTTATGCGTAAACAGGAGTGATATACGCGTAAACGCAAGCTTATGCGTAGGTTCTTGACTTACGCGTAAGAAATATTACGCGTAAGAAAAGGGGACCTTATGCTTAGAGCTTACGCGTAAGCGTATATAAACCTTACGCGTAAGGCTTACTCGTAAGAGTCAACCTTATGCGTAGAGGTCACTGTTTACGCATATCCTTCACAGGATACGCGTAGTCCCTTATGTAGAACCTTACGCGTAATAGTTACGCGTAAGATTGCTCTTACGCATAACATTCTACGCGTGAGGTGATCCTTATGCGTAGTTTGCTAGAAACCTTGATTCTGAATTTTCAAACGTAGAAGACCTGAAATAAATTCTTCATGACACAATCATTAACATCTTCATTCAATCACCATCAGATCATTTTATGAACACACATATAACAGTTACGCGTAAGAACACTTATGCATAAACCTAAACCCTAAGGGTCAATTTTTACGAGTAAGTAATCTTGCCATAGAAATTGCACCAAAATGATTCTGGGAGGTCTAAGAAGCCTCATGAGTAGTTCTTTCCAAGTTTTAACATCAGAATTTAAGTGAATCAAAAATACCCAAATGCATATGAACTTAAACCCTAGTTTCTAATTAAAGATCAATTAGTGTTTTTGGGTTGGTTCTGAGCCTAGATATCATCAATTCACCATAAGAACAACATCACTCAACTATCTTTTTAACCAAAAAACATTCTCATTAGAAAATACCCAATTTCACGCATAAACCCTAATTCACAATATCACTCAATTCGTGTATCTGGGTGTGTTTTTATGATCAAAATAGTTTCAATGATGTTATATAAACGTTTTGACACTAACTTTTTCACCACAAACACCCACACTTGATTAGGTGTTCATACGTTTATGCGCAGAACACCAAATCGTTCATAAGTGAAAATCTAACCGTTAGTTTTTAATATACATCAAAACCTTTGTTTGCAAACACGTTTAGATTATGAAACGACTTAAAAAATGATGATCAAGCAAGCGGATTGAGAGATTGATTTTTACGCGTAGGATTAGGTTGGTAAGATAATAAATGAAGTGAAATAAATGAGGTTGGTGGAAGTTTTAAGAAAAATAACTTTGAGCTTTTTGATAATATTAGTCCCTCCACCTTTACCATTTACATCCAATGCCTTTAACTTCCATTTTTGGATACCAAACGAAGGATTTTTGGAAATAATTTTGACGACACTTCCCCTCGACTTAATGAGATAATGAAAGTTTATAAACTTTAGTCCGAGGAGTGTCAGAGAACCAGAAATGTGACCACCATTATTAAAGAAACAACCGTGATAAGATAACATGCAAGCACAAGGTTTTATGAAACTGAGAAAATATTTACTTTCTCCCCCTCAACACTTGATCAAAAAAAAATACTGAATTTTGAAAGATTTGAGTGTTGAAGGAAGAATTGTACTTGCCATGTTAAAAGAAACATAGATAGAAGAATATTTTTGTAGTTTTAACTGATTTTGTAATTTTGTATTTTGTTTTTGAAAAATATTTACAAAAGAGGTTTTGGTGTTTGACTGGTTTTTTAAGAATGTTTTAAGAGTTCATCCTGTTCCTCCTGAGTCAAACACCGCATACCAATCCGGTGGACCAACTCATTAAACCTAGCAGGAGCTAAGGCTTTGGTGAGAAGATCTTCCAATTGGTATTCTGTACCCACAAAGTATAATTCAACAGTACCCTGTTCCACGTGGTCCTTGAGGAAATGATATCGAAGATCGATGTGCTTTGATTTCGAATGTTGAACTGAGTTGCACGAGATCGCAATAGCACTCCGATTGTCGCAGTACATTGGGATTCTGTCAAATACATAACCATAGTCGTTGAGTTGTGTTCTCATCCAAATGACTTGAGCACAACACGCCGACATGGCTACATATTCTGCTTTTATTGAGGACAGCGATGTACAATCCTGTTTCTTCGATTGCCATGACACTAGTTTATCACCAAGAAATTGAAGTGCTCCTGAAGTACTTTTTCGTGAATCTAAGCATCCTGCGTGATCAGCGTCTGAAAAAGCTATTAGTTCAAAACCAGAATCCTTCGAATACCAGATCCCCAAATTAATGGTTCCCTTGATGTATCGGAGGATTCTTTTAGCCTCAGAGAGGTAGGTTTCAGTTGGTCTTGACTGATAACGGGAGCAAAGATATACAACAAAAACAATATCAGACCTGCTAGCTGTTAGATACATGAGAGACCCAATAATACTACGGTATTTGGTAGGGTCCACCAATTTCCCATGTAAATCAGTGTCTAGCTTTTTGGTATGAGCCATTGGTGTGGCATAGGTGTCACAGTTTTGCATTCCAAATTTGTTTAACAATTCAAGGGCATATTTGGACTGACTCAAGAAAATACCACGGGGTGATTGACGAACTTGCATTCCTAGAAAGAATGTGAGTTCACCCATCATTGACATTTCAAAATGTTTTTTCATTAATTTTGCAAAAGCATTTGAGTATTTTAAATGTGTTGACCCAAAAATGATGTCACCCACATAGATTTGAACGATTAATATGAGAGCCCCGTGATATTGTATGAAAAGTGTAGGATCGACCGAACCTTTGGTGAATTTATTGGCAATGAGGAAGGATGATAACTTATCGTACCACGCCCGAGGAGCTTGTTTGAGACCATACAAAGCTTTGTTCAGTTTGCAGACATGGTTCGAGAACTAGGGATCAACGAATCCTTCTGGCTGGCGGACATAAACCGTTTCTTTCAGTTGTCCATTCCGAAAAGCAGTTTTGACGTCCATCTGAAAGACCGTTATATTCATATGAGCCGCGAACATGAGAAAGATCCGAACAGCCTCAAGACGAGCCACCAGAGCGAATGATTCTTCAAAGTCAATACCCTCTTCTTGTCTATAACCCTTAGCCACCAGACGTGACTTGTTTCTGATTACGGGTTCCCTTCAGCATCTAATTTGTTCTTCCAAATCCATTTGAGACCAATGACGTAGACCCCTGTTGGTCTTTCAACCAGTTCCCATACTTCAAGATGTTTGAATTGGTTGAGTTCTTCTTGCATGGATTCAATCCAGTTGTCTTTTGTCATTGCGTCTTTAATTTTTTTAGGCTCAGTTTGGCAGACAGTGAGTGCATAAATGCAATGTTCACCATCTGTGTGAAGACGTTGTCTTGTAACGACTAGTTGATTTGGGTTGCCAATAATGTTCTCAATAGGATGGTGTTTTGTCCAACGATGTGTAGAGGGTTGATGTTGGTATACATTGTGCAAATTTTGAGGATTCAAATGGTTTGTTGATGATTCTGCAACATCAGGTGCAGCAGTTTCATTGGCAAACGGGTTAAAGAACGCATTTGGATCAAAATCTGCAGGTGGGGGTACTTCATTAAGAACATCAGCAGCTGGTTCAGCGTCGTTGGAAGCAGTTTGTTCAACTGTTTTTGTAGAGTCAACTGGTGGTGCTTCTTCAACAGTAGTTGTTGTTGCAGGTGTATCAGGTATAAGAGTATGATCAGGTGGAGCAGCGGAAACATCGGATGCACCTGGAGCACGTTCATCAATGTCATCACTAAACAACGGAGCAAATAGCGTTTCCATTTGTTGACGAGTAAGCTGGGGGCTTAGTTCAGCTGGTGATGGGGTTTGAGGGAAGTTTAAACGGTTGTGACCGGGTTCTAAGCTGTTATGCGCAGAAGCCATTTTTGTAAGTTCATCAAAATTAGCATGAATCGTTTCCATAACCTGCTTTGTACGACGATTCCAGATCCAGAAACCCTTAGAATTTTCACAATATCCTATAAATACTCCAATGTCAGCTTTGGCTTTGAGCTTACCAAAGTCATCACGATCATTATTCGGATAGCAAAGGGATCCAAATACATGAAAGTGTTTGAGATTCGGTTTATGGTTATGGATAAGCTCAAAAGGTGTTTTGTTGTGGCGTTTAGTAATAATTGAACGATTTTGAGTATAGCATGCAGTTGATACAGCTTCTGCCCACAAGTAATCTGGAAGTTTAGCATTGATTAACATTGTTCTTGCAGCTTCCACTAACGTTCGGTTTCGTCTTTCAACAACTCCATTTTGTTCTGGTGTACGTGCAATAGATGTATGATGCTCAATTGCCACTTTCTCATAAAATTCTCGAAGAGTTTGGTTAAAAAATTCAGTTCCTTTGTCTGTTCTGATTTGGCGGACGGTGTTCCGGAGCTGAACTTGAATTTTCGTGAGAAAGGTGATGATCATCTGTGGAGCTTGATCTTTACTTCGAAGAAAGTAGAACCAAGTCCATCGTGAGTAGTCCATCGACAATTACCAAGATGTAGCGTTTGCCATTAATCATTTGCACGCGCATCGGGCCACACAAATCCATGTGAAGAAGATGAAGCACATGTTGAGAGCTGTGTTCCAACTTTGAAGGAAAATGAGCACGAGTGATTTTCCCTTGTTCACAAGCTGAGCATAGGTGATATTTGGAATATCTGAATCTCGGGAGACCTTCAACAAGTTTGTGTTGAGCAAGGTTGGTGATGGTTTGAAAGTTTAAATGTGAGAGACGACGGTGCCATAGCCAGGATTTTGTTGATGTTGCCTTTGAAAGTAGACAGATGGGAGATGAAGCAACCATGTCTTGCATTGAGATTGTGTATAGACTAGAATTGCGAGAGCCAGACATTAGATCGTTTCCTTGTAGATCACGAATAAAACAAGTTTTTTCCCGAAAAGCAACTTCCAAATCTCCATCACAGAATTGACCGACTGAAAAGAGATTGTGACCGAGGCCTTCCACATAGTAAACCCTGCTAATTTCGATATTGCCATTGATATAATCTCCGTAGCCCATGATAGCTGCGAAGTGATCATTCCCAAATCTGACAGTGCCAATGAACTTTGCAATAAAGTTTTATAACAGTTTAAGATTGCCTGTCATGTGTCGGGAACATCCGCTATCAATAATCCAAAGGATGATCTGTATCACCTGCATTACACACAGACGATACAGATGGAATAGAAGTAGATGTGGAACCCGAAGTGTTAGAGGGTTCCGAAGCAGTTATAGTAGAAATACACACATCAATGACTTTAGGCATCCATTTAAATCCTAGTGTATTATGTATCCATTTATGCCATCTCCAACTAGTCTTAGCTTTATTCTTAGTGAATGGACTAGGTGGTACTACATTCTTTGGAGGTGATACTGGAACTACAGGGACATCAATGCGTGTCATAGAATCTAAGGAGGGCGGTTTACCAAGCACAGACTTAGAAGAATTAGTGGGCCTAGAGGTATTCCGATTCATGGGATTCCTTAAACGAGACAAGATAGCTTTAGCAACACATTTGTCATGACAATCAGAAAGCATACTTTTACGACAAATAACACAAGAAGCATCAGACTGAATATCAAAAGTACTTAAAGGTTTAGCATTCGTTACAGCACTTTTTCCATTACATTTGTCAATGCAATATCTAAAGTGGGTGCAACTTGAGTCTTATTCAAAGTCCTAGGGTGTTCTTCTACTTCAACATTCTTTATTGATCTTTTCTTAGGTCGCAACTTCCTATTCTTCCTTGTATTTCTCCTAGGCTGTGAAGTGCGGACGTTTGGAAAAGAGGCAACTATTCCTGTTTCAGTAGAGGTAAGCACATTAGTATCTTGTGTATTGTCAGTAGGCAATCTAGGTTCACGTTTGCTAAGTGTTACAGGTGCAATTTTCTTAATGATGCTAGGCTGAACTTGTTCATACTTTCCTAACATTTCCCTTAACTTAATGATAGTGTGCACCAAATCTTGATTTTCAGAACGAAGATTTCCAGAAAAATTCATGACTTCTTTAGTGTGTGCAAGATAATGATCAAGTTCGTTTGATGCTTCATTTCGAGTCTATTTGAGTAAATCAAATATGACACCATATTCTTGTTTAACTTTTGCAAGTACTTGTTCATATTCTGAGATTTGAGATTTCAAAGACACGTTTTGATCATCCAGTTGCTCAATTTTAGGATTAAACGTTTTTTGATTTCAACTGGTGAATTTTGTTTTGCAAAGCAAGTTCACAATTTTGACAATATTTTTGACACCATTGAAGACGACGTTTTGAATTTGAAAGTTCATTTATCAATCGTTCATTTTCAACTTTTAAAGATTCGTTCTGATGCACATTATTAGTATTCTCAACAGTATCAACAGAATCAGCAGAGATATGATTAGATGCATATGTAACAGATTGTAATAAAACAAGATTATTGATATCAGCACATATAACATCTTCCAAGAGTCGATCAACATCTTTTCTCAACAATTTCTTTTTACCTTTAGTATTTGAAATCGATGTTTCTGTTTTCTCGAAAACGATTTTCATGAGACCAAGTTCCTTGTGAAAATCCCTTTCCCATTATAGTGCACAAGTTTTCAAATTTTTGACATGGGGTAAAAGTCTTTTTTGAAGAATGTCTCGATGTTCTCGCGCCATTGGCAATTGAAAATGTTCAACTTCTATTTCAGAATGAAATTCAATCTCACGTTCCAAAATTTTGAGGTCAGATAAAAAGTGTCAAAGTATTTTATGACGCGACAACTTTCGGCTTTTGTTTTTGTTAATACAAATAAGCCGTAAAAACGTTTATTTATATTTTACGATCTTCTAATGTTTTGTCGATAACAAACGTAAAATCATATTAACGAAACAAATAAAATACGTAAATGGTTTGAACTAATAGTTTTCTAACACACTTACGCTTTCACATAAAACACTAAAATAAGTACAAGTGATTTTATGCTTGAGATATACATATGTATAACAACTAGTGTTTACATATTGGGTTAACATATACTCAACTAAGTATACACTAAAATGGGTAAAAACAAGTATATACTAAAATGGGTAAAAACAAGATATACTAAATAGGTAAAAACTAGCAAATGGTTTTGACCCATAACCCATGGTTTTATTTATACCACTTAACCAAGTTCATTGTATCTAGAAAGAAAACCATGGATCAACCCATGACCCATGACCCATAACCAAAAATACCCATGGGCAAAGAGGAGCGTTCCACGGATCCCTGGCTTTGTGCTAGCCGGATCCCAAGTGGAAGGGATCCGTGGGATCCGGGGAAACAGTAGGATTTTTCTCTATAAATAGTGAGCCATTTCTTCATTATTTCTCACCTCTTTCTAACACACTTTCTCCCCTGAGTTAAATCTCACTAACCTTAGATCCAAGAGATCTATGTTTGTAGTCTTGTTTTTGTGTGATCTTTTAGGTTCCTCTTAAAGGCAAGATCACCACCTTTGAAGTCGAGCAAGCTCAAGTCCATGAGTTGCCAAGCTTATTCATCATCAAGGCTACTAAAGTCCTCTTGTTGATGATCTCTTTCTTTCTTCAAAGAAGTGTAGTGTTGAAGACATTAGTGAAAGATGTCTCAAATGTCAAGACGAAGATATTAGTGAAGGGTATCTATCGTCTATAGGATAAGAACTTGTGGTAGGTGCTTAGAAGTCAAGACAAGAAGCATTAGTGAAAGGTGCTTAGAAGTCAAGACTTGAAGCATTAGTGAAAGGTGCTTCGAAGTAAAGACACAAGACATTAGTGAAAGGTGTCTTGTAGATCTAGTCAAAGGCATTAGTGAAAGGTGCCTTAGATGTACATTCGATATGGTGTGTTTTGATGTACTAGATAGACTAGCATTAGATCCAAGGATATTGATGTCCTTTATGATGTTGTAAAGGAGTAGATCTCCTTTGGGATTAGTCGTTGGTGTAGTGTGGTAGTAGTTCCTCCATTGCAATGGAACTAGGTGCTTAGCCTAGTACCTAATAAAGGGTAGGCGACGTTGTGAAGGTGTAGTTCACCTAAGGTGTGAAAGAACTCGGTGGTTAGCCTAGCACCGTATAAAGGGTAGGCGACGTTGTGTAGGTGTGGTTCGCCTTGGTGTGAAAGAACTCGGTATTTAGCTTTGTACCGGAAAAAGGTTAAGCGACGTTGTGAAGGCTTCTCCGCCATAAGGAGATTGTTGTAGTGTTTACGAACTCTCGAGTAGGTGACTCGGGGAGTGGAGTAGGGCAAGGAAGGTGTCCTTGTAGCCGAACCACTATAAATACTCGCGTTGTGGTTTTGTGCATCTTACTCTTTATCTTTTCATTACATATCTTAATATGCTTGTTTATCAACATCCAACACACACAACTAAATAGATTGACATAAGTCGATCTAAATAGTTTAAAAGGAACTTTTAATTGGTAAAACTATTCAACCCCCCCTTCTAGTTTTCCACAATTGGCATCAGAGCTTCGTTACCAAGTTTCTTTAAGTATATTGTACTTTAAAAACTTGATACGATCCATGGTTAATTGAAAACTACAAAAAGGTTTTTCATAAAAACAAACACCATGTCTTTTAAAATTATATGTTTGGATGTTGATTTGATAACAACATTTTTCTTATTTATTTATTTTTTTATTTTTTTATTGCACTAATCTTCCTTGTCATGTTGATTAGTCAAAGCTCATACCCACCAAGCTTTAGGAGTTGCTTGGTAACAAGAATACCTTCCTTAAGAAGGTATCTTAAACGCAAAGGAGCGGGAATTGTCTAAGTGACATTTGTTGTATCATTTGTAAAGACATTCCTAAGTGCGCTAAAGGTATGATTCTCTTTTTACTTTGCTTGATAATTAAGTATACCTAGTTAGGTATTTATATGATTATCTTTTGTGCAAATTACATGTTTTACTTGAAGCTTCATTAGGAAGCCTTTTTCTCACATACGTGTTTTATTTGTCATATAAAGTCGTGGTATATAAAACTTATGTTTTGTTTCTTTTAATCCAATAAAACAAAACACGAATTTCAAAAATTCCTCCTTCCCCATAAAAACTCCCACCGTCAACCACTTTATCAAACCCTCACTTTTTCAAATCTTCCAATTTCAAAAATTTCCTCTCATTCAAAAACTTCATCTTCCTCCTCATTCCATCTCAATCGAAATCAAGAAGATCCGTCATCAACATGGTTTACATCGCACTCGTGCTCATCGCCCTAACACTCATCGCACTTGTGTTCCCTATGATGAAGTTCACATACGGAGACATTTACTTTGTGTTGTTAATCTATATTGGGGTCATATACCCAATCCTTTGTATCATCCTTAGTATTGAAATGCAATATTATTAATCTAGTTTATCTAGGTTACTATTATGTGTTCATCATTATTCTTTTATATGTTTTATATTCTTTCATGATACATTAGAGGTCATGTATGCATGCTAAAAGAAAATGTAGGATAAAACATACTTCGTGGTATAAAAACTGTAAAACCTATGATTTTATCAAATCTGCTTCTGTTACTACTGATCCACGGATCCCGGAAGATATACTATTAGGATCCCTTTTGTAAAGGAACCGTGGGATCCGTATTACTGGAAAACAGTTTTCATGCAAGATTAAAAACCACTATCTTTCTAAAAGTAATAATCCACTAGAATTCCAAAACCATGAGTTAGCTAAATGCTAAAAACCATTGTTAATAAAAATCTAGTAAAAACGTTAGATTATTATAGGTTGACCATAAACATCACCTCTTATTAACCCATCACTTCTATAGGTTCAACTATGACGCATGAATACGAGTTTGACTTTTCACTCACTAGCGTCTACACCCCGAACATCTCCCTTGAGCCCAACACACCTGGCAATCATGTCCGTGGGTTCAATAATCTCGAAAACCGTCTCTTCCATGAAGGACGTATTGTAGACACCTCTCTACAATTCGAAGAAGGTATCAATACCTCCTTCCGAGCCATAGGACTAGAATGTCTTCTTGAAATCAACGAGAAGATATGTCCAAGGTTCATAATGGAATTCTTCCGTCAAGTTGAACTCGTTCGTAACGAGGATCGCTCTCTATCTCTTTGGTTTTACATCAAAAACCAAAAGTTCACTCTAACCCTTGGGCATTTTGCTCACATTCTCCGGATTCCAAATCATGGACAAAGTGCCTTCACCGAAGATTGGTCTCTTGATTCTCTCTTCAACTTTCGTGAAGAAAATAGTCCATATTGTTCACACATACCCTCTCCGGAAGAGTTAAATCGCATAATATGCAAACCTCGACCATATTACTCCAATCCAAACATTATCCATACACGGGATATCCGAGAAGAGTACAAGCCTCTTGCTCTCATTCTACGTGAAAATGTTTGGAGTCTTAGGGGAAATCGAGAAATTCTTCCCGCTTGTTGTGCTCACATGTTGTACTGTTTGCTAACACAACAACCATACAATCTCGCCTACTTCTTCGCAAGGCGAATTGCAAATCTTCAAGGCTCCAAGAATAAACTCATCCCTTATGGAATGTTCTTGACACGCCTCTATCATAATGTTATGCACTTCCATCCTCAATTTCAAAGTCCGTTGTACGTACTTGTGAACAAGATGATGGAACCGCTAAACATATCTCTCATGAAGACTTTCTTCATTCTTGATTCCACCAATACCCATCAATCACATAATGATCCTCCTAGCGAAGACACTCAAGGAACCTAGTAATAGTCAAATAGGATCAGTTCTACTCTACTCATGCTCTATCAATGTAATCGTATTTCTTTCATAAAATAAAACATCTTACATTTGATATCTTAGTTTTAGAACTCCTTTAACAAATCTTGGAATATAATGCATTGTCAAGATCATTGCATACCTTTAGTAAAGGTTCTACCTAGCAGATGGACGGATCCCAAATGTTGTACTAAACGGATCCCTATCTTTGGGGAACCGTGGGATCCGGCAAACAGAAAATGCAATTGCAAGCATTATATTTCAAACATATCCTTAGAACACCTCACACTAAGCTAAACATAATGTCTTAAGGCAGATTAAGTCCTTATCAAGATAGGTTGATCTTTCCTACTCATTCCAACTCACATAGATCACACTCTAAGATGTTCATAGATCTATAACTTTGTCTTAATCCATCACTCTTTTTTCTTTGGATGGCTCAGGTGGACGTTGTTCCTTTGGTTGTCGTTTGGCACATGGAGGTTATTTCGAGGGAGATTCAGGTGAGAGCTGTACTCTTTTTTCCCTTTACCAAGGTTTTCCCACTGGGTTTTTTCTTGGAAAGGTTTTTAAGGAGGCAGTCTCATCTGATTCATCAATCTCCCTCGAAGAGGTTTATGGATGCTTGTGGCGATTCCTGTTTCCTTCGTTGGTGGTTTCCTATTGGTGTGTTAGTTATTGTATGTGATTAGTTTTTCGCTCTGTGGCCTGTCAAGAGCGAATTGTGTGTTGTGGTTGTTTCAAGCGTGTGCTTGAGGTTAATGTGGTACTTCTGCCACATTCCATTGTTCTAAACTTGTTCTGTGATTAATATATTTTGCCAGGGTAGAATACCCTTTTACCCATTAATCCATCACTCTTCCGCTCTCAAAACTCACACTTCATTTTTTACTTGATCCCTCACATCTAAGTTAGAAATCTTTCGATTATGACAAAATTGATCATAAATCAACCTCACCTCAAAATTGATCAAAGTTGATCAAATCCTAGTTTTCCCATTTCAAAACCCTTAGGATATTTTCCAAAACACAATCCTAAGTCACAACCTGATCTCTAGGATCATTTAGCTTCAATTGACACTCTCATCTTTAGTGTCATCCTTGCTCATTCATTGGTACTCATGAAAGTTCCAAATCCTTCCACAAAAGACAATCATTAGCTACATCACTCACCACCTTCAAGTACTTAAGCACCCCTTCATTTAAGACACTTAGGAAGACTGAAACACTCAAGATGGTGTAGGTCTTAGATTTTAGAAACATCATTTCCACTCTTTCATAGCTGCTGTTAGCCGGATCCCTAGGAATAGCCTAGACGGATCCCTCTGAGAAAGGAACCGTGGGATCCGGATGACAGTATAGGTCATATCTTGCTAAAACAATCATTTCAACTTATCTTCCTAACTCAAACACTCCATCTCATCTTAAATGAGTTCCTAGATCAGTCCAACCTCTGAAGTTGCCTCTTGTGCATGTCAATCATCACATTCCAATGAATCCTAGTGGCTTTAAGCTTAAATGCACTTGTCAAATCTCTTAGTTTATAAACCACCTTGTTAGGACCTCCATAGTCATCACTCTCACTCTAACTTTCAGCTCTTGAAATCATTTCATCATGAGGAAAACCCCAAGTAGTAACTTATCCACCAAAGAACCACCCATGAAAAAGGCTCGTGTTATACACGAAATCTCCTCAACCGAATCATCTCCCGTCAAACAAACAAATGAGAGAATCCTTCATCATCCAATCAAACCAATTCCTAAAAGGATAGTACCCACAAAACTACCTATGCCTAACACCACCATACCTCCTAGGCCAAACAATATCATCTCCACTAAACCATCACCATTGGTTCCTAGAGCTATTTCATTTACTTCACCACTACCATCACCACACCTCTACAATTTAGAGGACTTGCCTCCTAGGCCGTCTCATCCGCTTTCGCTGACAACATTCTCCTCATTAGGAGGAATAATGGTTCAAAATCAAGGTGTTGAGTCAACACTTGCTCCGGCTTCCTTTTCGCCGTCTCCATCATATAATCCTATATGGATTATTAGAAATCATCAAAGTCAACCACCCGACCATATGGAAGTTGACACTTCCATACCACCACCATCATTCTTGGTCGAGGCATTCTCAAATGCACCTCCACCAATCCCTCCATCGTTTGAAGCTCCGCAAGCCGCCTCACTTGATCCTTCGCATCAAGCCATTTTATTTCCTCCACCACCACTACCTAGCCATGACAAAGATTGCTATCATTGTCAACATGTTGAAAGTTTGATACATGAAGTACGAGAAGACCAACGTTTCATGTTCTATCATCTCCTCGAATGTTTCGATGAGATCAAACCTAAACAAAACTTGAGCTAGAAGATTTTAGTGGTGTCCTAGCATCAAGCGTTAGTTAGTCTAGAAATTCCTAGTCATGTATTGTCTATTTTCTTATTTTTAGAGTCATGTATATCATAACTCTTGTTTTTTAAATGGAATTACATGCTACTTGTTATTTTTCTGAGAATATGTATTCATATCTCATTTATGTGATAACATTACTTGTTATATCACCTTTGCTGATTTTAGTCATCAGCCAGACGGATCCCTCAGAACTGCCTAGACGGATCCCTACTAGGAGGGAACCGTGGGATCCGTGAAGACAAAAAGTTTATTTTTACTAACTTAAATCACATTTGCAGGAAATTGTGTATTATACTTGTTTTCTAACCCTTGTCTTGCAGTTATTCAATTAACACATAAAGAATTTTGACATCCTAAAGCTAGGGGGAGCTTGGTGTCAAAACAATACGTTGCAAAATTACTTGCAACCTTTGATTTATATTTCATGACTTCCCGTTGAAAATATTGCAATCATCTAGGGGGAGCACACCCGTCACATAGACGTAATCTTTTGAAAAAGTTAGTTGCAAATGAACTAGATTAGAATTAGTTTCTTGATGCCCTTACTTAGGGATGGACTCGTCAAGGGGGAGTAACGACGAGATCCTTTCCCGTTACTTGCTCTCTATTTTTTTTCTTTCACATGTTTTTCTTAAAAACGTTGTGTTGCTTTCTTTCAAACACTTTTTGTTTCGACAAAAAGGGGGAGAAGAAACTAAAAACTACAAATTCAAACTTCTACGAATTTTAGCTTTTCCTTAAAATAATTTTATGTTTTGTCATCAACAAAAAGGGGGAGATTGTTAATACAAATAAGCCGTAAAAACGTTTATTTATATTTTACGATCTTCTAATGTTTTGTCGATAACAAACGTAAAATCATATTAACGAAACAAATAAAATACGTAAATGGTTTGAACTAATAGTTTTCTAACACACTTACGCTTTCACATAAAACACTAAAATAAGTACAAGTGATTTTATGCTTGAGATATACATATGTATAACAACTAGTGTTTACATATTGGGTTAACATATACTTAACTAAGTATACACTAAAATGGGTAAAAACAAGTATATACTAAAATGGGTAAAAACAAGTATATACTAAATAGGTAAAAACTAGCAAATGGTTTTGACCCATAACCCATGGTTTTATTTATACCACTTAACCAAGTTCATTGTATCTAGAAAGAAAACCATGGATCAACCCATAACCCATGACCCATAACCCATGACCCATAACCAAAAATACCCACGGGCAAAGAGGAGCGTTCCACGGATCCCTGGCTTTGTGCTAGCCGGATCCCAAGTGGAAGGGATCCGTGGGATCCGGGGAAACAGTAGGATTTTTCTCTATAAATAGTGAGCCATTTCTTCATTATTTCTCACCCCTTTCTAACACACTTTCCCCCCTGAGTTAAATCTTACTAACCTTAGATCCAAGAGATATATGTTTGTAGTCTTGTTTTTTGTGATCTTTTAGGTTCCTCTTAATGGCAAGATCACCACCTTTGAAGTCGAGCAAGCTCAAGTCCATGAGTTGCCAAGCTTCTTCATCATCAAGGCTACTAAATTCCTCTTGTTGATGATCTCTTTCTTTCTTCAAAGAAGTGTAGTGTTGAAGACATTAGTGAAAGATGTCTCAAATGTCAAGACGAAGATATTAGTGAAGGGTATCTATCATCTATAGGATAAGCACTTGTAGTAGGTGCTTAGAAGTCAAGACAAGAAGCATTAGTGAAAGGTGCTTAGAAGTCAAGACTTGAAGCATTAGTGAAAGGTGCTTCGAAGTAAAGACACAAGACATTAGTGAAAGGTGTCTTGTAGATCTAGTCAAAGGCATTAGTGAAAGGTGCCTTAGATGTACATTCGATATGGTGTGTTTCGATGTACTAGATAGACTAGCATTAGATCCAAGGATATTGATGTCCTTGATGATGTTGTAAAGGAGTAGTTCTCCTTTGGGATTAGTCGTTGGTGTAGTGTGGTAGTAGTTCCTCCATTGCAATGGAACTAGGTGCTTAGCCTAGTACCTAATAAAGGGTAGGCGACGTTGTGAAGGTGTAGTTCACCTAAGGTGTGAAAGAACTCGGTGGTTAGCCTAGCACCATATAAAGGGTAGGCGACGTTGTGTAGGTGTGGTTCGCCTTGGTGTGAAAGAACTCGGTATTTAGCTTTGTACCGGAAAAAGGTTAAGCGACGTTGTGAAGGCTTCTCCGCCATAAGGAGATTGGTGTAGTGTTTACGAACTCTCGAGTAGGTGACTCGGGGAGTGGAGTAGGGTAAGGAAGGTGTCCTTGTAGCCGAACCACTATAAATACTCGCGTTGTGGTTTTGTGCTTCTTACTCTTTATCTTTTCATTACATATCTTAATATGCTTGTTTATCAACATCCAACACACACAACCAAATAGATTGACATAAGTCGATCTAAATAGTTTAAAAGGAAGTTTTAATTGGTAAAACTATTCAACCCCCCCTTCTAGTTTTCCACAATTGGCATCAGAGCTTCGTTACCAAGTTTCTTTAAGTATATTGTACTTTAAAAACTAAGTGAAGGTAAAGGACCATTAATTTGTGCACCATTTTGTTTGGGACTAACTTCAGAAACTGGTGTGATAACAAAAGGTTTGTTAGAAGTATCTTGTTGTTGGACAAAAGTAACGGCTTTTGAATAGTTAAATGGTTTGTTATAAACCACATTTTCCATTTTTGACCGACTCTCGTCATCTGCATCTAATTCCTCCATACGATTATATTCAACAACAGTCATAATTGAATCATCAATTCTATGTTCTGCACTGTAAACATCAGGATTTGGTTTGAATGCTCATTTTGAAAACTTAGGTTTGTAATCAGCAAGAATTGGTCCATATCCATTTGGATTAGGTTTAAAAGTAAACTTTTGAATGGTTGTGATTGACTCACCATGTTTGTAAACAACATTTCGAAACTCTTTGATTTTGGTTTGTAAGTCGACAATTTCTTCAAGATAGTTATCTATTCGTTTCGTGGAATGCTGTTTGTACTCAGAGAACTGTTTTTGACAAGTTAACAACTCAGCCTTGGCTTTTTGAGTTTCCAAAGTAAGAACGTTAAGTTGTTTTGTATGTTCATGTTTCAGTTGTTCTATTTGAGACAACAAAGCATTCTTGGAAGTGGCTAGATCACGTATCTGTCATTCTAATGATTTTTCGTTTTGATGAGATTTAGCAAAAGCGACTTCAAAACCTTTTTCACGTTTTTCTTGAGTTTTAAAAAAATTGATTTGTCGAATTAAGCATTCATTATCCCTAATTAACAGTGCATTTTTTTCTTTTAATTTTGTGCAAATTTCCAACCGAGAGTGTTGGTCTTTAATTAAGGTCAGGAACTCAATTTCTCTATTAGACCGAAGCTCATTTTGTTCAACGTGAGTCTCAACATGATCATTATTTAGATCCTCAAATATAATCACGGAGTCAACTTAATTATCAATATTAACCATAAGGTCATCTTGATCGTCAAATATAACTACGGGATCTATTTGATAATCATCGGAATGAGATGTGGATTGCTCATGTTGAACACTCTCATCCTGGTCGGATGGAGAAATTGGCGGAGATATCATATCAGGATGAGTATATTTTGTTCCGGTACCTAAGACAAGCCATCAGTGTCATACACTGGGCCTGTGTCACTTATGTGTAGAGCTTGCATTTGTGCCATCAACATCACTGCTGCATTAGCCTGCAAGTCTTCCATATCATCATCAGAATCTGCATCTGCCATAAAGCTCTGTTCCTTGTTGGTAAGAGTTCCACCAGCTTCATCCTTAAGAGTCAAGAGCAACGCCTCTTTGTGATAAGCAATGCCTCTTGTCCTCGGCTTAGGACATGCATTAGCCAGGTGACCCTTCTCATTGCAGTTATAACAACGAACACCATTAACCCCATTCTGAGCATTTCACTGTTCAACCATTTGACCCCTTTGTTGTTGCGGAGCACCCATGTTATTCCTTCCAATAGCATGAAACCCTTGACCACCTCCCATCTGATGACCATAACCACGGTTCTGAACTTCAACGCGTCCATTGTTCACAACAGCTTGATTCCTTGTGTTGGATGAGGAACGAATGCGATTGTTGGATTTGTTTGTATACCGACCGAAGGCTTTAGCAATCATAACAAATCCTTGTTGCAATTCATCGAAAGCAGCAGAGTCCTCATCAGCTTCACTGTAAAGTGCTTGAGCATTGTTGTTGTTGTATGGAACCAATTGAGTTTGTTGAGGTTGTTGTTGTGACTGATCATACGGTGTAATGGTTGTAGTTGGTTGAGGAGCGGGTTGCTGAGCTGTTTGAGGAGGAAGATTAGTTTGAGCCCACAAAGCAAGTTGTTGATTATCAGGAATTGACTGTGAATTCGGGAGTCCACGAATAGTCCTATCTTTGTCAACAATCCATATGTAGCATGATGAAGGTTCTTAGCTTGACGGAGAAAAATGACATACTTCTCCCAGTCCGGACCAAGACTACTGAGGAACTTAGTGTTGACAGCAATTCGAGGCATGATGATGTTGTGTTTGTCCAAATCATTAATGATGTCTGAAAAGCGATGATGATATGACTCTAATGTCTCTCCTGGTTCAATCATGAAGTGTTCATAACCCAAGTAGATTTTGGATTCCATGTCTTCCTGATTGAGTGTTGTGCCTTCCATTAGAAGATGAATATGTTCCCAGATTGCTTTAGCTGTCTTTTGAGCATCAACACTTCGAAGGATTGGATTGGGTAGTCCTAAAAGGATGTATTGCATTGCTAGTTCATCGGCTTCAAAGTTTAGAAGTTCATCACCAGTGAGGTCGGAGATAGTTGAAATGTTGGTGACAGCATCTCTTGGTGGATTGGCATCTGGATCTGCGGGTCTGATAACAGTAGGCATCTGAAATGGACCTTCCATAATGACCTTCTTTAAAAAATTTCCATGTGGCTTCTTTAGATCACAAAACCTAAAGAACCTTATCACCCATTGATCATAATTTCCTGGAGTGAGCATTGGAGGTCTATCAAGTGAGCCAACTTCATGAATTGATTGTTGGCTACTTAAGGCTTCACACATCTTGCCAAACCATGTCGGTTCCTTCATAGTATTCCTGGGTGGATGTTGATTGTAGAAGTTTGTGTAAGGTTGTACTTGAAGACTAGGTGGTGGTTGAACCATTTGTGGTGGTGGAATTGCTCCAAGTTGTGGATTATGTTGTTGATTAAATTGTTGTTGATAAATTTGTTGTTGATGATTAAATTGTTGATGTTGTGGACTTAGTTGTTGTTGTTGTTGTTGTTGTTGATGATAAGTGTAAGGAAAATAGTTAGAGTATGGTGGTTGTGACATGTTGAAAACTTGTGTTGTTAAATGGATCTTTGTAGTCGAATGAACCGTTGTTGATGAAGTATCCTTAGGCGTAGAAATCACAGAAAAGAAAAGTACCACTTATGCGTAAAAACACCAAAGATACGCGTAACAGCAATAGTTACGCGTAGGATTAGCTTACGCGTAAGAGATGAGAAAACACTAAAGTTTTGCGTAAACAGAAAGTTAAGCGTAGAAAACTTAGGCGTAGGATTACCTTATGCGTAAGATAGAGCTTAGGCATAAGAAGAATCTTATGCGTAATGAGTTCTACGCGTAACCTTAAGCTTATGCGTAAATTTAGGGTTTTACCCAAGAGATCTTTTACACTATCACAGTGAAAAAGATATCCAAAGTCGAAGTGTTTTTAGGCTTATCCAAGCAAGAAAAAAACTGAGTAATCCACGAACTGAAGATCAAACTAAGGAACAGTTACGCGTAAGAATAGGGTTTTCGTACGCGTAGAAATTAGCCAAAAATGATTTCTGCCAACTGATGTTTCCAAACCGGATTTTTGTGATGAAAATAGCTTCAATATTACCAAAATAACACAAAAATGTGAAACTTGATGATCCAAAGCTTTAAAACACGTTATGCGTAGAACTACTACCACGTACAAAACCAAGCTTAAAAACAAAGATCTACGCGTAAAGTTTGAAACTTTTTGCCAAAAACATATATTTTAACACCTTAAAACGTTGAAAGTACAAGAATCTTGGATTAAAAAGTGTAAAAAATGAGTTTTTAAGCGAATCAAAGTTTGGAACGATCTTACGCGTAAGACCAAAACTTCAAAAACAAAATTAGTTCACCCAACTATTTGGCGAATGATACCACTGTTAGGTCACCATATTAGTAACACAAGCATCAATAGAAGAGATAGAGAAGAGATCGGATGAACAAACCACACAAACACACACGATATGACTATAAGAAATGTTATGCGTAAGGTGAGTGAATGAATTGAACAACCAACCCTCAAGTGAGGGTATAACAAAGGTATTTATAGGAGAGGGAGTTAGGGCAACACTCCTAGTCCCTTTCTTTCCTTATTGGACTTGGGCCAAGACTTATGGGCCTTCTACATAAGCCTTAGCTTAATAACAAACATAAAGGCCTAATTAAGCTAACTATTACATATTAATTACTAACACTTGAATTCTAGATTAGGAGTGATTCCAACAATATATATATATATATATATATATATATATATATATATATATATATATATATATATATATATATATTTACGACGGTTTTCGTATATTCAACTCGATAATTATTTATTCACTCAATTCTTGCGAGAAATGTATTTTTATAATTTTGATGACTTTGATATATTTTATTTTGTTCCGTTAAAAATCAATTTTTAGTTAACGCTGCCCTAAATAACTACATATATGTATCAAATACATACTAAACTTAACAAATAATACATTTACTTATCAAAATTATCCAAACCCTCCCCAATTATACCCTTGGCCGACCACCCCTTAGTCACCATGGTAAAATAAATATCTTTACTACTAGTAGATGTGCACATACATGTCTAAACTAGATATTTGCTTATACCAATTATTATCCTAACTAATAACACATAGTAACACATAATACAAGGTGAAAGTTAATCATATCCTCTCCATATTCGGCCAAGCAAGAATCAAAAGTTTTTCAAGAACAAGCAATAATCATAACACTAGTATACTTCTTTTAAGGTTTTGAAATAAAAACCTAGGAGTATTTAGGAAACCTTGTTACTTAAACCTCATCATATAACTAGTAAGCTTTTCATGATCTTTACTAATCTTTCATAATCATTCTTGAGTTATGTTTATCATTCTATTAAGAAATCATGCAAGTATTATGTGATTCATACCACTTTTAATTGTTTTTGGTACTTATTTTGAGTTTTAATCACCCTATAATTAATTCCTTGAAACATATCATTGTTGATGATGTTTAGGAACCCATGACACCCTAAGAAGGTGTATGGTAGGTTTAGAATAGATTTGGTGTTGATTTGAAGTGATTGAAACAAGAGTTACGCAAGAAAAACCATTTTCGACAACACTAGATTTGGGTCTGATCGTTTTTACAAAATCTGGAAATTTCGAAAGGTCATGGATTATTTTGGGCTAGATATTCAGAAAATATACTTTAAAACGAAATCGTGGTCGCTTGAATGGGTTAAAACGGATTTATAACGAATAAGTTACATTATTTTCAAGTTTTGCGACGAAAACTAATTTTCTGAAAAATGGTAAGCTGTTAAGGGTTATTTTAAGGGCAAAAATGAGTTTTAAACATTTTCTAAGTGAGTCGATTTATCAAAAATATATTAGTATGTATTAACTTGAAACCAAGGATATATAAAACGTAGAAAACGGACTTATAACGACTAAGTTATACACATTTTAAATATGGATATCGTAACTAATTTTACACAAGTATAACACTTATATATTTTTACTAGGACAAAATGGTTATCGCAAAGGACCGTGTTTGGAGCCATTTTTCATATCGATAGAATACTTTTGAGAAAACGATGTCTTCAAGTAAAAGTGAGTTCGCCTATTCTATTTTCCAAAATGTTTAACCGTTTGTCAAACGAAGGTATAACGAATAATTTACGATCACTCAAAATTTGTCATTTTCATGAATTCTCAAGGTGTATTATTTTGCGACGAAAAGTATAATTTCATAATAAATCACTAAATGACTATCGTAGGATATCATTTCAACGTAAATACTTGTAAAGTAATTTATAACTTGACAAGACGTTATAAACTTATTTTTCGACGATAAACCTTATTTTCAAAAATGCACAAGTGGTATGGATATCATATGAGTTGCATGCATAACATTACATCATGACTTATATTAAGTCATATCATTCATAATAGGTTGCAGTTAAAGATTGCGCCTCATTTCAGTGTATCCACTTTTTCCATCATAATCATTGTATCAAGTGAGTTTTCATAGCCACGTTTTATTCAAGTTTATAATTCATTTAAAACCTACGGGGGAGAATACATTGTACATCATTTTATTACGAGCCCAAGTATATCAAATTGATTACATTGCTTAAGTTACCTCATTGCCAATTGAATGTCCCCATTTCATAATCATTAACCGTTAATTACGGAGTAAGCGAGGGTGAGTGGATAGATCTATTGAGGGTGACTCCTCCATCCGGGTTGGTGGTCCCAACTGGTCAAACGGATGCATTTCATTTAATATCATAATTTTAGTTGTTTGGCAAAACACTCTGTTGGGGCGAACATCATGATCAGTCTAGCTTCGGTGTCATGTGCTTATAGCAATTGTAACATTTTTATGTGACATATTTGTCATACATGGCCTATACTTGTGGTAGTCGTATAAAACATTTACATAAACTCTATGAACTCACTCAACCTTTGTGTTGACACTTTTAGCAATGTATTTTCAGGTATCTAAGGCAGATACTTCATGGCATACACAAGGAGTTATCATAGAGTCGCGGTGACGACGCGTCTCACATGGGTTTTATGCACTTTAAAACATCGTTTGGATTGTAACAAACTTATTTCTGCAAATGTTGACTATCTTTTTGGGACCTATCTTTTGTAAACTCTGAATGTTTTGCTATATCAAATGATGTGTTTTCAAAACGACACTTTAGGTCGTTCAATATAACTGTAACTGTGATGCTATGGCAGTCATCCCCTAGGAATTCCATTCCGCTGCAAAACAGGTATTTTGGGGGTGTGACACCATACTCCTTATGAGCATGCCTTCAGTGGGTTCACCAATGATGTTCACAAGCTCAATATCTTGAGATCTTGTCCACTTACTTTTTGGTCTAGTATCTGAGCTTGATGAGGTCACTTGAAACTCAAGAATGGGTTCAGTTGCTGGAGCCACAAAATCATTAAGATCATCTGTTGAGATGCTTTGTTCAGGTTGGGGTTCATGAATTACAGGTTCCTGAACATTTGGTTTGGTATTACCTATCCCAGTAGGGACTGATAGAGTATCAATAAATTCACTGATTGTTGGTTGAGGAAGGTTGTGAGGCAAGACATAGTATGAGATATCAGCATCAGCTTGATATGAGGAATTGATTTCAGTGTTGAACTCATCAAGAGGGTATCTTGATGAGTCATCAATTCCTATTTCCTCCACCGAGGTATTAGTAAACTTGATGCTTTCTGAACTTTCATCAAAGGTGACATGAAAGGTTTCCTCAACTTGTTGTCTTCTGGTGTTAAACACTCTGAAGGCTTTGGATATCGGTGAGTAGCCTAAGAAATATCCACCATCAACTTTTGCATCAAATTTTCCTAAGTGATCCTTGTGATTGTGAATGAACACAGGACACCCAAACACATGAAAGTAGCTGATATCAGGAAGTCTTCCTTTGAAGATCTCATATGGGGTTTTGTTATGACTTTTTACAATGATTGACATATTTTGAGTGTAACAGGCTGTTTTGACATCTTCAGTCCAGAAGTGCTTTGAGAGTACTAAGCCATTTAACATGGTTCTTGCAGCCTCAATGAGAGTTATGTTTTTCCTTTCAGCTACCCCATTTTGTTTAGGGGTATAAGGAGATGAGAAATTTTGGGAAATACATTTTTCATCACAAAAACTCTCAAGCTCTTGATTTCTGAACTAAGTACCATTGTCAGTTCTGATTTGTTTAACAGTAATGTCATTCTGATTTTCAATCTTCCTGATGAATGACATTATGGTTTCAGCTGCTTGACTCTTTTTGGAAAGAAAGTATACCCAAGCGTATCTTGAGAATTCATCAACAATGACAAGTGTATACTTCTCACACTAGAACAAAAAGTGGATTTGGCTACGCCGAATATGTGTGACGATATAGATATAGTCACACATGATTTTTCGACCGTGTGTGACTAAAGGCCGCGCGACCATAGGTGCCCTATGGTCACGTGTTTGACTTTTTTTAGTCTCTATTGCAAAAGAGTAACCAAAACCTTAACATGTGTGACTAATTAGGTACAAATTTTGTTGGATTAATCCGTATTAGTGACCATAAACACTGTATAGTCACACAAAGCATGTTTCTTTTGGGTATTTAGTCACATACAATTAAGCATAAAGTGGCCAAAAGTGTTAATAAGTGTGACCATATGGTGTTTAAGGTGAAGAAATATGTCTTTTGTGTGACTATTGATCATCCAATGGCCACTTGAATTTTATGTTTGTGGGGCCTTTAGTAACATTTAGCACACAAAGCATATTTGTTTTGTGTATTTAGTCACATACAATTAATCATAACGTGGCTAAAAGTGTTAATAAGTGTGACCATATGGAGTTTAAGGTGAAAAAATATGTCTTTTGTGTGACTATTGATCATCCGATGGCCACATGAATTTTATGTTTGTGTGGCCTTTTCTAACATTTAGTCACACAAGCCATGTTTGTTTTGTGTATTTAGTCACATACAATTAACCATAAAGTGGCCAAAAGTGTTAATAAGTGTGACCATATGGTGTTTAAAGTGAAGAAACGTGTATTTTGAGTGACTATTGATCATCCAATGGCCACATGAATTTTATATTTGTGTGGCCTTTTCTAACATTTAGTCACACAAAGCATGTTTCTTTTGGGTATTTAGTCACATACAATTAACCATAAAGTGTCTAAAAGTGTTAATAAGTGTGACCATATGGTGTTTAAGGTGAAGAAATATGTCTTTTGTGTGACTATTGATCATCCAATGGCCACATGAATTTTATGTTTGTGTGGCCTTTTCTAACATTTAGTCACACAAAGCATGTTTTTTTTGGGTATTTAGTCACATACAATTAATCATAAAGTGGCCAAAAGTGTTAATAAGTTTGACCATATGGTGTTTACAGTGAAGAAATGTGTGTTTTGTGTGACTATTGATCATCCAATGGCCACTTGAATTTTATGTTTGTGTGGCCTTTTCTACATTTAGTCACCCAAAGCATGTTTCTTTTGGGTATTTAGTCACATACAATTAAGCATAAAGTGGCCAAAAGTGTTAATAAGTGTGACCATATGGTGTTTAAGGTGAAGAAATATGCCTTTTGTGTGACTATTTATCATCCAATGGCCACATGAATTTTATGTTTGTGTGGCCTTTTCTAACATTTAGTCACACAAAGCATGTTTGTTTTGTGTATTTAGTCACATATAATTAACCATAAAGTGGCCTAAAGTGTTAATAAGTGTGACCATATGGTGTTTTAAGTGAAGAAATGTGTGTTTTGTGTAACTATTGATCATCCAATGGCCACATTAATTTTATGTTTATGTGGCAGTTTCTAACATTTAGTCACACAAAGCATGTTTGTTTTGGGTATTTAGTCACATACAATTAAGCATAAAGTGGCCAAAAGTGTTAATAAGTGTGACCATATGGTGTTTTAAGTGAAGAAATGTGTGTTTTGTGTGACTATTGATCATCCAATGGCCACATTAATTTTATGTTTGTGTGGCCTTTTCTAACATTTAGTCACACAAAGCATGTTTCTTTTGGGTATTTAGTCACATACAATTAGACATAAAGTGGCCAAAAGTGTTAATAAGTGTTACCATATGGTGTTTAAAGTAAAGAAATGTGTGTTTTGTGTGACTATTGATCATCCAATGGCCACATGAATTTTATGTTTGTGTGGCCTTTTGTAATATTTAGTCACGCAACGAATTAAGCAAACAGTAACCAAAAGTGTTAATAAATGTGACTATATACATCTTTTAACCACATTTAAGAAATCAATATATATATATATATATATATATATAACAAAACAAATTCAAATATATATAAAAACAAATTCAAATACAATAAAATTGAAATGTATATAACTGAACCAAATACAAAATTCGTATATAACTTTATACCCTAGGACATCCTCTTATACACCAAGGAGTCCTAGTCGACTTACAATACTTTCCTAAGTATCTGTAATCTTTTCCATAAACAACTAATACATATCATATAAGCAGTACTAACTAACAGTTGTAACTAATACACTAGCAGTATTAACTTCAAGCAATCTTAATCTCTGAGCAGTCTTAACTTTGTACTAGAAGTACTAACTTTCACTAGCAGTCTTAACTCTGAGTAGTCTTAACTTTGGTCTCATATTCAACAGATGTGTTCCTGATCACGAGTGAACATCTTGGTTTGCAATTCACAAAAACCATAATCTTTTTTTATCTGAATCGAAGTATGACGGTTCAGAATTCAACATTCAATGATAAGACATAATGAAATCTTACCAGAATCTTGAAGCCTTCTTAACTTAATCTCTGCAAGAAGATAATGAGAATTTGATCAAAATACAATAAAGTGTTCTTAAATGCAGAAGATACTTTGTGTGTATACAGTACCTTGGTCTTCCTTCAAATGCGTCATTTATTTCATCACCAGTTGGCCTACTCAGAAAAGTCGACAAGATGACATATTTCTCTTTTCCACTTGGTTCATTTATCATCTTGAACTCATACCGATATGGATAAGCCATCCTGCAAGTGTATAATTTCTCAAAATCAGTAGTCACCAAAAAGACCGACACTAAATTTCAACTTAGATTTAAGCAAAACCATGCAATCAAGTTGATAGTATCCTGCAACAAAAACTCGTAGAAAGTTAACTCAATAAAAGAAAATATTACCTTACCTTAAAGCACCCATAATTGGATATTGTGTTCCTGCATAATAGAAAAGACGAAACTGGTAGCACATTTCAAAAGATGCAGCATACTCCAGTCTTTTTTTCTCGACCCAAGCAAATGATAAATGTCATGCTGCAGCATTAGTCATTGCTCTTAGATCCTGCATTATCCAAGATGATGACTTGTCAACTAGTGGTGTTCCAAAGAAAAGCAGCTTTCTACATACATGTGTTCCTCTTTATTTGTGGAAGCAACACCTAGAGCTTCATGAAATGGATCAACTATAGTGTTCTATTTGGCTTCTGGCATGGCAAGTTCTATAGCCTGATGGTTGTACTGCAGTCAAAGTTAAACAATTAAGTATACAATGGATGGTAAACCGCTGTTACAAGAAAAAGAACGGTCAAGCCCTGATTAAACTACATATCTCATCTTCTGATGACGACTCACTGTGCAAACAGTCGAGATCATCATCTATGTCACTATGATCCTGTGACAAATTATACTTCTCTTGATAGCAAGTTGTTTGGAGGTGCCTTTTGTTTCATTGTACTGCAGCAAATTACATATTATGTCAGAACTCTAATTAACTCATTCGCCACCTTAATATATAAAAACAAAAGAGCACAGAAATTTTATGTGCTACAACTCTATAACAATTACCTCGATAATACTTCCTTCAGGTAGATCAGGTTCATCTTGAACACGCACAAGGAGCTCTTCCATTGACGTCATGGTATGAGTATGTGAAACTGGGATTTCAACAAGCATCACATGATTTGGGTATACTGACTTGTTATGGTCTAAGCATAGTGACTTCAAAGGAATAAGACTGCAAACTAAAGTAGGAAGGTCTTCAATTGAATTTTATGAGTCAAACAAATGAACCATGAAGTTGTCATTCAAAGAATTATGAAAAAAAGAAGTTTATGTTAGTGTCCAGAGTGAATTTGGCATTGATGGCAAACAATGAAGCAAAACCACAACAAATGAAGCATACCATTTGCTTGTAGCTCTTCCAAAGAAAAGCAGCTTTCTACATATTTCGGAAGAGACTCCAATTTATTATGGGATATATTTAGCAGCAACAACTGCAATTTCAGAAACTCAAATGAAGTTTACAGCAATAATACGCCATAAAAGTGTAATTTAACTTTGAAAACATGTCAAGTGAGATTTCAAAGGAGTAGACCAGAGAAGTTTGAAATAGTTACAAATGATATATGCATTTAGGGACCAATTTTATTTTTACGATTGTCATCTTCATCTCCATCTCCGATTCCCACAATGATAAAAACTGCTTCCCCAAATCTACCCCATACAAAAAATAAAAATTAAACAGCATCGTAAGCTGGTAAAATAAGCCAATTCAAACACTCACTATAAACCCTTAAAATTTAAACATAACCCTAATCTAAAAAATCAACAACAACAACAACAACTACAACAACAATAGACCCAATCCCGCCGGGGCGGGGTATGGGGGAGGTAAAAATGTGGACAGATCCTACCCCTGCCCCCGGGTAAACCCGAGAGCATGGAGACTGCTTCCAACGAGACAATCTAAAAAAAAATCCTAATTTAAAAAATTAATCTAAAAATCAACAAAACCCCTAATTTAAAAATTAATCCTAATGGTACCTTTCTTTCAAAATTGCCTCATGACACAGTGAACACCAACAGACCAACGAAACCACATATAGCTATAAAGAGATCAAGCGTCTCAAACACATGCAAACAACCCCAAGGTTTGTAGATAGAGACAAACACCCTTGGTCATTCCTCTTGATCGATCGTGGTTGTGACAGGTGTGGTGGCCAGCTCAGGTAGAGGAGGCGGCCGGTGTCAGTGGTAGAGGAGGAGGGAGTAATCACTATCACAGATCGAGACTATGGATCCTTTAATAGGGTTTTGATTTGGGTGTAAAAGTTTATAGATGATGTTAAAGTGATGTAAAAAGTTTATAGATTCGGGCTCATGTTGATTTGCGATCGAGACTATGGATCCTTCAATAATTGCTGTAAAAGTGATGTTAAAAGTTTATATATTCGGGTTCACATAAACCCTAAATTCATAAATCACCAATATAATAAATTGACCCATGAACACAATTAATTGGATTTGAAATCAGAACCAATGATGGTGAATGGTGTTAGCTTTTGGTTCGCAAGAATGTGTTTGAGTACTTGCGGCGAGGATGGTGATGAACCAATTGAAAATAACATGAACACCTTTTGGTTGATAACCATACAATAAGGTGATGAAGATGCAAGAGGATGTGATTTTCGTTTGGGGGAAAGATAAGTGTGACTGAATAAATGAAAACAATGGAGGGATAATAAAGTTGTGATTTTGATTTTGGGGAAAAGTAAGGCGGGATATGATGAAAATATATGGGGGAAAACTAAATTTTGGGGAAAATTTTATGAAACAAAGTATAAATTTTGAAAATTATTACAGTTTTGCACATATCCCGCCTATCAAATGAACTCGAAATGTTTAATGAGTTGAGCTCAACCTTATATAAGTTCGACTCGAGTTATTGTTGATTTTTCGAGCTTGTAAGTGATATAGCATATATATGTTTTTTTATATATTTTGTATGTAAAATACTTATTTATGAATGTATTTCGAGCTTAATTCGAACCGAATTCGATTCTTAAGTTATATTTCAATTTTAATTTGTGTAAGAAAACACATCTTGACATATAAATCAAGCTTTTCGAGTCAAGCTCAAACCGAGTTCAAACTTTCTTGATCCCGGATAACATGATTGGGAGGTCTCTGGATACTTGCTTCTTTGTGTCTGTGACAAACAGTATACACCTACCAAGCCAGTGAAACCTATGCATAACCGCCTTTAATAACTTCAAATACAATTCATATAACCTTCACACTATAACTATACACCTACCAAGTCGGTGCAACCAATGCATGACCGGTGATGATGGCTAATTCACATGGGTCATAGGTCATGTGCATTAGGTTATCACTGGTCACATTCATTATAATGGGTATTTGACATCATATGGGTCATATGCATCAGGTTATAGCTGCTTAGAGTGTCATGTTACGACACATCCATGACTGTTGACAATGAATAATTAACATTGGTAATGGGTCATGTGCATTGGGTTGTAGTGGCTTATAGTGCCATATTATCGACCAATACATGACTGGTGATCAACAGTGGGTAATTGAGAATTGTCATGGGTCATGTGCATTAGGTTTTATAGTGTAATGAAACCCATTCATGACCGGTGATAATGGCTAATTCACATGGGTAATGGGTCATGTGCATTAGGTTTTGTAAACTAAGACAAATACTATACAACAATAAAGCAAATTATGAATGTATCGAGCTTATCGAGCTGAAGTCGAACCGAATTCGATTCTTAGGTTATATTTCAATTTTAACTTGTGCAAGAAAGTACATCTTTACAAATAAATTAAGCTTTTCGAGTCAAGATCAAGCCGAGTTCAAACTTTCTGGATCCCGGATAACATAATCGAGAGGTCCCTAGACACTTGCTTCTTAGTGTCTGTGACAAACGGTATACACCTACCAAGCCGGTGCAACCCATGCATGACCGCCTTTAATAACTTCAAATACAATTCATATAACCTTCACACTATAACTATACACCTACCAAGGCGGTGCAACCTATGCATGACCGGTGATGATGGCTAATTCACATGGGTCATAGGTCATGTGCATTAGGTTATCACTGGTCACATTCATTTTAATGGGTATTTTACATCATATGGGTCATATGCATCGGGTTATAGTTGCTTAGAGTGTCATATTACGACACATCCATGACTGTTGACAATAAGTAATTAACATGAGTAATGGGTCATGTGCATTGGGTTGTAGTGGCTTATAGTGTTATATTATCGACCAATACATGACTGGTGATCAACAATGGGTAATTGACAATTGCCATGGGTCATGTGCATTAGGTTTTGTAAACTAAGACAAATACTATACAACAATAAAGCAAATTACAATTAAGCCCTAAACAATAAAGCAAATTACAATTAAGCCCTAATCTAATCTAAACTAAAAACGCGAAATTACCGGGAACTTAACGAGCCCAAAAACCTAAACTACCAAATTTTAACCCTACAAATGCAAAATTGTTTTTTTAAGGTCCTAAACGGTTTAAAATAATTTTAGGAAAAAGATTTGTATTTTTCTGATTTTTCTTTTATTTATTATGGATTAAAAATACTTTTTATCTTAAAATATTATTAAAAATATTAAACGAAATAGGAAAAATCTGAAATTTTTTGTAAGAATACTTAAAACTAATTAAAACCTAGGAAAAATAAAACAAGACAATCAGCTTATTGGAATAAGCTACAAAAAAGCTGGAAATGAAATAAGCTAAAACTGCACAATGTGGTTAAATAATAAATTTTGCAAGAAATACATGTAAGTCCTTAGGGGGCTTGTGGTAGTGGAGTGTGGTGTTAAGTGTGGTTGAGACTTGAGACTAGTGGAGGTCTTGGGTTCGAGCCTTGGGGCTCACCCTTGACTTCCTAGTTTCCCACATTTTTGTTTTTCAATTTTCTTTTTGCAAACTTTTTAATAAGCTGAAAATATGAACTTTTTGTAAAATCAAAAATTTTAAAACTTACAAATAAGCTGGAAAATGAGCTAATAAGCTCAACAGAATACTAAATAAGCCAAGTGTTTAATTGTTAAGCACAAGTAAGCATTAAGTAGACACACATATTAACTTACGTGACCATATGTATCGAATTGTGACTACACTTAAATAAAGTGTGACAAAATATGACTCAATGATTTAGACACCTAAATAAATACTTCATGTGACCATACATATCATCTTTAATTTATTACGTTTTCGTACATTTTTGTATATTTTTTTGTTTTCATACGTCCTTCTCCTTTTTTCTTTGTTTTGCTATGTTGTGTTCGCTTTCGTACATTTTGTACGCCTTGATATGTTTTTTTATGAAAACGTTAGAAAATGGACCAAAACGGTCCCAGATGTAAAAAACGTTCGAAATCAAGAAAAAAAATGAACGAAAATGGTTTAAACCGTCATGATATTTTACCTTTTAAATCAAATAAGCTACAACTTATTTAGTTTTGCTAAAATCGAAATTTAAAAGTGAAACAAGTTGAAAATAAGCAGTGGGAGAAAAAGCAACGGTTTAATAAGCAGCTTCTACAACCACTCTTTAAGCTACTAGCCAATACAATGAAGCTTAAACTTCTATATTAAAAAGGAAATGCATTACATTAACGAATAGGTTACTTTGGCAAGATGGTAACACGCTTGACTTCCGTAAGGTAGGTCGCGGGTTCAATTATCGCTGGGGTGTAACATCCTTTTTTATTTTCTTGTTACTTTTTATTAACATAATTTAGTCACACATTTGTGATATGTTGCGATTATTTCAAAGGCATATAGTCACATGATTGTTCTAGAAGAAAATGTGACTATACACATTAGTTTTTGGCAAGCTAACACAAACTAAACTATAAACAAACATATTAAGTTACATGACCAAACGTGTTAATAAGTGTGACCATATGGTGTTTAAAGTGAAGAAATGTGTATTTTGTGTGACTAATCATCATCCAATGGCTACATGAATTTTATGTTTGTGTGGCCTTTTCTAACATTTAGTCACACAAAGCATGTTTGTTTTGGGTATTTAGTCACATACAATTACTCATAAAGTGGCTAAAAGTGTTAATAAGTGTGACCATATGGTGTTTAAAGTAAAGAAATATGTATTTTGTGTGACTATTGATCATCCAATGGCCACATTAATTTTATGTTTGTGTGGCCTTTTCTAACATTTTATCACACAAATCATGTTTGTTTTGAGTATTTGGTCACATACAATTAATTATAACGTGGCTAAAAGTGTTAATAAGTGTGACCATATGGTGTTTAAAGTGAAGAAATGTGTATTTTGTATGACTATTGATCATCCAATGGCCACTTGAATTTTGTGTTTGTGTGGCCTTTTCTAACATTTAGTCACACAAAGCATGTTTGTTTTGGGTATTTAGTCACATACAATTAATCAGAAAAGTTTAGTTTAGTGGTTAAGGCTGCCATTACAAAGTTAAGTCTTGTAGGTTAGTCTTAGTGGTTAAGGCTGCCAGTACAAAGTTAAGTCTGGCAGACCTAAGTTAAGTCTGTTTAGTATTTGTAGTTAGTTCTGTTTATGAAAAACAAAATAGTTTTTTGTGTGACTATTGATCATCCAATGGCCACATGAATTTTATGTTTGTGCGGCCTTTTCTAACATTTAGTCACACAAAGCATGTTTCTTTTGGGTATTTAGTCACATACAATTAATCATAACGTGGCTAAAAGTGTTAATAAGTGTGACCATATGGTGTTTAAGGTGAAGAAATATGTCTTTTGTGTGACTATTGATCATCCAATGGCCACATGAATTTTATGTTTGTGTGGCCTTTTCTAACATTTAGTCACACAAAGCATGTTTTTTTTGGGTATTTAGTCACATACAATTAATCATAAAGTGGCCAAAAGTGTTAATAAGTGTGACCATATGGTATTTAAAGTGAAAAAATGTGTATTTTGTGTGACTATTGATCATCCAATGGCCACATATTATGTTACGTGACCATATATACTGGATTTTGGCTACACTTAAATAATATGTGTGACAAAAAGTTTAGTGTGACCATATATGGCATTTGGTCATGGTGTTAGTAGTAAATGTGACTATATAGATTAGCTTTTGGGAAGCTAACACAAACTAAACTTTAAACACACATATTAACTTACAGGACCATACGTACTGGATTTTGGCTACACTTAACGAATGTGTGACAAAACATTTAGTGTGACCATATATGGCTTTTGGTCACAGTGTTCAAGTGTGTGACATATATTTGTCACTGTTTATATGTATATTGTGACTAATGCTTCAAACTTACTTTTCATTTGTCACTCGTTCCAATTTCAGATGTGGCTAAAGAGCTGGTAAAACATATCAGTCACCCTTAAATAATGTGTGACAAAACTTGACTCTATGATTTAGACACACAAAAAATTACTTCATGTGACTAACGCATCAAGGTTACTTGTATTTGTCACGCGTTCCAAATTCATATGTGGCTAAATGATTTGAAACAAAATCACCAGATACCTTTAGCCACACAATGTTCAATTGTGTGGCAATATAGTTCTAATGGTCACACAATCAAAATTTTCATGTGTGACTGATTAGTAAATGTTGTCAATTTTCGTACCTTCAGCCATACAAATATGCGAATGTGTGGCCGTTCCATTTCGACCATGTGTGACCAAATCCCTTTTTTGTACTAGTGTCATGCTGGATTGATCTTGGACTGACAGGTCCAAACGGATCCATATGCAGGAGGTGAAGGCAGCTTTTGATGGAGAAATTTTGTTTTGCTTTGAATGATGCTCTCTGATGTTTGCCTTTTTCACAGGCTGAGCATGGTTTGTCTTTTGTAAAAACCAGTGATAGTAAACCAAGGACTTTGTTTCGTTTTGCCAAGTTGTTTATATTTTTGAAGTTTAAGTGAGAGAGTCTCTTGTGCCACGGCCAGTTGATAGTTTCAGTGGCTTTGGCAAAGAGACATGTCCCATTCTGAGAGAGAGTTGACATGTCAAGAACATATACATCATCTCTTCTAGGAGCTATTAAAACAACTTCTTTGTTGGCATTGAAAATAGTACCTTGTTTATCGTTGAACTGTACTATGAACTTAGCATCACATAACTGACTAACACTGATGAGATTGTATTTCAGACCATTGACATAAGCTATTCTAGAGAAAACTATACCATTGCAGTTTAATGAACCATAACCTTCAGTGGGACATTATGAGTTATCACCAAATACTACCTTGGGTCCTGGTTCCTTTACATACTTGTGCAGATACTCCTTAACACAGTCATGCTCCTTGAACATCCACTATCTAGATGCCAAATAGACTCCCTGGCGTGTCTCTGTGCAAATAGTAAACTGAATTAGTTTCTCTTGCTGACCCACTTACTAGTGGGCTTGGGTCTGATGGTCTGCTTAAATTTAGCAAGTGATTCATGGTCAGTGGTTGAATGCAGTGTACTACCACAAGTTTTGCATTTGCAGACTGAGGAAGACTCAGTGATGCGGGGCTGTTTTGAACTTCTCCTTGCTTGGATGACTCTATCATGCTGAGATGTCTCATGAGCTAGATTTCCACATATAGATAACAGCATGTGTTCATGAGACAGTCATCAGGAAGATGATCATTAAAGCCACAATGTGGGCAAGGAGGAAAAGGTATAGCTTTAGGTCTCTTACCCTACTTTGATGATGAAGCATACTGATGACCAATATTGGTATTACTTACTTCACTGGATGATCTTACATACTGCAAGTGATAAGAAGTTATGTGATCATCCTTTTTGCAGATCATGCAAAAAATGATTCTGTAGCAATTATCAGTGGTATGGCTGGTAAAATGGCACATATCACACTTCTGTTTGGGCTTGGTGTTTGATTTTGACCTTGATGAACTAGAGGAGGCTGACTTAGGTTCCTTGATTATTGAATCAGGAGCTTTCTCAATAGAGTTCATCTTTTCAGTCAAGTTCCTCACAAGTTCAGTCAATTGTTGGATTTGACTCTCTTCAGTAGGAACTGAAGGTGTGGAAGTCTCAGTATGAACTGAATCTTCTTGGGTTCGATTTTCTGGCCTTTTCAAAATGGTTATGCCTAGACCTGACCTTTCTTTTGGAGAGTGAGAGTTGAATTGTAGAGGAGTAAGCTTAGACCTAGGTGCAACACCCTGAAGAGGTTTCAGAGGTGGAAGCGGTGCTTCAGATTCATCTTTAGACTCAGTGATGTGTTTAGTACTACTGGGTACATCAGGGAGTCCAAGCATGCTCTTGAGAGCTTGACTCTCAGGCTCAAGAATCCTTCCAGAATTGAAATTTGGAAGCTTACTCTCAGGGTTTACCCTTTCAACCCAATCACTGGGTTTAGGCATTAACTCCTTTTTGGAGAGCATACCAGCAAACACGAATAGTTTTGGGCTTTGGTATTCACTGAGAGAATCAGTGAGATGATCTTCACCTAGGATTCTCTTTTTGCTACTGGGGGCTTGAACAGTGTCAAAGACTCTAGGATTCTTAGCAGTCCAACTTTGAATGGCTTGTTTTAAAAGAAGCAGTTCATCCCTACACTTGTTTAATTCAAAACTTAACTTGTTGTATTTAGAAAAAAGATTTAATCTTTGCTCCACTACAAACTTAAGGTCAACATTGATATAGTTCATAAAGGACTGCCAATCTGAATCATCATCCATAGAAAGTAAAATGTTTACCTTCTTCATTATGATATTGACCCATTCACCATTCCTAGCATGATTCTTCCCAACAACTAGCTCGTCCTCTTCTGAAAGAGCCATCAGTGCACTGACTTGCACCATTTCATCGTCTGAGGAGACTGGCTCTTCATCCCAGTCAAAAACTTCAGCTACTAGGCCCTTGTTTTTACCCTGCACAGATTTAACATTGTTTGTTGTTTCTGAGGGAGTGGCCTCAAGAAGTGCTAGTTTAGCCTTGGCTTTCCTATACTTAGCTTCAAAATCAACAGATTTGTTTTGGTCAGACTTGTGTTGGAAATTTTGATGAGACTGATAGACTTTTGGTTGAAATTTGCTAAAACCTAAGGACTGACTTGACCCTGAGGGTTTGTAAGAGGGCTCAGAGATAGTTTTTGAAAAACAGTCTTTAGCAAAATGACCCTTTTTGTGACACTTAAAACACTTAGTATCCTCATTAGCTTTAGCATTGGAAAAAATTTTGTTTCTTCTTATAAACCTTCTAGAGTTAGCAAGGAGTACCCTTTCCTGAAATTCAATGTTCAGGTCATTCAGGTACTCCTCGCTTGTTCTCTCATCAGGCTTATCATCTGAATTTTCCTGAAAATCCTGAACCACACTGTTAGAATAAAAGGCAGTAGAAATTGGTGTTGAAATGGTTGTCAGGGACTTTTTGACTTCCTGAGACTTTTTCAAGTCAGGGTATCGTCTGTTGATGAGGTTTTCCTCATAGAAAAATTTCCCATAGATTTTAGGAAGTTCAATAATGTGAATATGATTAGCATTCCTAAGTCCCTGTGAGAAATTCAACCATTTCTCAGGGAGATGGTTAACAAAACCAACATTGATTTCATGTTTGGACAACTTTACACCATCATTTGACAATTCATTTAACAAATTTTTATATCAGGTGTAAGTTTGAGAGAGAGTTTCTGATTCTTTAGCCCTGAAGGTATTATACTCAAGTTTCAGGTCCATAATCCTGTTTTCCTTGGTATCTGAGGGACCTTCATAGCTGTGGACCAGGTCATTCTAGGTTTGTTTATGTAGGATCAAAATAATATTGTGTTTGATGATTCGAGTGGTCTTGGATGATCAAAACACATGATAGCCATTTTAGAGAGAGAAAGTAGAGATATCGGTGTTCAAGCTAGAGACTTGCTTTGTAAAATGTAAAATGTTAGATTGAAAGCACCACCCCTTCCATGGATGGAAGGGGTATTTATAGTAACATACAAATACGTCCTCCTGTCAGACTGTGGATCAGGCATACAGTGGGTAAAGACCCGTCCTTCCTCCACGGTGTTACTCTAAACTATTCTACGCTACCGACTAACTAATTAACTACATAATAACGTAAATAACAACAAGTCTACGAGCTAACTTATGCTAGATAATATTTGGGGTGACCGACTCTTCACTATGGAATTTCAAATTCCTAACAATCTCCCTCTAAGGGAGGTCACCCCATGTTTTACATTTTGAATCCTAGCATTCTATATAATCTTCAGTCTTGAGCTCGTAGACTTGAATTCTTCAACATCTGCATCTTTTTGCTTTTGTAGCGATTCTTCAAAGTCCGATTACTTGTACTTTCAGTGGAGGCCTTTGAACTGATCCACATCTTTGATGATCTTCAAGCTTTCTTAGAGATCATCAGCCACAGTAAATCTCTGGATCACCCTTTATTGTGTTGCCATCATGTGAAGTTGTGACTTTCGGACCGACATGCTCACACTTTTGAATCATGACATCTTTCCATCAGAGTAGCGGAAGCTTTATTGGTTCATGATATTTGCAGCAGAGTAGCAGAAGCATAGTATAGAAATATCAGAGCTAGATTATGTAGATATGCACCAGTCATGATTTCTTCAATTAAGTGTGGATGCTATGAGCATGCGGCTTTGGAATGACTCCTCAATTCTGATCAGCTGCAACCGTCCAAATGTACCTGCAAACAACAGTTAGCAATAAAACACACGAAAGTGTCTTTGATCACTTTCGTTGAATTGAGGTACACGGCCCACGGTTCCCTGTTGATCAGTACAAGTACTGCCTGTGATCAGGTAGGATTCCTAAGAATCTCCTTGACAGGGTTTCGCAGCTGTTCTAGCTGTTCTCAAACCGAAACGTCTCAAAGAAGACAACACGGAGTGAGTGAACCAGCGAATTGAGATTCACTGATTGATGAAAAATTGATTTGAAAAAAAATCGCGTATTGCTTAGAAGAAAGAGTTTTGCAATACAATGAAGGTTTTATAAGAAAGATCAATTTTCAATCAAAAATACTTTTTATATTTGAAAAGAGTACACATTCGATGTGCTAGAGAAAAGAAGAGATTTACACATCGAACGGTTTTTCCAAAAGTATTTTTCAACCAGAGATACTTTTTGTGTTTAAAAATGAATACACATTCGACGTGCTAGAGAAAAGAAGGTTTGCACATCGAACGGTTTTTCCAAAAGTATTCGTGAATTCCAATCCTGGACCAAGGTTGATTCACGAGTGAATCGCCCCATTGTTTCTATCCAGTTGTCACAAGTTTGATCTTACGAGAAGATCTCACATGTCACCCACCAAGAGCTTGTTTGATGTTGGCTCTAGAAGTATTTCCATCTTCATCGTGAATATTTTCATATCACTCGGATGTTCTGGCAATACCACAAGAATAATGCGTAGGACTCTTAATATATTCTTACTTTCCACATTGTGTGAAACAGCAAGTCTTCATTAATTTTGTGTCCTAATGAGATATTGTGGATGATCTCTTGGCTCTAGACTCAATTGTGCACATTTGGTTCCTATGCCGGAGACTGGGGAGAGGGTCTCCTTCTTCAATATCAACAATCTCTAAGAGAAAGTTGATAGATTATGTCGGTTCCCCGTGAGAATGAAACAAGCCCTTTTAAGAGGAACTTGAGTAGCTTGGGAAGTTTAGTGTAGTGCGTCACTGGGTCCATGACGTCTTGTCTTCAATACCAGTGTTACCTTAGTAACCACTAGTAGCATATGTATTGAACCCGGTTACTGCCCTAAAGTTGAATTATTGGAGGGCTATTTCTTTTCACCCTTTTCACATTCAATTCTTTTTCATTCTTCAACCCCTTCAGTGCTTACCGAGACTTCATAACTAGAACCTTGTTGGGTTTATTCCAGTACTAGCTCTGTCTCAGTCGGCACTCTTCCCATATTCTCATTTTTCTCCTTTTTTCAATCTACCTAAGGACTCTACACTATCTACTGGATTGTCCCTGGGTAGATCCCTCCGGTTCTGGCGGATCGTGGGAACTAATACCTAACCTCACCATCCTTATAACTCCATACATAAAGTAAAATGGTCGGTCTTTTGGTACAGTTCATTCTTCCTTGAAAACAATTGAAAAATCATTTGGAAAAACAATCAAGGTACTTGTGATACGAGATCAAAGCATTTTGTACCTTAATAGTTTTGATCATTTAGAAAACCTCCCCCTCAACATGTGCATATGATTTAGAAATTGTTTAGCACATGGAGGCAAGAGGACTTTGAAATATTTTCTTTGATCACAATTTTCATAGAAAAAGCCATTTGATTTTCTTGGTAAATTCTCCCCCTCAATATGTGCATATGATAAGTGAAATCATTTTATCACATAGAGGCAAGAGGTTTTTGAAGTATTTCCACGATTGCATTGCCATACAGAAAACCATTTAGAAAATCAATCAAGGTACCTTTTGATAAAACATTTCAATCTTTGTACCTTGATAGTTAATTTTCTTTTGAAATGCTCCCCCTCAATATGTGCTTCGAGATTCGAAAGTGTTTAGCACATATGAGAGAGCAGCCTGCATAATTGAATCAAAATGATCACCTTTTATCAAATTTCATTATTAAATCACAAATTCTCCCCTGATCAAAAATATCAAACCCTTTGATATTTTGGATCCCAAGTGATTTAATAAGGTTTAGAAAACATGGGAGAATATGTGCCTTGTTTAAATACTCATCTTGTTTTTGGATAAATGCTCCTCCTCAACATGTGCATTGTATATTTGAAATCGTTTGGCACATGGAGGCAGGAGTGCCTTTAAAGGACTAAAACCAATTCCATTGAAACAGATTTGAGATTTAAATCACGATCTCTCCCCCGATCAAAAATTTCAAACCAATTGAGATTTTGGATCCCGATTGATTTAAATCATTTAGAAAATTTGAGGGAAAGACGTGGCAACATTTAATTTTGAAAAATGATTGATAAGGATCAATTTAAGACATTAAAGATTGTTAGTGTCAGGTATGATTGTTTTAAGAGATCTTTAAGTAAAATAAAACAATTTCACAATCAAACAAGAACAGAAAAAATTTCATTTTGAAAGATCTTTGAGTTTTAAAGAAAATCATACCATGACATAACATTAAATCTTTAGATCACCACTTTGTTTTGTACAAACCGGACTTTTATGAAGCAATATTGTTTGAAAATAATTTATTTTAAATCACTCTCCCCCTCAATTGATGACCGTAGTCGTTGATTGAGTGACTTAGGTTTTGATAAAAACGAAGTCCGGTGATTTTCAAAATTAAGTCCAATTTATTTTCAAAACATTTTTCAAAACAATATTAGTTAAAAATTGTTTAAAGAAAATGGTATAATCACAGTTATCCTGCACAAAGATACGTTAGGTGGTTGAGCTGCTTCTGTTGATGTTGCTGCTGTATGGCTGGAAGAAAACCATATGCTGATGCAGTGAAATTTCTTACGTTGCATTTTTTATGCCAACTGAGGTCAAATTAAGCTCCGTTTCTTCATTTGTTGATGAAGAAAACCATCTGCTGATGCAGTGAGACCTCTTATGTTGCATTTATGCGAACTCTCCATAGAAGTCCAATTAAGCTCTGTTTCTTCATTTGTCAACCCAAAATATAGTTACCCTTTCCTTTCGGCATCCAATCATCAATTGTGGGATCCGGATCGGGAACATTCTTATAACCAATACACCTGCATACGTTAGTGAACACACATACATATATATGGTGGTCGACATCACCCAAACAGCAAGCGACTAATAAAAGTCAATTCAACATTTCAATCAGATCACATAAGGCATGGGATTTATGTGTTCATCAAACTCTAATCATCTAATCCTAACAATCACATCCTAGAAACCTAGTCCTTCAACATAGGTAATCATATTTTTCAGATGAGCACGTAGGATGATTAAGAAAGCCCGTTAGATGATGTAAATTTGAAAAACATTCTCCCCCTCAATCAATGACTTATTTTTTTCTGAAAAGATTAAAAGCACTGAAGTCATTGATTGAGTTTTCAATTTTATGAACATTCTGAATCTGATTGATTTATAAGCAACTCATTACCACCATTTTGAAATGCAACAAATATTTTTCTAAAGAATTTTAGACGGAAAAACATTTGTGTAGGAACAGCAGTCCTTCGACATACTTTCCTCAATTAGTTTTAGGATAAGTGCACGAAAATTTTGAAAATTTGTTTAGCGCAGCACTTTCCTTCCTTGAAGAACGGGTTGCTATCGGAAGTAATAGCAAGCCATGGTTTAAGCACGGGTTACAGTCTGAAGTAACTGCAAGCCATAATTTTTGACATGTTGAAAAAAAAATATTTACACCTCCTGCTCGAACTTCATGTATGGTCCCGTGCCATTATTGAATGACATTTCTAAGACCGCGGATGTTATCGATACTAGAAAACATGTCTTGAGAAAACATATTTTTGGTATTTTTAGATTTTCTGATTTTTATGGGTTTTTTTGAAGATTTTATATTTTTCTATTTTTGTTTTGATGGTTTTATATTTTTGTATTTTGGTTTTCTGATAAATATATACAAAGATAGAGAAGATGATATAGTTTAAGAAGATAATGATACGAGTACCGACATAAGGATATCGAGCAACACGTCGTAGAAGATAGAAGTCATCATCCCTAAAACTTTCACCACCAAAGCTTCCGAGGCTCTTGTATTGAAGAAAGAAATTGAACCATCAGAAAGTGAGACTTTGGCAGCTTCCCCCCAAACCGAAAATCCTTTTGATGAGCAGATTCGAAGCTCTTTCTTCAAGCTTGCCTCAGCCAGATGCACAAAGACGCACACCATATCATCGATCTTGCTGCTCCATATAAGAAGGATTATCGTAAGTCTCCATTCGGGGTTATATCATCCAATAGAACAACAGCAACGTAACATCCCACACATAAAACAATCTTCTCATATTTCTTTTCTACTGACGTCTGAAGCAATCCATTCCAAAAGGTGTCAAGAGACCACTTCCCCCGAGTAGTTGAATTGATGCAGTAAATCTCTTAGACTAGAGTTCACGAACCCGAATACACATATACCCAAAGACAAAGAAACTTATAACATCGAAGTAGCAGATTAAGTCCAATAGCCAAAGAATAACCCCGATGTATACTTTTCTCTCCCCCTGAAGAAAGTGTATGAAGCTCAAGAACCCGAAGTACCCGAATGCCCAAAGAGAGAATAACTGATAACATTGAAGAGGCAGGCCGAATCACTGATTATCTCTGCGGGTGACAATCTCTGCGGATGTCAACACCGGAATAAGTGATTATATCTCTGAATCACTGATTAAGCCCTCAAGTAAAACAACTGAGCATCCCCAATGTACACAATCTCTCTCCCCTGATGATTGTGATAACATCAAAATCATCAAACACTTATGCACCTCTTTCATCTTTAGAAACTAACTCTTCCATCTCTTCCCCTACATAGTTGGAATAAGAACACTAAACGCCATGAGTCAAACCTTGAGTTTCTCTACGGTAATTACAATAGTCTTCCCGGGATATCTTCAATCACTTAGAAGTATTAAGCTCATCAAGATTACTCGCGTTTAGATATGTGTCTCCTTCCCCCTTGCTGGTTTTGACACTTCAGAATCATCAACTCTTTGTAAGCCCGTATACTTGAAATCTTTTGAGAAGAACACATGTAATCTTGTGGGATTCAACTTGCTGAAGTATACGAGCAAGTCTAATTGGCGATTAAATCTGACATTTCACTCTCCCCCAATGAGTGCTCTCCCCTAAACCGACAATCTTTATAATGAATGCATGAATTAAGAAGAAGTCTTTAGATCGTTAAATGCACTTCGTCTTTAGTCTTCTAACATACAGCAGAAAATGTAGAACAGACTGTAGACTCGACCTTCTTCAAGATTGTCCAGTTGGGGAATAGATAGTTAACATCTTCATCTCACCAAAAACAAGAACATCACCAAAAAGCATCCCAATTAACTTACATCTTGCAAATCCCCTTAACTAAAATCTCTCCCAATCAGACAAGAACAGAAAGATGTTCATCAAGGAAATCAGCAATCAGCCCGTAGCGAACACACGAGATGGTAACGCTAAACTACCAATCACATCAAACAAGAACAGAGAGATTGTTCGGAATCATCATGTTGATGTGTACGTGAAGCATTAACCGGAAGCACTTTGTCGATAAACTCATATTAGCTTGTGAAGATGTACACCAACGGCTCTTTGAAGAAAAACTCCATGTGAAGAAGCTCGGTTCTTACATGAGTTTAGAGCCGTTTGACCATTTATACTCATATATCAATCAACCATGAAAAATTATCACACTTCTTCTCCCCCTCAAGAATTGCAAACGGAGTTGCCATTCTTGATTAAACAAGTGATTATCATCCAAATGTAGTCTATTCACACTTCTCCCCCGCAAAATTAGCACATGATGTCGCCATCGTCATTATAGTTGAGCAAGTGGAATAAGAAAACAATCAATAGTAGCCCGGTTCACTTGATGACTGAAAGCGCATGGAAAAAGTATGAAGCATGTTGATGAGAATGGTCATAATAAGAAGATTTCTCTTCTTCGGAAGATAAAGCGCACTGAAACGTACACTTTTCTTTTCTTTAGAGAACGACGCATGAACTGTTGTGTTCATACGTCATAATCTCTCTCTTTTCAGCTCTCTTGGCAAAACATGTAAATATCACCATTATCATTCAGTAGGCTCTTTGTAGTGACAGCTGATGGAGATAACCCAATATGATGAATTTGACCCTGAAGTAAACTAACCCGAACTCGTCACTTATACTTGCACATATGTAACAAAGAGCGGTGCCGATTTCCATTAGCATCTCTAATTACTCTCTAAGTACTCTATACTCTTCATCCAACTAACCATCAAGTAATAGACGTACTTTACCTCTTGAAAATCCATAATTGAATGTGACACTGAGCACTACAACGTAACTCCTTAAAGTGATAGTTATTTTGAGGTGATAATAGCCCAATTCCCTCAAGTGGTAAAAAGAAAAGGTAAAAGTCACCCAACAATAACTAGATTTCCAAGTCTTCATTTTTGATAATAAGCTCGAACAAGGATCTTGAAGAATCTTCATCCAACCATCCCCGATACCTTCAGATACTAAGTACACTCGCCCGTGATAATTCACTTCTACCTGAAATAAATAATAGTGAATTAACTCCGTTGTCACATCTTCTGGTTAAACTCAAATCTAGCCTCCTTTGATGTTTTGTGTAAAACCTGAAAATCTAAAATTTGATTAAAGACTAAAATACCCTTGGAATCGAAATTTATAAAATACGTAAAATACATTTATAACATTTAACGAGATTGAAAACTAACTTGTGAATAATTAAAACCTAACTAAAGTATATTACGTAATCGAATTTGGTACGACGAAGATTGGATGTTTCGTAAATAACTTGGGTCGTGTTTGTTTTTGTTTCGTGTGGACTCAAGCCGAAGCCCATAAGGTGTGCGTGGGTTTTGTGTGTTCGGTTGGGCCAAACCGAAACCCAATTCCCCTTCCTATCCTAAATCAAATACAACTACTATATATACAACACATAGTCACAAGATTTGAACCCTAGTTTTATTGTTGCCTCTTTTCTTTTCTTTTGCTCTTGCTCGGCCGAATATCAAACACCATAGGTGTCGAGATTTTTGCTCAACCAAGCTAAGGTATAATGCTTATTTGTCTTCCTTGTTACACCATACGTTTGTTTAATGTATCATGTTTCGTTTGGTCGAGTTGTGTTTCTTCTTTCCTTGTGTCGAGCCGAATAGAACCAAACAAAGTCAAACCCTAATGATTTAAACCTTACAAGTATTAAAGAGTTACGTATGTAATATGTAATATTGAATCGGGTCATAGTTGCGTCGAGTTAATAAGGGCCGAACTTATGTAATTATAACCGAACCATGCATGACTTTCGAATAAGGTATAAAACATGATAACTTGAATGAGTTAAGTATGTAAATAAGCTAGGACTTGCGTAAAACCTATTAGCCGAAACCCTAGATTGAACCGAATCACATATAGAGTTTTGAACATGTATTAAACGAGTAAAGGTCATGTAAAAGTAAACCCTAGTTTGATATGTTAATCGAATAAGGAAACCCTAATGGTTTGTGAATTAATTCGAGTAATAAGTAATGTGTATGTCACATAAAATCATAACGTGCATGGTAAAACATAAAAGAAAAGATTATTTTTATGACGTGTTAGGTTAAGTAGTGAGTCATTAAAAGACGTAACATGTAAGTAAAAGCATACTAATGAGATATTGAAGATGAGAAACCCTAGAACATAAATGAGAGTGATTAGGGTTTTGAAACTAAATATATTAATTCGTTATTTTATGTGTGAGTTACGACCTATAAACTATTTTCACATTTAACCCTAAACTTTAATAAATGACATATGAACCCTAATCTACGATATTAATTATGAAACATTTAAGTCTCATTTAATTATAAAACTCTAAAATATTAAAAGATCATTTCGACGATTATGGAATCATTAATAATATACACGACCATTAATGTGTATAGGTTCTGTGAAGAAGGAGTAATTTTTTGCTTCCCTGTGTCTTCTTTTCGATCATTTGCTTTGGAATAAGGTACAGATATTCTGACCTTTTCAGTAAAGGTTTCTCGTAATGTTTTCTTTTCGTTAATTTTCATATTAGGATTTCCTAAGCCTTTGCTATGAACCCTAATGTGTCTATTTGAGCTATTGCTTATCTGAACTTTGAATTTTGAATCATAAAACATTTGATTTTGAAAACATGATTAAACGTTTGATAAAATATGATCTATGTCAGTTATGACATTCTTATTTGACCTAAGATAGTTTGACACCCGAGCCAATTATTAACTAGTCATGGGGGTTCCATGTCTGTGTCAGTAAATGCATTTCTGACATGACTCTAGGGTAGTAGAGTGAAGTTCTGCCACGTCCCTTATCTGTTATTTGTTATGAGCTCAAGTTATATTATATTATCAATGTATGTTTGTGGGGCGTATGGGTGCATCCTAGATCTGTTATATGTTATATATTATATGTTATATGCTATATGTTGTTTGATGATTGATGCTGCGTGCATGCACGTCCTTCATAACTCTGGTAGGTCTCCCCTACAAAATGTTGCCTTATGTGATTATGATATGTTTATGATATGGCATATGTGTATGGGCTCGAGGTAGTTAGCTATAAAACTTATTCTTATATCCTTATTTATCTTTTGAAATGATTATGATTTCACTATCTTTCTTTCACTTTATTTCGTATTCGTTCTCGTTTCGTATTCGTTTTGCTTGTATATCTGTTCACTGGGCTTTTGAAGCTCAGCCGCATTTCTTTTCTTTCGCGGCAGGTATCTAAGCATTGGAGCTGGGTATTGCTTTGGGATGAGTGCTGTGTGGACTTACCTTAGAGATTTTAGCTTTGATCTTATGATGCCATTTAAGACTTTATATTTTAGACATTTTCATTTGGAGTTTATTTTCAGCTGGGACCTATGTATTGAAGTCTTTTGACTTGGATTATTTCAATATTTATGTTGAGATTTCTTTTGGATATTTATGTTTGCTTTGATATGACACCATTACTTGTGATTCCTTTACCCTTGTCGGGTCGGGGCGTTACAATTTATGGTATCAGAGCCCAGGTTTACGACTTGTAGTCAGGACCTGTGACATATGGAGCCTAGGTTTTGAGACCTTAGAGCTTAGGATTTGACCTGTGAGGATTTGGGTAGACTTTAGGATTCCTTCTGCGTACTTCCATTTCGTATCTCACCTTTGTTCATTTTGCTAATCGTTCAGATGGTTCGAACTCGTACTACTGGTGGCGCGGATGGAGACGATGATGCTACTAACATGGATAATGCGATTGCGAATGCTCTCAACTCTCTTTTCCCTGGTCTGACTACACCTGAGATGATGGAACAGGTGATCAACAACATTCGTAATCAGAATGGTGCTTCGGGTAGTGGTGGAGGAAATCAACCCGTAGGTATTCACACTTGGCTCGAGCGTTTCGGTAAGCTCAAGCCTCTTTCGTTTAGCACTGCTGCTACTCCTACTGAGGCCGAGGACTGGATCACTCATATTGAGAAGCTGTTTGAAGTACTGGGTTGTGGAGACGAGTTTAAGACTCGTTTGGCTGCATTCAAATTGGAAGGTGATGCTTTAAATTGGTGGAAGGCGCTCAAACAAGCAAGAGGAGGAGACGCTTTTGCTGTGACTTGTACCTGGAATGAGTTTCGGACTATCTTCTATAACCGTTACTTCCCTGATGTTGAGCAGCAAAGGTATGAGAGGGATTATCAGGCAATCTACCAGTTTGATCATGAGAATTCCAATGAGTACATGAGTAGGTTTATGAGGCTGGTGAGTTTTGTGGGAGCGATTGCTGGAGATGGTAGGCGTCAAGCTAAGCACTTCAAGTGGGGACTGAAGAAGTGGGTGTTGGACCGATTGCTTAATATTGAGTATGAGAATGTGTCGGCCTGCAATGACGCAGCTCGTAACATTGAGATCTTTCATGAGGTTTCGGGTTCCAACAAGCGTAATCGCGATGGTGATCGGATTCAAGGTAGGACTCAAGGCAATGATTATAAGGGAAATTCTGGTAGGAGTTATGATTCGAGGAATCAAGTGGATAGGAGTTATGATCAGAGGGGTCAGTCGGGAAGGAATGCTGACACTGGACGCCCTGAGACGAGGGGTCAAGATAATAGAAATGCTGGTAAGAATGGAAGTGATCGTCAGAACCAAGGTAACAATAACCAGCGTTACAACAAGGATCAGCCAGCTCGAGGAGCAAATCAGGGTCGTGCTTCAGGATCTTCTAGTCAACAGAGGACAGCTGAAGTTTTGCCACCCCCACCTATTTGCACTACTTGTGGAAAGGCTCATCCGGGGCAGTGTTACAAGGCCACTGGTGGTTGTTTTGCTTGTGGTTCCACTGCTCACAAGATTAAAGATTGCCCTAAGAAGAACTCGGCGATTCCTGGAAACTACATCAAGCCGCCGACTACTACTGGACGTGTTTATGCTACTACTCGTAACCAGGCGGAGCGCACTTCAGGTACCATTACGGGCACTCTTTTCATTGATGATTATGCTGTCTTCGTTTTATTTGATACCGGTGCCACACACTCCATTATATCTATCACATTTGCTAAGAAACTTAATATGAAGCCCAAACCGTTAACAAATCACTTATCGATTTCTACGCCTATGAAAAATCACGTGATCATTGATCATAAATACGTTAAGTGTCCTCTTCGTTTTGATGATCGTATTCGCTTTGCAAATCTGTATCCTCTCGATATGGTCGACTTTGATATCATTCTAGGCATGGATTGGTTGGCTTATCATAGAGCTTCAATCGACTGCTATGCTAGAACGGTGATCTTTGGAGACGTAAAACATCCCGAATTCGTTTATCATGGTTCTCAACCTCTTAAATCCGTTAAACTCATTTCCGCTATGAAGGTACAAAACATGATTGCTCATGGATGCCAAGGTTTTCTAGCATCTGTTAAGGACATATCTTTGGAGAGTCCTAACATTGAAAATCTTTCGGTTGTTTGTGAATTTACTGACGTTTTTCCCGATGAACTCCCTGGACTTCCCCCAGCTAGAGAAGTTGAGTTTAGCATTGAGTTAATTCCTGGTTCTGAACCGATTTCGAAGGCTCCGTATCGCATGGCACCTGTAGAACTGAAGGAGTTGAAGGAACAGCTGCAAGAGATGATAGAAAACGGATTTATTCGCCCCAGTGTTTCTCCATGGGGTGCACCTGTCTTGTTTGTGAAGAAGAAGGATGGAAGCATGCGCTTATGTATCGACTACCGTGAACTCAATCGTATTACCATTCGTAACCGTTATCCTCTGCCACGTATTGATGATTTGTTTGATCAACTGCAAGGAGCTAAGTTCTTTTCGAAGATTGACTTGAGGTCTGGTTATCATCAGTTACGTGTGAAGGAGCAAGATGTTCCTAAGACCGCGTTTCGTACCAGATATGGTCATTACGAATTCCTAGTTATGCCTTTTGGTTTGACCAATGCGCCTGCTGTGTTTATGGACCTGATGAATCGTGTTTTCCATGAGTTTCTCGACAAGTTCGTTATTGTTTTCATCGACGACATTTTAGTTTACTCCAAGTCTGAAGAAGAGCACGAAGAACATCTCTGGATAGTTTTGGAGATTTTGAGGAAGAAAAAGTTGTACGCCAAATTTTCGAAGTGCGAATTTTGGTTAAGACAAGTTGCTTTCCTTGGTCATATTGTATCAGCTGATGGTATCACCATGGACCCGTCTAAAGTTGAGGCTATCACTAAATGGCCAAGACCTACGACAGTGACTGAGGTCAGGAGTTTTCTTGGACTTGCTGGTTACTACAGACGTTTTGTTGAAGGTTTCTCTCGATTAGCTCTACCCCTAACCCAACTGATGAGGAAAGGTGAAAAGTTTGTATGGACGGATGAACGAGAGAAGAGTTTTGAAGAATTGAAGCGGAGATTGGTGTCGGCTCCTATTTTGACTCTTCCAACTGGTTCTGGAGGATTTCAAATTTACAGTGATGCATCTAAGAAAGGATTAGGCTGTGTTTTGATGCAACATGGAAATGTAATAGCTTATGCTTCGAGGCAGCTAAAACCTTATGAGGAGAATTACCCAACTCATGATCTTGAGTTAGCTGCGGTGGTGTTTGCGTTGAAGATCTGGAGACATTACTTGTATGGAGAGGCGTGTGATATATTCACTGATCATAAGAGTCTCAAGTATATTTTCACTCAGAAGGAACTTAACATGAGACAAAGAAGATGGTTAGAACTTCTGAAGGATTATGACACCAACATTCAGTACCATCCAGGTAAGGCTAACGTAGTTGCTGACGCACTTAGCCGGAAATCAGGCATTCTTGCGAGTATCAAGATTGAGCCTAGGATTATTCGTGACTTAGAGAGTTTAGATGTTGAGTTATGTGTGCGAGGTTTTGATGGATACTGGGCTAGTATGAAGGTGGAGTCGAACCTTATACTGCAAATTAAAGAGGCTCAGAAAGATGACGACGAGCTGTGGGCCGTGGCGCAAAATGTTGAAGAAGGTAAGCAGACGGAGTTTAAGGTTGATAATGACGGTATTGTATGGTGTGGAGATAGGCTTTGTGTTCCCAATGATCAGGTACTTCGTGAGAAAGTTATGACTGAAGCTCATAGTTCTCCTTTCACTATTCATCCTGGTTCTACCAAGATGTATAGGGATTTGAAGCAGTACTTTTGGTGGAATGGAATGAAGCAAGATGTGGCGACGTTTGTGTCGAAGTGTATGATTTGTCAGCAGGTTAAGATTGAACATCAAAGGGCTAGTGGATTGTTACAACCATTGGATATTCCAACATGGAAGTGGGATAAGATATCTATGGATTTTGTGACTGGACTACCTCTTACTCGGAAGAAGCATGATGCGATTTGGGTAGTTGTTGATCGACTAACCAAATCTGCTCATTTCTTGCCAATCAGGAAGGATTATGGTATTGGTAAATTGGCGGAGATTTTTCAGCAAGAGATCGTTAGACTTCATGGTCTCCGGCATCTATTGTGTCCGACAGAGATCCGCGTTTTACTTCTCGTTTCTGGAAAGGTTTGCAGAAAGCTTGGGGTACTCGACTTAACTTTAGTACGGCATTTCATCCTCAAACAGATGGTCAGTCAGAGAGGACTATACAGACCTTAGAGGATATGCTAAGGGCTTGTGCTTTAGAATGGACTGGCAGTTGGGATGAATATTTATGTTTAGTAGAGTTTGCATACAACAACAGTTGGCATGCTAGCATTAAGGCGCCACCGTTTGAACTTCTTTATGGAAGGAAATGTAGAGCACCTATTTGTTGGGATGAAGTAGGTGAGCGTTTGATTGAAGGTCCGGAAATGATCGAGATCACTAATGAGAAAGTAGCTGTTGCTAGAGAAAAGTTGAAGGAAGCTAGGTCTCGTCAGAAAAGTTATGCCGACAAGCATCGTCGTGATTTAGAATTTCGGGTTGGAGATCATGTATTTTTGAAAGTTTCGCCGTTTAGAGGTGTGAAACGTTTTGGAATCAAGGGCAAGCTCAGTCCTCGATTTATTGGACCGTTTGAAATTCTAGAACGTATAGGAGAAGTTTCGTATCGTTTAGCACTTCCGCCTCAGTTATCGCATGTTCATGACGTTTTCCATGTATCACTCTTAAGGGGATACAACTATCATCCGTTACACGTTGCTTCTTATCCGTTTAATCAAATTCAATCCGATATGTCTTTATCTGAAGAACCGGAAGCTATTCTAGAAAGACAAGAAAGAGTTATGAGGAATAAAGTCATTCCATTCGTTAAGATTCTTTGGAAGAATAATCATGAACGTGAGGCTACTTGGGAAACCGAGGAGTCGATGCGAGCTAGTTATCCTCATTTCTTTGAATAGTTTGGTATGTTCTCATTTCGTTTTCGTTTTCGTTTTCATTTCGTTTCATTTCAATTTTCGAGGACGAAAATTTTTCTTCAGAGGGGAAGAATTGTAAAACCTGAAAATCTAAAATCTGATTAAAGACTAAAATACCCTTGGAATCGAAATTTATAAAATACGTAAAATACATTTATAACATTTAACGAGATTGAAAACTAACTTGTGAATAATTAAAACCTAACTAAAGTATATTACGTAATCGAATTTGGTACGACGAAGATTGGATGTTTCGTAAATAACTTGGGTCGTGTTTGTTTTTGTTTCGTGTGGACTCAAGCCGAAGCCCATAAGGTGTGCGTGGGTTTTGTGTGTTCGGTTGGGCCAAACCGAAACCCAATTCCCCTTCCTATCCTAAATCAAATACAACTACTATATATACAACACATAGTCACAAGATTTGAACCCTAGTTTTATTGTTGCCTCTTTTCTTTTCTTTTGCTCTTGCTCGGCCGAATATCAAACACCATAGGTGTCGAGATTTTTGCTCAACCAAGCTAAGGTATAATGCTTATTTGTCTTCCTTGTTACACCATACGTTTGTTTAATGTATCATGTTTCGTTTGGTCGAGTTGTGTTTCTTCTTTCCTTGTGTCGAGCCGAATAGAACCAAACAAAGTCAAACCCTAATGATTTAAACCTTACAAGTATTAAAGAGTTACGTATGTAATATGTAATATTGAATCGGGTCATGGTTGTGTCGAGTTAATAAGGGCCGAACTTATGTAATTATAACCGAACCATGCATGACTTTCGAATAAGGTATAAAACATGATAACTTGAATGAGTTAAGTATGTAAATAAGCTAGGACTTGCGTAAAACCTATTAGCCGAAACCCTAGATTGAACCGAATCACATATAGAGTTTTGAACATGTATTAAACGAGTAAAGGTCATGTAAAAGTAAACCCTAGTTTGATATGTTAATCGAATAAGGAAACCCTAATGGTTTGTGAATTAATTCGAGTAATAAGTAATGTGTATGTCACATAAAATCATAACGTGCATGGTAAAACATAAAAGAAAAGATTATTTTTATGACGTGTTAGGTTAAGTAGTGAGTCATTAAAAGACGTAACATGTAAGTAAAAGCATACTAATGAGATATAAAAGATGAGAAACCCTAGAACATAAATGAGAGTGATTAGGGTTTCGAAACTAAATATATTAATTCGTTATTTTATGTGTGAGTTACGACCTATAAACTATTTTCACATTTAACCCTAAACTTTAATAAATGACATATGAACCCTAATCTACGATATTAATTATGAAACATTTAAGTCTCATTTAACTATAAAACTCTAAAATATTAAAAGATCATTTCGACGATTATGGAATCATTAATAATATACACGACCATTAATGTGTATAGGTTATGTGAAGAAGGAGTAATTCTTTGCTTCCCTGTGTCTTCTTTTCGATCATTTGCTTTGGAATAAGGTACAGATATTCTGACCTTTTCAGTAAAGGTTTCTCGTAATGTTTTCTTTTCGTTAATTTTCATATTAGGATTTCCTAAGCCTTTGCTATGAACCCTAATGTGTCTATTTGAGCTATTGCTTATCTGAACTTTGAATTTTGAATCATAAAACATTTGATTTTGAAAACATGATTAAACGTTTGATAAAATATGATCTATGTCAGTTATGACATTCTTATTTGACCTAAGATAGTTTGACACCCGAGCCAATTATTAACTAATCATAGGGGTTCCATGTCTGTGTCAGTAAATGCATTTCTGACATGACTCTAGGGTAGTAGAGTGAAGTTCTGCCACGTCCCTTATCTGTTATTTGTTATGAGCTCAAGTTATATTATATTATCAATGTATGTTTGTGGGGCGTATGGGTGCATCCTAGATCTGTTATATGTTATATATTATATGTTATATGCTATATGTTGTTTGATGATTGATGTTGCGTGCATGCACGTCCTTCATAACTCTGGTAGGTCTCCCCTACAAAATGTTGCCTTATGTGATTATGATATGGCATATGTGTATGGGCTCGAGGTAGTTAGCTATAAAACTTATTCTTATATCCTGATTTATCTTTTGAAATGATTATGATTTCACTATCTTTCTTTCACTTTATTTCGTATTCGTTCTCGTTTCGTATTCGTTTTGCTTGTATATCTGTTCACTGGGCTTTTGAAGCTCAGCCGCATTTCTTTTCTTTCGCGGCAGGTATCTAAGCATTGGAGCTGGGTATTGCTTTGGGATGAGTACTGTGTGGACTTACCTTAGAGATTTTAGCTTTGATCTTATGATGCCATTTAAGACTTTATATTTTAGACATTTTTATTTGGAGTTTATTTTCAGCTGGGACCTATGTATTGAAGTCTTTTGACTTGGATTATTTCAATATTTATGTTGAGATTTCTTTTGGATATTTATGTTTGCTTTGATATGACACCATTACTTGTGATTCCTTTACCCTTGTCGGGTCGGGGCGTTACATTTTGAGTGAACTATGATAATGGTTTTCATCCCGACCATGGTTGTAAGCACATAACCCCGTAAAACCATACTGCCAAGACGAATATCCAAACACACATCCAATTCATGAAGTACACCCTTTTATCCCTTCTTCGAAGTAGAAACCGTAGCACCAACATCAAATAAGATCCCGAAATACACTTTCCTTTCTCCAGGATGGTTCCATCATTACGGGATTTTACAACTCTATGGTTCAAACCAAGAAATAGTTTCTTTCGCGGGATTTTACAAAACCAAGAATAAACCGTAAGATAGATCCGGAAATGCACTTTACTGTTACCAGGATGTTTCCATTGTCACGGGATTTTACAAGTCTATGATTTAAACTGAGAAATAGGTTCTTTCGCGGGATTTTACAAAATCAAGACAAAACCGTGAACAATGTCAGCTTGAATGTGTTATGACAACTTTGGTTTCAGTGAATTTCTGTTTTAGGGGAACATGCATACTTTAGGTTCATTAATCAAGAGACCTAAACTAATGTTACTAATGTGTTCAATCAACCCAAGAAATCCATGACATGAATATCGCACGTAGCCTCCAAAATCTAATACAGTCCGTTTCACAGCCCATGACAAAAGTATACTCCCGATCCTTTAAACGTGAAATGTCAAATCCCAACTCATTTGTCATAACCATTCACCTCAAAATAATATCAAAGATTTTCTTCAAAGACTTGCCACGCACACATAAATTTAAACACTTCAAGTATTTGACACTACATTTACATTAGTATGATCAAGATATTGTCCCATGAGGTCTTAGTAGAATATTGAGTGAATGGCGAAGCCAAATACATTTACATCAAACTTGTTAAGTCCATGATCAACCAGCATACCATTCGGCCCAAGTATCACATTATACCATCACATAATGAAGGTTTGTCTCTGGCCCATGTCTACTTACGCGCACCCATATACAGACCAACCCTAAAAATTAGGGTGTATATTATACTCTTTCAACTACACAAGTTACCCTAATGTTTATCATCTCAAACCTTAATCATATCAACTGTCCGCCCCCAAAATCTCTCATTCAGAAAAACGTTATATCAATCTTACCCAAATAAAACATTCGTCTGCCTCACTCATGAACGTTTCATCCAAAACCTTATCATCATCAAATAGCGTACAGGAGAAACACATCAACCCTTAATCTCAAAATCAAAACATAAACTGCTCCACCCCCCTCCATCTGTCACTTTTCCAAATCCTTTTAGCATCAAACATACTTACCAAAATAGATTCATATCACCTCCATAACATGATGATTAGTCCGAATGAGACTATGCCACAGGGATGGCAACGAGAGGTGTTATGTGCCAGCCACAGGGATGGCTTATCGAAGGAAGAGTAGGCATCTAGATGTAAACAAAAAACCCCAGGTAGGTTTAATATTAAATCTTTGTTTTTGTTTAAAGTCACATACGAACCAGGTACATGAGTTAACATACTTGTTACACTCATTCCCTTATTTCGAATAGAAGCAGTTATGGATCAATGAAGAGTTCATTCTCAAGTTAAATGACCTTAGGGTCATGATACAATCCTTTTTGTTACAACAAGAGAGTGAGACTGAGATCCGAATGACATATGTTTAAGTAGGTCCGAATCTTAAAAGATTTTGAATTCTGTGATGATTATTTAATTTCGTGAGTCAAACCTTGAATGGTTTTGATGTTACTTTGATAACCACGAATTACTGATACAAGATATCGATTGATGCTGTTGTTATTTTTATTCCGTGTCTAGTATAGGATTAGAGTTGGAGATGTATTTGGACCTGTAATGAGGCGCGAGTAAGTCTTGTTGTTTTGGTTGATGTCGAGACATGGTATATGGAATATGGTCATAGTGGTCGAGTCTTGTGGTCAAGAGTCTTGTTTACAGTTTATGTATTGCTGTTGAGGTCGTGGTCAACGGTCAATGTCTTCATCATCCTTTCTGTCACAAGTCGCTAGCCAAAGTATTTAGCCCAATTCGCTACATCTTTTATACAAACAACTCGCTATCATACTTCTTTACATCACAAGTCGCTAGCCTTTAAAACTAGCAAGTCGCCAACTTGTTAAGCAACAAGTTGCTAGGTTGATACAAGTCGCTACCTTTTAGTGTCAACTCGCTACTTGATAAATATCAAATCGCTACCAAAAGTGAATAGCAATTCGCTAGGTCCATTTTGTGATTATACCGATGAGTTTACCGACAAAGTTCCGACCAACTTCATATTTACCCAGAAAAACTGCATAAAAGATGATACTATTTGACTGCTTGACCATGAAAAGTTACCAGATGACCACATGTATATCACATACTTGGTACCAAAAAGTCAGATAAGAGAGGATAGAACAACCTTGTTTGGACCAACAAATGACGCAACCAAGATATTAACGTGGACCATATGACTTTTTGATTTAAACCAATAGGATACATAACAGAAAAACATGTATAAACAGTTTATCATAACAATACTTAGAAAACAAATAATCTGACCATCAAAAAGTACCAAAACAGTTATGACAAGAATCAAAAGACCACAATAAATCACCAAAACACAAAAACCTTGGCTCTGATACCATTTGTAGGATCGAAATAATATTGTGTTTGATGATTCGGGTGGTCTTGGATGATCAAAATACATGATAGCCATTTTAGAGAGAGAAAGTAGAGAGATGGGTGTTCAAGCTAGAGATTTGCTTTGTAAAATGTAAAATGTTAGATTGAAAGCACCACCCCTTCCATGGATGGAAGGGGTATTTATAGTAACACACAAATACGTCCTCGTTGTCACACCCCCAAATTACCTGTTTTGCAGCGGAATGGAATTCCTGGGGATTGACTGTCATAGCATCATAATCACAGTTATATTGAACGACCTAAAGTGTCGTTTGGAAAATACATCGCTTGATTTAATAAAATAATCAGAGTTTACAAAGTAGGTCCCAAATGTAAATCAACTTGTGCGGAAATAAGTTTATTACAATTCAAACGATGTTTTAAAGTACGTAAAACCCAAGTGAGACGCGTCGTCACCACGACTCCATGATGTGTCCAAATGCATGCCATGAAGTGAATGCCTTAGATACCTGAGATAAAACATGCTAAAAGTGTCAACACAAAGGTTGAGTGAGTTCATAGAGTTTGTTTTGAAATGTAAAGCCTTTAGAAATCGTTTATGCAGCAAAGGCATTGTGAATCCACTCAGTTCCAAGTCCCGCCCATACAAAACTTGCAACCTGTGTGTTCACAACCCATTGCCAAGATATGTATAGTCAATGATAATCCCAATACATTCAGCACAATGATAATCCCAAGACATTCAGCACAATGTTAATCCCAAGACATTCAGCCCAATGGTAATCCCAAGACATTCAGCACAATGTTAATCCCAAGACATTCAGCCCAATGGTAATCCCAAGACATTCAGCACAATGTTAATCCCAAGACATTCAGCCCAATGGTAATCCCAAGACATTCAGCACAATGATAATCCCAAGACATTCAGCACAATGATAATCCCAAGACATTCAGCACAATGATAATCCCAAGACATTCAGCACAATGATAATCCCAAGACATTCAGCACAATGATGTATGATATAAGATATGACTAAACATTAAGTTCGGTGAAGCATGTAGTTTGCAAATAGATATGAATGTCATAAAAGATGATGAGCATGTATCTCCCCCAAAACAGTTATGAAAGCAAGTAAAGGTAGGGGCTATGGAACTCACGGTAATCCATAAAAGTTAATGTACTTGTGAAAGTAAATGAAAACAATTTGAGCATGTATCTCCCCCAAAACAGTTATGTAAACAAGTAAAAGCAGGGGCTATGAAAACTCACATGGACAATAATGCGATGGCAAAAGTGGATACACTGAGGTATAGCGTGAATCTCGTAAATGACCTATTACGAATGATATGATATGTAATGAGTTGCAATGTAATGTTATGCATGCATTTCGTATGTTATTTATACCATTTGCGGGTTTTGAAAATAATACTCGTCGTCGAAAAATACTCTTTTGACGTCTTGACCCTTCAAAAATGACTTTACATGTTTTTACGTCAAAATGTCATCCTATAATGGTTTTATAATGATTTTTGGTGAAATTACCACTTTTCGTCGCAAAACAATGTCGTCGGAATTTTCATGAAATTAACAAAAATGGCTTTGGAAAACTAGCCGTAAAACGGTGTGCGTCGATCGTTAGAGAACGAACTCGACGGTTTTGGAAAGTTTGTATCGATATCTAAAAGTTTCAGTTCAGGAGTTTTCGTCCAAAAGGTCTCGATTATATAGATATCGAAGGCTAAAGATGGTGGTTTTTGCTAATTGCGTGCAGAAAATAAGTTTCGGCCAAGTTTGAACATCCGTAAATAATTCACCATAACTCCGCTTGACAAACGGCTTTTTGTTTTGAAAAATATGGCCGATGAACTTGATTTTACTAGAAAACACTTTGTTATAAAAAGTTTTGCATCATGGTTAAAAACTGCCGCAAACATAGCCCTTACAGCTAATAGAATACTTGTGACGTAAAAATATTATAGTTTTTCAGAAAATAATATTTACGGCAACTTTATGAAAACGTGCATATATTCGTCGTTTCAAATCCGTTTTCTACGTAAAATATGTCCTTAGCTTCGTATCGAAGTAAACTAATATATTTTTGAGAAGTCGAAATAATTTGTGAAGCTTAAGGCTCGTTTTTGACCCGAAATATGTAAAAACAGCAAGCTGATATTTTCTGAAAATATACGTTTCGTCGTCAAACTTTAAAAATTCACCACGGCTTCGTTATAACTCCGTTTTTATCCGTTCAAAAGGCCACGGATTCGTTTTAAAGTATATTTTCTAAAAATCAAGGCCAAAGTTTCGTACAATCTGTTGGTTTTTCCAGAATTTCGAATTAAGGACAGAACGTAAAATATAGTTTACGAAAATAGTTTTTCACGGATAAAACCTATTCTAATCCCTTCAAATCAACTCCGAAACTAATCTAATCCTACCATACACCTTCTTAGGGTGTCATGGGTTCCTAATCACCATCAAGACCAAAGAATACCATGGGAGTAATTATAGGATGACCATAAGTATATATAACTTCTAAAATCATAAGAAAATGGTATAAATCACATATCATGCATATAAGCTCCAAGAATGAAAAGAAACTTATGAAAATGAAGAGGAAACATGAAAATGATAAGAATATGCTTACAAGTATGTGATGAGGTGATAAGAACCAAGGTTACCTAAATACTCTAGATTTCTATTTCAAAATCTTAGAAGAGTATTAACTAGATTGTTATACCACTTGAACTTGAAAATAATTTTGATCCCTTTGAAGAACCCTTGAAGGCCGGTTATGTTGGAGAGAAACAAGAGAGAAAGATATTTTTACTACTTGTGAATTATTAGTGAATGAGATGTGTAAGTGAAAGAGTAGACTTTTAGGTAGTGTATAATCTAAGAAATCAAGAAAACCTTACCAATCCATAAATGAAATCCCCTATGGCCGGATTTTTGGGGTAAGTTGTCCCTCAAAATATCTTTTTTTTTTTATAACTTGTGTATAATGTTTACTTGTATAATTTGTATAAGTTGTAGAGAAAATGTAAATTAAATAAATCTTGTAAGGTAAATGGTAGAATTTTGGTGCAAGTAAGTTTTTAATAAGTCAAAATAGATTGTAATGAGATAATAAAAATTGTAAAAATACTTTCCTTGTGAAAATTGGGTGATAAAATAATTATCGTACAATTTTTAAGAAACACAACGTAATAATTTAATTTTAACGATTAATATACCAAATAAATTGGAAACACTAGGAAAACTAAAAATATAGTTTTTATGAACTAAATGTAAGTTTAAAAATACCTCGGGATCATTTTTGAAAGTAACGGGTTAAATGTACAAAATAAAACTCACGTGATAAAGTTTATTAAATATAAAAATTACGCGTTGCAAGTGAAAATGAAATGTCGTGAATGTACTAATGAGATGCACATGATGTCCATGAAATGTAGACTAATCATAGTCCATATGAAATGTACGTGATGTCATGATCATGAATTCGCCGCTAAACCTCCAAGGTTACGCGAATTTGAAACAAGTAAACCAAGTTTACTAAAAATGTTGAAATAATGAGACATGAATCGTGCCGAGAAATGACCTGAAAGTACGGGTTGTCACACTCGTGTCGGACTGTGGATCAGGCATACAGTGGGTAAAGACCCGTCCTTCTTCCACGGTGTTACTCTAAACTATTCTACGCTACTGACTAACTAATTAACTACATAATAACGTAAATAACTACAAGTCTACGAGCTAACTTATGCTAGATAATATTTGGGGTGACCGACTCTTCACTATGGAATTTCCAATTCCTAACAGTTTAGCTGTACTACAGCCAATGACAGACTCCATAACATCATCAGGAAGATAAGATATGATGATGCTTTTGAGCCTTTGGTCCTGGTTGACCACTCTCCTCTTGTCCTCAGTCCACTGACCCTCAGGTTTATGTAAACCTTCACCAGTCTTTGGGATAAATGGACCTTCATTAATGCACTTAATGTAGTAAGGTTCCATCCCAGTCAAATAGCAAAGCATTCCCTTTTTCCATTTGTTAAATTTGCCAACTTCTAGTCGAGGGGCAACAGCAATATAGGCTCTACCCTTTTTATCGACAAGTTGGGGCACATCACTTTCAGCCATTTGGATCCTGATTTAAAAAATGTTTTTGAGCGGCTTAAAAAAAGGTTTTTATAATCAGCCTTGCTCTGATACCACTTGTTGTTCCCGTTTCAGAAATAGCTTAAGACAGGAAAAACAACTAAATGTGAATCATGACTGAAGTAATGTAAGTAAAGATAAGTTTTAACAAGATAAACACACTGAGTAATTTTCAACGTTTATATTCTTTATTAAAACGAATAAAAAAGAATACATTACCCAAGTACTTGCGGAACAGTACTTGGGATTGAAATGACAAGTATGGTGTAACTCCTCACGAAGCTTAGGATAAGTCTAAGCACAACTACATATGAACCACTGAGTTATCTCAGGGACATAATTGTATTTGGAGGAGTGAAAGATTACTTGTGTGTGTAATTCACAGTTAGTGCACAAGCTTGAAAAGTTTCACTCCATCTCTTATGGCTATATATACATGTATGGTTTTTAACTATATCCTAAAGAACAAACTGACAGGTTATAGAGGACAAAATACTGATGTATTTTGTCTCTATTTACAATGGCTATTTAGAGTAAGTGACAAGGCTGCTTTCTTCTTGTCAGTGATGACACTGAGCCTGATAGTAAGCGATTCAGGGAAAGTTTGATTTTTGGTTGATAAGGACTTCGTCTTATCTATTCAAACTTATCACGCCTTGCCCCGTTCATTCTTCAGTCTCTTTAGCCTTCAGTCTTTATCTTTAGTATTGTCTTCAGTGATAGTTGTTGGTGAGGAGTTTTGGGATTCAGTGAGTTATTGTCATCACTCATTGAATCCACCATCTTCTTCTTGACTCAGTCTTTACCCCTTAAGTTCCGCCTTACTGAGTGGAGAGACTTCTTCTTTTTCTTTACTGAGTATCCCGAAGACAGCTCACTGAGTGGCTATGCGCTTAGTGACTTGATAGTGTTTAAGGTTCTAAATACTTAGGATATTTTCTATTCAAATCCTAGAATTAAGGGGTTTGGGTATTTACTGAACCCAACATAACTTTCAAAAGTCTCTCTTTACTAAATCCCATACGAGTCAAGTCATAAGGAATTGTATTCCGTCAATCCCTCTAAACAAAAAATTCATTTACAATGAAAAGGTTTAGTTGTAACACCTTAACCCGAAAAGGGTCCGAATGTCACATTATGGAGTCATATCAGAACATACTAATAAAATTTTGCAAGCGGAAGTCCTATAAAATAAAATACCAAGTCATATAAACGAATGACTTTCAAGGAAAAATACAAAATCCAATATGTCAAAAATGAAATGAAATATCAAAACAATTTCTCTTCAAAATAAGTCCAAAATGATAAGTGAAACTAGGGTCGGATCACTCAAATGCTCCTACTCTCAGCCCAACAAAGCCCATCATCCTACTTGGTACCTGCCGCATGGAAAAGAAAATGCGGCTGAGCTTAAAAACCCAGTCAACAGATATAACAAAACAAAAGCTAACATAATAAAAATATAAAAATGAACCAAAAGAGACTGATAACAAAGTGGCAACGATAAGAGCACAATGAGTCAATGAGTAACCTACAGAACACAATATTAACAGATATCTAGAAGAAACAGAAATCAAAAGAGACCAAAGCAAAGTAGTGCATCGATGACATATATAAGTAAATATAAATAACCAAACATATAAGTACCGAAACATAATCAAATAGGAGTTGATAAATAGTATCATAATCAAGACAGGCAACCAAACAATGAACAAGCATAACAACCAACGGATCAGTTAATCATAAATATAGCAAAACAACATATCAGATAATCAGATATATATATATAAGCTACGCTGAATTCTATAAGCAGGCGGAAGCAACTAAATTGAATGTAAGCATGGCAATCACACAAGTCAGATAACCCACAGTCAATAACAGAACAAGTATCATAACCAGCGGCAAAACTAGCAATAGTATAAGCATGATAGCCACATGTATCAGGTAGGAATACCAAACGAACATCATAATTGAATGAATTAACTAAACAAGGACATAGCATGGAAAGCTAAAAAGTCAACTAGACATGTAACATACGTTGAACCATTTCCGTCATCAAATAATAGCAAAAACAGAAGTGTAAACATGGTAGATCAACAAGTAAGGTAAATATCAATTACTATGTCGAACTAACAACATAAGCATCAGGAAATACCAACAAAAGTACAAGCATGGTAGTCACAAATAGCAAATAGGAATACTAAAAGATAATCATAGCCTACGAAAATAACTGAACGAAGGTATAACATGATAAATGGATAAATCAAAATGATTACATACTAGCATGGAAAAACTGGTAAATCAACTAGTCACGTAATAGCATGGCAAACAGATAGTTACATATTAATCATATACTAGCAGGAAAAATAGGTTGTCACATAAATCATATAATAGCAGGGTAAACGGATAGTCACATAAATCATATAATAGCAGGGTAAACAGATGAGGTGGTAATATGAAGTATATGCTTGATAGTAAGCCAAAATGGAATGAGAGTATGACAAATCAAATGAACTGGAGTATAGTATGGTAGTCAGACGAATCACATAAGGATACTGAATGAATGAGTAATCAATGGAAAACTAAAGATGAGAAATATAGAATATGGTACATTGTGGAATAACATAAGGTATAATATGAGTGTATCAAAAGTTTAAAGGTTGTCAGAAATCTACTACGAGCCCAGAAACATATCATATCATAAACACCATAATCATGGTCTTCATCAGTAACATAATGGAGTAGCTAGCTCCTAGAGTTGTGAAAGGCGTGTATTACACACAGCACCAGTCACCATATAAGTCATATCATATCATATCATAACAAATCTAGGATGCATCCATACGCCCCTGTTCAAATCATAGTAGCCATAACAAATATAAAGCGCGCATAATATCACATAAAAGGGACGGTGTGGAAAATCACTCAACCACACTAGAGTCATGCCATTGGTGCATCAATGACACGTCCATGTTACCTTCATGGCTAGGAAACATATTGGCTCGGGATCAAATTGAAGCTTTAAAGAAAAGTCATAATATAAAGGTTCATATCACAAATTCAAAGCAAGGTTCAATATCAAAGGTTCACCAATCTAAAGGGTGCATAGCAAGGGCTCAATATCAAGGGTTCAATAAGACATAATACAAAGATCATATAAGGAATCCATAATGATAAGGCTCAGAGCAAAGGCAATATAATCGAGCTAATATCAAAAAGATGTGTATAAATCATGAGAAACCTTAAGAGATAAGGTTAGATTATCTGTACATCAAATGTGTGTGCGTAAGAGTAAGGCACACAAGCAAGTTCAACATTCCTGCTTCACTAAATCTACATTAGGACATATCATAAATCACATATGTGTTCCATTTATAATTCATGTTTAACTTATCTCCCATTTATACTTAGTTTCAAGTTCATAAGTTTTTGTCTTTTAGTATTTTGAATCTGGACCAGATTTTAGCGATTTTTATAAAATACTTACTTAGCTCAAATAAAATCAAGGAAATTCCCAGAGGTTCCCATATGAGTTAAGAGACTCTCCACAAATTGGGGGATCTTATTTCCAGGTCAAATGGCCTATTGAAAATCATAAGTCCAGACCTGTCCAGAACTTACCCAAAATTATACACACCAAAAGTATAGCCCAAACAAACACACTCACCCAACTCCATACATCAAACCAAAAATTACAGGTGTCACACAATATATAAACATCATAACCAACAAAGGAAAAGCTCCAGAACCTCATGGATTTAATACTAAAAATCAAATAGTACATCACAAATTTAAACTCAGAAAATCATATTCAAACACTTTAACTCCAAAAATGTAAAAATCATACTTCCAGGTATGTAAATGCTACAAGGCTTACATTTTCTGAAATTTATTTCAATGTACTACTGTTTAGGCTCAAGAATCACTAAAAACATGCAAGTATCATCAGTTTACAACTAGATGAATCCAACCTAAATTCTGGACAGCTTAACAAGCAATCATAACCAAGCAACAAACAAGTCACCAATCATCTCTTAAGCATGCCAAACATCACAAAACTCATCATACATCATGTTTAGGGTCTAATAGCATGAATTTTATGGAGGTGTCATCAATTTAACCAATGAAGCATAATAGCAAGCATTTAACATATTATAAGTCCATAATTTCATGTAGAAAGCTAATAACAAGTCCTAAACATCTTGTAAACCTATCCATCATCCACCAAATCATATCCACAAGGCAACCATCATCAAATATCAATAAATCAAAGAAATAAAAGTCTAACCATCCATCTCATACAATTCCCCATCCTATTGATAAGGTTTTAAAATGTACCTTTTTGAGGGGTCGTTTAAGCCCTTATTTGATCACTTTTGTATCCATTATTACTTAATATCGTTCCTTTTCACTTTTTAGGTCTCTTGAAGGCAAATTGCTGGAATGGCACTTATTTGGACGAAAAGGAGCGGATATACGAAGAAAATGGCCAAAGTCAAGAATCGAGACACTCAAGCTGCTGAAATACAAGGGGACGGCGTCACGGCTTAACTGCGACGCCGTCAGAGCACTTCTGCAACAGCACAGTAGCCAAATTGCTTATTTTCAAGTGACGGTGTCAGGCTTTAAAGGAGTAGGCCGTCGCAACTTAGACGGCCTAGATTTGATCCAGACGGCGTCAGAGACTAAAGGGGACGGCGTCACAAGCACAAGGTGACGCCGTCGCAAGACTAACGTGGCCAAGACGAAACCCTAATGACGGCGACCCGACGGCGTCACAAATCATAAGGTGACGCCGTCGCGATTGTAATCTTATATATAGAATCCGAATTTTTTAGTTTTAGTGTGTTGTCTTTTAGAGTAAAAAACTAAACCGAACCAAGGCTGTCTTATACAGTATTTTAGGGTTCTAAACCCTATCTTACATCAAGATAAGTGTTTTACTTCATTAATTCAATTATGTCTTCAATTACTTGTGTGTATGCTTGCATGTTCTCCATGTCCGGCTAACTTATTTGTGTCTTTGCTTAGGGAATATGAAACTTAATTATTGAATATTGATTGGTTGTCTCTTATCTTAATTGTTAATGATCTAGTAATGCGATAGGTCATTCGTTGTGTAATTAATGCTTGATTGATCTTTGTGAACCTTGGACTATAACATTTAGAGCAGTTGTAGGCTAAACCATTCAAAGAGTGCCTTAGAGTTAGAGTTTATAATTCCTAGAGGTTTTTGTAGACGAGACCCTTTGGTAAGTTCAAAGAGTTAGGGACAAACGCATACCCTACGACTTTAGACACACAACGCGATTAAGAATAAGGACGTGACAATTCAACCATCAATAGGAGATAATTAAGGAGTAATAAAACCTAAGTAAACACATCTTTAAACCATCATACGAGCACACAATAATTAGACATAGACTACATACACCTTAGATTAGATAATTAGATAAGTAGAGTAATCGGTAGAACTACCAACCCCCAAATCCAAACCCCGAGATTCGTACCTTTCCTTTCTTAAAAAAATATAAAAAGATAAAAAATAATCTTCCTCAACCCCAACCTTAGCGTAGTAACTTCTCACTAGCATTCCTATTCCCCTAGAGAATGATATCAATACGCGTGGCTTACCCTAATACTACACTACAACGATTAGGTTCACTGCCTAGGGTGTTATAAAACTTTCTCGAAGAAAAGGAAGTTCCTTTGACCCCGAACGACGCGTGTAGCGTTATCAAGTTTTTGGCGCCGCTGTCGGGGAATTGAATAGCTAGTTAGTAGTCCACCTCGTTTAGGTTTCTTTGCTTGATTCCTATCAAGTAAATTTTTCTCATTTTTAGCTTTCTCATAGTCTATCCCCCTTCTTCGTGACCTTTGTTCGTAACACCATCACTTTTCATCATGGACGGTGATAACCACCCACCATTCATCAACCCACCACCAAATGACCCGCCAAGAGCCCGTACTCTTGGTGAATACTCGAGACCAAGCCACCTAGGCTATAGGAACACCATTGAGCTTCCCGACCAAGCCCAAACTACGGCTATGCGATCCGACACCATCCGGTTGGTTCAAAACAGATGTGCATTCCATGGACTTCGTTCTGAAGATCCTAATCAGCATCTTAAGGATTTCCTTAAAATCTTCAATTCCATCGACCTTAATGTTACTACTCGGGAGACCACGTGTTTGTGTCTCTTCCAATTCTCTTTAAGAAAACAAGCTAGTAAATGGCTTTTTCATCTTCCCACGGGATCTATTTCAAGTTGGGAAGATCTTACTACCCGTTTTCTTGCTAAGTTTTGTTCACCTAGCCCAAGTCAACCACTTGACCATCAGTCCTTCAACTCTCTTCGCAACCAAATCATTGATGAAATCAAAGATCCTAGTGAGTTGCATAGGATAGACGTAAATGAAGAGGATAGTGCTTATTTCAATCTTTACCCCACTAAGGAAGAGGTTGCTTACCATCGATACATAATCGATAATCCTCGATCACCTATCATTAGGATATGCCCAAAGATTAGGAGAGGAAATCCTTGGAACCTAAAAATCCCTTGTATGATCGGATATAGGAGTGTCGACCACGCTTACATAGATACGGAATCTCCCATAAATGTGTGGTCATCTGCTGTCTACAATGACATTATGAATGAGTGACTTAATTATAGGAGAGACCCTAAGTATCCAAGTGGAGTTTGCAACTTTGTGGGAAGAGTCAAGGATGTACATGTCTTTATAGCAAATTTCACCTACCTAGTTAATTTTGTGGTCCTAGAAGATATAGGATGTGTCATTGACTATAGCTTATCCCAAGTAGTGCTAGGAAAACCGTTTGTTGAAACATCTAAGATGAGCCATAACAAGTATGATGGAACGGTTAGGTTTAAGGAAGGAATCGATGAGATCACTTATAGGATGCCTTGGAAAACAAATGAATATGGCCATCTACCCATTTTTGAACGAGACAACATCAAAGCTTTTGAGGACAAAAGCAAGGACGATGTTGAAAAAGGTTATAAATTTATGTGGGAAAGAAGGAGGCTTTATTATAAGGACTGCTTGACCCTAGGGCCTAGATATAGAGTCAATGAAAATTTTGTCAACATGATAGAATTGTCATTGAGAATGCAAAACGAGACAACGTAAGGGCACGACTACGAGTCTAGCTACAAGACTCATAAATAAAGAAAAGCGCTTCGTGGGAGGAAACCCATGCTTAATTGTTTGCTTGTTTGTGTGTCATATATCTTTTATTGATTGCTTATTCTCATGTTTAAATTTGTAAAAATGCTTTATTTTGTTTTTAACCTTGTCTTAATTGCATATAAAGGTATTTTACTTAAAGGATAAGTGTAGGGAGGATTACACACGTTTTCAAAAGAAACGTAAACATGAGAATAACAATTAATTAAAAGATATATATGTGTGTTTGTTCGAGTCAAATGCTTGTATCGAGTCATAATGGATGTTTTACAAAAAAAAATTCAGATTCTAAAGATGTAAATTTTCCAGAATTTTTTCCAGAAAATCACAGACCAGTTTTTGTCAGGATAACCTGACGGTGTCAGGATCGCAACCTGACGGCATCAGGAAGGAGTAAAAACAACAGGTTACTTTTTTCTCGTTTTCTGAGCTACTTATAAATTTTTGAAATTTTCCAGGTCTTAATTTTCTAGAAATTCTGTAAACATCCATTCCACAAGCATTATATCCTAGATTAGTCGAGTCTTATATATATTATTACCGCCGATTTTACGCGAAGGTTTCGTTTGTTTTCTTCAAGTGTGCAGGTTTTATTTATCAATAAGAAGAAACAAAAGATTGAAAGGAGCTTTTCACGCATACATTTTTCTTGGAACGGATTTAACCACTACTTCACACACGGATCCTACCGAGCTAATCAGGGGAGTATTAGTTTCTTTCGTTTTTAATTACCTTCTATTATCATAACTTTGATACTTTCGGGGAACATTGGGGACAATGTTCAGTTTAAGTGTAGGGAGGGAAAATAAAACGAGAACTTTGAAACTATGCTTATCCTTGACTATTTGCTTTGTCCAATTGTATTTTTGTAATAAACCATGAGAAAATGTCGGTTAGGGTAATTTTGGCACCAAATTTAAAATTTTTCATGACATATAGGAGTGGGCCATTAGTCTTAACAAAAGCGTCTCACGGATAGGAAGTTACATGATTAGCACAAAAACCCTTTACCACCTAAATTCCACCCAAAATGTGAGGATCACCCTTAGATTAGTAGGAATTAAAGCATTCATCTTTAATGCTTAGAGTGTGAACCGGTAGTATATTAGATTCTAGAACTTGTTTTGTGATGCATTCCAAGATCGCTAGTAAGACTACACTTGTGTAGTTAGGAATAACTAAATGATAAGAGGCATTAGGATAACCCTTGTTTGATACCCGTAATATAATTACTTCTTCCACATTGGTTGAGTAATTCCCCCACACCCTTTGCATTGTACTCATCTTTAGTACACGATACCCCTAGTTAACCCCTCAGAGCCTATCCTTTTCGCGGTTCTCGTGATGTTTCGGTTTTTCCGGAATATCAATGAAGAGCATTGTTTACACCCCACCCCCAAATGTACACCCAAATCGCCTTAGCCTACCTTGTATCCATTCACTTTTAGTGCATTATTGTGATCACCCCAAACCCTTAGTTGAATTATCTAGTTGCTTGCATGAGTTGCTAAGTCGAGTCATATCCTTTGTACACAGTTTTGGGACGATTAGGACTCATGGGAAAAGTTAAAGTTTATGAAATGACTGGAAGGGAACGTTAAATTCCCTTATTTGCGTAATAACGTACCCCAAGTGTTTTGATCTTTTCAATTCGGGTCAAATTATTGTTAGAGTAATAAAAACTCAAGTGTAGGGATGTGCCTATAAATCCCTATCTTTTTTATGTTACCGTAGAGGATGGTAGAGTAAAAGTGTATGAAAAAAAATCAAAAAAAAAATAGAAAAAGAGAAAAAAAATAGAGTGTTCAAAAAAAAAAAAAAAAAAAAAAA